>CM053501.1:36466265-36524391 GCA_028627145.1 Eidolon dupreanum
AAAAAAAAAAAAAAGCAGAACACAGTACCATTAATGCCCAGGTAGAGAAACAGTCCATTAAACACCATGAACAACCAAGGTGACAAGGCATCTCAGAAAGAAAGAGAAAAATGTCTAGAAAATAAGCTTACAGACATAGAAATATGCTAGTTAAATGACAGAGATTTCAGGATGGTACTTCTGAAAACGCTCAGTGAGATCCAAAACGAATCATAACAACAATTTCAGGAACTGAAAAAACAACTAGATGAGCAGAATGAGTTCTTTAGCAAGGAGATTGAAACCCTCAAAAAGAACTGAATAGACCTTCTGGAGATAAAGAGCATACTTGCAAGAGTTGAAAAATGAAATAACAAGCTTGGGAAATAGAGTCAACCGAATGGAGGAAAAGATCAGTGATATTGAAGACAGAAATCTAGAAATAAATCAGAAGGGAGAAGAGAGAAACCAAAGAATAAAAAATAATGAAAAAGAAATACAAGAACTAGCTGATACCATCAGGAGAGGAAACATAAGAATAATGAGAATTCTTGAAGGGGAGGAAAAGCATTGAAGGGATTAGAAAGCATTTTCAGACAAATAGTTGATGAGAATTTCCCAAATCTAAGGAATGAGCTAGAGCTTGGAATTCAAGAAGTCAACAGAACACCCAATTATCTCAACCTAAAAAGGCCTTCATCAAGACACATCATATAAAAATTATCAAAAATCAACAATAAAGACAGAATTCTCAGGACAGCCAGGGAAAAGAAGACGGTAACCTATAAAGGAAAACCCATTAGATTATCATTGGACTTCTCAGTACAAACCTTACAAGTCAAAAAGGAGTGGGATCAAATATTCAAATTATTAAATGAAAGGAACTATCAGCCAAGAATAAGGTATCTAGCTAAGCTCTCCTTTAGATATGAAGCAGAAATAAAGACCTTTCCAGACATACAAAAATTGAGGGAATTCTCCACTACGAGGCCTGCACTACAGGAAATACTGAAAGAGGTCAGCTCACCTAAAACAAAATGACAAAAAAAATGTATAATTAGAAGTAAGGTGACTAGCAGGTTGATAAAAGCAAAGGAGTGCAACCCTTACTACAAACAGGGCATAAGCTTAAAATAAGAAGAGATTTGCTATAGCAAGATAATAATGAATGTTTAGCATACGTAGGGACAAAAAGAGACAACAAAGACTGAAAAGGGGAGGATTCAAAGATCCGAATTCAAATTCGCAAAGGGAAATGGAGATAAGGCACACATAGAAGAAAAGGGACTACTGTATATATATATATAACTATCTTTTTCATATTTATAATGGTAACCACATACAAAAAATTTAGGATCAAAGTGTACAATATAAAACAAGAAGGACCAGAGGGAAAACCTACAAAAGCCAACCAAAATAAAGAAAACAGAAACACAAGGACAAAGAAGCAATGGAAACACTGAGCTACCAGAAAGCAAAAGATAAAATGGCTATAAGAAGACTTCATATTTCAATTATCGCCCTAAATGTAAGTGTACTGAACTCACCAATAAAAAGGCACAGAGTTGCAGAATGGATCAAAAAGCAAAACCCAACCATAGGCTGCTTCCAGAAGATACATCTCAGTTCCAAAAACAAATACAGGCTCAAAGTGAAAGGGTGGAAAATGATGTTTCAAGCAAATGGCATTCAGAGAAAAGTGGGAGTAGCAGTACTAATATTGGATAAAATAGACTTCAAAATAAAAAAGGTAAAGGAAGATACTGAGAGACACTTCATAATGATAAAGGGAATCATGCACTAAGAAGACATAACACATTAATATCTATGCTCCCAATCAGAGAGCCTCAAAATATGTAAAACAATTACTAACAGAACTAAAGAAAGAAACAGACCAAAACACTATCATAGTAGGGAACCTAAATACCCCAATGTCAGATATGGACAGATCATCCAAATAGAAAATCAATGATACATTAGACCAACTGGACATAATTGATATTTACAGAGGCTTCCATCCCAAAACAGCTGCTTATACATTCTTCTCTAGTGCACATGGAACGTTCTCAAGAATTGACCATATACTGGGACATAGAGACAGCCTCAACAAATATAAGAGAGTTAAAATCATACCAACCATATTCTCTGATCATAATGCTTTGAAACTAGAGATTAACTGTAAAAAAAAAGCGGAAAGAACCACCAATAATTTGAGATTAAACAACATACTACTGAAGAATAATGGTCAGAGAAGAAATAAAAAGGGAGATCAATAGATACATAGAAATGAATGATAATGATAAGTACAACATATCAAAACTTTTGGGACATGGCAAAAGCGGTCATAAGAGGAAAGTTCATATCATTACAGGCCTACCTCCAAAAACAAGAAAAAGCCCAAACAAACAACCTAATGCTTCATCTTTAAAAACTAGAAAAGGAAGACCAAATGAAGCCTAAATTCAACAGAAGGAAAGAAATAATCAAAATTAGAGCAGAAATAAGAGAAATTGAAAACAAACAAAAAAAACAATAGAATAAAATAAATGTAACAAAGAGCTGGTTCTTTGAGAAGGTTAATAAAATTGACAAACCCTTGGCTAGACTCACCAAAGAAAAAAGAGAAAGGACACAAATAAACGAAATCAGACATGAAAGAGGGAAAATTATGACAGACACTGCAGAAACATAAGGGATCATACAAAAATACTATGAAAATTTAAATAACATCAAATTTAATAACCTAGAAGAAATGGACCAGTACTTAGAAAAAATGCAACCTTCCTAGACTGAATCCAGAAGAACTAGAAAATCTAAATAGACTGATCAGCAGTACGGAAATTGAAACAATCATCAAAAACCTAGCGAAAAGTAAAAGTCTGGGACCACATGGCTCCACCAGTGAATTCTACCAAACATTCAAAGATTTAATAACTATTCTCCTCAGACTCTTCCTAAAAATTGAAGAGGAGGCAATACTTCTCAACTCATTTTATGAGGCCAATACTACCTCGATACCAAAAGCTGGTAAAGATAACACAAAAGAAGAAAACTATAGACTAATATCTCTCATGAACACAGATACAGAAGTTCTAAATAAAATACAGCAACATATTAAAAAGATTATACACCACGATCAAGTGGGCTTCATCCCAGGGCCACAAGGATGGTTCAACATGCGCAAATCAATTAATGTGATATACCACATAAACAAATTAAAAAATAAGATCCTATGGTCATATTAATAGATGCAGAAAAAGCCTGCAACAAGATAGAGCACCATTTATGATCAAAACACTTAACAAAATTGGTATAGAAGGAAAGTACCTTAATATAATAAAGGCCATATATGACAAGCCCTCAGCCAACATTATACTTAACGGTTAAAAAACTAAAAACCTTACCTCTAAGATCAGGAACAAGGCAAGGCTGTCCACTATCACCACTGTTATTCAATATAACATTGGTGGTCCTAGTGAGTGAAATCGGGCAAGAGAAAAATATAAAAGGCATCCGAATAGGAAATGAAGAAGTCAAGCTGTTACTATTTGCGGATGACTTAATTCTCTATATAGAAAACGCTAAAGACTCCACAAGAACACTACTAGAAACAATAAGCAAATACAGTAAAGTCTCTGGATACAAAATCAATGTTCAAAAATCCATAAAGTTCCTATACTCTAATAACAAAGTGTCAGAAAAAGAAGTGGAAAAAATCATTCCTTTTGCAATTGCAACAGAAAAATAAAATACCTATGAATAAACCTAATGAAACATGTGAAGGACCTATATACTGAAAACCATAAGACCCTATTAAAAGAAATCGAAGAAGATACAAAAAAATGGAAAGATATTTCGTGTTCTTGGGTTGGAAGAATAAACATAGTTAAAATGACCATATTACCTAAAGCATTATACTGATTTAATGCAACCTGCATCAAAATCTCATCGGCATTTTTTAAAGAAATAGAACAAAAAATCATCAGATTTGTATAGAAGCACAAAAGACCCCAAATTGCCAAAGCCATCCTGAGAAAAAAGAATGAGGCTGGAGGAATCAGTCTGCTCAACTTCAAATTATACTATAAAGCAACAGTAATCAAAACAGCATGGTATTGGCAGAAAAATAGACACACGGACAAGTGGAACAGAATTGAAAGGCCAGAAATAAACCCATATTTATATGAGCAAATAATTTTCTATAAAAATGCCAAAAATATACAGTGGAGAAAGGAAAGCCTCTTCAATAAGTAGTGCTGAGAAAACTGGAAAGCCAGCTGCAAAAGAATGAAACTAGACTGTTGTCTCTCACCACACACCAAAATTAACTCAGAATGGATTAAGGACCTGAATACAAGACCTGAAACAATAAAATGCATAGAAGAAAACATAGGAACTAAATTCAAGAACCTTGAACTTAAAGAGGATTTTATGAATTTGACCTCAAAGGCAAGGGAACCAAGGGCAAAAATAAATAAATGAGACTACATCAAATTAAAAAGCTTCTGCACAGCAAAAGAAACCATCGACAAGGTAAAAAGACAACCATCAAAATGGGAAAATATATTTGCAAGTGACACCTCCGATAAGGGCCTAATATCCAAAAAATACAAAGAACTAATACGACTCAATAACAACAATGACAAAAACAACAAGAACAATCCAATCAAAAAATGGGCAGAGGACCTGAACAGACGCTTCTCCCAGAGGACATACCAATGGCCAATAAATATATGAAAAGATGCTCAACATCGCTAGCTATTAGGAAAATACAACTCAAAACCACAATGAGATACCATCTCACTCCTCTTAGAATAGCTATAATCAATGAGACAAGTAATAACAAATGCTGGAGAGGATGTGGAAAATAGGGACCCTCATACACTGCTGGTGGGACTGCAAATTGGTACTGCCACTACAGAAAGCGGTATGGAGGTTCCTCAAAAAACAAAGAATTGACCTACCATATGATCCAGCAATTCCTCTACTGGGTATTTACCCCAAAGATCTGAAAACTTATATTTGAAAAGATATTTGCACACCAATGTTTATAGCAGCATTATTCACAGTGGCCAGGACATGGAAGCAACTGAAGTGTCCTATGATAGATGATAGGCTAAAGCTGTGGTACATATATACAATGGAATATTACTCAGCCATAAGAAGAGATGAAATATCGCCATTTGCAACAACAAGGATGGACCTTGAAATAATCATGCTAAGTGAAATAAGCCAGACAGAAAATGTTGAAAATCACATGATATCACATATGTGGGATAGAAACCTAAAAGCAACAAATGAACAGGACAAACAGAGACTCAAGGACATAGACAATGGTTACCAGAAGGGAGGAGGTGGAGGAAGGGGGAAAATAAAAACTAAAATGTTAAAAAAATATATGTATATATAGTATGAAAAAAATAAAAAATAAATGAATTTGAATTTATGACTTTAGAGACACATAACCTGCAATGTTCAACTCAATGAGCAAAGCTTCAGATAGTACTATCAATGAAAGACATTAACACAAAACCAGGAATCTGTTGTTATCCTTCCAAACTTCAATAAGGATACATGTCGGAACTAGTGTCTGGAGAATTCCACACTTCCTTTTCTTTCTTTCTTTCTCTTTTCAAGAAGACAAGCAAAAAATCTTTCTAGATACTAGGTCCAAAAATTCTACTGATGCTACAGTCTGGGGTCTGTTTACTACCTGCTCCATCAGGAAAATAGTATAGTCACTTTAACTTCCCCTTCACAGTTTCTGAAAATTTTGGATTTGGGGGAAAGTCCTAACTAGATGTGAATTAAGCACCTTTAAAAACTGCCTTTAATTCTAGATTTGCAGGACCACACCATTCAGAAGCAATCTCATGTGCATTTTGTATATCAGTTGACCAACTGTTGAGGTTACGTTTGCCAGGTACCACTGAATTTTAACCTTAATCATACTCATCCTGCAGTAACCTTCAGTAAATTCTGCTTTTTATGACCCAGTACTCGTCATCTCCAATGGCTGAAGACAGTTTAAGAATGTTTTCATACCAATGAAGAATTTTGGATAGAAGCTTGCTCATCTCCTATTTACTTCTGCCAAAAGTGAAACCTGCTTTGGTTGTCTGCAACATCAGTAGGCATATTTGTGAACTGTTGCTATATAGTTGAGTTGACTTCAAATTTTATTGTGGGTTTTTGTTCATCTTTTTCTTTCCATTTAACTATGAGAATTTATATCTTTTTTCCAAGCCACAGCCAAACAAGTTAGATGTAAGGTTTTATTTCCAGTATGAAATATACTGTGTACCAAGAATTTCCTATGAATACATATTTATTGATATATTTTCTGACATCCCTACTAAAATAAAAATTCCATTATGTGAGAGAATTTGTTTTGTTCACTGTTGTATTACCTTGGATTTGACATATAGAAGATAATAATATTTGTTTTGAAGATACTCAATATTTGTTTAATGAATGAATGAATGAGTCTGAACCAGGCATGTTGAGATTCATTTACTGCCAAAGTAATGGTTAATTTAATTTTTTTCTTTCCTCTTTTTTATTAAATAATTTGTAATATGAGAAACAACACAAAGATGAACAATATATATTTAAAGTTAAGCTACCCTTCTTCACTGAACTTCCTCCAAGGAATCCAATGTAATATATTTTTCTACCTCTTTCTCCATGTTCACAAAGATACACACACACACACACACACACACACACACACACACACACACACACACACACACAGCCTTCCTTTTATATATAGAAAGGATATATATCTCCTTCCTTTTCCTCCTTCTTTCCCTCTTTCTCCTCTACTTCCTTTCCGCTTCTTTCACTTTCTCTAACATTTATTCCAAAGTTCTTTATTTCTACTTAATATTGCAATACAGATTTCTCTCCAGTTTAATAGAAATTATATCTAACACTGGTCTTTCTAAGAACTGAATAGAGAAATATTTGAATTAATGGAAACTTCTTCTCTTTGATGGACATTTAGGTTGTATCTTAAATCCCGTTACTATAATAAACAATGCTTATGCAAATATCCTTATAAATAAATATTTACGGAGAACTGAATTTCTATCTGTCAAATAGATTACCAGAATGGATTTCTGGGTCACAACTACACATATTGAAATTATATATACATATACATGCATACATACACATACACACACAACACACACACACACACATATACATATAAGATACAAATTTATTGTCTATTAATAGTGATGTAAACATTTTTATAGTTTATTTTACTTTTGTTTATGCTATTTTGGGGACACAACTCTCCATGGATCTCTTGACTTTCTGTCTACTGAGCAGAGGCACTGCCTGTGTCCTGTACTGTCCTTACAAGGATGTTTGCACAGAGCACCACCATGGCAGACAGAGATTGTACTTTCCTCTAGAGTAAAGGGTAGGCATGCTTATAGTATATTATAAAAAATTCAGGGTCCCGAAACTCAGTGTACCTCCCCTGTAACCCACAGTGCAGGCAAGCATCACCTGATGCTCTGCACTTCATTGTGTTGGAATCAAGGCTCTGGAAACAGGCACAAGAAAATGCCAGTACTCTAGCTACTGCTCTTCCTGTGAGTAATAATGCCTTTTGTCTCTGAACAAGGAAGCATATCTTCTGCCAGTATTCATAAAATGGTGACAGGCTAATGTGATAGTTTGCAAGTTGGTAAAATCTCAGACACAACATGGTTTTAGATAGCTATACACATTTTTAAAAAGCAACAGTACAATATGTGTTTCTGGGTATTGTGTCTAATTTTGATGATCTCTTACATTCTTCCAAATTATACAAATATTATCATAAATTTTCTAATATCCTTATTTTTTTTACATTTGAATATTCAATATAGATTACATTTTTGTATATTATAGAAGATAAGTGCCTTAACTTTTCCTCTTCCATACAACAGGAATCTTTACTAAATAAATTATCCTTTACCCGTTCAATTAAAACTTTACCCTTATTGTATACTAACTTCCCATAAATACCTGAATCTATTTGGGAATATTTCAGGTTTCATCATCTCATTTATTTATGTTTTTGTGAAAACAGAATAATGTTTTGACTATAGTAGCTTTGTATATGTTTTAATTTATGTTAAGGCATGACCATCTTTGGTATTTTTACTTAAGATGTTTTAGTATTCAAACATTTATCCTACTATATGAATTATTTAAAATAATTTTACCTATTACAAAAGAAGGCCATTGAAACACTAAGTAGAATGCATTATTTTATGTAACATGATTGAAATGATTGCTATTTTTGAAACATTAGATCTTTTTAGCTAGATATTTACTATTTGGGTTTTATTAAATACTTTTCTAACACTTCATATTCTCTTTATGTAATCAAGTATCTTTTATTTTTAGGTGTTTTATGGATTTTGTTTTTCTTTAGATTGGGATATATTCAGACACATATACAAATTTTTCTCCCCACAAAATAATCTTTATTAACTAGATACTGCTAGTTTGCACCAAAGCTATATGTATGTATGTATGTATGTATGTATGTGTGTGTGTGTATATATGTATCATTCAGCCATTTTACCAGTTCTCCTATTCAGCCTAAAAGTTCTTAATAGTTTCTTGAGATTTTAGGTGATTATCAGTAAATTTTTAAAACTCTTTTCAGATATTTATGTTGATTTTTCAAGTAGTTATAAAAACATTTTGTCTGATTATATTAGGTATAATTTTCAAAACACTATTGAATAATAGTAATAAGTATTTCTGTATCATTCATGATTTTAGGGAAAATGATTTGTTTTCTTTTTAAAATATAACAGTAGGTATTTATATAAATAAGTTTTTATGAGGAATGACTAATGAATTGTATCAGTGCCTACAGTATTTATATGTAATATATATAAGTATTTATCAATGGCATCTTACGATATAATCAAATAACTAATTAAAATTTTTTGACACAATATATTTTGTATTTGATTTACTAATGTTAAACTATGCTTACATTTCTGAGGTAAATTTCACTTCCTCACAGGTTATTATTATTTTAATACATGACTGAATTAGATAGGTTAACATTTTATCTAAATTTTCACATCAGTATTTATAAGTGAAAATGATCTTTCGTTTCCTTATGGGGTACTATCTCTATAAGGTTTTGGTGTTAAAGTTATGATAGTTTTGTTAAAATGAATTAGAAAGCTTCCAAATTTTTTCTATTCCTTGGATTATTTAAATAACACAGGAATTACATTTTTAAAAAACATTTTGGTTTAGAATTCAGCTATAAAGTCATTTCAGTCAAATGCTTCAAGAAGTGAGATTTCTAATATCTTTGTAATATCTCCTATGACTATTGACTGTTTGGTGTTTCTAGCTGATGACTGAAAGGCTTTAACAACCTGTGACATTAAATGAAGATCTCAGTTTTCCTTAAGAAAAGTGACAAAATAATGGTTGGGAAGAGCCAAGTCCCACCAGAAAAACACTGGAGATTTACTTCATTAACTCATAATGCAAAAAACTATGTTTCTTACTAGGATCTGAGTAACTACTGGAAGCAGCAGGAAGAACAACAAAATAATCCAAATCACTGAACACACATAAGCAGGGTTTTCTGTTCCTTTCTCAAGTGTTCCTTCAACTGAGAGACAGGAAGTACAACACAGTCTTATCCCATTTTCTTTGTTCCCAAATCTGCTTTGCCCCAGTTAGGCTTCATTTTAAAACAAGGTCAGGAAACAAAATTGTCAGTTTCTTTGCAGAAGTGATTCTTTAAGCTCCTAATTAAGTTTCTCTAAGTATTTCAAGAAATATCTGCTCTCTGGCCCCTATTCCTCATACCAATAACTTTTCCTTTCTTCCTTCTCATAGTCTTCAGTGTTTTTTGCTTGTCTGTCGGTTTGTTTGTTTGTTTGTTTATTTGTTTAGCAAGCAGCTGAAATATGTCCTCTCAAGTCAGTCATTTTCTACATCACTAGGTTTATAATTTTATCTTTGTATTCTAGCTCAACTACTTTCCCAGTTCTCCTTTTTGCTACACCCCCATACCAGGCATGGACTTCTTTTCATTATGCTCTTACTGTTGCTTTGAGTCACCAGAATCGCCCCCCAAAGAATAGACTAAGTCAGCGGTGGCCCCATCTCAAAATGATTTAATTGCTTTTGATGCAATCTTTGAACCTCTCCAGATCATCAGCGATGTCAAAATTAAATCTGTTGTTTCAGAAAGTGAACCAGATGAAGCATGCTGTATCACCAGAAGATGAGATGCAGAACTAGATGATAAAGATGGATCATCAAACTCAAAAATGTAATTAAGTCACATCAAAGATAGTCAGAAAGACTGTTTGTACTCTGTGTTCTCCTTTATATTAGTACAACACAGAAAAAAACAAGCACATGCTTGATGAGAAAAGGTCTTTTGCATTTTGATCTGTATGAAAGGAAATAGATTGCTCGGGCTGATAAGCCATAGGTTAGTGGAATTATATTCTACATTAACATAAATTGCTACACTTACTCTTAATGGTAGAACCTGAGAAAGTGTTTTCTTTTTTTTTAATTGAATTTTAGTAAAATAGAGATCCATAACCCAATTTTTATATTTTCCCTTTCAACCTTAATAGCAGGAAAATTATTTTTCCTCACAGAAACATTATATATTTTCCAGGAAACAAAGCAAAAGACCACACTGGAAATATTTTGAAAAGGATAACTTAAAATGAGGATGACAAAGTACCTTTCTGAGGAAATATCTGCTGTTTGACTGTATCTCAACATTTCTCTGATCACTCTGCCCCTCTGCTTCTGAATAATGCTTCTTGCACATGGTACACGTGCTGGAGTCACCGTGTACCAAATATTCAATATGTTTCCCCTCATGTCTCAGCCTTTTTTGTGGTGAAATTGGGTCCATGTAACTTGATTTGATCAATGGGCTATGAGCTCAAGTGTCACTTCTGAGCTGAGGCAAATAAAAGTAGGTGTGCTTCCTTCATCGTTCTTTCCTATGCCGCTAAAACCTAAGAGGCAACAGGGTGAGAGCGCAGCATTACGAGCGAGATTGAGAGAGCTGTCACCCTGCATCACCTGACAGAGAGAGCCTCCGCCAATCCATTTCAGTCTATGTGTGAATTACAAATAAATCTGTGCTGGCTAAGCCACTGAGATTTGGGGCTTTATCAGTATTAACAGATAGTATGAATCACCCTGAATAATACAGTGTATGATCACAACATATTAGGGCAGAAAGAGGCTTAAGAAATCACCTATTTCAGTGTATTTTATACCTTCGGTTGGGCTCATCAACAGAAAACCTTGATCAGATGAAATACAAAATACTTAGAGACAAAAGAAAAACTGCTTGATAGATCTCCTAGAGTCCCAGACTTGTTTCATCTTCCCTTCCCTCATCTCCACCTTAAGCTACCAAATAATCTCCAACGTTCACACTTCCATAGATATACAGAGCAAGGTCACCCCAGGAAACAGTTTGAAAGGCACTAATCTAGTCGAACTCTCAATTTGAGGAAGTTCCAGGAGTTTATATGTCTTTTCCAGGTCCTTCCTCACATATAGCAGAACCGGAGGGAGAGGGGGAGGGGAAGGCAGAGAGAGAATGTTTTCAACCCACATTACGAAATGCTTCAACTTGCCCATATGGTGAAGTTTTTGAGAGGAGGGAGAGGAGGTGTTGTGATGCTGGTTTATTGGTTTGCTTCCAGGGCAAAGCCTAGCCCACTACCCACCTGCTGATGCTCAGTAAATATTCACTAATTGGATATTTGCAAAGGATGTATCAATGTTCACATATATCCAAGCCACTAATAATCAATTGAAAATATAAAGTGGTGCAGTCATAATGGAAATAGTTTGAAGTTAGAATTGAACTCCTAGAGCTGAAAAACCATACAACTCCTGTGACACAGAAATTCCAAACATGTAAATATATTTCCAAGAGAAACATATGCATATGTACAAAAGAAATCCCATTTAAGAATATTTTTAGCAGCACTGTTCAATATAGAAAGAACCTATTGTGAATAGTGATCCTATCTTGGAGAGTTGATAACTGTGATGTGGTACATTTCACAGAAATTAAAATGAATGAACTAAAGTAGCATGCAAAATACAGATAAATATAGGAAATGTAATATTATAGAAATTAATCCCCCAGATTAGATATAGCATATCCTTCTTCATAAAGTTAAACAACAAATAAAATAAATATGTATACATATATCTGTGTCTTAATGTGCATATATAACATACAAAGAGCAATAGGTATATATTTCACATACAGAAAGGAAGACAGGTTAAAGATAAACAAATGATTTGGAATAATACTTAGCCTGGGTTAAGGAAGGCAAAAGGATGGAGGACATATGATTAGATGTCGGTCAATATTTCCAAGGTCTTAGCTCTTGCTTTAGGTGCTGGGTTCACAAGTGACAGACAGATAAATATGGACCAATACTGAGCATGTGATTTGAACCTTAAGATTGTGATTAATTCAATTCTGGGCCCTAGGTCTAAAGGAAAAGAATGATATCCAAGAATCCTAATGAATTTTAAGACAAAAAAATGAAGGCAAAACTTGTTTACCCATCCCTCCACGAACTTACCATATACATTTGTAGCTATTCTTGATATAAATAGTGAAGGGAAAATTAGCAATTATCAGATAATATCAGCTTTTGGAAAGATAGGTAAATAACTGTTTTCAGTTACCTAAAGAGTACAAATGGTAATATATCTAATTTAAGAATAACATGGACTTTCATGTCCTAAGGAAGAGAAAAATATATATGATCCATTTGATTATTGTTGTTTACATATACTCACATACCTCTCACCTAAGGAGGATAAAATGGAACCAGAACAGTTTACATTGGCAGCCTTAGAATGCACTCCACTTCTCATCTCACATCCCTGACACTAGCACGGTGCGTTTTTACCACATTCACTCTGACTAGTTCTCTCCTCGGACCAGGTGAGTGATCTTGAACATAATACCCATCAGTTTTTACATTCCCGTTTCCCCATTAATTGTCATGAGCATTAGGAAGTAAATAAAAATATTAGTATAGGGTCTAATACTTACAGGTTTTCCAAGAAATATTGATTGAATTTTAATCTCAAAGTAGACAAAAAGGAAAAGAAGGTTGTTGAGATGTGTAGTCATTGATGTTTTAGGCAAGCTACGGTATGATGACACAGATATAAATCCTTTAAATATGAATAGTTAAGCCTCGCTCCTCTCTCTTTCCCTAAATCTGTTTATCCAGAAACATAAAGACAAATGTACTCACACTAGTGATCTGTACATGTAGTTTAGGGGCTTTCTATTAAATAATCAATGCTCATTTATAGAATATGTTGAGTTTCAGAGTAATTATTTTGTTCTATTTAGCACTGTTATAACAAAGGTAATACATTTCATCTGAATTTCATCTTTATTTTTGTGCTAAAGTACCAGTAAAACATTTACCAAAATTAGGCAATTTTTAAACCATGAAAACTTAATTGCATTAATTATCTTTTCTCACCCTCCAATGTTGTATAATGAAACTAAATAATGGATGCAATAATGAATAAAGGACAAGTTTGATTTGCATATTTTATAAACATGCTCAAGAAAGTAATTGTGTTTTGTTTGGAGTGGTAGTTAGGTCAATCAAGTGTTGATGAAAGAGAGCAAAATTTCCTGGGGGCAGGTAGGGGCAAAGAGGCATAACCTTGAAATGATGTCCTGGGTGTCCTCCTTTGCTCTTATGTGAGAGAAGATGGGAACATAAAGCTTTCATAAAATAGAGTGGAAAAAGCCAATGCACTTGAGTGGTCTTTGCTCCTTAGTTCCAGGGAGGCTCGCTGCTCACTAGATTGGCAGTCATCCTATTCTAATCCCTAGACACTACCCCTCAGGATAAATAGATTGTTGTTCCTGGCCACTCTTCCTCACTCCTCTCTCCTCCACTACCACCACCCCTCAACACGCACATATAACTAAGACTGCAGATTTCTGACCACTGTGAAGTAAGGAGCACAGCGCATTTCTGAATCGCTGTTCCTCCAAACAATATCTCATTGAGTAAAGAATTTATGAATAAAGAAATACCCTCATTCTTCTGGAATATCTGTTTGTTTGTTTGTTTGATATACATTAGTTCAATGTAATAGAGATAAGGCCCTCAGTGAAAAAGAAAAATGACACCTGAACAAAATATACTATATGAAATTCTGACAGAATCTTAGAATTTAAGAAAACACTACATATCTCCACCTCAGCCCCATTTGTTTATCTGAGAAGGAAAATTTTGCACCACTCATGTGGACAAAAGGCAAAACCAAGGTCAGGCTTCTTCTGTGTATTGAAAATTCTGATCTTACATTGTTTGAGGGTGAGAGAAAAAAATACACATGACCTATGAAACTACTGTTAAATAAGATAAAGATTCAAAAGATAAATGGTACTTCTAAAAATAATTCAGAATAGGGATCAAAAGAAAATTTCTTAAAACTGTTTGACGTTTTCAATAAAGTTCAAGAGACATGGCTGCTATGAAATAAAAGGAGACCATTATAAATAACTAGTTGAGGCAAAAAGTCAAATGAATGAGGTAAGGATGGATTGCTCAAACAGACAGACAAAAAAGCTATAGCTCAAACAGACAGACATAAGGAGATATACATCAGTGAAGTATGTGAAAAAGAGTCTTTTCTAAACTCAGAAGAATGGGACAAAATTAAAATAATGCAAATGATGACTATGTAGAGGATGAAAAGCAGAGAACAAAACATGTAAACAAGTATGTAGTTTTCTTAAATGTGAAACCAGAAGAATCAGAACAAAAGCAAACAGAGTTAAATCACACTCAACATGTTCTAAGTCTCACTGTGTTCTGAGTATGATTGATTAAAATTCACCTATTGGTAACTTTTTGAACTATGAGAAAAAAGGAATTAATAGTGGTTTTTAAACTGTAAGGAAAAAAAATCTATATTCAGAAAAAAAGAAAGTAATTTCCCATAAAGGACCCAAACCAAGCTGGTTCCACACATTTTCACCATATTATAAAATAGGAGTCAAGGAAGAAACATGTAAATAATGACGAGCGAAGATTATGGCCCAATTTTTAAAAAATTCTGTGAAAGCTGTTTTTCGTGAACTAAGGCAGAAATAAAGATGTTTCCAGACATGTGAATGATTAAAATATATAGTATTTGTATGTTAAGGTACATTAAAAGGTACTCCAATTGACCCAGATATATAGCATAATCAAGGATTTAAAATTGCCTATCGCCTTTAAAAAAAGACTATTATAAGCTATAAAACCAATTTTCAGAGGCAAGAGACTAAATTATTTTATAGCTGGTAAGAATACTAAATAAAATGCAAAAAAAACCCCTCTGAAAGTTAATAATAAAATTTTTCTTCTTCAAAAACACCTCCTACTTCCATGAGCAGCACTGCTAATCAATCATCTGCTGAAATCTTATGAAAACTCAGAATCCTTCTCAACACAGTGTTCTGAGATTTCATTATCAATTTATTAAAATTTGCCTTTAATATAAAACTATATGACATCACAGGGTTAAAGAACAGTACTTTTTAAGCCAGAGAAGATAATACAATGAGAATTCTTTATTAAAAACTTTAACAAATGAGATCATCTAAAGATAGTAAAGAAGATTTGGGAAAACTTTTGGTTAAAGCCAATTTATTGTGATGTATTCCTACTGTGAGTATAGTATGCATCCTTATGAATACATAAAAGCCCTGCTGTAAATAGGATGTTAAAGGCTAGAGTACTTGTGGACAGATTGGAAGGCAATATGCAAATCTGAATAGATTATTGATGATTACTAGTGAGTAAGTTTTTCAAATGCAATTTTTATAATTTGTAAGAAAATACTGCATGATTTAAGATGGACCATAAATTCTATATATTTTTATTATATTAATTTAGAACTAAATTTAATGTAATAACTTGTAAATAGGATTGATGACATGTTGTAATCATATTTCCAATCATACTATACCATTAATTCTCACCTTAATAATTTACTTCTATGTGCCATGTTCTATTTCAACTCAAAAATATAAAAAGCCTAGCCAAATCACAGATTCTCAGTTGAATAGAAAAATACTGAGATTCCCACCATTTTTGCAATATTATTTATCTTTGGGGTATCAGTACAAGTCTTAAAAGTAAAAAAAACATATATTAAATCAATGAATTAAAATTGCATTTTTAACTGAATTCAATACTTTGAATTTCATTTGTTTAATTTTATTTTTGCCAAATCAGATGCTAATGGCATCAAATCCAATTATCCTACAGATCTGTCTACCTGTAATGACCAAATGCCAAGTAGAAGGTTTTAATAGAAAAAAAGCATTTCTTGGGACAGTAGAAATTGGAGAAGAGGATAAGAAGTGATTGAGTCATCCAGTGATGAATTGGGCTCTGGAGGATTCACCTTTCCTAATTACACAAATTCGGCCAACCAACTCAACCTAAATTTTCTCTTAATTGGCTGTCACAGTTTTTAAACCATAACTGGCAAACTTAATTTACACTTGAGTTAGAAAAATATTAGAAGTCGGAGGCTACTAAATGTGACCATGATGGTCATTATCAGCATAACTGATTACAATGTCATCTACCATCAAGAAAGGAGACTGAATGTCAAAGAATGGACCAGCTCCCTTGCCCAGGCAACTTTAAAATAAGGTCATTACTACTTGTTGGGTCTATCACTGTCAATATCTCACAGAAATGAAGAATCCTACTTTAGCTCTAAAACTTAGCCTTCATAATTCTCTTTCAGAAAAAAAAAAAAATACATTTAAAGGACAAAACTAATTGCCAGTCTATCTCAAAAGAAATGTAATCTCTTTGTTTTAAGTCAAGCTCTTTAACTTCTATTGTGTTCAAGCCATTTTCCACTTTTAAATCTATGTGTTATAACAGTTTAGTATATCTATCTAAAATACCTGGTATTCAATTCAAGCAAAAAGAGAAAAGATTTTGTGAGGTGTGCTCCAGCTATGAGGATATAACCAGTGCAAGCAAAAGTCCTTTTCCAGGTTTCTATCCTCCCCTTTAGTTTGTGGCTCTAAAACAGGGACTTATTTCTCTGTCCCATCATCTCCAGATTGCCAGATGTTTTCAAAGGTCCAATTGCATTCATCTTTCTTAGCAGTGATTAGACTTTTTCAATAATAAAATCTGAACAAAATAAGGTCATTCTTGCTTTGCTTTAAAAAAGTATATATATTTTATATATATATTTAACTGCTGTCGCCATGTCTTCATCTCCTAAATCAATAACAATAAATAAAATTTTTAAAGACAAAGCTTTTTATAAATTTATAATATTTGAAAGAATTTCAGGAATTCATATGTGAAACACAAAGGGTACAAGAGGTAGTTAACATGGAGATAAAAAAGATTTTTCTTTTTTTTTTTTTTTAGGAAAAAGGAGGAAGGAACTATGCCCCTGGTAATATAATTGTTGTATTTGAATGTAAATTGAGAGATCCTAAACAACAAAAGCAAAAAAGAAATGCAAATAGTGACTGCAGAAATCTTATTAGATAATGAAAGAAAACAAGCCAGGAGTTCACATTTTTCAGGACTCAAAATTCTAAACAGAAATCATCATTATCACATGAATCCTTTTAAAAATGAGCACTGGGAAATATAATGGAAAACGTCTTCTTCTGAAGTTCTGTAAAAGAATCAATAATTTTTTTTTTCATTTTTAGGGTAATCATATGTTTTTGAAGCTTTACTTTTTCTGTTAATTAATTATTTCAATAATCAAGGAAACCAAATTAATTTCTCTGAACTGTATTGTTTTATTATTATATTCAGAAACAATCTATTCCATTTTTTTTAAATATTAGGGGCATTAGGTAGGATCCCATAAAACTGATAATTTGTTGATAATAAAATAATAAGGCACAGGGTGATAAATCATGAATATATACTTTTCAAGTAAGGGGATGAGCAAGAAAACTCCATTTTCATGCCAGAAATGAAACAACATAAAAAAATTACTGAAATTTAAATTTCAGGCATTATACTGCTATTTGGTCTATGTTCTAATTAAATAAAAAGATCCAACTATTTCCAATTATTGATAATTCCTGCATTTTTTCCCTCAGAAGCAGAATATAATATCATGACTTTATTTAAAAGAACAGATAGATTATTAAAGGTTATGCTTTTTTAAGCTGACTGCTTTTTAAATTTGTTTGGTTGAAAACACTTTTTTAATCTGAAATGCAGTCATCAAACTTAGTTTTATTTCATTATTTTGGTACATGCCATATTCAAGATTTTCTCTTTTACTCCATATGCTAATAAAGTAATTCATATATGCTTCATTTTATTCTGAGGCTTATATTAAGAAGGGGTTCTATGTTTACTAATTTTTCAATGAAATAGAATTTGATTTTAAAGAAATCGAAAGGACATCTCAAGACAAATTCTGTTGTTCCAAAATACTGTATATCTGAATGTTGAAACTCTTACTTAGGTTAAAATGTATTTCCTTGATTTTTTGCCTTCCCCAAGTTACATATTATCAATGGGAATTTTACTAAGGCTTGAGATTTCATCATCGTAATTATCACCATCAGTATCTGGCACAAATAGCCACTCAAATGTTTACTGAATGAATGAATGAATCACCAAATACCCATTCACTATGTTCCCAGACTATACTTCATATATACTCTTCATATATATTCTCACATGTACATGTTTAAGATTTTCTCTTCACTGCAATCTTGTAAATTAGGAATTATAACCCTCATTATAGAAGAGGAAAGAGAGGTGCAGAGGTTAATTCAAAAATGCTATCGTACAGCTAAGAGTGACAGAATGGGGTTTCACACTTTTTTTTTCTGGCTCCAAATCTTACTATTTTTCTACTAAACCAGCTACTAAAAGTATTAAGAAACTTATGCTAACTCTTCAATTAGATTAAAAATTCTGTCAAGTGCAAAGTATGAAGATTGGTGCTCTGGAGGACAGAAAGATGAATAAGCATAGGCACTCCATTCAAGGGGTTTATAATCTAGAGAAGACAGTTGTGTGAACAACTAATAATGTTATTATGGTGGCAGTCAGAATGAGATAAGTGTGGGAGTACTATAGTGCAGAGTGCATACTGCAGGAACATGAGTAACCAAAAAAGTCACTTTTGAGAGGAAGATCAAGGGATGCTTTATGAATTAAGAGGAATTGGAACTGTTCTTTAAAAAGTAGGTACAGTCTGACAGGAAACAATATTTCTTACAGGGTGAAAAGTGGGAACAAAAGCTAGGAGGTAGGAAAACACTGTATGTTTCTCATTCACACCTGCATTCATTCGTTCATTCATTCATTCACTGACTAATGTAAACATTGGGCAGATAGCAGATTGGACAAAGTCCTAGCCTATAAGAGCTTGCATTCCTTCTAGAGGTAATTAGAGTAAAAATACCAGGAAAACAAATGAATACAAATTTTCAGAGAGTAATAAGAAGTTTGAGTGAATTAAAACAGTGTTTGGACTGAGTAGTCAAAAAATGAATAGGTTAAAGTAAAAGAAATTCAATAGCTTTTGCTAAAATTAGATATTTGCATTTAATTTGACCTAGCAATCTTCCTTTACACAAAAAAATAGTTGTTCAAAAATGATTAACAATAACAACAACAAAACAGGCATAATCTTAGTAAGTACCAGCTACTATGAAATCTTATGCAGCTATTTAAAAGAATGAGACTCTCTTATTGACCTCAAGGAATAGTTATGATACATTATTATTACAATAAAGAGCAAGTTGCAAAATATGATCAGATTGAGGTGAAAAAAGTTTTGATTATATTAAGTTTTGTGAAGGTAAAGTAATAAGCACTTTTAAATACTATTGATAGAGTATAAATTGGTAAACTTTGCTCCAGAGGACTTGACAGTGTTCTATCAATATTAAGAATGCTCATATTTAAATGCAAATTGAAACCAGAATGAGATATCACCTCACTCCTATCAGAAATCAATAAAGCAACAAACTAGTGTTGGCAAGGATGTAGAGAAAAGGGAACCCTCGTGCACTGTTGGTG
This sequence comes from Eidolon dupreanum, assembly GCA_028627145.1. Lineage (NCBI taxonomy): Eukaryota > Metazoa > Chordata > Mammalia > Chiroptera > Pteropodidae > Eidolon > Eidolon dupreanum. The sequence goes on from CM053501.1 coordinate 36,486,380, forward strand.
GGATTGTACAGTTTTTGAGATTCCTCAAAAAATTAAAATAGAACTATCATATGACTCATTCCACCCTCTCTGTTCTATATGCTTGGAATGCTTAAAAAGTTATTTTGCACATTCTGAACCTATCTTCCATGTAATATAAATTTTCTAACCATTTTTTACAGTAGCCATTTTTAATGTCTGTTTTTTGTTCTCTATACTGAAGAAAGCCTTGACTTGTTAATTCATTCTTTGGCTATGTCTACTTTGCCATTAAACTAACTAATGAAATATTGAAATTTCTACCAAGGTATTTAAATTGATATAAGTACTGTTGATCCATGATGTTCTGCATGAATTACATTCATCTGCTTTCTTTTTTCCCATCTGCTTTCTTTCTGTAATAAATCAGTTTATAATTAAGATTATTTTAAAATTATCAATTATTTATAATTACTAAGACATTTATTTTTCTTCCAATAATGGCTTTTTAAAGTAGATATCATCTAATACCAATTATAGTTAACTATTATTGTTTATTCAAATAACTAAATTTTCAAGTGTAAAGTCATCTGTTTGGTGAGTTTACTGAATCTCTTTCATAATGGTAGATTTCTTCATGCAGTTCTTGGTTATCTGACCATCTTTGTATTCCACAGTCCGTGTTTGACTCTTGGAGATGCCTGCTGCTTTCTTGAATAGCTCCCTCAGGTGCTTGTGAAAAAGAGCAAGGCATGTTTTGTAGGTGAATTTGTAGCTAGTCTTCTGCTCCCTAACTCCATGCCCCTCCTGCCAGTCACTAGCCAAGCAAGGGACCACCCCTCTGCTCTCTAGCCTACGTACATATACCACTTTATCATGGCAACAAACTGCTACTGCCCACTGCTCAGCACAACTGGAAAAAAAAAGGGGGTGGGGGACTGACTTGTTTTCCTCCTCAAAAAGAAATTACTGTATTACTGATCCCAATGTTCCAGAAGTCACAACTGCTTCTTGCATTCATTGACTTTGGGGTTGCAGCTCCCTGTGGGGGAATCATTCCCACATCTGCAGTGGGGTATATCTTCTTTCTTTTATGCTGTGTCTTTTCTGTGGCATTGTTCTGCATGAATCAAATTCATCTGCTTTCCTTTTTTCTCATCTGGTTTCTTTCCATTATGAATTGTTATTGTTTCATAACATAATTAAGGTTATTTTTAAAAATACCCTTTCAGCTATTTTAAGAGATTTGGGGAAGCACACGCATTTGTTCAGCCAACCATCTTTATCTAACTACTTTCTTTTCACGCTCCATTAAATTAATTCAGCAAGAAAAATATTCTCTGAAAAATGGCTACTTTTACCCAGAATATGGAAACCCAAAGTATTGAACATATTCCTCATGAAATAATCATATAGAAGGCAAGCAAGCAAAGTCAGTTTTATTTTTTGTTTTTTCCTGTGTTCATTATTAAACTATCATCTTTTAGCTTTCAATCTACCCTTCTATTCTTCACTTTTTGTGATTCTGAGGCTGGGACTGTGCAAAGCTGGATCTTTTGCCAGCTGGATCGCTGTTAGGGTGTGACAATAGGGGGCACCAGAGAGAGAGTAGACAAGAGGAGAAAGCAAGTGTACTTTCCTACTAGGTTATTTCTTGTTTCTGTTTGGTTCCTGTTACTTTCAGCATCACCCGACAAAGATGCACCATGCCAGTGGCTGGTTGTGCCAGTAGGACAGTTAATTCCAGTTATTTTTTTTCCCAACACTGACAGAACCAACATCACTGTGGCCCCCTCACAGGACCCAGTTTCAGCCAAATGGTGTCCCCTTCTCAAAGGTCCCATGCAAGACCTCTGTGGCATTCTTGAGGCATGAACACAGCTCAGCAATAGCCCCTCCTCAGAAGTCTGAGTCCAAGCTCTGTGAGTTCCTCTTCCAAGCTTCTAAATTTTAATAATCCTAACCTTTTCCCTTTATTCATTTAGCCCTAGGGATGTTCTGTGAAATCTTACTGTTCCCTTTTTCAGATGTCCAATTCTTGGATGACAACTCTTTTTATTAACTTCTGTTAAAATTGCTGTGGTTCTATCTAATAAGTGGACTCTGAATAATATACTTTTCTACCTGTCACAGCTGTCTTAAAGCCCCCAGTGTGACTTCTGTCTCACTGTCAAAATGACCACTAATTTTATTACATGTACACAATATTACAAACTATTGATATGTTTTACTGAAATTTAACATAGTTAAAAGAAAATGAGCATGGGTCCCCTTGCATAATTTCAAAGCAGAAAATTAGTGAATGTTAACTCGCTATTAGTGGACAGAAATATGGAAAGCATAAAAGCAGAAGAGTCTTCAGTATGAATCATGAGCCCTGACATTTATCCTGCTGCCCAAGTGATTAAATATTTGAGTCCAAATATACACTGTCTGTGGCAGCTTACTCTCAGGAGGTAGCCACATCATCAGTGTTAATAATAAAAAACCCCATTTTCTTTTTATGGTCCAATATGATAGCCAGTGGTCAGTAAGTGGCTATTGAACACTTGAAATACAGCTTTATTACAGCATGAATCAAGATGTGCTATGAGTATAGAATATACAGATTTCAAAAACTTAATCCAAAAACAAAGCATGTAAATGCTTTAACAATTTATCAATTGTATGTTGAAATGATAAGATTTTGATGTATTGGTTCAAATAAAATACATTAAAATTAATAATAATAAACAATGCAATATACACATGACCTAGACCTTTTCCTAATTGACCTGCCAGGAAGTACTAAGAAAATATGTATTTTGAGACCAGGACTATGTGCTTCATGAAAAGGCTGGCTTTGAACATTAATGTCTCACACAGACTCAGCAGCCATGAGAATATGGACAAAAGTCACACCTTTTAAGGTAGTCAAAAAATCAACAGGATCTTCACTGTTAGTGCCAGTACCCTCAATGTATTCAACTACTGACTGGCAAGCTGGGTGTTGAGTAAAAGTGTAAGAGAATGACTGTTATTTAGCCAAAATGATCATTTTTATCACAAGGTTGGAACTGCCAGACCATCTTTGAGATTGCCCTAAATAAACACTAGTAGCAATGTAGCCTCAACACAAAAATTGCTTCTAGGCTGAGCAAGTGAAGGTAAAAAGCTTATGTCAATCTTTTCCATATAAAAATAAGTAAGTGACATATCTTGAAAGGAAACTTCATTTAGAACTTTATCTTTAAAAATGTTTCTTTTTTCCAACCATTTTTTTGTTGTCCAAATAAGACCAAGTAATCTTTCTAACCTAAGGTTAATTTAATCAAGGATCTAAAAACCTCCACATAAAACTGTCTCCCCCAAAATTATTCTTTGAAGTTTGCCAAAAGTTCTTAAAAATGTAGACATTGTAACATGATTTTAGTCACAACTTCACTTTTATCATTCTCTGGTAAAAACAAACCAAGTATATGATTCTACTCACTGATATATAATCACATCAAAATGCTGTCTCTCATCAGAAATTATTCTTAAAATTTAATTAAGAATGCATTTATTTATTTGAGAAATAGTTTTCGAGCACCTTTCACACTTTAGTCACTTTTTTAAGCCCAAGGTGAGACTTCCCAAAGATTACAACAAATAAAAGGTTACTTGTTTTTTCTTACATTATTGAAATTCCACCTGTTTATCTTAGTATAGCAGTGGTCAGCTAGTAAGAGAAATAGGCAGTTAATAGTTGAAATGAGAAAATTTCTATATTGAAAATAGTTAAAACCATAGGCAGAGCCCAATTGAAGTAATTTCAGCTGACCGAACTTGAATAATTTGTTCAATAATATCATCATGTTTTACAGTTGAATTAAATACACATATTTTACCACAATATTTTTACTCACCGCTATTGCTTATATCCGACTCCATTCTTTGAATTCACTTTTCCTATTGCTGGAGTCCATCCTTTTGTAGTCCTCTCAGCAAGAATCTGTAAGAAGTAAATTTTATTAGACTTTTGTTTGTCCAAAACTTATTTTATACTTACTCTTGAAGTCCTCTATAGTCTAGAGTCGAGTCTCAGGCTAAGATTCCTTTTTCCTCAGCATTTAAAGATTTTATTCTATTGCCTTCTAGCATGTATTAACACTGAGAAGTGGGGAGGAAACAGTGTAATTGTTGCTACTTTGTAAGAAATCTGCAGAACAATTCCTAATTAGGTTCTCTCATTTTTCACCTAGGGCCACACCATGTACTTTCTATAATTCTTGCCCTGTGAAAGGAATATGACTAAAGGAGCAAGTGGGAGCTGAAAACGAAGCCAAAGGTCACTCACTTAAATCATGAAATTAAAGGAGAGCATTTATCAGAGGCCATTTTTTCTATTTCACACAAGAGTGTCATATAGGGTGGTAGTGTCACTATATTGTATATAGGATTGAATTTCTACTTATATTCACCACTTCAGTCACTATCTGAGGATCAATCTTCTTCAATTCAGAAAATATTCTCTCGTTTCTTCAAATCTAGCCTCTTTGCCATTGTTATATTTGTTATTTTTAGAACACATATTAGGCATATGTTGGAACTTTTCAATCTATTTCCTTATCTGGGTCTAATTTTATTTTTACTTTCTTTTTAAACTCTCAGTGTTTTGTTCTGAGTCTTTCAGTTTATTAATTTTCTCTTTAGTTATGTCCATCTGTTAATTAAAAAAAAACCATAGTTTTCAATTCCAAGATTTCTAAATTTTCTGTTTGTTTTCCCTATTCTGTAGTCATGACTGTCTGTATTTCAGGATTCCTTTTTCTCCTTTATGATAATACTTATTCCTTGTCTTTTTAGAATTTCAAAAACTTAATTAAAAAATCTGTTTTAGACGACTATCTTAGTATTTGTGTTTCTTCAAATGATAGTTTACCCACTTTCTGAGTTTACTGACCATCTTTCATGAAGTTTTATGTTCCCCTTTTTGAGTAAAACTTTTTTCCTTTCATTTTGCTCACTGTGATGCAGTATCTAGGTACTTTAAATATGCTTTTTATTTTGTCCAGCATTGTTATGTGGGGGGTGTTAAAGGAGGTGGTCAGTGCATCAATTAACAACAGTATTTTAATTAGAAGTTTTAAATATATATTTCTAATGCATTATTTGCTAAACCAGGAGGTGTTCAAAAATATTTTACAGGTTTGGTTTGCAAGGTTAACAGTCTTCCAAAGTGACTGTACTATTTTGTATTTCCACCAGCAATGAATGAGAGTTCCTCGTTTCACAGCCTCACCAGCTTTTAGTGTTGTCAGTATTTTCCCTGATGACATATGATATGAAGCATCTTTTCACATGCTTATTTGTCATTGTAGATCTTCTTTGGCAAAATGACTGTTATGGTCTTTGTTTGTTTTCTTATTCCTTAGTTTTAAGAGTTCTTTGTATATTTTGAATAATAGTCATTTATCAGATATTTTTTTGTAAATATTTTCTCTTTGTGTATTACCTTTTCATTTTCTTGACAGTGTCTTTTGCAGAGCAGAAATTTTTAATTTCAATAAGTCTAGCTTACAAATACTTTCTTTATGAATTGTTCCTTTGGTGTTATATCTAAAAAGCCACAGCCAAATTCAAGGTCATCTAGATTTTCTATTTTGTTATCTTCTAAGAATTTTATAGTTTTGCATTTTACATTTAGGTATGTGATCCATTTTAAATTAATTTTGTTAAAAGTAAAAGGACTGTGTCTATATTGATTTTCTTTGCATGTGAATGGCCAGTGGTGCCAGTACCATTTATCGAAGACTGTCTTTTCTTCCAGCATATTGCCTTGGTTCTTTTATTAAAGATCGGTTGACTATATTTATGCAGGGCTACTTTTGAGTTCTATATTATGTTTTACTGAGCTATTTGTCTATTCTTTCGCCAATATCACACTGTTTTTATCATTACAATTTCATATTAAGTCGAAGCAGGGTAATGTTAGTCCTCCAACTTTGTTCTTCAATATTGTATTGGCTATCCTGAATCTTTTGCCTTTTCACATAAATTTTAAAATAAGTTTGTCAATATCCACATAATAACTTGCTGGGGTTGTGTTTGGGATTATGCTGAATCTATAGATCAGGCTGGAAAGAAATGACCTTTTGACAATATTGAGTCTTCCTATCCATTAATATGGACTATCTCTCTATTCATTCTTTGATTTCTTAGAGTTTTGTAGTTTTCCTCATATTTCTTCTACTTATTTTGTTAGATATACACCTAAGTATTTTGGGGAAGGCTACTAATGTAAATGGTATTGTGTTTTTAATTTCAAAATTTTCACTGATGGTATAAAGGAAACCAATTTACTTTTGCATATTAACACTGTATCCTGAAAACTTAGTGTAATTGCTTATTAGTTCCAGGCACTTTTTTTGGTCAACTCTTTTGAATTTTCTACATATACAATCATGTCATCTGTGGAAAAAAAAAGTTTTATTTCTTTCTTACTAATCTGTATACCTTTTATTTCCTTTTCATTTCTTAGAACATTAACTAGGATTTCTAGTATAATGCCTTGTTCCTAATCTTAGTGGGGAAGCTTTCAGTTTCTTACCACTAGGCATGATGTTAGCTATAGATTTCTGTAAACATTATTTATCAAATTGATGAGTCACAAATCAAGAACATTTTAAAACCATAGTCAGCGAGTAGAATTCCAGTTGAGGTAAATTCATCAGACCAAACTAATGTTTTTTTTTTTCAATAAAATAGTGAGTTCTACATTAAAATTAAAAAGAACCAATATTGAATCATTATGTTGTACACCTTAAACTAATGTTATATGTCAATTATACCTCAAAAAAAAAATGCTACATTTGTCCCTGAGAATTGTTTGGATAGCAGGCTAGTTAATAAAAATGCTTCCAATTCTAAGCGGTGGAGATCTAAAACTTGCTTATTTCTTAGTCTTATTCTAAAAACTGCTGAGAAATTTTAGCCCAAACAGAAATGCTCCAGGGCAAATTTATATCAACTTTCTAACATAATGGTATGAAAAGAGATTCTAAAATTGTCTACAGCACTAGTTTCCCAACAATGTGAATGCTACCAGTGATTTTCAGTTGGTGATGAGATAATAATCCATCCTTCCCATCTTGTCTCTTACCAGAGGCAGGGGATCCAGGAACCGACTGATGTAGACATACCTGGGCTCTTGGCAAAGTAAAACCTTTCTGTCATCAAACCAATACATTTTTCCCCTTTCTTAAGCCCTTGGTTATGTGGAGGTGATAAGTAAACCTTTCCTCTGTTCTTGGTTCCAAATGAATAATATGAGCAATAGTGTCTCATTATTCATTTGTAACTGATGATATTGTTTCTTGTTACCAAAACCATGTGGCTGTAACATAAAAGTTGGTCATTGTTGACTGCACCAAATTACTCCTTTTGATTAACTTTGAAGTGACTTTTAAAATTTTCCCTCAGAGAAAATTTTTTTTAAGTGTTAGAGGGTTGAAAGGTGCTTGGGTTGTGGCTTTACCTTGTCCACAGTACAACAGTTGACTTTGTGCCATTAATTAATTTTTGTTACTCATTCCCTGAAAGCAATCTGACCCATGTGAGGAGCCACTGATGACCAAATGTGGAAGCTAGTAGAATCAGTCCTTTCCTCTGTCAACTTCTTCTTCCTTTTAGTTAAGTTCTTACACCTGATTATTTTATTGAAGCTCTGAAATGCTGTGTATTTATTGAGTCTTTCCCCAGTAGCAAAAGTGAAACAATCTTTCCGGCTGGAGTAGAACTCAGCCTTCTTTACTAGCTATTCATTGTTTCTACTTTTTTTAAAAATTAAAAGTAGGAGAAGGGGTGAACAAACTATGGCCCACAGTCAAAATTCAGTCCATCATATCTTTGTAAACTGTTTTAATGGAACACAACCACATACATTCTTTACAGTATCTATGGCTGTTTTCATGCTACAAAAAAGAGTTGAATAACTGCAACAGAAACTATACAGCACACAAAGCTAAAAAACATTTACTAACTACCCTTTTACCAAAAAAAAAAGTTTGCTTACCCCTGGGTCTAGGGTCCTGACACTATTTGTTCAGGACTTTCTCTAACTTTCTGTGCAAGCTTTCTATGGTTCAAGCTTTCTCATTGTAAACTGGGGACAAAAACATTACCTATCTCACAGGGTTCCTGTGAAGATGAAATTATATAACACATGTGAAGCATATACCACAGGGGCTGGGGAAGCACTCAGTAAACATTAATTAGTATTGCAGGAGCTTGATGTCTTTTTTGAAGCAATCAATTTGAACTATTTCTTGTGAAGCAGTTCATACAGAGAACAAGAACTTCAAACCTTAAGGTTATAACTTATGCTATCTTAAGTAAGTTATATCTTTATTTTTTATCTGTATAATAGGACAATGAAGGCTACCATGGAGGGTGGTTGCACAGTAAACTAACTGTAAGTAAACATGGGAGATAAAATACATGCCCCCATCCAATGTCTAATAAAAAAGACAATAAAATAGTAAAAAGCATAAACTGTACAAAATCAAAGAGTTCTGGTGGAAAGATGAAGCAGATAAAAATGGCAACAAATACCTGCAAGCCAGAAAGCAGATTAAGTGCTAACTGGTTAGAGAAAGCTAAAAGCTGACAGTGGATAATGGAAAAAAATAAAAAGCAAGCCAAGCCATACTTCAATAAAATAAAAAGACTAAGAAATGGGAGAGAAGAAGAAGGTGGATGAGTATTTGTATAAGAAGCATTTAGGCACTAATTCATTCCCTTGCCCTGTCTAAGACTAGAAGTCTGGAAAGATGGAACCAGGAGGCCTCTGAACTCAACATTAAACAGGGATATGCACAAGTAAAGGTTGTAATGCTGAAAACAGAGTAATTAAGGGGAAGTGTGCATTTATTTGACGAGATCCCCAGTCTCTTTTCCTCCTTGGTTCCTAAAAGTCTAGCAGTATTATGCTCCCTGAGAGGAGAGCAAAAAATTGCTCTGTAGAGAAACTTATTGACTCATGAAACAACACTTGGATACTCTGACCATGGAGGGCCTGATTTCACATCTTCATGCTGCTATGTGGCTCAACAATCAACAAAATGTCCATTGTGCTTCTAGTACCACATGCTTAAACAAGAACCAACATTAAAAGCCCAAAGACATCAAAATAAAGTATCTCATATGAATGATACCAAGATAGATAAATGTTAAAAAAAAATACAGTAGAAATGAAAGTTCAAAAACCAAAACAAAACAAAACTACCAGGGAGGACTTCAAAAATTACTTCTAAGTAATATCCTTGATAAGAAAAGAGATGTTTACATCTGTCAAAGATCCAGAAATAGCAAAATTTAAACCACCAAAACAATAGTATTTACTAAGAGTTTATTGTGCAGATTGGGAGCTTTCAAATTTAAAAGTGGCAGAAAAGTTACAGGATGGCTTAGAAAATGATAATGCAGATGTTGGTTAACCTTTAAGTAGGGATTTGGTTGAAAGTGATATTCATTATAATTTGACATCTGTATATTCTATTGTGTGTTCACCACCCAAAGTCCAGTTTCCTTCAGCTACCATATATTTGATCCCCTTTACCCACTTCACTCTTCCCCTATCCCCCTATATTTGACCTCCTTTACCCCATCTATCCCATCCCCCACCGCCTACCCTCTGGTAACCATTAGTCTATAGTCCATGACCATGAATTTCTGTTTATTTGTCCTGTTCATGTGTTGCTTTTAGGTTAATATCCCACTTGGAAATTATATAATTGTATCAACCAATGTTATGCCAATAAACTTAATTAAAAATATTAAAAAAATAAAAATTAAAAAATTAAAAAATAAATAAAATCAAAGGCTTTCATTTTCAAAGGCCAAAAATAAATAAATAAATAAATTTAAAAAGTGATATTCAGAAGTTAGTGGCATTTTTATACACCAATGATGAATTTCAGAAAGAGAAATTAAGAAAACAATCACATTTACAACTGCATCAAAAACAATAAAATACTTTGGAATGAAATTAACCAAGGAGGTAGAAGATTTGTTCTCAGAAAATTATAAATCATTGAAAAAAAGAAAGTAAAGATACAAATAAATGAAAGTATATACCGTGCTCACTGGTAGGAAGAAACGCATCATTAAAAAGGTCCTACGACTCAAAGCAATCTACAGATTCAATACAATCTTTATCAAAATACCAATGGCATTTTTTAGAGAGCTAGATAAAATAATCCTAAAATTTATATGAAACCATAAAATACCTCAAATAGCCACGGCAATCTTAAGAAACAAGAATATAAAGTCAGAGGTATCACGCTACCTGATATCAAACTATATACTACAAGGCTATAGTAATCAAAACAGCATAGTACTGACATAAAAACAGATATATTGATCAAGGGAACAGAATAGAGCCTAGAAATAATCCACATCCATGCACTCACTATATGACAAAGGAGGTATGAATATACAATGGGGTAAAGACAGTCTCTTCAATAAACAGTGTTAGGAAAACTGGACACATACATGCTAAAAAAAGGAAACTGGTCCACCTTCTTACACCATATACAAGAATAGACAAAATTGATTAAAGACTTAAATGTAAAACCCTAAACCATAAAACTTCTAGAAGAAAGCATAGGCAGTAATCTCTCTGATACAGCTACTAGTAATTTCTTTTCAGACATATCTCCTTAGACAAGAAAAACAAAAGAAAAATAAACAAATGGGACTACATCAAACTAAAAAAGTTTTTCCACAGTAAAAGAAATAATCAACAAAATGAAAAGAGAACCTACTGAATGGGAGAAGACATTTGCTTAAGATACATCTGACAACGGGTTAAAATCCAAATATATATGGAATTCATACAACTCAACAATGAAAAAACAATCCAATTAAAAAATGGGCAGAAGAACTGAATAGGTATTTCTCCAAAGAATAAATACAGATGGCCAATAGACATATGAAAAGATGCTTAAGGTCACTAATCATCAAAGAAATGCAAATTAAAACCACAATGAGCTATTACCTCACACCTGTCAGAATGTTATCATCAATAAATCAAAGAACAAGTGTTGGTGAGGATGTGGAGAAAAGGGGAAGCCTCATATACTGTTAGTGGGATTGCAAATTGCATAGCCACTATGGAAAACAGTCTAGCGGTTTCTCAAAAAATTAAAAATTGATATACATTTTGACCTAGCAATTGCACTTCTGGACATTTATCCAAAGAAAACCAAAACAATTCATAAAGATCTATGCACCCATATGCTCATGGCAGCACAATTTACAATAGTCAAGATATGGAAGCAACCAAAATGCCCACTGAAGGATGATTAGATAAAAAAGTTATGTTTCATATATAAAATGGAATATTACTAAGCCATTAAAAAAATGAAATCCTACCATTCACAACGACATGAATGGACCTAGAGGTTATTTTGCTGAGTGAAATAAGTCAGACAGCAAAAGATAAATACCATATGATTTCACTTATATGCGAAATCTAAGGAACAAAAAGAATGAACTAATCAAAAACAGACCTACTAATATAGAGGACACTCTAGTGATAGCCAGAAGGGAGTGGGGTTGGTGGGCGGGGAAAATGGGGTGAAGGGCTGAAGAAGTACAAATCAGTAGTTGACAGATGGTCACAGGGATGGGGAGCACAGCAGAGGGAAAACAATCAGCAGTAATGTAATGGCTAGGTGGAGAGCCAGAGGAGAGAAAGAGCAATTAGGGGGATCATTTTATAAACTATATAAATGTCTAACCAATGTACTGTATACTTGAAACTAATAATAAAATAAAACAGAAAATAACTATTGTCAAGAATGTGGAGAAACTAGAACCTCTCTGCACTGGTGACAGGATTGTAAATAATGCAGCTGCTATAGAAAACAGTATGGCATATCCCCCCTCCCCAAAAGTTACCATATGATTCAGCAATTCCATTTCTGGGTATCTACCCAAAATAATTAAAAGCAGGAACTTGCAAAGATATTTGTACACCCATATTCATTCCAGTATATTCACAGTAGCCAACAGGTGGAAACAATTCAAGTGTCCATTGATAGATGGAATAGATAAACTAAATAGGCTATATATGTACAATGGAATATTATTCAGCCTTAAAAAGGAAAAAAACTTTGACACACAGTACAATGTGGATAAATCTTGAAGACATTATGCTAAGTGAATAATCAGTCAATAAAGGACAAATATTGTACAATTCTATTTATATGAGGTACCCAGAGTAGTCAAATTCATAGAGTCAGGAAGTAGAACGGTGGTTTCCAGCGACTGGAGGGACGGGAGAACGGGGAGTTAGTGTTTGATGGGTACAGAGTTTCAGTTTTGCGAGATGAAAAGAGTTCTGGAGATCAATGGTTGGTGATATTTGCACAACAACATGAATGTACTTGATGTCACCTAAACTGGACACTTAAAGTGGTTAAGATGGTAAATTTTATGTCATGTATATTTTACAACAATTAAGAATAAGAAAGTATAAAAATAAAAAAAAGTAAAGTGATCATCTCATACCAATTTTATACAGATGACTTAAGTTCCTTTTTATGAATATCAGAGGCATTTTTAAAAAATAACCTATGTTAAGTTTCATGTATGTTCATGACATTAGCTAAATTTAGTTTTGCTTCCATATCTTAAAATGGTTTTGTCTGCTCAGGGAATTCTCGAATTGGGTCTCTATTTTTGTTTTAGAAACCTCCACCCTTCACTGGCAAGTTAGACGTTCCTACAAAGCAGTTACAAAGCTCCTGGCTGTGCAGACAACACTGTATCCTGGGATTGTGTCCATTTGTCTAATGAGGCGAGAGCTTTAGGGAACTTAAAGGAAGCCATGTCTTGGCTATTCTTTGTGGTCTTTAGCAGAATCTTAAAAAAAAAAAAAAAAAAAAAAAAAAAAAAAAAAAGGAAACCTTTGAAATAAAGGAGAGCCCTTGAAGGCTAGGAGAATGAGGGTGCCTATTTCTCAAAAACCAAATCCATCAAGTCTATGTCAAGATTTCAGGGCTATAACCACGACTGACCACAGGGAACATAGGGACCCAAAGATTACTGGAACGTAGGCTCCTCAGGACAGAGACTATATTTTTATTGCTGCATTATCAACCCTCTGAACAGTGGCAGGCACATGATAAGTGCTTAGTAAGTATTTACTGAATGAATAATTGAATGACTCAACATGCATTACTAGCCCAAGTATTTGATTAAATTAAAATCAGATGAAAGGACACCACAGTTTTATGAAGTTGTTTTACCAGAGAAATCCAAAGCTTTTCAAACAATGTAGTTTGAATAGGGTTGACCTCTCATCTTCAATTATGGGGTTGTTTAGTCTCCATTTTGTATGTAATTTTAAAACACTCATTAAGCTAAATCAGTATGCTATAAGAGAAAGAACATAGAGATGAAGAAACAGTTCTTAGAAATTAAATATATGATGATAGAACCTGGGGGAAAAAAGTGTCAGAAGGTAATATTTTCTAGGGCAGAAAAAAATAGGGGGAAAATCATAATTAAAAGATTAATCTAGAAGAATCAATATCTGAATAGTAAGTGTCTGAAAAAGAAATAACAGAGATTATTAAAAGAAAAAAATTTAAGGAAATAATACTAGGACATTTTCCATAATGAAATGAAAGAGCCTGTTGAATCTCTAGAATGTTATTTGAAGAATATCTTATAGTGAGACAATAGAATGGTAAAATTTCAGAACAATTGTGACAAACAGAAGGCCTTAAAACTTTCAGAGTAGCAAGACCAACAGCAATAGTAAGACAAATGGCAAATAATGAATTGAAGATTGTAATAATAGCAGACTTAACAACAACGCCAGTAGCTAAAGAAATGAAGAAATGCTTTTGACATATTGAAGGAAAGGGATTTTAACCATAATGTTTTACTTAACCAAACTATCAATTAAATGTGAGGATAAAATAAAGACATTTCAAGTATGCAAGTTATAAGACACAAAAACAAAACAAAAAACCTTGCACAAACCCTTTCTTGGCCATTTATTGGAAGATGTGCTGAATAAGAAAAAAGAAGTAAACCAAGAAAGAGGGAGATGTGTTATGTGAAGACTTTCTGGGAAGAAGGTGGGGGTTACTATGTAGACTGTAAATCTCTCTGAATTATCCCTAAATAAAAAATAGGATAAATTAAACAAATACTAATGACATCTACAACAAACCTGGGTTTGGGGATACATTGTATTCCCCAACCATAAACTATGAGTAGGCAGGGAGGAGCCAGGGAAACAGTAACACCTGAATTTTATCAACAATGGTGTGGGATGAAATATATGGGGTTGGGAGTAGGAAAGACCAAGGAATTTCTTTCTGATGGTCTTGAAAGCAAAAGGACCTAAATGTTCATAAATTTTGGTTTCCCAGTCTAAAATTCAGCAACCTTTCTTCCCTCATCCTCTCCCCCTGCATCTAAAGGAATATCCTTTAACTCTCAGCAGCACTTCAAAGGCAATTATTAGGCTTACACTACTTTCTGTAAACTCACCTATTCCCCCCATCATTAATAAATTATATTATGTCTGCATTATTAGAGCATACAGACTTTAAACATGCTACTAACTCCCATGAAACTCGAGGGCATTTATATAATTTACAAAGTAAGAAAAGTTTTGAGAGTGAAAGGAACTACTACTAATTAAGCCAAGATAAGAGGGATAAACTAGACTGTATTGGCAAATTGGATATATGATCATCCTGTTTATAACAACCAGTTAGTCTTACTATTATAGGTAATATATATTTAATGCTTATCACATGTCCTTATACTGATATCTCTCCAGTCATTTTAGTCATTTGAAGTCCACTGTCCAATAAATTCTGCAGGAAGAGCTCACGACAGCAATATAGATCAAGTCTTTACATATTTATGGAAGATCTACTTAGCCTTTATACTTGAAGTCCAGGTAGACAAATGATAAAATGTGATTCTTATTTTCTTATTTTTAGTAATATTTTTTATAACAGCCTTATTGAGATATAATTCACATACAATTTACCCATTTAAAGTTTGCAATACAATGCTTTTTAGTATATTCACAGGTTGTTCAACCATCTCCACACTAAAGTTTAGAACATTTTCCTCACTACACAAAGGAAGGCTGTTCCCCCACCCATTTGCTTCCAACTCCTCCAGCCCTAAGAAACTACTATTTTCTGTCTCTATAGATTTGCCTGTTATGAGAATTTCCTATAAATCAAATTATATGATTTTTGTGACTGGTTTCTTTCACTTAGCACAACGTTTTCAAGGTTTAGCAATATCATGGCAGTTATCAGTACTTTTTTATGGCTGAATAATATTTCATTGTCTATATAGAATAAAATAAACAAAATTACCATTTTAATGGAAATAAGAGCTGACAAAAATTTTTAAGAAATGGTTTGACTAAATTTTTTTTTCTCTATCAGCATTATACTTGATATGGTTATTACATTAAGTATGAGATATAAATTTAATGTTAACTATAATTTATTTAATAAATGCATATTTAATATAAGCATAGAATATATTTAATATTTTAATGGGAGGAAATATTTTATACTTCATTTAATGTAAAACATTTTATATTATTGATATGGAAGAGTTAACAACATGGGGGAACCCTGTTAGAGGTCCAGGAATACATACAAAAGGTAAGGACAGAAATATGGCTTGCGGAATTTTTTTCTGTCTACAAGGGAAATAACATTTTTGATAGTCATCTTTTAATGTACCAATTACTACAACAGCTTAAATATTACAGTTTTATCAAAGCAAAGGACGCTTACAATCAATGAACAACACACTGAACAGCTAGTTTTCTAAGTGAGAAATGGTTAAAACTCCTCAGGTAAAGAATGCTCTTGAGAAATAGTGAACATATCGATTCTAATAATTGAGGCACAAACTAATCACTTCTTGTGCTTCTCTTACCACCACCACCAGTAACTACAATTTTGTTTGGCAGGCATTTGGATGTTTCTCTAGAATTTAATAAAAAAATTACCATAGCTTTATACATAATTTTTTCTTTGGTTACATGAATAGTAAGATTCACTCAAGTTAGGTACAGTTATAATGGTATGTATGTGAAGAAAAATATTATACCATAATTATCACTTAATGTAGAGGTGCTCTGCAGAGTGTTGAGTAGGGCAGTTTTCAACACACACAAGATACTTGCCTTTGTGGAGTTTTTAGGCTAAGGACTGATTTGTAAGCCTAGATGTTCATGAAATCACCTAGGGTGCTTTTGATACATGAGCTTCATCCTCTGAGATTCTGACTTCATTGGCCAGAGGTGGAGCCTGAGCATCAGTCTGTAAAAGCATGTCAAGTCATTCTACTATGCAGCCAGGGTTGAGATCTACCATTCTACGAGATGGATCATTTGATCAATATACTTCAGAGCCTTGGACAGATGTGACCTTGGACACCATCCTTCTGCATTTAAACAGGAGAGAAAGAAGTCAGCATGGTATGGATAGAAAGTTGAAATTTGAGGAAATTACCATTTAATAGTCTTTATTTTCTCCATAAAGATAAAATTTCCCACTTAGAGTGAGGACAAAAGGAGACTTGAAAAGGGGAAAAGAATCTAGTGTTTATCCTAACAGTTGGAAGAGAAAATTGACACACATACTCTATCAGAAAGTTTTGAAGACCCAGATGAAGTCAGAAATCTTGAATTTGTAGTAGCACTAATTTCTATCTATGCTTAATTCTCTTTCATAGATGAAGTGCGTATGTCTTATCTTACTTGCAAAATGTGAATTACTCTCATTATTGCTTTAATTTCTGAGCCCACAGTGTGATGTTGGTAATGCTAATCTATAGAGACTCAACAGGAAGTATAAAAAGACCTGGATCCGGTGCCAGCCCCAGCCTAGTGCCTAAATTCTTACAAGGAAATATAGTTCTGACATGCACATTACCTACACACCAGACACTTCTGGGCTTTATACATATTTAAATCACCTGTGACTAAGATGGGGCTTTTTATTTAATGATAGAATTTGCTATCACTTTGATTCTTTGTGGTAAGACATCCCTGTTCTGTTCTTACATGCTTCTCAGCATGTAAATGACAGCACAAGGTAACTTTGGTGTATTAGGTATCACTGGAGAGATGGATATCATTTAAGAAAAGAGTTTAATGATTTCTTTCCTAAAACTGTCCTCAAGTGGTAAACATAAGCAAACTTAATGTTTCCAAAAGTCATTCTGAGACAGTCACACTGTATTAAAAATGTTCCTGTTTGCCTCTTTCAAGAATAAGAAAAAACTCCTACGATGTTTTAAAAAGAAGGGTGTGAGACAATATTGTCCCCAAACAAGATCTATAATAAAAATAGTTAAGATGCTGGAAATCAACACCTATCTATTGAAAATTTACAGGTCTTTCTGCAAAGATCACTCAATATACTATGTACAGTTATAGAAATCTGACCAATAATTCATGGCCACAGGAAATGCTTGCACAATGATGAGAATTGTGGAATTAGCTCAGTGATACATTATTTTCAATTCTTCCTTTTGCAAATGGGGAGACTGAGTCCTAGGATGGGTAAGACCTGTCCAAGGCACAATTTATTCATCAACAAAAAAAAATATACTGGGTACCTATTTCATCTATTGACATTGCGAGGTGGTGAGAAAGTGAACAACATGAGGTTCTCTATATGTTCAAGGAACAGTTACTACAAGAGGTCTTCTCACAATCTAGTGTTCTTTCTGCTACACTAAAAAGCAGGAACTAGTCACAGGGGAACAAAACACAAAGACACTTCCCATCAAGATCAGCTTTGGAGATATGACCCATTGCAGATGCCCACTAAATCCATGTTGAATAAAGAAAATAGCCCATAAAAAGAAAGGAGTATGGTAAATACAGATTCAGGTAGATCTAGGTGAAAATTATAGGAACACTGTAGGAAATTCTAGGTAAGAAATATGAAAAAAATCTCTCAAATCAAAAAGGGGAACTAGGATTTTGTTGGCTAGTCAACAAATTGGCTTGGCTGGAGTGAAGGGACTTTTGGTTAAGGTGAGAGACAAAACACAGAATGGGACCAGACCTATGTAAATTTTTGAGTCTGAGGCTGTCATCTTTTCACTCTATTCCATGGACAAAATAAAAGCACCAAGGTGTTTCCCAGGTGAAAACCAGGAGAAAAGGAGTACTTTAGGAGGGCTGCTTTTGGCATGTGGAGAACAGACTGGAGTAAAGAAAGGGAAGTAGGAAGACAGGTCAAGGAGCCATTACCCCAGGGCTGGTGAACTATGGAGGGCTTAACAGAACTAAGTAAGGTAATGGTGGGAAGAGAAAGAAGGAGCTATTTGAGATAAATTTAAAAGAAAAAATAATGCCCTGGATGTGGTGCTGAAAAGACATTGGAAACTAATCCTCAAAGAAAGAGGAAAGTCTTTAAATCTGGAGCTGATAGCTGAAGTCACAGAAATAGGTATCCTGATTAAATTAACAAATATATTAAGAATATTCTTGTTTCAGATTGAATTCAGGTAGTCTTTCAGAGTTGTCTACTTTGCAAAAATAAAAACAAAACAAACAAACAAAAATACAGTCAAAGAACAAGAAAAAAAAACAACTAACTAGGAGTTATGAGAACTACACTAATTTTTATGAATCTGGTCTTGAAGTCTTTCCTTGGATGGAATAGTAAAGAACAGTGACACTGGGAAATTACTATTCAGTACTAGTCAATGCATTAACAAACCTACTTTTGAAAAATAACCAGATAAATCTGTCCTTTTCATACCCTCCCTTATCTAATTTTAATAGGTAACAGTTGCCTTTGAAAAAAAATGACAGGTAAATTTTAAAAGCCTGTAAGTATCATAACTTATGGTTTCTAATAAGACCAGTAGGATATGGACATTTTAAATTAGCTATAAAATATTGAAAAATACATATTGTTTGTAAAAGAAAGACTATCCTTCGGTGAGTTATATTTACTTTTTCACTTAATTCAGATTTAAATAAGTCCTCATTGATCCATTTTGGGTGTTTCTTTACAAAAAAATCATCTGACAGGTCTTTATTCTAGTGGTATGTTCTGCTTAATATTCCATTTACATTTGAGATGATTCTATTGTTTTACTTTCTTATACTACCTACAGTGACCAGAGCTCATTTATTTCAATTCACGCTTTTTTATAGGTTATTTAATACTGCATAATAAGATAATTAGGCCACAACCCAGTGCACTCTAAGCAGCATGGGAATGATCCAAAAATACAAAATGAAGTTGATATAACATAAAAATAACTATGTAGCATATAAGGAAATCAGATTACTGGTAAATATTTTAATGTCATTAGGATCCACTGTAAAGTCTTTCAGCAAACTTAATATCCTCAATGTCTTCCTTACTGGGTGATTTTAATCAGACTATTCTTGGATACATTTAAAAATATTTTTGAAAAAGACTCTCAAGTTTAAATGTACATTCTATTAGCTCTTCATATTGTACAACTAGAATTTAGTCAATTTTACGTACACACAAGAATGGACAGTGTTTTAATGAAACATAAGAGCAGCCTATTAAATTAAAAGAAAACCGAAGAATCTACTCATGCTTTTGCATTCATTTAAGCTTGCTTCTATCTGCTGGTCCTCAGCCAGTTAAATAGATGCTGTGTCCTTTTTAGTTCCCCTCATTATCAGAGAATTCAGCATGTTGTTTTCAAAGTGAGTCTTTTATGTAACTATAGTTTGAAGTGATCTCTTCTACTGAGCTTTGGAAACTATATTAATAAGAACATAGCAGGTTATGCTGTGGTAACAAGTTGTCCCGAAAATCTCAGAATTAATACAACAAAATTTATGTCTTTCTCATTCTACATGTCTAAAATTAGTAAACCCAGAGCTCTACTCCACAAAGTTACTCAGGCTTTTGGAGGCTCCTGTATAATGAGATACTGTCATTTCAAAAAAAAAAAAAAAAAAAGTGACTACAGGGTACACTGTGGCAAGGGAGGTAGGGAGGTAGAACATAAGGAACTCTCGCTCTCATTTTCACTGCTACTTACTTGGGGAGGGAGTTTAGGAGACTTAGCAAGAAGAAAAGGAGTGTTAGGCACCAAGAACTGTCTTTACATCCTGAAAGTTACCTCTCCTAAGAGGAAGCACTGTGAGTTCAAAAGATCACTGGACTTGGAGGCAAAAGACCTGTCTGATTTTGAACAAGTCACTTAGCTTTTCTGGGCTTTAAGCTGCAAAATGAGGACTTTGGATGAGATTGTGAGAAGAGGAACATTAAGACATTAGAATCTTACGCTGTCACACAAGGTTGATGGCTTTAGATGGTGAGTTTCATCTAGTTGTAAGAATTAAGTTAGAATAATAAACAAGAGGTCTAACACTAAAATAGAATTAGACATTAAAGCCAAAGAGGCCAAAAAACTTAAAACTCTCCTCTCTCCCTCCCTCATTCACTGCTCTGGGACATCTTCCACAAAGCAAATTAAATTTGAATGGTGAGGAAAACAACGGCTTTCCTTTACTGTTAAGTTGGAATTCCTCTGTTAAACAAAGATGCTTCCAGAGTTTAGTGCTCAGAAAATAAAACAGAAAAGGTAAATAATGTCTCTTCCTCATTTTATATACAATAACTGATATTTATATATTTTTCTTTTTTTATAGTACAGTTGGCATACAATATTTTCTAAGTTTCAGGTGTGCAACATAGTTATTCAATAGTTATATATCTTATGATGTGTACACCACACTAAGTCTAGCAACCATCTATCTCCCTGCAAGATAGTTATCATTTTTAATATCACATAAGACATCAAATAAATCCAGGTTTCTTCAATGTTTTCCAGTAGAAACTGCATATCACAAATAAATAAATAAATAAAATCTTACAATGATAATATGATTTTCTAGAACTCTCAGAATAAAAAGGTAAGGAGGTTCCAATATACTCTTTCTCTTGGTAAGGTTTCTGTTCCCCACCACCATGTCTGCTGCCATTATGTGGATATGGGAAAAGCGCTATATTCTAAAATGATTGGAATTGATAGGAAAGACCTAGAAAATTGTTTTAATTCAGGGTTTATAAAATATTTGAGGTATGATTATCCTGGTCTTTGCTTGACTCACAGGCAACACCCTGTGTCCAGCGAAATCAATTCTGTCATGCAAATGATTTCTGACTTAATTTAAATTATACCAGGACTACTAAGGCCATGGCTACTAGAGGGGAATATAATTGGTAAGTTATTATTATTATAGAGCTGCACACTCTGCCTGAATTGGGAGTAATACCTTAGCTTCAGTCTTAATCTAGGTAAGAATCACTGGCCAATATCAGGTTTGACTTGAAATTTAATTCCATGTAACAGGAGATCATAAAAGCAAAGCAAAGGATGTAATGGTTTGCCAGAATAAGGCTCCAAGATTTTGTCCTCATAGGCCTGCCTAAGGAAGTTTGCAAATGGTAGTACATAAATGTTGTACAGGAACCAAAGCAGACTCAGTGTTGTCTATGATTTTTATCAGATTCAAACTCAACATAAATCTCAATGAAGCCATTTGTGTTCATAGAATAGCTAAGAAATGGCAGATATAGATCACACAGAAAAGAAATTATTTATGGAATATATCTTCTACAATTCCCTTTCATTTTATTAATATTGAAATGATCTCTTTATAAAAATAATCAAAATAAGCCAAAAGTGAGAGAGAAAATAGAAGGAAGCAAAAAAATTATTGTATTTCAGAATCTTAAAAAAGGGGGAGTGGGAGGAGCAGGACTTTAGAAATGAAGGAGTAAAGAGCTAGTCAGAATCTCTCCCAAGGTGGAGAAAAAAACAATTTAATTGGTACAAATTATAGAAGACACTCATTAATCATTCATATTCTCTGGAAATTTTCCTAAATGCATACAGCATTCATTCAGGAAAATGTACTAAGTCTCAGTAAGAACTGTGAGAGTCTGTAGCATGTGAGCCATAATCCAATCCATTATACCCCTTCCCCAGCTCCTGGAAGCTCTACCCCAGACATTTGTAGCCAAGAAGTCATGAATTCCCTCTCCTTCCAGCTCCCAGTTTTAAACTACATCAAGAAGGCTTCTGGAATTTCTCTTCTGTAAGCCCCATGTTGCATAAGCTCTATTTCAGGCAAGTAAGGTCAAAAGGACTGGGTCTGTATTCCCCCACCCAGCTGCCACTATAGTGCAGAAGCTCTATACCAGGGGCTACAGGCTGAAAATACAGGGACCCTGATGGCCTCTGACCTCTGTCCCTCATAGGATGAAAGTTCTACCTTGAAAGGTGAGAAGAAGCAAAACTGACAGAATTCAAAGGGAAAATAGGCAGTTCAACAATGAAAGCTGAAGACATTAAGATGCCACTTGCAATGGGTAGAACAACCTAGATGAAGATCAACGAGAAAGCAGAGGACTTGAACAATTCTATAAACCAACTAGAAGTAACAAATCTCTCTAGAACACTCCACTAAACAATAGTGGAACACATATTCTTCACAAGCATATACACACACATAGAACATTCTCCAGATTAGACAGAATGCTAAGCCATAAAACAAATCTTAATAAATTAAAAATAATTGAAATGATAGAATGTGTATTTTTAGACCACATAAGAATTAAATTATAAATCAATAACTAAAGGAAATTTGGGAAATAGACACATACCAGGAAATTAAAAACACTGATAACCAATTGGTGTGTTTAAAGAGGAAATCACCAGGGATATTAAAAAATATTTTGAGATAAATTAAAATAAAACATAACAAAGCTTGTAAGATATAGCTAAATCAGTGCTCAAAAATTTCTAGCTGTAAATGCCTGTATTAACAAAGAAAAATCTCAATGAATAACCTCATGTTCCATCTTAAGGAACTAGAAAAATAAGAGCAAAGCATGCAGCAGGAAGAAAATAAAAAGATGAGAGCAGAAATAAATGAAATAGAGAAAAATACAATAGAAAACATCAATAAAACCAAAATTTGGTTCATTAAAAAGATCAAAAAAATAACAAAGTTTTGCTAGAATGATAAAATGATAAGGTGGGGGTATGGGGGGAGAGAGAGAGAGGAGTAGGAAGGGAAGAGAAGGAAGGGAAAGGAAAAGAAAGGAAGAGAAGAGGATGCAAATTACCAAAATCAGGAACAAAATCAGTACATCACTACCAACCTTAGAGAAATAGAAAGGATTGTAAAAAAAATACTAAATTTAACTGTATGCTAACAAGTTAGATGACATAAATGAAAGGACAAATTCCTAGAAAGACACAAATGACCAAAACTGACTCCAGAATAAATAGAAAATCATAGTAGGCCAATCATGAATAAAAAGATAGAATTAATCATTTAAAAACTGCTCATAAAGAAAAGCCCTGACTCAGTTGGTCCACTGGTGAATTTCAAGTACTTGAAAAAGAATGAAAACCAATTCTTTACAAAACTCTCCCAAAAAACAGAAGAGGAGGAAACTCTTCCCAACTCATCCTATGATACCAATACTGCCCTGATACAAAAGGCATCACAAGAAAGCTGCAGAATATCCCTTATGAACATAAAAGCAAAAATCCTAAACAAAATACTAACAAAGTAAATACAACATATTAAAAAAGTATTATATACCAAGGTCCAATAGGAATCATATCAGAAATACAATATTGGCTTAATATCTGGAAATCAATTAATATAATCCTTATATTAATAAAGAGAAATCATATAATCATCAGAACAGAGACAAAAAAACATTTGACAAAATACAATACTTGCTCATGATAAAAATGCTAAGTCAACTAGTAGTAGTAAACTTAGCCTGATATAAGGCATCTACAAAAAACCTTCAGTTAACATAGTGAAAAAAAAAAATGAATGCCCTAGATCAGGAACAGGATGAGGTCTGTTCTCACCATATCTATTCAGTATTATTGTATTAGAGGTTCTAGTCGTAGTAATTAGGCATCTAGATTGGAAGGGAAGAAGTGAAACTCTCTCTATTCACAGAGGACATGACCTTGTATATAGAAAATCCTAAGGAATTCATTAAGACATTATTAGAACTAATAAGCATTTAAAGATCAGAGAAATGTAAACCTAAACCACAACAAGATACTACTTCACTTCCCCAAGATGGCCATGATAAAAAAGAGACAACATTAAAGATTGGTAAAATGTGGAAAAACTGAAATCCTCATGCTGGTAGTAATATAAAATGATGCTGTAACTTTGGTAAACAGCTTAGCAGTTACATATTTTCTAAAATTATATTGTAGTAATGGTTACACAACCCTGTGGGCATACTAAAAATCACTGAATTTTACACTTTAAATGGGTGAATTGTATAGCATGTTAGTTATATCTCAATAACATTGTTTTAAAAAATCACGCATTTTCACGTTGCATTCATTTCTAAAAACAAAATATTTTATCTCGTTTCTGTGTTTTATGTGTTTCTAGAGCTTGAATCACAGGACTGGGACAGTCCAAAAGCAGAGACTGCTTGCTGAAGATGAGGTTAGGTTTTCAACATTTAGGGACTCACGGAAAGGATTAAGAGTATTTTCCTTTACTTAAGACAAAATAAAGAATGCCTCCACTCGACCACCCTCAAATTCACCTATTTCTGAAGAAATGTCCTTGGTCACAGCTTTTGTTTGGAAGAATCTGAATCTATTTTATATAGTTCTTTTTAATCAGCCAAGGGAAGCTATTAAAAGAAGAACCTGAACAGCACTAATTCAGAAGATTGCCTTGTATGCTAGAACACATCTAATGAAGGACTGGCCTCTCACTCTGGGGAGTGAAGGAGAGTTGAGGACTTTGGGGCAAGAGAAAACAGGTAAGCAGGGGTGGTATTAAGTGAGGGTCTCAGTACTTCATGAGGTGTTCTTTATGTAATCTGATTCTATTTGCTCACAGATGATTATCCAGCAAACTTAGAGAAAAACATGAGGACATAAATGAGCAAAAGAAGTCCAGTTCCCTCTTCCAAAGAATCAAAGGCCCGGGTATTGAGCTGAGCTCAGTGCAGAATCTCAGAAAATGTGGTTACTCATGGAGGAGATGCTTTGAGGAGCTGGATGATGGGAAAAGATCCAAAATAGGGTTGCCGGACTAAATGTCCATCAACAGGTGTATAAGAAGAGTGGTATGTGCACACAATTGAATATTATTCAGCCTTTAAAAAGAAGGAAATTCTGCAATAACCAACAACATGGCTGAACTTGTAGGACATTGTGCTACATGAATTAACCAAGTCACAGAAAGACAACTACTGCATGAGTCCACTTATACGAGATTTCTAATGTAGACAAATTTATAGAATCAAAGAGCGGAATAGTGGATGTCAAAAACTGGTGGAGGGGAAAATGGAGAGTTACTCATCAACAGGCACATGTTTCAGCTAAGATGAATTTCTAGAGATCTGCTGTACAATATTACACCTGTGTTGCACGCTTAAAATTTTATTTTTGTATTGTATTGCACACTTTAAAATTTGTTAAGAGGGTAGATCTCATGTTAAGTGTTCCTATCACAATTAATTAAAAAAAAATTTAAACAGAGTTGCCAGATACAAGACAGGACACCTAGTTAAATGTGAATTTGAGATAAACAACAAATTTTAAGTATGTCCCAAATATTGCATGGGACATTTTATTTGCTAAGTTTCTGTCTTTCTTTGTATTTATGTTTGCCAAATATGGCAACTCTAATCCAATGGACAAAGTTAATAAACTATCTGGACAATAATTTGACAAGTGCAAAGGCTAGGAAGAAAGGGGAGAAGCTCCAAGAGATGGATATTAGGATAAGAGAGGAAGCCTGGGGGCAAAAGGAGGACTAGAAAAGCCCACAGCAGCAGCTTTTCAGTGGATTTTACAGCTAGTTTTGTGGTCTCAGGTAAAGACACATATCATTAAAGATACATGTCAACCATGAGCGGAATATAAAACAATTTGAATTTTTTATATTTCATGTCTCATGATATAAACATTCAAAAACCTTGAGCCATATGAAGATTA
Source organism: Eidolon dupreanum (assembly GCA_028627145.1). NCBI lineage: Eukaryota > Metazoa > Chordata > Mammalia > Chiroptera > Pteropodidae > Eidolon > Eidolon dupreanum. The sequence goes on from CM053501.1 coordinate 36,512,396, forward strand.
TTCCCAGGCTAACATATGATTAAGAATAATAGTTGCAAGAACGTGCTCCCTTCAGGGGCTCCCAAATGATGACTCTTTTGAACCTCTCAAAAGCATAAGGTCCTATATTCCCACGCCTAATGACCCTGAAATATCTGTAATGCAGCTACCCCATGAAAGCTTTCTCAAAGAAATAGAAAAAAAAAATGGTATTTTAGTTGCCAGCTGAAGCCTTCAAAAGCAACAAGGGAATGGAAAAAGGAAAAGTAATGTGCACACATACATGAAAAGCGTAGTCCTTGAGAGCCTGAAAATAAGTGTGTGTGCCCTCCAAGTTAAAATAGCAAAATATAACTGAAATTAGTGTGATTTGCCACTTGGAGGGGTAAATCAAGACATGGCTTGTAATATGTCACTGAAGCATTAGAGAACAACCCAAAAATTCAATCATTGTGATGTGGGGGAGATTTCTACAGGGTAGATATGCAATGTAAGTGTAACGTAGTAATGTGAAAATAATGAAAGTCATCAAACATGAAGCCTGAATAAATAAATTCAGAAGGATGACCTGGCAATGTCTGTCAAAGCAATGTTCTAAAAGTACAGATCTTGGCTAAGCATACAGAAGTGTTATGATTTGTTTGGCTAGCAAACTCTCCACGAGCCTTTAGAATAAGGTGAGAATGTGCTGGTCAGGCTGATCTGAGCGTTCAAGTCACTGTAAATCAACAGTCTACATTCTGGCTTGTGTACGTTAGCCTCTGTGAGTTTGATTGAATGCGAGTCCATACCTGAGAGGCAGATCCACTCATCACATCAGTAAAACAATTTGGTTTCACAGTCTGAAATGCTTAAGGTCAGCTTCTGGGCTATGGTGACTGGCCCAAGGAATGCCCTTGGTGACCTGTCCAGACAGCCCTCCCAGGACAATGCACCAGTATTCATTATCTGCCTCATTTAAACATAAATGCACAGTGCTCCTAAGTTAAAAGACATTTTATAAATTCACATATACGGTCTTTACATTCCATTGCCTAATTCTCTCCCATTCTTGGTCAACAACCAGGTCATATCCAGTGTAGATTACCTTGTAGCTGAGAACCTAGAACATTCCTGTGTTCTGACTGCTATGCTGGCCCAGCCAGAACACAGACTATTAATTATCCATAGCCTTCTCTCTGTTTCATTTGTAAATATTCATATCCTAAATTGTAAAATTTTTGATTAAATGAACCACTTCTTCCCACATACCTTATACTGACTGCATAAAAGCTTCTGTTAGGTTGAGACAGACTTCTTAATCATGAATGACTTTTGTCCTACAGAGTTTCAACAGCAGGGCAATGGGGAAGAGTTAGACAAGTATCTTTTGTTTTAAAAGCTTAAATTTCCTAGCTATTGCAGGCAGACACTTTGAGCCATAAATAAGGTATGGGAATGCTTTGTGAAAGAACAAATGCATCTTAACAAATTGCTACTGGCAGGGAGGTAACACATCTCTGATTATTTTCTAAAAGCTTCTAACTCTTGATTTTCACACTTTATCCAACCTCCAAAGACAAAGAAGCTTTAAAACTTACATAAAAATAGTAAAAAAAATTGTTTAAATTTACAAATAACTTTATATAATAATGATAAATTATAATAATAATACTATTTATAGTGTGGCAGATACTCTGCTGAGTTCTTTAGTTTTTCTTTATTTATTTTTTGCTAAATTCTTTACATCGACATCTTGACATGTTCATACTTGAAGAATTAAGGATTCATAATGACTATGTTTGGAGCACTTTAGCTCCAGTCTGTAATTTCCATAGAAACTATGTTACTAACTTCATAATTTTACCCTAAAATACTCTGATTATTTATTTTAGAGTCAATAACCTCAGGTACTGTGAGTGTAGAAGGGGGCCATGGAGGAAACAGCTCTCTTCCTTTCTTAACTTATCATCCTTCTGTAGTAAATATTTAATTGAAATCAGTGCAAGTATATAAAAGTACCATGACTACTTCACTCTGTCATTTTGGCACAATTTTTAATTTCAATTATTACTAAATATTTTAAAGCTATAAATGAGTAAACATAGTAATATTTTTTAAATTTAAATAATTATCACCAAGAATAAATGTTAAGATTTGATCATATTTACTCTCATTCTAAAAAATAATATATTAAAGATAAAGAAGCTCACTATATACTGTTTAAATTTTCTTAAACATTTTTATACTTTAAAATTTTACATATTAATAATATATGATATAGTCTTTTGTTTGTTTATAAAATTAATGATATTATACCATATATATGACTCTACGAATTGCTTTTATTTTTCCTTAACATTATTTTTTTATACTGGATCTATGCCGAGTCATATGAAGTTTATTAATCTAAATCTAAAGTTCAATTATACTAATATGCCACTAACTTATCTATTCATTAATTTAATACCTGATCATATATTTAGGTTGCTTTCAATTTGGGTTGATTATATACAGAAGAGCAGTGAAGACATGCAAGAATGTCTCCAATATATCTTCCCAGAAGCAGAATTGCTGGGTCGTAAGGTATGTACATCTAAAGCTTGTTTCATGAGGATTAATTGAGTTAATATAGTATTAATGTAATTAGCAATTCTTTGCAGGGAACAAGCACCTGTTAAACATTTACAATATAATGGCTATATGTACATATACACAATGGAATATTACTCAGCCTTAAGAAAAGATGAAATACTGCCATTCGCAACAAAATAGATGGATCCTGAGATTATGTTAAGCAAAATAAGTCAGACAGAAAAAGTCAAACACCATATTTCATTTATATGTGAAATATAAAACTGAAAGCAATAAATGAATAAGACATACAAAAACTCATAGACATAGACAACAGTTTAGTGGAACCAGAAGAGAAGGGAGGAGGGCGAGGTAGAAAAGGGTAAAAGGGGTCAAATATATGGTAATAGAAAGAGATTTGACTTTAGGTGATAAATAAACAATATAACGTACAGATGATGTATTATAGAATTGTATACTTGAAACCTATACAATTTTATTAACCAATATTAACCCGATATATTTAATAAAACATAAATTTTAGTTTAAGAGGAGAAAGAGAATTATGCAATGTAATGTCAGTGTACATTGCATTCTCCTGCCTGGTAAGTACATGAGGTAGGGATTTTAATTTATTTTGCTCACTGCTGTATCCCCAGCATCTAGAAAAAAATAACTAGCAAATACTAAACATTCAATAAATATTGAATTAATAATGAATAAAAAAGATATAATGGCTATAGATATTTTACATCTTGATGCAAACTATCAATCCTGTGTTTATTTGCATCTTGTCTTAGGGAATTTCTTCCCTACCATGTAGTTATAGAGATATTCTTGTACATTCTTCATTAAGTTTTGAACTTTTATTTTTTACCTTGAGATTTTTAATTTATCTGGCATTTATTTTGGTGTATGCAATGAGCTAAAATAGTAACTTTTTATTAAAGATAAGTAATTGTCTCAACACCATCTTTTCCCCAACTGAATGTCATCATATTACAAAATACCACATTCTTTCTGGGGTCTCTATTCTATACCATTGAAATAAATGTTTAAATTCTTAATCTCGGTAAGCCTCAGTTTCATTCATAAAATGAAGATAAAATCATACCTATTTCATAGGTTGCTGCAGAAATTAAATCAACTAACATATACATAGTACTTAGAATAGTGCCTGGTATATAGTAAGCAAAATTTACAAGTTAGGTATTGTAATATTTAATTTTATGTGTCAATTCGATGGGGTCATGGAGCATGGAGACAACTGGTCAAACATTATTTTAAACATGCCTGTGAGAGTGTGTTTGGACAAGATTAACATTTGAATTGTTATAATTGAGCAAAGAAGATTGCTCTTCCAAATATGAGTGGGCCTCATCCAATCAATTGGAAATATGAATAAAACAAAAAGACTGAATAAGAATAACTTTTGCCTAACTGAATGAGCTGGGAGACACCAGTCTTCTGCACTCAGCCTGGAATTTACACTATCAGCTCTCCTGTGTCTCAGGTCCTATCCTCTTTCCCAGATATACATTGATTCTCCAGCTCTCTGACTGAAGATCTTGTAACTTCTCAGTCTCCATATTGTATAATCTAATTCATTATAATAAATCTCTCTCTCTCCCTTCCTCTCCCTCTCCCTTTATCTCTGTATCACTTTCCTCCTCCCGCTTCAATAAATATATTGTCTATTTCATTTGTGATTCCAAGAGTTTCATAAAGTTATATAGTAGGTTCTAAAACAAATATCATTTGTGCACTTCTAACTTTAATACATAGGCAACTTCCTGGCTTTGCAATAATTTTTGTATTTGGCATCTTTCCTTTTTGCTTTTGATTTGTATCTACTATTATTAGGTAGCTAGTCAGACATAAGCGTCAAGGAGGAACAAAGGAATAGAGGCCCAACCTAGAGACCCAAAGAACACCCTATTGGTAGTTAAAGAATCCTCCTGCATTCCCAGAGATGAAAGGTCATAGTCTTAACTGGCCTAATCTAGCCACAAACACATGCACAGAAAGTATTGCCCATAACTTCAGCCTCATTGTACCATCATTATAATATCATAACTATGCCTGGAAGTTCATGAATCTATTTACAACAGACTAAATTGTAGGTATGCATATGAGCACAAGGCTAAGTTATACAGCAGCCAGGTGTCAATCAAAATGACTCCATTTTCCAATCACCTAGAAATGCCTTTGGAATCACCCATCACAGCCCAAATATAAAGCAGACATTCCTGGTTCTGGGTCCTTTTTACCCTTCTGGGGTCCCCTTTTTTCCCTCCTGGGTGCTCTCTATTTTTGGTGGCCTTTTGTGGCCTTTTTACCCTTTTGTGGCCTTTTTGGCTCCTTTATGTTGATTACAAAGCTGGGACCATGTGCCTCCTTGGGGCATACTTTTTCTCCATGTGCCTCTTTGGGGCATTCTTGTCTTTCTAAAACATATTTTTAATAAAACTATTAAATCTCAATGACCTGTGATTCTTCACTGTGTCATTTGAAGAAGAACCAAGGAAAAATGCTACTACATGCCTATGCTGTCATTATCCCTCTCCCTCCCCACTACCCTTTGGGCTACACCAAACTCCAATCGGCCCCAACAGTGACACTATTGGTTCTATTGCTCTACAGAACTCTAAGTATGTGTTACTACTTAATTTTGATGAAGCAAGTTTTATTTCTCAAAAATCTGTCTCTTATCCAGAATACCTTATAACCATTCAAGATAAAATTAATAGACACAAACATTAAAAACTCCCCACATTAATAGGTTGTTCTGATATTAAACACTCTGTCTTCCTGAGACTAACCCTAATTGATGATGATATAATTTTAAACATTTTAAATGTTTGGTGTATCAACATTATATTTAAAACTTCTGCATCAATGTTGATATGGAGATCGTCTTGTGATTTTTTTCCCTTATTCTATTAAGTTTGGTATTAAGGTCATACTGACTTTACAAATAATTAGGTAGTTTAAGCTTCTTTCTCTGTGACAGTTTGCACAAAATAAATATCAGCTATCTCTTGAAAGACTGTTTAATATATTCTGTAATACCACCTGAGCCTGGTGCCTTCATAGGCAAGGGGAAAGGGCAACCAGTTTAAAATCTTTAATGCTTAGACTTGACTTCTTAAGTCAGTTTTTATTGTTTATTGTTTCCAAATAAATTATCCATTTTGTTTATGCTCTCAAAATTACTGTCATAAAGTTTTATAGTAAGCTCTAAGACTAATATCATTATCCTTTGTGGACTTCCAACTTTAATATTTATTATTTACTTGTTTACTTGTTTCTCACTTATTATTTACATTTTATCCAGCCTCTGGTATGTTTAAAGCAAAAATGGTATGTCTTATCAGCTTACTCTCTCATATTGACCAGAAAATTGCACTTTATTTTTCTTTTGGTGACTTAAATTTTTTTCCCTTTTCTCAGCTTCTTATTTCAATTTCTGAGGATTTAATGTGAGAATATACTTTTGTAAGTACTACTCTCAAGTACAATCACCAGTTTTTTCACCTGGATTTGCTGGAGTTGCCATACTGTACCCAAATTACCAGGACTATCCGATATCAAAATATTAAGCAAAAAATGTTTATAAACATGTACTTATTTAGTATAATTGGTCATAGAACTATATTGCAATTTTTCACAAAGAGATGACATTTAAGATTACAGAAACTCCACTATTCCTCAGTCAAAGAAAGAGGAAAGAACTGAAAAAGTAATCAACAACATAGAAAGCAAAGAGAAATAAACAATATAAATAAGGTTGTATTCACTGTGCTCTAAAAACTTAGGCTTCAGCTACAGAGTTCATCTGAACTATCACATACAGATCAAAATTTCACTTGTTTCCTTAACGTAATCACCATTATATTTTAGCCTGTTCCCAACACAATGGTCTTCAAAAAATCAAACTAAATGTTTCACCTAAACCAGCTAATGAGCACCCATTAGCATAGTCCTTCCTTTTGCTTCAGCCTCTCCTTGCTGCTAGAAATTTTTTAATTCTGAGCAGTCATTCAAATTATGTTAATGAATAAAATGCAAGTCTCATTTCTTTGATGAATCAATTCCTATCTTATTTGTCAAGATTGTCATATAGTCAATAATATTATTCATACATAAGAACGAATAAAATCTTAGATCTGAATATTATGTTTTATTTTTTTTTTTTTGGAAGAGAAAATTCAGGCCAAGAAAGGTTAAATAACTTTCTCTAGGACACATATGTGTAGGCAGTATCTAAGTGAGCCTTGAACTTAATTCTACTTATTCCTTCTCCTGTGCTCCTTTCACTGTTTCATGTTTTCCTTTTTCTTTTTGCTCTTTTTAAATTTCAGAATTCTGAGTCACTTAGAGCAGCAGTTCTGAACTTTTTGACACCAGAGTCTGCTGCTCCTATGAGAATCTAATGCCTGATAATTTGAGGTGGAACTGTGAGGCGGTGATGCTAGCACTGGGATATGGATGCAAATACAGTTGAAGTTTAGCTGGCTTGCCTGCCACTCACCTCTTGCTGTACGGCCTGGTTCCTAACAGGCCACGGACCAGTACTGGTCCACAGCCAGGGGTTGGAGACCCTAAACTTAGAAGATGTAAAAGACACTCATAAGAATTAAGAGCCATACTTATTTGTCAACAACCACCAAGCTTCCTAAAATCTGAAATAAAGGCTTATATGGCATCATTTAATTTAAAAATTGAAAATGGCTTGACTAGACTCAAGTAGATTTATGGTTCCTTATAATTAAAAATTTCTGTTGTAAACAGAAGAGTTAAAATGATTGCTGCTAAATAATGCCCAGATGTCACAAAAATAAAAATCTTACATTCAATGAATATTACACCTATTACAGAATCAAGTCTAGAAGGAGTTATTTTAGAGATAATCTGAAACCTCAGAAATTATGGTTAATAATTTATGGTTAATAATAATTAAATTATGGTTAATAATAATTTATCCTTAGAAAGGGAGCAATTAACTAACATTTGAGGACCCAGAGTATACCAGGAGGTTGATAAGCATTTTGCATCATTTATCTCGGTTAATTGTAAACCAAAAAGGAATTATTAGAATTTCACTAGCTGGTTATTCTGTCTTAATTTTTAAAACATCAGCATATATTCTTAAATATAAGCAAGCATTCTTAACATTGTAGCTACAGACAAATTTGATGAAATTATCACAGCATGGGGTCATGCTATAATAATACTCTTAAAGTATAACTTAAACTGAGCATTACAAACTTTTCTCAATAAATCTGAAGAAAGTGTATAGCTTCTTCATGATTGTAGAATTTGAAATCAAAACATCTTTTGGTTTCAAACATTTTTATTTCCATATATCTTTTTATTATGTTTTGATCTGGCTAAGTTGCTTTATTTGCTTGGCATTTCCAAGAATTTATTAACACCGTTACCACTCTAACAACATTTTTGGGTTTTACCAACTATGAAATCACTTCTTAATTCTACACCAATCAAAGCATTTCCAAAAGCTCAGGGGCAGTCGTGATTATTTATAGCATTTATTTATAAGCTAACCATTGTTTTTAGAAAACTATGGTACTCTGAGTCTTTTGTATCCAAAATGAGCTCTTCACCTTTCATGATCCTTAGGAACAAATTGAAAAATCTAAATAATTTAGAATGCCATAGGTATAAAAACAGGGAAGAGAAAGTGAGCAACATGACCCAGTGGGAAAGTCAAGGGACTGAAAGCTATTATACTATGTCTAAGACCTAACTCTCTCATTATTAAGGTGCATATTCTTTGGTATGTTATTTTACTTTCCTAGGACTTAATATCTGCATTAGAAAAGAATAAAGGTTTAAAATCAATGACATGATTTTCACCTTTAGAATCTATGAAAAGAACATCAAAGCAAGTAGAAATAGAAGGAAGTAGAAGGAAGTAGAAGGAAGAAAACAGTACAGATAAAAAAAAATAAAATGGAAACAAGAAAACAACAGAAAAAACTGAAAAACCTAAAAGTTATTTATTTGAAAGATCAACAAAAATTTTAAGCACTTCCCTAGTCCGATCAAGTGAAGAAATGGAAGCACACAAATTACTAATAACAGTAAAGAGAGTTGTGACATAGATCCTACAGAAAAAATAAGAGAACATTAAGAATTTTGTACAACAAATTCAACACTTAGATGAAATGAGCAAACTCTTCGAAAAACATAACTTATTAAAACCAACAAAAGGTGAAGCAGAAAATCTGGATATTTTTATATCAAAAATTTAATTCAGAGTTTAAAACTTTTCCACAGAGAAAATTCTATGCAAAGATAGTTTTACTAAAGTATGTTCTCCAATACTTAAAGAATAACACTGATAAACATAAACTCTCATAAAACAGGGAAAGAAAAAACTTACTTATGAAGGTAGTATAATCCTGATACTAAAAAGCAAAAAAGTAATTCCAAAAAGAAAACTGCAGATGAGTAACACTCATGTATTTAGAAAGAAAAAAGTCTTGAAGGTGTTAGTCAATTTAATCTAGCCATTTATAAAAAGGATAATACATCATAATCAAGTGAGATTCATTCCAGAAATGCCAGACTAGTATAACAAATCAGTGTGATTTATACTATTAATATTATAAAGGAGAAAAATGTTATGGCCATTTCAATAGATGTAGAAAAATATTTCACCAAATTCATAATTAAAAATATAATAATCTCAACAAACCAGAAAAAGAAGGGAAGTTCTCATTGTGTTTAAGAACATCTACGAAACACCTACAGCAAACATATTTAATGGGGAAGTATTAATACCTTCCACCTAAGTTATGGAATGAGGTAATAATACCTACTCTCAAAATTTCTATTTAACATTATACTAAAAATTGCAGCTATTGCAATAAGGTAAGAAAAGGGAATAAAAGATATAACAATTAGAAACAAAGAAGTAGTACTGTCATTACATACAGATGGCATAACTGTTTACATAGAAAATCCTCCAGAATTTAAAAACAACTACTAGAAGCTAGTAAGTGAATGAGCAAAGTTGGGAGACACAAGGCTAATATTAAAAAATTGTATTATATAACAGCAGCTAAAACTGAAAATTAGAAAAAAATCCTCTATATTTAAACTAAAAAATATTACTGGAAGAAATTAAAGAAAACCTAAATAAAGGTATAATGTTAATGAATTCAAAGGCTCAATATGCTTAAGACATAATTTATTCTCTATAGAGTCAATGCAGTTCCATGATAACTTGCAGTCTTTTTAATAAAATTGAAGAGATTCTGAAATTTATATAGAAATATAAAGAACCATGTATTCTCAGCAATATTTAAAAAAAATAAAGTTAAAGGAGTTACGATACCTAATGTCTAGTCTTACTATAAAACTAGAGTAATAAAGACAGATCAACAGACAGGATCAGTTAGTTAACTAGAACAACAGAACAAAATAGAGAACCCATAAGTAAATCCATACTTCTAAGGTCATGTGATATTTAACAGTGATGCCAAAAAAATTCAATAGTGGGGAAAGGAATGTCTTTTCAAAGAAGGATCCTGGAAGAAATGTATATCCATATTTTAAGGAAAGAACACCAGTCCTTACCCCACACCACACACACACACACACACACACACACACACACACACACACACACACACACTAAGTTAAGGTGAACACAGACCTAAACATAAAAGCTAAAACTATAAGGTTTTTTGTAAGAAAACACAGAAGAGTGTCTTTAAAATTCAGAGGTAAGAATGATTACTTAAATAGGAAGCACAAAGTAATAATCTTAAAGAAAAAATGATAAATTAGATTTCCTTAAAAATTTTGGCTCAATAAAGGATATCATTAGGAAAATGAATATATATTTTGGGGAAAAATAAATGCACAAAGGACTGTTATCCATAATATTTAAAAAACCACTTATAACTCAGTAATAAAAAGATGAAAAAAATCTAACAAAAAAGGCAAATTATTTTAAAAGGCTTCACAAATGAAGATATATGAACAGCCAATGAACACATTTAAAAGTATTCAATATGTATATTCAACAGAAAAAATGCAAATTAAAACCACAAAGAGATACCAAGACCTGCAAAGCAGAATGGTTAAAATTAAAGACACAAAACCAAACATTTACAAAGAAGTAGATCACCTGAAACTCTCATGCAAATGATACAACCACTTGTGAAAAAGTTTGCCAGTTTCTGAAAAACTAAATACACTAAAACTAAAAATATATATCTAGTCTATAACCAAGCAATTTCAGTACTATGTATTTACCAAAGAGAAAATAAAATATATGACCACAAAAAGACCTGCATGAAAGCATTCATAGCAACTTTATTCATAGAATAAAAAACTGTAAATGGCCAAGAAAATAGATAAACTGATATGCAGAGAGTAGAGTACTACTCAGCAATAAAAAAAGGAATCAACTACCAATACAAGTAACATGGCTATAAACCTCAAAATCATTATGCTGAGAGACAAAATTTACCCTATATAAATTTAAGCTTTAAAAAAAAAAACATAAAAAACAGTTATACATACTAATATATGGTGATGGTGAAGTTGTCCTGATGTCTGCAATTTACTTTATAACGACTCTCAAATACAATAAGTTGATGGATATAAGTATATGAATAGTTATGTAACAAGGCTAATATAATCACTTTATAATGTGTTAATTTTCACTGAAAAAACTCTTTTAACTTTTCTATATTTTTGAAAATTTTTAAAGAAAATATTTGGGAAATATGGTTAAAAGACCTACCTGACTTAGAAGGAATAGTACTGAATTTGATAAATTTTAAAAACTCTTCCATCTAGTATACTTTTTTCTTCAAATCATTTGGAGTGACATTAATTATTAACAGATAGCAACTTTCAGAATGCACAGATATTAATTTCAATTTTCAGCCCTATTCCCATATTTTTCTCCATTTAAACCTCAGTGGCCCATATCCAGCCAATTCGTTTCCATAAACTCTATAATGTGGTAGAGAATAAAATATAGAAAGATGCTAGATAATAACCCAATGGCCTTCTTAGAGTACAATAATCATAGTATTTCAGGAATATACAATAACTTTGATCAAAGGGATTCAAGGAATGAGAGTTTAAAAACCAATTTCAAACAGAAAAAATGAAATGATAATCTCTAGAGATTATTTACATCGAAGTTAAATCTTGTAATTTCTATATAAAAATAGGGCCTAATTCTATTGAGAAAAAAAGATAAATCATTAGGATGTTGAAACAGTTTAAGCAGTAGATGCAACATTAGAAGTTACAGGTCAAACATTCATTTTGCAGGGCACTGTGTTTGACACTGTAGTCAGTGTCCACAGTGAAATAAAATGGAAATTAAATTAAAGCTGGGTACTTAATTTAAAGGTAATTAAAATAATGATAAAGATGAGATTCTATCCTAATAATCATGACATGTGATG
>CM053501.1:36524891-36634458 GCA_028627145.1 Eidolon dupreanum
AAACATTAATCTCGATCCCTACCATAAACTGTATAATAATGTTAATTCATGATAGATGAGAGACTTCGATGAAAAAAACTAAAATTAAAAAGCCTTCAGATAAAAACATAAGAGAATATCATCTTGAACTAGGAATAGGCAAAGATTTTTTACTTAAGACACAGAAAGTGGTAATCAGAAAAAGCATAAATTATATTTAATCAAATAAAAAAGCTTCTCATCTAAAGATGCCATTAAGGAAATAAATAAGACAAACTAATTTATTGAAATTCTATAGCTGTGATTTGTGCATTACGATGTTAGCAAATTTTACCTCTGAAAGACCTATTAATAATAATAAATGTGAAAACTTAAATAATTGAAAGGTATCACTCCAACAAAAATTTCTCAGAGAGAGCTTCCTGACTAGCCCTTTCTCATCTCCAGCTCAATTTTTCAAGCTCAACCTACAAATTCAATTGAGATATATTTATGGGAAGACTTTTATTCTATATGTATATGTTATCTTCTTACCAACATTCCTGAACATACAACATTCTTGTACACACACGAGAGAGAGAAAAGAGACAGACAGACTGAGACAGAGAATGTGAGAGAGAAGTACAGCAATTACCACAGAACGTTTTTACTTCAATTTCTTCAGAGAAATATAAAATATTAGTTTCCTTTCTTTCTTGACATGTATTAACATCTTTTAATTTTTTTAAATAAAGTTTATTCTTTTCTTCACTGATTCAAAATATCTCTTAAATATAATACTTTCTATCATTTTCTAGTCATGCCATGTCAAATACAGTATCTGGGAAACTACCTATTTTAGGTTTAATAGTTATGTGCCTATTAGGCAGGTTAAACTGAAGAGAAGAAAACATTACATATAATTTTTAGCTTCTTAAATAAAAGTCAAGTATGCAAACCTAATTTTTAATCTAGAAAGCTTACTTGTTCCTCTATTATTATGAAGCAGTCATATTTCAACATTAATTGTAGACATAAAGAAAGAGTTAATACAAAGGTTTTATTTATTTGTAAAAAGCAAAAAAACAAAAACTGGTAATTAAAAGTTGCTATAAATTACTTTTTAACCAGAGTAAAATGACAGTTCTAATTAATTTTTTGTATTATCATCTTATAATATACAATTTTATCATGATTTAATGATTCATGTTTCCCTCATAATGAGGAAATACATTCCCATCACTACTTTTTTCATAAAGATGCTGGTATGTATTTAGAATTTACAGCAACTCTTTGAAACCTCTTCACCATTAACTGAGAAACTATTTCTTTTGGTAGCAACTTTTTTTTTCTATTCTGTTTTGCGGTCTCTTTAAGGATTTATTTCTCAAATTTATTGAATTTGAATAAAAAGTTTCAACATTAACCTTGGCCAATGAGTATAATAAATTTTTTGAGTGTAATATTTTTAACAATTTCCAATTTGATACCAAATGCTAACAAAATTATCTAGAGTACTTGATTGAAGAGATCTTTTTATTATTATTTTATAACCACATTTAGGCAGAGACAAACCTGCATTAGCAAAGACTGTCCAGAAAATGTCCAGGTAGCCTCTGACCATATACAGACCAATCCTGCTATCACCTTAGTGGACTTTTAAGAGTGTAGAGCTTTAAGTTGCTCATTTCACATGTTTATAAATAATTTATGTTAATTTTCTAACACATACTATTTAATAAGTTCCAAAGACTTTAATAAAATGTATTCTATGCAACAAGTTAACTCATTCCACTGATCTATCATTCACACCAGGAATATGTGCAGCTGGCAAAGAAAAGCACCAAAACCAGAGAAACATTTAAAATCAACTGTGAGCTATCAACCTTAGAAGTGTAGGAACAGCACAAATGCCAGAGAACTTTTCTGTAAAGATTCTGAAAGGCAACAGAACTTCAGACCTGGTCTTTTCTCATAGTCCAAAACTCTGATAATATTTTTTTTAGGACTGATTATTCATAAAGATGGATTCAGATGCAAGTACTGCTCATTTTTCTGCATAGATTTGTTCTTTCAGGATTTGATGGACCTTTTATGTATGTATATAAATAATGCCAAAATATCTGTTGATATTAATACAGTAGCAGCTTATAAACAGCATTTTTACATGGAACTTAGCTTGTATTTTTAAAAAACTAGAATGAGAACACTGATATTTTCCTTTTAAAATTGCTATTAAAATAAAACATGCACTTGTTTAAATGCAAAGTACCCTAAATTCGGTGTGTATATAGAGTTAGCTATATAAAAGCAAGGGATTTAAGTAGGAATTGACTTATACTGTTTGAAGTGTACCGCCCACTATAACTGTAATTATAAAGGAATAGAATACATCTTAAATAAAGTTCCCTTCCTGTATAAAATGAGACCCGGTAGGACTGACCAATTAAAGTTCTGTGTGGTAAAGGTCTTAAGTTGAAATTGAGACTCAAAGAGAAAAATGTTCATGTGAATTTGGGAGGTGGGACCAGAAGCACAAGAGTGACAGATTTGCCAGTTCAAACTATTTTGCCATTTCTTGTTCAACATTTAACTTACATTTCATTTTATTATATTTGTCCACAGAGTGTACTCATCCAGGCACTTTAGGCAAAACACACATGGACAATACACTTTGACTTACAGAAGTCACCTTTAATTTTCTTAAAATATATTTAATAGTTTAAAAGAAGGGTGAGAAACTTGGATTAATAAAATGAACAAATATAAATGGCTATAATTTTTCTTGTGTTTTATCCCTCTAAATATTTTAAGCTCGTTGCAGGTAAAATCAACATTTTTTTTTCTTTGCATAGTCTCTATCACAGTGTGAGACTATGGTATCTGATTGTTAAAATATGTTTAATAAAATAAAACATTTTAAAACTACACATGACTGAACCTTATTTTAATGTTTAAATGCTCTACTCTGAGAAAATGGGTAGCTAGTGTTCCTGCAGGACTGGTGATCATGCCTAGGGAGGCAGAAATGAACCAAGTAAAGCTTTAGGGAAAATGTTTGACATTTTCTTTTAGAAGTTTAAACATTGTCTAAAAATAGACAAGACAGATTCCCAAGGTAAAGCAGTCACAGTATAGAGAAAAGAGCATGGGCTGTTTACCAACTTACTTGCTCTGCAACTTCAGGCTAGTATTAATCTCCTTTGAGGCTCTATTTTCTAAATGGAGATAATATTATGATTGAAAGCATCATGGAGAGGAAGGGACGAGGCAATTTCAATAAAGCACTTAGTAGGCATCTAAAGAGAGCTATAATATTTTTGGTGCCAAGTTAGGAGTCCTTGTGTATAATCTCCTTTTTCATTGTACAAGGGATACTCTACAAGACCAGTATTATATGGATGTAATGCTATGTCACTTCCTGTAGGTGGCTTCTGTCTTGAGCACTGTCTTGTTCTCTCCTCACTCTATCTTATAACACTGAGATAAGCAAGCTCCTAAGTTGTGATCAGCTCTGTGAAGAAGCACACACAGAAAGCAAATGAAGCGTCCAGCCAACAGCCAGCAAGAAACAGAGGCACGTCGATATCCAAAAGTGAGTTTGCACACAGACTGTCCAGCTCCAGGTGAGGTTTGAGAACTGCAGCCCCAACTAACAGCTTCACTAAAACCATGCGAAAAAACCTAAGCAAGAACCACCTGGCTAAGCCACACTCAGATTTCTGACCCTAGAAACTGTGAGATAATGTTTGTTTTTTAAACTGCTAAGTTTGAGAACAATTTGTTATACAGCAATGGATAATTAATACAGTTTCTTAAGTCTATGTTCTAACCAGTTGAATTCTCTCTTGGAGGAATCTCTACAAGCTTACAGATGCTAATGTCCTCGCAGTCAATCTCCATTTCCATATTTTCTCTTAAACTATTACCAGAATTAAAGAAGTTAGAAGGTCATAGAAAAGAAACAGAAAAGATCATTCATTTGTCAAGCACTTCTGATTTTAACTCAGAAAATACATCAACTCAGAACATCAAAGTACAATCTAAATTTATTACAGTTACACCATGTGACCTCCCTAACAAAATGACAAATGAAACCCTAACTCCATGACTAATCTAAATTTTAGAATGAGATAAAATTCAGTGGGTGATTAACTGCTATATTCTTGATAATATTCAAAGGAAGCACTTAACAATATCAAAAGAATAGTGTTACATAAAAACAAGAGGAGCCCCACTAAAAGACTAAATGAACTGAAGGGGGAAGGTTAAACATCTAAGTGGTTCCTATTGCAAGGGAAATAAAGATCAGGCTTTGGAGAAGAAGACTATCTTTAAGAAGTCTGACCACATACAGTTTCTCCTGAAACATAAGAGGATTATGTAGCTGTGCTGTGTGTGAATTCATTTATCTTCATATGGACACTTTCTACCACCAGGTGAAGCAAATCAGACCAAAGTAGAAAGTAACTGCCAAAGGCAAATAGTTTATGGAACTGTCATTTGGCCCCCTTTCATCTATTTATTATATTTTTTTAGTTACGGGAAAAGTTGAGCCTCTGTAGAAGTCAGAAAATATACATCAAGAAGTCTGTATGTTTGTTATTTAAATGCTGACAGAAGTGTAAGAAACATTTTACTGATTTATTTTCGTGAGGTTATTACCATCATTTTCTTCCTTTGTGGAAAAAGATGGATAGTGGATAGGAAGAAAACAAAAGGAGTCACATTTTAGATTAGGTTTATTGTCTTTCATGACTGAATAAGAAACTATGCCATGAATTAAAACCGTCTAAGTTACCTAAAACAGACAAGTTTTGGCACTTGGGTCATAACATATGCTGTTTTACAAAGACCTCAAATCTATAAGATTTTAAAAGGCTTTTATTTAATTCAATGTCCAACTGATGAGAATTATGCCTTTCCTTGTCTTTTCTCTTTTCCTTTCTTTGAGAAATGACTACTTTAAATAAAATATAGAAACAGAACCTAAGATAGTTAAGTCTTGATTAATTATCCCATTTTAACTTTGAAAATAATTCTAGGTCTTCATAGAGTTAGCACAATTTAATTAAAGCACTCCATGAAAAAGTGCTCTATTACTGTTAATATCTTATATTTATTAAATGTCTATTTTTAGGAACTATTTTAACATTTTGTACAGTACATTCCATATAAACCAATTAATGTACCAAATTTTGCCATAAGTTACCAACAATGGTATGCGATTATTCCACATGCTAATTATTATTAATCCATATTCATTTTCTTATGTGAAGTGTGATATATAAAACAGTATTATTGCTATCATCCAACATTTTATATCTGGGATTCAATAATTCAAAGACATTAGATGCATGATTTTATGGTATGAAAATTGAATGTAGTGATTGTGGACTACTTATGCAGTGAGTTTTTTCAGAAGTAGGTTGAGCAATATGATGATTAAACGACTACAACAACAATGATGACAACAACAACAAAAAACCTGCTTCCCATTGAAGGAAGAAGAAAGAAGAATGGAGAAGAGGAGGCTGCACATGGGAGAGAGAGAGAGATTCTGAAGGTAGAGGGCTTTATCTTAGAAAAGATAAATTATTCTGTCTATGAGTAGAAGACAGTTAAACACTATTAAGAATATTGATTGAAGGTCTAAGAGTTAGTGAAGTTCTATGTTGTAAACATGCAAATCATTTCTGTTTGGTGGAAAATAAATCCCCCAGAGTTATTATTTATTATCCTTAGAAAGCATTAACTAGTTCTGTGTCTAAGATTCATTTATTCTATTACCTATGAATACTTAGCTTTTCAAATGTTCTTTAGACCAGTTTAACATCTTACTGGTTCTCTCATTAGTTAATATGTTGAATTAAAGAAATCTCAGACATGTGTTAATTTTATTTTTAAAAGAGAATGATGACTAATGACTAATAGCTTCAAGTAATAATAATAATAATAATCACATTATCTATTATAAATGCACCATCAAAACCAATTCCATTCTTCTCAGTCACTTGAGTAATGTTTCCTTCAAGATATTTAGAGTGTACCATGTTTGAGGAGCTCTGGTACATGAGTGAAATGTTCTATAAATTAATCTTACATGGTCAGCTTTACAAAGTCTTTCAAGCCCTGGCTTAAAGGTGACACAATGTTTATTTCATAACTTTCTTCAGCAAAAATGAGCAATAAATTATTTCCAGATGAACAAGGAATTAAAGTATTGAATTCAAAAAAATTAGAACCCTATGTGGTGTTATTGCTTTGTCTTCAGTGGTTCTTCACCAGGGCAATTTCACCCTCAAGGGGACATTTTTCCATGTCTCATGATATGTATGGTTGTCACAACTAGGGGAAAGGTGCTACTGGCATCTTGTGGTTAGAGGTCAGGGATGCTGCTAAAGATCCTACATTGCACAACAACAAAGAAAAACCCAGCTTAAAATGTTAATAGTGTTAAGGCTGAAAAACACCAGTCTACATTAGCAAAGCAAAGTCAGTTGAATTATCAAGGATAAACAAGGGGGAAGACAATTACAGATAAAATGTAATTCTCCCCAATAAAAACTATGGACAAGAACATTATATTAGCCTAAGAAATAATGGTATAGCAATTACCTTTGGAACTCACTGTTTTCAGGTAATATAACTTGTGCTTCATTTCAGAATTGATGTAGAACATTAAGAATAGCAAATTCTTTTCATTTTTCACAGTAACTGGCAAGACGGAAAATTATGGGCTATATTAACCCTCAAAATAAATGAAATACTATTTCATAGCTTTAATTTCATTTTTTGGTCATATATTACATGAATCTTGGAGTACTATTTTTCTCCTGGAAAAAAAAATGTATCCTTGAGTATACCTATACATTATGTCTCCTTTATTATTCACTATTGGAAATGAGAAATTATTTTCTCTAAAGAACTACAAGCATTTTTTTACCAGGGTTTTCATGGTGAAAAGAATCCTACAAGGCTTTCTCTTTGAGCATACCAACAAAATCCTCACCCTTTCAAAAGCAAGTCAAATTCCTACCTTATCCAACTGTAAATCTTATTCACTTTTGATACATATACCTGACTTTATAAAAATCTGTTCAGAGATTCATGAGCACATTATTTTTGAGAGGAAATAAAAGTCTATATCTAGAAGTGTACAACTTACTGTGGCAGAGACTCAAAATCTATAGAAATAATTATAGACATAAACAGATATCAAGCCCTCAGGGAGAAACTGTGACATATATAAGTGGTAGGGTATAACATTTTCCTTATGTATTAGAAGAATATTAAAGTAAGAATTTCTTGTAATCCTAGCCTAAAGAGAAAACAATTGTTAACATGACAATATTATTCGTTTGTCTTTTTAGAAAAACATATCTAAAACCACAGCTTATAACTTCTTCTCTCCAAACATGCCCAAGTTGATACTACATGCTGAGAAAAAAAGGAAAAGCCTCAAGCAGTAAATAGTCTTAGATGTTAAAAGTGAAGAGATGTTAGAGGGAGCAAAGGATTTTAATTACTTCCTGAAGTGAGGATACAGCAAGACTCATACATCTCATTGAGGAGGCTTTGATTTCATAAACTGAGGGCTCAAATGATAACTTCTCACTCCCTGCCATGCCCTGGAAAGAGAATCCAGTTTACTTATTTGACGTTTGGCAGTTTGGGGGACATCCAAAATTATCCCAAGGATAAAATATTGTATATCAATCAATGACCAGAGAAAACAGGCCTTTTGGAACTAATCAAGAATTAAATTTTATGAAATGATGTTTCATTGTGAAGGGAAGTAGACAAATTTGTCTTCAAGAGTATGCCATTGCTCTGAGCAAACACTAAATGCCTGACTGTAGCTGAAATTTTTAAAATATAGATCAAAGTACAAGCAACACAGAATAAATTCTTCTCATCATGTAGGACAAAGGAGGCTCCCATTTCAGGCAAAGATCAGTTCACAAGTGAAGTATGCAATACTAAAAGACTTATGTTTTACAAGATTAAAATGAGACAATGAACAGGCAATTCCTGTAATCCATTCTAAATGCTCTTGTCTAGACTACTATAAACTCTATAGAGAAGCCATTACACATCTGGTGCAGATCTGTTTGTGTTGCCGCTTGCCTAGAAAATAAACTTATTGCAGGAGGCAACTCTTCAGAAACATTTTGAGTGTTGTTTTCTAACCTAGACCAGAGTTCATATATTATGTGAAGCTGTGACAACCACTAATAGATTATATTGGGGCATAAAATTTGCCAGTTGTCTTTGGGTTTCCCAAATGTGTTTTCTCTTCAATACTTTTGTTTCAACTGTCCTTAATTTTGAGCCATTTAGAGATTAAGAATCATGTTTGGGTTGTAGAATACATTTCATTAAAAAGGCTGTTTGGGGAAAATGTATCTATTTAGAATGATTATGTAAACTACCTATGTAAAGGCTCTTTCCTTATAATTCTTTGTCTTAGAGGTATTTCAGAAGAGTTCAAATAAAACACATTATTTTATAACTACATTCTTATTGAATTTACCATCCCACTGCCTGTAACATTGATGATTTTCTTAGGTATTTTCTGATTTGATAATTTTAGGTGTGGTCACTAATGGAAAATGAAGAACAACTTAATTCAAATACTCTAACATTTTGAGCACTCATCAATACACACAAGCTGAAGTGTTAATACTTGAAGATAACACAAAGAAAATAAGTTAAAAATCTCTCTTCTGGAAGGAGACAAGGTTTCCATTGGAATTCTTCAAAGTTCTTCTTTTGGATTTCTAGCATATTAAATACCAGTTCCTAAAAATCAGCATGCTATAATTTCAGAGACCAGTCAGTGCAAAATCTGAAGAGCTTCATTCAAAATAGGGTATGTTTAGACAAGTCTTCAGTCTTCTGATTCTACCTATAAGTCCTAGAGATATTCTTGCAGGTGCTCACTAAGAGGATGTTTATATGTTTTAGTTGCAGCACTGTTTGCAACAGGAAAAATGGCAATAATTTCAATGATAACTAATAAGAGAATTATTAAATAGATGATATTATAAACTGGAAAAGTCACTGTAACAGCCACATAAAGGACCAAGTTAAAGTTGCATACACTAGAATAGAAATCTCTTAATATACACTAAAGTATAACTAAGTTTTATACACACATAGAGACACATACCACATATATAATATGTAATATGTGTGTGTGTGTATATATATATGTGTGTGTGTGTGTGTGTGTGTATACATGTATATATATATATATATATATATGGAGCTATATATGAGTCACCCCTCTAAATTTTTCCCAGTTGAAAGCATCTGTTATGTAGTATAACTTTCTTATGCACTATATTTCTCCTAATCTCTAGAAGGTCAGAACATTCTCTAATTCTTAAGAACCTGTGAATATCCCTACTCTTGCTGTTCTATAAAAATCGGTGCAACTTACAGCTTTTATGCATGGATATTGACTATTGGGAGAATTCGGAATTATTATTTAGATTAATAGGTAATACTGTGTCTTAAAATTTCAAAAAAAAAAAAAAAAACAAAGAACACTGGAAATGGAAGCACCCTTTCTACCTTCTTTGTGAATATTTATTAAGTGCTTTGCACAATGCCTTGCCCTAAATAAACATAGGCACTA
Source organism: Eidolon dupreanum (assembly GCA_028627145.1). Classification (NCBI taxonomy): domain Eukaryota; kingdom Metazoa; phylum Chordata; class Mammalia; order Chiroptera; family Pteropodidae; genus Eidolon; species Eidolon dupreanum. Next base: position 36,534,496 of record CM053501.1, read on the forward strand.
AATAAACATCTGTTGAATTAATGAATGGTTCTGGTGGCTCATTTTAAGGTGTGAACTGTTATGTTGGAATGAAGTGAGGATTGTGCAGAATTGAGAACAGACTGGTGAAGCCATTATGGTCATCTCCAAGGGCCTCTACAAAGTTTTTGTAAGAGCTCCCTTCCCTAGGTCAGGCTTGAAATGGAGTAGCATCATAGAATCCATAAAATTCCCAAGTTCCTAAGGCCCAGGCCAGATTCCGTATTTTTCATATTAACTGCTTTACACCACAACTAGAGGTCCCAATACTATGCACCCTGCAAATTGGAATGATTATACTGATAAGTATTTTCCCCTGTGCAATTTAGTTCAGTTTCAGGCTAAGAAAGTAAAAGAAGTCACAAAGACATGGCCAAGCAGCCAGAAAATGACCTTTTATAGGTCAAAGAATACATTTATAATCACAGTGCAAAATCATTAGTGGGTAGTCACCAAGGAATTAAGTTGTAATTAGGGCTGGGCATCAAGGGAAAAATATGAAAATGGGAAACATGGTTCCCAAAAGAAGCATTTGAGAAGAGCAAAACTGGAATTCTAGAATTTTAGATAAGTTTTAAATCTAGAGAGGAAAGTCTGTAGGAGGTAATGATGTACCCTGATATATGCAATGAGGCGAGTAATGAGAACCTAATGTATATGGTGTATTTGTGCTCTGCCCCAAAGGAGCAGGAGAGGTGAATGGAAAACTATCTGGTGCTTTTGAAATAATTCATTGAATAGTTTGTAAATTGCATTGAACTCCTTCATTGATTTTCCAAACTGTTTTAGTCAAAGGAACAATACTGATATTTTGCAAAGCAATGAGAAGCAAATTGAAATATCAATTTTCTGCTCCCACTCAGATAGCATCTCCCCTGTGGGGTCTGGGTCATAGACAGGGGAAATGTAAAAGATTTTTATGTTGTAGTTGGTGTTATTTTTTAACATCTTGTGTGGCTTCCCAGGTAAGGAGAAAGCTACTGAGTGGCTACCTCGTTCTGAAAAATGGCTTTTGCTTTTGTACTTTTAGATGTGGTTGTTGATATATAGAAGAACATTAAAGAAAAAATAAAAAACTAGGGACCAGTGGAATATCAGAATGGAAAAGCAAGAATTAGTACCTGAGAGCCAGATAAGGTCTTATTTAATTGTTAAAGCTGGGTAACAAAAATGAATTTGAGCTTCCCAGTAGGCCAAAGCAAAAACTAAAATATACTCACATATTCATATGATGAAATCAAATTAATTTTTAGAGAAAGAATAGCTTAAGATCATGGAGAAATTTTGTGTGTGTATGTATTTTCATAAAAAGGACACTAATGTAGTCTGAGTAAGATCGTTTCTAAAGGTCTAAGTTCAAGAATACAATTCTGGAAATTGAAAGAAATACATACAACTAGGGTTCTGGAAAAAACTGGGAGACAGATTTTGAGTTTGTATTCTTTGATAAGACATTCGGTACAAATATTTTATGTTATCAATTGAAGGAAGAATGATAAGTTTCAACTTTTGACACATGAGAAGTGGAATGTGCCCAGACAAGGGTAGGAATCAAGAGGCATGATGACACATAGGGATCTACTGGTAGGGATAAGTTAGTTCTTTGGCAGAAAGTTCTGATCTGCTCTTGCACACAGAATTATGAGGCTCGGAACTCAATATCATAGAGCATGGCCAAAATGATTTTATCATGGGAAAATTTCCATATGGTCATTTAACATTATCCCACTATTGCCTTAATAGATTTTCAATAAAACCCATACAAGATCTCATTTTATGCAAAGTAGCTTCTTGGTGAATCCTGCAAGATCAATTAGTTACAAAATGTATTGCCAGGTAATTGAATAATTTGACCTGTTCTGCTAGAGTGTTGCATATAAGTTAATTAAGTGATGAAGAATAACTGCCAAAAAATGATGCTTTTACATTAGTATAGTTGATCTCAAGTCAAAGTTTTGACAATTATTAAATAACAATCAATTTCCTATTTAGGTGGCTTCTAATAAGTGGCACTGTAACACACTAGGTATTAAAGAAAGTTTTATCTTTCTATTCACCATAGCAGAAAAGTGTGTATCTAACTGAACTAGAAATAATTCAAGTCATTAATGTGAAGATTCATAAGAAGGGAGCCTAAACTATATTCCTGTTTCACAATGATTAAAATGATCTTATCTCAAACAATTTTATTGATCTTTATCTTCTTTCACATATTAAGTAGTGGGTTCTATAAGAACATCAGTAACCTGGGATCTATATTAAGCCCCTATAACTTAGCCCAACTGTCCCAGAATATGAGAAAAAAAAATATCTAAGTCCATGTTCAACAACTCTTTCCACCTCACTTCTCAATAAGAGGGAAGAACATAAAGCTGTGTGTGTGTGTGTGTGTGTGTGTGTACACACACACAGACACAATTTTTTTTTCCTAGTAAATCCTTTTGGTAGTTAGGAGAAGTTGTAGTAGTATAAGGCCAGAATTCTTAGGTCCACTGGGCATATATCACCAGTGCTATTAAAACTTCACTTTAATTATTAACATATGACATAATTTTAGCAAATGTGAGAACAGGGACTGGTCTTTGTTACTCATTCCACAGAAGACCACAACACATCATTATGCCATCCACTGAAGCTGAGAACAGAAAGTTTAGCCAATAAAATGTTCCTATCCACAGAATACAAAGAAAATATAAATAAAATCTATAAATATTTTAGGTTGTTCTCAATAAAATTTACAGAAAGGGAATCTAACAGCAGGAAACCGATATAACCAAAGCCTTTTCCTCATGAAAAACATTAGCCTGAGAAACTAAGATTATGATTTGTCAAAGATGGAGCTAGCTTACTACTAGAAGAAATGCTCAGTCAACTAGAGGCTTACATGTTGACAGGATAAAAAAGTGTCTTTAGACAAAAATAGCCCAGACTATTATGAAAGAGATGATTAAGTATAGCAGACTTGCCCTGTTATAAGGCATTATTAAAGAAAACATAGTATTGGCACAGAGAAACAGGACACTGAAACTGAGTAAGAACTTATAATCAAACTCATGTATTTTGGAAACTGTGCGTGTGTCTGTGTGTTTGTGCACGCGTGATTTATAATACTGCCTAGATAATGTATATATGTAAAAATCAGGAAATAGCTATATATCTGTATAATACTCAGCAATAAAAAGTTACAAACAACATGAATTTGCAACAACATGAATGAATCTCAAAATTCACTGTTAACTGGAAGAATCCAAGGAAAAGAGTAGATACTATATAAGCCCATTTACATAAAATTCTGTAACATACAAACTTACCTATAATAACAGGTCAGTGGTTGCTTGTGAATTAGGGTGGAGCATGAGATGAACTACAAATGGGCATGAGGAAACTTTGGGGGTTAAATGTTAATTATCTTGATTCTGGTGGTGGTTTCTCAGGTCAACACATAAGTTTAAAGTAGTCAATTTACACATTTTCAATATGTGCAGTTTACTGTACTCTAGTTTACCTCAATGTGTGTGTGTTTTTTTTTTTAATGAGAGAGATCCAGTTCAAAGAGAAGAGGTTCGAAATATAATAGAAGAAACATCAAGAAAGCAAAGAGCTGGGCTCAACAGGAGTGAGGGTTTTTCAGATGCAAAAGACAGAGGAGAAAGAGAATTTAGGATATTAGCCAAAAATGTCTGAATCATAGAATTAAATTGGATAAGAAGGAAAAAAAATTAATTGAGGATTAATAGATGACTAGACAACACACAAACTGCTTATTCTTATTAATTGGCAAAGTTAATAAGAAAAAACACATATTTGTAAGATATTACCAAATCAGAGCAAGTATGGAAGAGCAGGTAAGAGCACAGAGCTTGAAGCCAGACTACCTGGGTTTTGTATCTGATGTTTACCATTTACTTTCTTTGTAACTGTAAACAGGGTATACTTTCTGTGCTTCAGTTTTCTCACCTGTAAAAGGGAATAATACATGTGTTCTGGGGACTGCTTGGGATTATTAGAAAATTAAGTTATCATATGTAAAACACTTCAAACAATGTCTGGCATATAATAAGCAATAAGTGCTAACAATCATTAATATTAGAAAAGGCTAAAATAATTCTTGGTATATAAAGTCTTTATCAAATGCTTTATGTACTTATAGTTTTAAAATTGGCTATATAGCTTGTACTTAATAAAAGAGGAAGCTAAATTACTCTACAACTTATAGGCTCCTTATATTACCAAATTTAAATATGTATATCTCAAATATGCATCCACAATCTCAAGAAATCAATTCAAGTCACAGAATTCCAGTTTTAATGGTCACATCCTTGTCCTTAAGATGCATTGTACCTTATTTCTCTTAGAAACACTAATATCGTTGTATTGCTTTAATTTGGTAAATTTCCAAGGTTGCTACTTCTTGTCACCTCAACAGACTTTCCAGAATAAGTTTAGTTTCCAATGGCCCTGACCATTCATGTCAGCATCCATATGGAAAGATGTAGTCAGTTTAGTTCATCAATAATTTTTTATGGGAATGACTCTAGTATCTAGTTTTAATGTTAAAATGGAAAGATACATCTAAATGATTTATGACTGAGGTAAAAATAGATTGTCTTAATCCAGTTAAAGCTGCATTAGTCCTTACTACCATATGGTATAAGTACTTCTTAATTTGGGGCTCATCCTGGTCCCAAAGACGTGCATTAAAAATAGATTTCCTGACTAATGCTGATTCTGCCACTAATTTGTTCTAAATATTTGTAAGTTGGATTTATTATGCTACATCTCTCAGGAGAGTAATGCCCAGGTATCCTGAATGCTTTTGTAATCTTTCCTGTAAGATACAGTACAATTCACTGCAAATAAGCAATCCACTCATTCTGAGAATCAGGTTCATTCCTTCTCCCACCTTGAATAATGAAATGCCTTCCGCTCTCAAATTCTGAAACATGACTGAGGTAAAGCATATTAAAAATGAGGCAGAGGGAAAAGAATGCTAACTTTTAGTTTGTATGATACCAGCAGCAGAATTATAACATGTCTTCTGACCATTCCATCAACAACAATTTACTGACTACTTCCCTATGTTAAGTATTTTGTAAAGTACTTCCATAGGCCTCTTCACCTATGACCCTCACATAGACATTCCTTAGCCATGCTAACCTATGTGTATTAGAGGACACACATCCTGCCACCCAATCTTACCAGGAGATGCACTCAGGACCACCAGGGCAGGCAAGAGGAAACAAACTCTCTAAAGCCTCGAAGTGCAGAGGGCAATGGAGGCAGGAAATAGTGAAGTCCACATAAAATGGACATGAGAGCAATGAACAAAAATATACCCTAGAGCAAAATATTTCTATTGCCAGATGTAGGGGAAGTAAAAATATAGCTATAAGCTGAGCAATCATAGTAATATTTCTAAAGAACCTCTAACAATCAGGAGAGGTGGTATAGATATGATGCTTAAATGAGAACCAGAGAAGTAGAGCTGGATGATGCATTCATAGCAGTCTAGCTTAGAAAATATCTTAACATGCAACCTAAAAAAACAACTTTTAGTGATCCCAAAACATGCCTACAATGAGACAATGGTGATTTACACGTTCTGCTTGGATGTAATATTTCTCACTAGGTAAACTGGCATTTCTGGAAACAGTGGTGCATGCAGTATGCTGGCAAAATCAGATTTCTGAGGCTGTAGAGTAGGTAACAAAATCGGTCCAGAGGTCTCAGCCTTCTATCCTGCTAATTGTCCTCTGGTGCCACCCATACTTCACTACACATCTTCCCATCCAGCCAGAACCCTAGAATAGCTTCAACCAAACCTCCAAAGAGGAAGGCTATGTTATAAAATCTGAAAGCTAAATTTTTGTGGTCACATAAATCTCCTTTATGGCTATTTCCCTGCATATCCCATAATACTGGTATTTTTCAGGGTCTTCCCTTTGTTATTTTTTCTTCTCTCTTCATGTCTCCCATCTCATCCACTCCCATGACTTGGTGAACTGGGTATCATTGAGGATTCTAACAGGATACACATAGTACACTCAAACTGGGGCAAATCATGAAGGGTTTATCCAAAAGAAGCTATTTACAAAGAATATTTACAAGATATGAAGGAACTTCATATGATAGTACAGTAACTTGGATTTAGGGCAAAGAGGAAGTGTTACCATCACTAGGCCAGAAGGGACTAGAAGAGCAAGTAATGAATGGAACTTTGAGAGGGCTGTGTGGAGAAGATTGTCTTCAGAGAGGCCACGATCTTCTACTGAGGAACATGACCAAACCTAAGCAATCTCTAAGGGAGGGAAACAGATGTATTTGATCTCACTCTCCTCACCCCTCTCTCTGATTGCCTTCTAAATATTGTTAGGAAAAATTATCTGTAGGTTTTTCATATTTCTGCACATCTCAATAGCAGAGGCATTGACTGCCTCCATTCCCAGAGTATCTTTTCAAGGATGTCAGTACAGCACACAGTTCTTGGCAGGGGTCCCTCCTGGCAGAATCTAATCTGAAGTCAGAAGGCAGGAAGATCTGGTGATTAATCCATAAAGGTAAGCCCCCTGGAGTGAGAACAGGGCTGAAAAGTGTGAGAAATGCATCCAAAGGGGCAAGTGAAATATACCTGCTGCATAGTCTAAATGCTATTGACTGTCAAATCTGTATTTCTAGAACTGATTGAATATACCCTGAGCTTCTGACTCATATATCTACCTACTTACTGGCATTTCATGGGTGTCTCAAACTCCCAAGCTTTCAAATTTCATAGAATGACACCACCATCTATCTGTCCAGCTGTCTAACCTGTGTTTTATCCTTGACTCATGCCTTCTCACTTCCCAAATCTCATCTTGTTAATACTAATTCAACTTCAATCAATTTCTCTTCACCTCTGTTATCACCAGCCTTGTTCATGCCAATACCCTTTCCCCTTTTCATTACCATATCAACCTTTTTATACTTTTGCCTCACCATAACTATCTCTCCTTTAGCTTTCTTAAAACTTTAGCTACATTGATCTTTTTTTAGTTCCTCTTATTAGCCATGCTTCCCTCTATCACATGTCTTTTTATACATGCTGTCCTCTCTTCCAGTGACAGGATTCCTCTCTTTGTGTGGGTAACTCCTACTCATTCTTCAGATCTCTATCTGAATGTTTCTTAGATATATCTCCCCTAACCCCTCAAACTATATCACATCTTTCTTTTCTCACCACACTACGCTCTCTAGGAGAGCAGAAACTAATTTGTTCTTGTTCATCATGATAATCCCAGCTCTGAGAACAATGCCTGCCACAGAAGAGCCTCCAATACAGATGTGTCACATGAATGACTACAATAAAATACAATGGCCCAGGTCAGAGTCAAATAAAGCACCCTTTAAATATACCTATTGTGTAGGTACTCAGTAGAATAATAAAAAAAAAATTTATAATTTTTATTTTATTTTTTATTTTTATTTTTTTAAATTTATTTACTTTTTGGTGACATTGGTTAATGAAATCCAGTAAGTTTCAGCTGTGCCTTTTTAACAGTAAGGCATATATATATATTTTTACATTGTGTGGTCACCTCTCATAGTTAAATTTCTTTCTATCACCACATCTCTGACCTCTTTTACACTACCTACCTCCCCCTACCCCCAACCCCCACCCTCTGATAACCACTATTCAATTGTCCACGTCTATGAGTCTCTATTTGTATGTGAAAACCACATGATATCACTTATATGTGGGATATAAACCTAAAAGCAAAAACCGAACAGGACAAAAAAAATTATATAGGTAAATAATTTACCTACACATAATTTTGGTTGAGAGAATCTTTTTTTAAAAAAGACTGTTTAGGAATTTTGGGCAAGTTGGAAAAATTACCAAAGAAATACTTTCAAGAATAATGTGAACTATAGATAAAATAACTATTAAGTGTTCATTGTGCTGCAATGAAAATTTGCCATACAAATATTTTTTCATTAATTTTTCTGAATCCTAAAACATCACTTAAAAAATAAGTGATATTTCCCTAATAGTAATTTGAACCTAAATTATTGTAGCAGAAACAAAATGATAATTAGAACTCTAACTGAGGCATTTTCATTTCCATTCCAAAGCATTTATTCTCCTCCATAACATCTGAGCTTTGACTTTCTCATCTTAATAACTTTTTTTATATTTAAGAACAAATAACTTGAAAAACAGGGATTAGCTCCACGTGAATAAAAATACAATATAATTTATCTGTCGCTATCTTACTGCTCTGAGAGCAAGAACTGCTTAATATCCCCATTCTTATCTGTGAAAGAATAGTGTTAACACTGCATAAGCACAGACCTTAGATTTTTCATTTCCTATTTTAATTAAGAAATTGAATAAAGAGAAAGCATAGTCCCTGTAACACCATACAGAGATTTTATTTTGCTAGACAGTCCTACCAATTCCAAAGTCAAATGCATTAGAAATACATTCTTCCATCTTATTTCAAATTCTACATTCTGTGTCAGCAGAATCTGTGTGGTGACTTTTAGGACAATGTTACCACCCGTTGAAACGTTAAAAAAAAATTCTGTTAAGCTTTAATTTTGGGGAGAGGGTGTCCATATGTCATCATATGCTCAATTTGGTTGGACTGTTTTTTGAAATAATCAATTCTTTTTTCAAGACTTCTCTCTCTTTTATGTGTTCTTTGATGCAGCTGAAACTGTTACAGAGAACAAGTGCAGATAAACAGCTCCAAACCTACAACTGACTTTCCCAGCTCTTCTCATCACAACCCCCTTTACTGTCCCATATAGTCAGAAGAAGGCAAACTGGAGTGGCAGAATGGTATAATAAAAACACATTGTAAAAGTAGGGGATAGAGTGGTATCTGAGTTTTGTCCCTGACCTGTTGCCATTTAATCTTTCTTTAATTCAGTTTCCAAAATTGAAAAATGAGTGGCAGGATTAACTCCAAGGTCTGTTAAGCCTTGTTATTCCCATTGCCAACTCTGCTCAGATGGAACTTAGATTGTTTCACACCTGAAAGCTTCTCATTGATATTCATTTTTCAAAATGATGATGATGACAGTAACACTGTACAACAAACTAATCTGTAGGAATCAATAAAAACATTTTTGTTTTTATTTTTAATAGTCATTAATAAGTATAAAGAAAAAAGCACACAAATTCATATTTCATATGAATTATGAAATATTCATAAGCCAACATCAATTTAAAGAATTTGAATTATCTGTGTAATTTTGTTCTTACTTGAGACAATTTGCTTCTTGTTATCAAAGCAAGAATTTCTATCTAAAATTTAGGTGGTAAAATGCTAAGTGCATTTATGTATATGATGACCGAAACATTTGAATCAAATTACTCATAGAATCTTTTAGGGAGTAATTGTTCCTCATCTAGACATTACTTTTATGCTAAAGCATCTTTCAGAAAGAATATGTGAGTATAGGGCATGGAAAGCAAAGCCACAAAACCTGAGTAAGATCCCAAGAGAGTATCAGGAACACATAGCACCAAGTGACTAGGAGTTGGACATGCAGACAAAGGCAATCCAGGTCTTATACTCACCTCAACCCCTGCCCCCACATCGACCTCCCATCTCCTCTTTCCCCATGCTCTCCTCCCCTGCCAAAAGGGTTTATTGAGTGCCTGTGGTTTGGCTGCTTGAAAACAAATTTTATTTTATATGCCAACAATATTGCAATTTAAGTTTCAGGATGTCCTAACAATTTTAAAAATTATTAAGGATACCAAAAAAATTTCTGTCTCTGTGGGTTATATCTACCATTATTTACCATGTAGGAAATTAAAAGTGAAAAATCTTATAAAATGCATTTATTAATTTTAAAACAGCAATAAAACCATTTTATGTGAAAACGACATACTTATATGAAAAATAATTATTTTTTAAAACAAAAAGCGAGAAGAGTGGCATTGTTTTACATGTTCTGCAAATGTTTTTAATGGCTGGCATAATAGAAAACAACTTTACTTTCCTATATGTTTATATAGTCAATCTGTTGAAATATGTTACTTTGGTTGAAGCATATGAAAAAATATCTGGTCTCATCTAGATATATAGCTGGAAAGCAGGCATATTTCAATTGCTTTTTCATGTAATTGTGGATATTCTACATGAATAGCTATATGAAACAATCTAAATCCTTGTGAACTGTTTGTGGGATTGCCAATTGGTACAATCGCTATGGAACACAGACTGGAAATTGCTCAAAAAATTAAAAATAGCACTACTTTATGACCCAGCAGTTCCATTTCTGGGTATTTATCCAAAGAAATCCAAAACTCTATTTCAAAAAGCTATGTGTACCTCCATGTTCACTGCAGCATTATTTATAAAAGCCAAGATATGGAAGAAACCTAAATCTAAGAAACCTTTACACCATCAATGATGATGTGATAAAGAAGATGTGTTACATATATACAATGGAATATTACTTGGCCATAAAAAATGAAATCTTCCCATTTGTGACAACATGGATAGATCTGGAAGGTATCATGCTAAGTGAAATAAGTCAAACAGGGAAAGACAAATACCATATTCTCTCACTTATATTTGGAATCTGAAGAACAAAATAAATGAACAAGACAGAAAGAGACTAATAGATACAGAAAACAAACTGACGGTGCCAGATGACAGGGGGGCTGGGAGGTTGCGTGAAAAAGTGAAGGTATTAAGAAGTCCAAATTGGCAGTTAAAAAATTGTCACACGGATGTAAAGTACAGCATAGGGAATATAATCAATAATACTGGCATAACTATATATAGTGCCACATAGGTATTAGACTAATTGGGAGGATCTGTACACTAATGAAACTAATATAATGCTGAATGAGAACTGTAATCGAAAATATATTTTTTAAAAAGTGACTTGACCAAATGAAGAGTAACTTCTGATTTTTGAAAAGTAAATGTACAAGTGAATATAGGAACATGTATATATGGCTGTATAAGTATAGGGTAAAGGTCATAAAAAGTATCTATAATCTAACCTCACATATTTCATATATTATTGTATAATATGTTACATATAATTATTTATTGTTATTATCATATTTATTTAACCTCTATAATAACTTCTGGGGGTGTGTGGTTCCCCAAAATAACACATGAATTATAAATATGCTTTTAATTTTTGTAGTGTGTGTACATGTAGTGTGTGCTTATGTGTGTTTTCCATTGTTTTTCAAATTTTAAAAGTTGGGTGAGGATGAATTGGAGAGAATGCCAGGCCAGTTTCAGACTTCTGTGTAACACATAATGCCAGAAGACAGTGGCAAATTTAGAAAGTCCTCAGTAAAAATGGTTTTACTCAAAACTTCTTATCTATCAAATCATTTATTCACATGTGAAAACCACACAAAGTTCTCAGATAAGCAAAGCACGCAGAAGAAACAGCAACTATATTTTCTTTTGAAAAGTACTTTAAGACATATTTAGCCAGGAAAGAGAGAAAATTGCAAGTTAGGAAGTGAACAGGAAGGCTGCTATGTGCAAGGCTTAGTTATTACTAAATATGTTGTCCTCTACTACAGGATGTTGTACATTTCAAATAACACTACAGCAGCCCAATTACAGAGTTAAGCATATAAAAGAAATGCTGGGTCAGGTAAAACTTCTGATGTAGAAACTACTGTATTGATTTCCTTTGCTTTTAGAACTCTTTACACTACTAGTGTGACTGTCATAAAATGTGACCAGAAATCAAATGATAACAAATGGAAGCTCATAAAGTAAAATCTAGAAACAAAACCGAAAATTGATAGCTTCTGACCTGTTTCTCATTCTACATTTTCTTCAGCCTCATCTATTATTCTTCCCCTCACCCTCCTCTTCTTCTCCCCTTCCTTACAGATGCCTGGGTCCCACACCCAGGGAATGTGTTTCACTCGATTCAACCCAGGGACCTGTATTTCTCATTTGGGTTTAAGAGAACCATTTTTAATGGAGGTAGCTTCGATGAATAGACCAAGTAATTAATAGCATTACTGGCTATTCATCTAAAAATATACATCCCAACTTTTAATTGCAAAGAGAAGCAGAGACTTAGATTCCTATTTTGTTACCAAATCTATGATCTCTACTCAATTGAAAGAGAAGCATATACCACCTTAAGGAATCTTTATTTTCTGACACTTAATAAAAAGGTACAGATGGAATGTCAAGTATTGAATCACATAATTCATTCATTTATTCAAAAATAATTACTGAACACCTCCAGGTACCAAGAACTGTGCTAGATGCTAGAGACATAATGGTGAGTAAACTAGATATGTACCCTGCCATCATAGAACACAGATTCTTTGTTGTATTTTCCACAGATAAAAGAACTGACTAAAGAAAGACAACAAATATACTTATAGAATATTCTCTTGAGATAGAGTACATTAACAACTTTTATTTAAACAAAAACAAACAGAACATTTACTGCAGTTACTGTCAACTTGTTTTCTAATAAATGGTAGTTTAAATAGTTGATCTGAAATTTTCTCCACATACCTGAAAATATTAAAATATTTGTTATAACAATAATAATATGGTGAAAAATATTAACTAAATTGGAAAAACTATTGCAAATTTTGACTACTTGGTAAATAGTTAATATAGAAGCAATAAGTTAATTTTCCTAGAATTCTATTGTTTGGAAGACTATATTTAATTGTATCTAAAATGTTCTTTAATATTTCTATAGTCCCTTTATATTTATTTAAAAACAAAAAAAAATTTAACTGTATTGTCATTAAAATTACTCTTCCTATTGTCCTCTCCAAAATTTTCTTCTCATGTTTTCATTTTTCAGATAATCATTATTATTGTTTCTTCAACACTATTTATCCAAGCTAGTCATGTTTAATTCATTTAATCTTTTCTCATAAATCATTTTCCAGCTCCATATTATTCTGGTTGGCTTTTCTGATTTTTTTCTAGATTTCTAGAGCTAATGAGGTAGTCAGAACTTAACAGTACTTAGCATGCTGTATTTCTCCAAGACTTAAATAAGAATTAATACCACCCTACACTATGCCAAGCCACTTCTGTATTTAAAGAAAACTATCATATTTAGGCTTCATGATGCTATGCAAAGTATTTATTAATTTACTCTTAGGTCCTTTTTGGTGACTCTCTCACACAGGATAATATCTATTTGATTGGTTCATTTCAAGTCAACATAAGTTAAAATTATGTATCTAGTATCGACTATATGGTCTCCTCTGTGATATGTACTTAAAAGACTTATTTGTGCTTAGAACGGAAACAGGGGAGTAAATAAACATTATGGACATTACTGAAGAAGAATTGCCATGGATTTTTAAGAAATATTTTTGTCATATATTAACAAGTTTGAGAAGGGTTGTCCATTACTTATTTTTAAAAAATTAAGTGTAATTTAGTACACACTGAAGGCATTTTTCTCTCTTAGCATGTAAACTAAAACAGGTGAACCTTATGGCCTGTGCATATGAAAAGCCAATAATTAAACTGTGTTGGAGGGGAACTACTTAGCTCACAGCCTAATGATATTCATCCAAATATTGATTAATTGCCTATGATGAGTCTGGTGCTATACTAGATATTTAGAATAAAGACTAATTAGTTTCTATGTACAAGAAATAGCAGGAAAGAAGGCAATATGATGGTGAAATGTGGGCACAGAGCTCTGACTACCTGAGTCAAATGTGGTTTTTGTTTTTTAGCTGTGTGACTTTGAACAAGTTATTCAACCATATTAACCCCAAATTTCCTCCTCAGAGGCTTAGAAAACGTACAAAGCTCAGCTTATTGCCTGCCATTTACTAAAGCTTACTTAAATTGAGCACTTACTATAATCAAGTGCTTCACATAACTTATCTCATTTAGTCTTAATTTGTGAAGTAAGGGAAGCTCAGCGAGGTTAAGTCAAACAATAAGGAAACAACGGTCTTATAACTGAAACAGTTTTATTTACAATCTTATGCTGCTTCTTTCTGGTTTTAAGTTTATTTTAATCAATGATATACAGACACAGAGTTTTAAGTGTTAAGTTGTTCTAAAAGGATTATTATGAAAACCATTAGTCTTTATAGCTCTACTTCCACCATTTCTAACTTTGCGGAACTATATGTTTTTGAGTTATTTCTTTAGATATTTATATCTACATCACTAAATACTCCTGTTGTACAGTATACCACTTGATTGAGGTAGAAAGGATAGGGCAGGTGAGGGACACAGAGATTAACTGTTGTTTTGCACAATGAAAGATGAGAATCAAGCACTCACCATTTCTATACTTCCCTCCCTTTCCAGTTTTCCCAAATATTAATATACTTTATTCAGTGCTTACATTATTATAACTATTTAATATTTGCAACTAATTAATATACTTTGATTATATTCGTTGTACAACTCTTTGCCTTCTTCAGATTTAATAATTGCTCGTTTCCTACGTATCTAACATTAATTTGTTTCCAAACTATTCCACAGTAGTTTAAATCCCTTTCAATGTATCCAAATGTCTCAGGTATTTTTTTAAATCAATTTCCTTTATTACAGACATTTCTCCCAGAGCTTTCCTACCTCTTTCACTCTGGGATGGTTACCCTCTGTGTTGGTCAACAGTCCTCATCCTATCCAGCCTAGCTGATAATAATGCATACATCTGAGGACATAAAGAAAAAAGCCACATCGAGACTGTGAGGAGAGGCAGAAACATGAAACAGGCTAGTTCCCCACCCATGCGTGGCAGTGGAGCACCAGGCAGGAAAGCCCAGCCACAGAGGACCCTTGAGGAGAGAAGGGTCCTAGTCACACACAGGGGCTCCCTAGCCATGAGTCCCAGGCCCACGAAGAGGAGTTCTTACAAAATCTGACTAAAAGCAGTAGGGAATGTGCCATCTGGATGAGATGAAAGAAAACTGAAAACCCAGACACCCCCTACAAAGGGCCCATGCACAGGCTCACTACCCCGCAGACACTCATCCTGGGTGCCAGTGGAGGACTGGCAGCTCGGGAGACACAAGAGATATACGGGGAAAGACTGAGTTGAGTGGCACCAGAGTGAGGACTAGACCTTGTTCTGTTGGGCCCTCCTCCAGGGCAGTCTACAGGAGGGCGTCATCTTGCCTGTGTTGAACAGTTCCCCCATGCAGCCAATTCTGAAGCTGCACTTGTCCAGTGAGATCAGCCTGCCCCACCCAATGCACAAATTGCCTGCCCCCAGTGAGCCCATTCCTAAGCAGCCACCCTCACGCTGTCCCTTCCTGGGGCTATGCATTCCACAGAGGCAACAGACTTTGTGATGTGGTGGCGAACAAATGCTGTCAGCACAAGCTGCAGTACCTCTTCAGCAGATCACATGGTTCTACGGGCCAGAAGCAGATAACAGCTGGCCTTGCTATGATCTGTAACTTTTGTGGGAGCCTGTGGACTCAGAACTGGCAGAAAATCTGATGCTCAATTGGTCAGATGGCCTCATGTCTCTCTGAGACCCCATCTTACCCAACCCACAAATTGCCTTCCATTGGGCCTGTTGCTGGGCAGCCACCCCTGCCCTATCCCTTCCTGCGGCTGTGCATTCTTTGGAGGCAACAGACTTTAGCTGTAGGAGCCGCAGTATCTCTTAGGCAGATCATGAGAGTCTGGACCAGACACAGATGGCAGCTGGTCTCACTGTGATCTTTGACTTCAGAGGAATCCACCAATGCAGAACTGGTAGCAAATCTGATGCAGTACTGTCCTGATGGCTCTGCATCTCCCTGAGACCCCATCCACAGATTACCTGAGGAGAGACATTCCCAGGCAGTCAGCCATACCCTGTGCTTTCCTTTGGCCATGAATTAGACAGCAAAAATAATGCTTAGTTTCTGCAGGCCACACAAGGTCTGTGTATCCCAAGAGAGCCTTTCAGTGGCAGACCACAAATCCTGCCATGAGCTACAATGTTTTTTGAACAAATTTTAGGTGTTGGACTCTCATACCACCCAAAAGGCTCTTCCAGCTATAGAGTTTTATGGGCAACTGGCAGGCAGCCTCAGTCTTTGAGACTCACTACACCTTTGGCTAAACCAGCCCAGGCTCAGTACTGGGAGTAACCAGACCTCAGCTTGCAGCATTGTCTTTCCCACATACCTTTAGATCCAGCATAGGTAGCAGCCATCCAAGGATCACCATGTAGCTCCCATCAGGTAGCCCTGAGTAATCAAAGGCAGTGGCTGATGTTAGCCTACTTGGGAGCTCCTTCCAAGGGGCCACAGAACCAACACACAGGAAGGCTGGCACCAGACCATGACAAAGCAACACCTAACTAGTCCCATAAGCAGTACATCCAAAGGGTGGTCTCAACAGGTACACAAGTCTGCTGGGGCAAATCTTACTCCAAGGGGTCACCCCCACATAGCCACTCCTACCCTGTGGGCATGGCCAACCCCACAGTCAGCTTGAGAGCCAATCCCATTCACTGACGTTCTAACAGAAATCAAGGCTTGGCTACAACAGACCACAAATGACCTGTACAAGGAACACACCCACAGCCCCTGGTGTGGGTGATTAGGGAGACTGTACCACTGTGCAACACAGGATACCTACTACATAAGGCCATCTGGCTAAGTCTGGGCGATGTAACAAGTCTTCTTAACAAATAGAAATGAACACGGAGAAGCAACTAAAATGAAAAACAAAGAAATATGTCACAAAGAAAACAACAGGAGAAAACTCCAAAAAAGATATCTAAATGAAATGGAGGCAAGCAACCTATCAGAGACAGAGTTCAAGATAATGATTATAAGGATGCTCAATGAACTTAGGGGTGGAATAGGTGATCTCAATGAGAACTTCAATAGAGAGATAGTAAGCATAAAAAAGGACATAGAGAATGTGAGGGCAATCTGGTTGCAATATCTGTCACCCCATTGATCGCTAGGGTTGATTTGGCTGATCTGGCTGGCTCGGCAGACGTTCTTTTCCTCCCTCACTGTTCTGTGTGCATCCCTCCTGAAGCTGTGCACTTGGTTGAAGAGGATGACTTTTCCCAATAGAAGAGGGGACCATTCCTTGGTCAAGGGTACACAAGGAGCTGCATTCCCTTGCTAGAACCTCCAAACAAGCTGTTAAGATCCCTAGGGTAGTCAAGCTTCCAAGACTAGAGACACATCCAAATAAGGCACTGCATGTGGAAAAGACACCATGTTAAATAACCAGTTAGATATGAAGAAAACAATAACTGAAATGAAGAATACATTAGAAGGAATCATCAGTAGATTGGATGAAGAAGATGATCGAATCAGCGAGTTGGAAGAAAAGGTAGCAGAAAACACTCAATCAGAACAGAAAGAAGAAAAAAGAATTTTAAAAAAATGAAGATAAGTTAAGAGACCTCTGGGACAACATTAAGCGTACCCCAACATCAGCATCATAGGAGTACCAGAAGGAGAAGAGAGCAAGCAAGAGATTGAGAATCTGTTTAAAAAAATAATGACACAAAATTTCCCTAACCTGGCAAAGGAATTAGACATACAAGAACAGAAAGCACAGAGTCCCAAACAAAAGGAACTCAAACAGACTCACACACCAAGACACACCATCATCAGAATGACAAAGAATAAAGACAAAGAGAGAATCTTAAAAGAAGCAAGAGAAAGGCAGCTAGTTACTTGTAAGGGTACTCCCATAAGACTGTCAGCTAATTTTTTAACACAAACTTTGTAGGCCAGAAGGGACTGAAAGAAACATTCAAAGTGATGAAAAACAAGAACCTACAACCAAGAATACTCTACCCAGCAAGGCTATCAATTAAAATGGAAGGTGGGATAAAGAGCTTCCCAGACAGGAAAAAGCTTAAAGAATTCATCATCAACAAGCCAGTATTTCAAGAAACGTTAAAGAGACTTCTGCAAAAAATAGAGGAAAAAAATCTATAAATTCAAATAATAAAATGGCAATAAATACGCACCTATCAATAATCACTTTAAATTGGATTAAATGCTTCAATCAAAAGACAGAGGGTAGCTGAATGGATAAGAAAACAAGACCCATATGCTGTCTACAAGAGATCCACTTCAGATCAAATGACACACACAGACTGAAAGGGATGGAAAAAATTACTTCATGCATATGGAAATTTTTTAAAAACTGGGGTAGCAATACTTATATCAGTAAAAATAGATTTTAAAACAAAGGCTATAATAAGAGACAAAGAAAGGTATTACATAACGATAAAGGGATCAATACAACAAGAAGACATAACCCTAGTAAACATATATGCACCCAACACGGTTGTACCTACATATATAAAGCAGTTATTGATTGACATAAGGAGAGAGATCTACAGTAATACACTCATAGTAGGAGACTTTAATACTCTATTGACATCAATGGACAAACCTTCCAGACAGAAAATCAACAGAGAAACAGTGGGCTTAAATGACACATTAGACAAGATGGATTTAATTAATATTCTCAGAATGTTTCAACCCAAAGCAGCAGAATGTACATTCTTCTGAAGTAGACATGGAATGTTTCCCAGAATAGAACACATGTTTTCCAGGGTAGGCCACAAAACAAATATCAATAAATTTAAGACTGAAATGATATCAAGCATCTTCTTCAATCACAATGGAATGAAACTAAAAATCAACTATAAAAAAAACCTGCAAAATGCAAACACGTGGAGGCTACTAAACAATGAATGGGTTAATGATGAGGTCAAGGAATAAATTAAGACACCTAAAGACAAACGAAAATGAAAACACAATGACTCAAAATCTCAAATAATCTAACCTTATACTTAAAAGAACTAAAACAAAAAACAGCAAATATATCCCAAAGTGAGTAGAAGGAAAGAATAAAGATCAGAGCAGAAAGAAAATAGTCTAGAAAAAAAAAAGATCAAGGAAACCAAGTGCTTGTTCTTTGAGAGGATAAACAAAATTGATAAACTCCTAACCAGACTCATCAATGAAAAAAGAGAGGACCCAAATAAATAAAATCAGAAATGAAAGAGGAGAAATAACTAAGGACTCCAGAGAAATAAAAATGATTATAAGAAAATATTATGAGCAATTATATCCAATAACTTAGAAATCTGTAAGAAATGGATACATTCCTGGAAATATACACTCTCTCAAGACTGAAAAAACAGAAAATCTTAACTGACTGATTACCAGCAATGGAATCAAATCAGCAATCAAAAAACTTTCTCAAAAGTCATAGACCAAATGGCTTCATAGGGTGAATTTTACCAAACATTCAAAGAATTAATGCATACTCTTAAACTATTCTAAAAAATTCAAGAAGAGGGAAGGCTCCCTAATTCTTTTTACAAGACCACCATTACCCTGATTCCAAAAGCAGACAAAGAAATTACAAAAAAGGAAAAACAGGCTGATATCCCTTATGAACACTGATACAAAAATCCTCAACAAAGTTTTAGCAAAGCAAATTCAGCAATACATTAAAAACATCATATGCTATTAGGAAGTGGTTTTTAGTTCTAGGATACAAGGTCGCACAATATTCACAAGTTAATAAATGTGGCACGCTACGTTAACAAATTGAAAGATAAAAATCATACGATCATATTAATAGATCCAGAAAAAGTGTTTGACAAAATTCAGTAATCATTAGTGATAAAGACTCTCAGCATAGTAGGAATAGAGGGAACATAACTCAACATAATAAAGGCCGTATATGACAAACCTACAGCTTACATACTCAATGGGGACAGGCTAAAAGTGTTTTCCTTCAGATCAGGACAAGACAAGGATGCCCTCTTCCACCACTTCTGTCCAACATATATTGGAAGTCTTAGCTACAGAAATCAGACAAGGAAGAGAAAAAAGGCATCTAAATTAGAAAGGAAGAAGTAAAATTGTCATTATTTGCAGATGACATGATAATATATTAGAGAACACTAAAGATTCCACCAAAAAACTGTTACAACTGATAAATTCAGTAAATTAGCAGAGGAAATACCAATGGCCAGTAGACATGAAAAGATGGTCAAGGTCACTAATCATCAGAGAAATGCAAATTAAAACCACAATGAGATATCACCTTATGCATGTCAGAATGGCCATCATCAATAAATCAAGAATAAGTGCTGGTGAGGATGTGGAAAAAGAGAACCCTCACACACTGTTGGTGGGATTGCAAATTGGTACAGCTACTATGGAAAACAGTCTGGGGTTCCTCAAAAAGTTAAAAATGGATCTACCTTTTGACCCAGCAATTACACTTCGGGGTTTTATCCAAAGAAATCCAAAACACTAATTTGTAAAGATCTATGCATCCCTATGTTCATGGCAGCACTATTCGCAATAGCCAAAAAATGGAAACAACCTGAATACCCATCAATAGACAACTGGACAAAGAAGTCATGGATCATATATACAATGGAGTATTACTCAGCCATAAAAAAAAATTGAAATTCTACCATTTGCAATGACATGGATCGACCCAGAGGTTATTATGCTGAGTGAAATAAGTCAGACTAAGAAAGATAAATACCATATGATTTCACTTATATGCAGAATCTAAGGAACAAAAAGAACAAACTAATTGAAAATAAACTCACAAATGTAGAGAACAATCTAGTGATGGCCAGAGGGGAGGGAGGATGGGGAGCTAGGAGAATGGGTTGAAGGGTTAAAGAAGTACAAATTAGTATTTGATAAATGGTCTCAGGGATGGAGAGTACAGCATATGGAATGCAATCAGCAGTAATGAAATGACTATGTATAGAGCCAGAGGGAAGATAAATTGGGGAGATTTCACAAATTATATAAGTGCCTAACCAATGTACTGTATACTTTGTTAAAACTAAATTTAAATAAATAAATGGTGTTGGAAAAAATGGACAGAAACATGCAAAAAAATGAAATGGACTACCTTCTTACACCAAATACAAGAATAAACTCAAAATGGATTAAAGACTTAAATGTAAGACCTGAAACCATAAAACTTCTAGAAGAAAACATAGAAAGTAAACTCTCCAATATTGCTATTAGTAATTTCTTTTCTGATATATATCCTCAGGCAAGGGAAACAAAAGATAAGAGTAATCAGGGGGATCATTTCATAAACGATATAAATGCATAAGCAATGAACCGTATATCTGAAACTAATATAAATTAATTAAATTAAATATAGAACTACCATATGATCCAGCAATTCTACTTCTGGGTATTTATCTGAAGAAATCCAAAACACTAATTCGAAAAGATATATGCACCCCTATGTTAATTACAACATTATTTACAACAGCCAAGATCAGAAACAACCTAAATATCCATTAATGGATGACTGAATAAAAAAATGTGGTATCTATACACAATGAAATATTATTCAGCCATAAGAATAAGGGAATCTTGCCATTTACAACAACATGTATAAATTTTTAGGGCATTATGCTAAGTGAAATAAGTCAGAGAATGACAAACACTGTAGGATCTCACTTACATGACATCAAATGCAAACAAACAAACAAAACAAGATCATAGATACAGAGAACAGATTGGTGGTTGCTAGAGGAGGGAAGTTGGGGTGAATGAACTGGGTAAACGGTCAAAAGGCACAAACTTCCAGTTATAAAATACATAAGTCATAGGATGTAATGTACAGCATGGTGACTATAGTAAATAACATTGTATTCTATATTTGGAGCAGCTAAGAAAATAAATCTAAAAGTTCTCAGTGAGAGAAAAAAAATTTTGTAACTATTTATTGTGAGAGATGTTAACTAGACTTATTGTGGTGATCATTTCGCAATGTACACAGATAGCAAGTCATTATATTATATACCTGAGACTAATATAATTTTATACATCAATTATACCTCAATAAAAAAAATCTACATTTATGTTAATGGGATTTTAAGAAATAACTTGGGAAGTTATACATGTGTCCTAGACAGAAATTATCGTGACCTATCTTTAACCAGAAATTCTCAAATTTCACGCTTTTCCTTCTATTTCAGAGTAGAACACTGAATAACGTAATTTACTTGTTTACATTTTCTTATATTTGGCCTTCTCTCTGTTCAGCAAGAGACACTGCTTTGAAGATTAGGAGTGTTATAGCTGGAATTAAAAGAAAAAAAAACATTGAGAAATAGGCTCTAGAAGCCAATTTCAAGAAAAACAACAGAAAAGTCAAGCTTTCAGTTACAAGAGACATTCACTTAAGAGAGAAAATAAGTTTTCTAAATTCAAAAACTCCCCAACAAACATCAAGGACCAAAGCTAAGAGGACTGAGCATATGGTTTTTACTATAAAGCATGGGATATAAAATTCCTGCTACACGAGAGAGTAATAAAAATTCCTTCCTAGGCTAGGGTAACTAACCTGTAGTAAGAGGAGAAATGAAGAGCCCTCAGCCCTTAGCCTCTCTAGTCCTGGGTGGGGAGAGAAGCTGGTAAAAAAATATCTCAAGATAAATTTAAGAATCTATGAGTAGGACACAAGTGGCTCACTTGCCATATGGAAATCTGAGTAGAGAGAGACCTCATGCATTACACCCAGCCAACATGGGGGTGCAGGGGCTATAAAACTGTGGAATTAGACAGATGTGATCCTTAAACTGAGTCAAAATAAGCAAATTAAAGAGTCTGCCTCTGTATAATAACAAACTGGAAATATACTGGCTACTTCCTCATGGTATTCTAAAAACATCAGAATCCATATGTATTTTTAACCATCAGTAAAATATCAAGAAGTTCCCCCCTCACATTGTAAAGATGCATACAATGAGGGTAGGCATCGACGATTGGAGAAATGTGGTAGTGCTATTAATCATTTGGTATTCTATAACTGTTAAGATCTTCAGCTGTTTTTAATCT
The DNA here is from genome assembly GCA_028627145.1 of Eidolon dupreanum. NCBI lineage: Eukaryota > Metazoa > Chordata > Mammalia > Chiroptera > Pteropodidae > Eidolon > Eidolon dupreanum. Next base: position 36,557,342 of record CM053501.1, read on the forward strand.
AATCCCATGTGAATTTCCTTTTGCTATTTCTGTGGCAGTTTTCATAGATCACAAAATGACACCAGAGAGTTCGCTAAGAGAATGAAGCTCTTAACAGCTCCTATGGAAGCTGTGGGACTCTGGTGTCCCAATAACAAAGACTCACAGAGAAGTAAGCAAGGGGGCACACACTGCCAGGATTTCTCTGTGGTAAGGAATAGGGGTGTGAGGGGGTTGGAATTAATGGGCCAGACAAAACATGGAGTTTAGTTTCCCAATTTCTTTATTCCCCAAACGTAATTACATAGAACATCAATAATTACAGTGAAAATACGAATCAAATCTAGTCAGTGTCTGTGCAAAGTAAAATTCTTCTTGTGATTATAATTTTCAAGAAAGTAACTTTAAGGTCAAATGGCAGGAAAATCATATGGTACAAAAAGAATCATAAAAATGAAATTACCTGGACCGTACTAGTCTATTCTCTAGGGCATATTATATTCATGGCTCTAAAATAATGATAGAGGAATCCAATTCAGAAATTAAAAATAAGACTAAGTAGAATCATAAATTATTATATCAGACTCAGATAATTATTGGGCTGCAAATAATGCTCTAATCAGATGGGAATTTATTAATTACATTCCTTAAATTTAGGCAAAGACAGTAAAAGCACAAAAAAATGTTTCTTTGTTTTTCTGGTTTTAAAATTATCTCATTCAGTACTCGGCACTAAGGGAATATTAGAGGAATCTCTTATTCTCTCTTCCCACTTAGATCAAGATCTCTTTCAATAGACTATCAGTGTTCATGTATCTTTAAAAATAGTCCAACTATAAATTAACTAAGTATGACCTTCAGCAGTTATGATCAATTCTTACACTTATTCATAATGCAAAATATGTTAGTTTTTGTGAATTATTTCGGTAAGCCATTTCTCCTGCCTAATATATTATAAAGATATTAAACAAGAACTTGTCTAAGACCAGCTTTTATGGCACTGAATTTGATGCTTTGCTATTTTATCTTTATGCTATATTTATAGCCTTTCAGTCATTTCAATTTATGTTGCCAGGCTCCATCAAGACATTCCAAAATAATAATGTAACATTCATCTATGCTTCTCTAAAAACTAAGATATTAGACATTAGGAATTATAGAGATTCATTCTCATCCATACCTAGTCCTTAATTTTACAAAGACAAAAGTAAAGTATACTGGACAGGATGTGAATATGTCATTTTAAGATTCCTCCCTGGGAAACCATATAGGTTTTCCATTTACTTCTGGATGATCAGTTTTATTTTTGACCTAGAAAATTAAGGTCGCTCATTTGCCATAGATTGAAATTCTTACTAGAATGAGGTCAAACTCTCTTAGCTACTCAGTGCAGCTAATCAAATCAAAGCACTGAGCTTTTTTTGAATTTTTGAATGACTACTGTACACGGACTTATATTGAAACCTATGCCTCTATAGTTATACAGTGTTTGTCTTATATGCACAGAACTGAGGTTCTCTGCATTTATCCTTGGTCATATACCTGCATTGATTGTGTTGGTTTTGCGTTATGAGAGACAAATGCTACAAAGCACATAAGCTTTCTTACATGGTGAGTAGAGATCAAGAGAAGCAAAGCTAGATAAGATTATAGGCATAAAGCAGATTAAATCAACATCCAACTCTGCAAGTAAGAGGTGACAGTAAATCTACAAAGCCAAGATGGCAAAACCAGGCATACAGTCAAAGAAGAATTATAGGATATTAACCCACCAGAGCTGGGTAGTAGACCTAAATTTTGGTAGACGAGAAAGGGAAGCTAGATCCTGTTTGAGTAGCTCCAAAGCCCGTATTTCCTCCTCTGGTCCTCGACTTCCTCGATGAATGAACTAATAGCATTGGCCCACATTTTCATATCCTGCTTGAGTTATTAGTGCTTAAGTAACCAATAAGAAAGTTAAAGAAAACATGCCACTCTATTTTTAGAAAATTATAGCTTAAGTTGATCTAGACCCAATCAAGAATGAATAAACAGAAGAAAAAAAAACTATGCACATAACTGCAAAAGAAAAAATATATATAGCATGCTAAACAAATTTAAAGAACATATTAAATTTTATATCAAAAAAAATGGTAAGGAGCAAATCCTTTGCATTTTTGAATGATAGCATGAGCTTGCACACTAGAGAGTTAGATCCAGGTAATGTCCTACAGGATGAGATATATGTCTTAAATTGACAGCTAGTATTTAATGCTATCTCCCTCATTACCAGAATGAATGGGGCTGGGAACAGAGTGCTGGTGAGAGGAACCCCTCTCACAATTACACCTAATAACTCTTATGAAGAACTTCGGGCTTGATGTGTTTGACAATTTAAGGGACCACAGAGGAGTGGTACTACCAGGAAACAGAATTATGTGAAATAAAATGGAAACAGAATGTCCTCAGAATATTTTGGATTCTTCACACCACTGAGCCAGCAGTCAGAGAAGCAGATCTCTGTGCTGGCCAAGATTACTGACCCTGATAAGGAGGAAACTGGGTTGCTGCCACACATGGAGGAATACGTGTGAACCCCAGGAATTCACTGGGCCTCTCCAAGCCTCCCCTTGTCTAATAGTAACAGTCAATAAAAAACTGCAGTGATCTAACAAAAATAAGGCCACTGAGGATTCAGATCCTACAGAAATGAAAGATTGGGTCATCAATCTGAGTCCTCAGTGGGTAGAGAACATCGGGTACCTGAGGCTGCAGCAGAGGGAAGGGGAATGTGGCAGTAGAAACAGACTACTACAATCAGGAAGGAAAAAAGCTGTGTGACCAGCAACAGATTCAGGAACTTCAGCAGCTACATTTCATGTCATTAAATTGTCTCTCTAACCTTCTTACCCTTCTTTATTTCCTCTTGCTATCTTATATGAAGAGCATCAGTGGTAGCTAATATTTTAGGTGGAAGTATGACCATATTGGCATCATCCCTAATAAGGTAGCTGATAGAATTTCTTATATCCCCTTTGTTGAGTTTCAACAAAGGAAAAAGAGTGGATACTGAGGGCCAAAGAGACTAGCTATGCTGGATATCTTCCATGTACTACATACCTGCTCTCTATCTTTCTCTACCCTCTGTCTTGCAAGCCTGACATGTATGCACTATACCAAAGGGCTCTCTTTTACTGTGGATTCCAATTGGATTTGGCTAATGGAGAGACATAGTGGGAGTTAAGAAAGTACAAGGAGAGTAAGGTTAAGGTATCTATTTTCCTTGCCTCCTCCTATGTCCCACAATCAACGATTATTGCTACTCTTACAAGAAACGGCTCCCTCATCCCCTTCTTTTGGGTCTAGGGATGGTAACAGCTGTGTTGTCATTAGTCCAGGACACCAAACCCACACTTTTGTAAGTTATTCTTTATTAAATCCTTGAATTACCTTAATGTGAATGTGTCATCTGTTTTCAGCTAAAACCCTGACTAATACAAGCAACATAATACGATCAAAGACACTTTTTATCAAGAAAATTACATAGTTTTACTTTACCTAGGGAGGAAAATAAAGTGTTGCTCTGAATTTGGAGTAGGCTTGGAGGAATTAATATAAGAGCTCAAAGCTCAAATAAGTTTTAGATTTAGATTTACTGGAACTGTCTTTGATTTTTTTTCATTTGATTTCCTGTTTTTAAGTATTAGAAAATAACCTGAATAAGGAATCCAGACTGATTTAGTGTTAAGGATCCCCTTAAAGGGAAGCAGGCAGACTCTAAACAGAGCACCAAGTCCTAATCTTAACATGAGTCTCAAAGAGAACGTGAATCAACAGAATCACCTTTGAGTGCTGAATTGCATCTCCCAAAAAGATATGCTGAAGCTTTAACCTCTGGTACCTCAGAATGTAACTGTTTATGGAAAAAGGGTCTTTACAGAAAGCAATCAAACAAAAATAAGTGATCACAGTAGGCCCTAATCCAATATAACGATGTCCTTATAAAATCTGGGAAAATCTGGACAGAGACAAGACACATGCAGTGGGAGGACAACATGAAGAAACCCAGGAAGAATGTCATGTGAAGACAGACAGTAGCAGTGACATGAGTACAGCCAAGAATGCCTGGGGCTACCAGAAACTAGGAGGGACAGGAAGAATTCTCCCACAAGTTTCAGAGGGAGAATGGCCCAGCACCTTGATTTTAGACTTCTGACCTCCAAAACTGAGACAATAAACTGCCACAAAGTTTGTAGTATTTAATTATGGCAACTCTAGGAAACTATTACAATCACTTTTCATTTCCTATAGTAGGAGTTCTAGAATTTTAATTAATAAACCACCCCAAATTATATCTGGACTACTCAGCCTACATATCACATTGATGTTTCTGATCAGATTTAAATTACCTGAATTGTTACTTTTAGCCCACTTCTCAAATCTCTCGCTAACAGATGTGGTCCTGATATTCTGAGAAGATATAAATATCAACTCACATCCACAGGCATAGACAGATGCAGAAATATGATTTGAACCAGATACCCTGGCTTATAATACTACATCTCTTCCACTGCAGTGTGGAGTTTACCCTGGCTCTAATCACTTGATGGCTCTGTGACTTGAACAAGTGAACTAAACTCTCTGAACCTCAGAATCTAATTTGCAGAGTAGAGTAATAATATTTCTTCACTTACAGGATTTGTGTAATAATTTACTAGTCATTAAAACCATAGATAATACATGGTAATTGTTCAACAAATGCAAACTGCTATTAAAATTACCCCATGCTGACTCTAGGTTGATTTCAAGACTCTGCTTCTGGTGGTGCTGCAGAAAAACCATCGAACCAAGCATAGAGTAGCCCCTATTTATTTCCAAATATGTTTGGGAGCAACATTCCCTATAATTTCATTTTCACTTATTTATTCAGGTTAACACCAGTAATATGGATTAGAATGAATTTTAAAATACATTAATACTTACATAATAAGATATAAAAAATGGAACTTTCTGCCTTGATTTCAGCAGAAATTCCAAGACAACATAAAGTAGTCCCATCCTCCCAAGAAAGGTTCCAGATCACATAGCATGACTTTTAAAAAGGTGGCTAAACATTGTTTATTGTTTTTCGGCTCTTTGGTGTTTTGTTTTTTTGTTTTGTTTTTTACTTTTAGCCTAATTTATACTATGAGGGTATAAAAAATTGATTTTTAATAACAAATTCTGGAGTTTAACATATTCTATTATGACACTATTTCTCCAGCACATATACAGATTAGAGTATAATTCTAGGTAACCAATTGCCCCTTCTGCTTGAGGTTGTGTTTACTCATTCAACATATTTATTAATTCAACACCACTTGAGGGCCTATATTTCAGGCACTATTCTAGTGCTGAGGATACAGTAGTGATCAGAATAGAAAATAATTTTCATCATCCAAAGCTTATATCTGGTGAAGAGAAAAAAAAGTTAACAAGATAAATATTTACAATGATAGATGTGATCATGCTGAGAATCAAAATAAAGCAGAAAAAAATAAACAGAGTGTGTATTGGAGGTGTGTGCCAATTTTGTGTAGCCAGGGAAGAAAGGCCACATGGAGCTAGAGAGATCTGAGAGAAGACTGAAAGGAAGTGAGAAGGCAAGCTAAACAAGTTTATGGGGGAAGGACATTCAGAAATAGCAAATGTACCTTCATGAGGCAAGAGTGTTTGCTGAAGTCCAGGGAAGAGGCCACTGTGACTGGAGCAGAAAGAAAAGGTAGACAGTGACAAGAGATGAGGTCAGACAGGTAACTATGGGTAGGGGAGTTATCAGAGATCATAGTTTCTTCTTGTAATAACATATTCTACAAAGGCACAATGTCTCTTACTTCATCACCCACAGTAAATTCCAGGCGAAAGATCATGTTTTTGAAGTTATGGTTTCTGCCTATAATAATTTAGATTCTCTAAAAGTACATGGTGTTCCTTACTTTATTGCCCTCAGTGAAATCCATGTAGTCTGTTCCATAATTTTCCTCTCCTGGGTCTCTGAAGAAAACTTACCAATATTCAAGAATTATTTGCAATATTGAGAGAGAACTTAGGGGAATCATTTGAAGGTACTTTTATTTGAATGTCCAATAACTTTTTGAAGTTATTCTTTTGGTAATTTCATTCTATTTATCATCCTTGCCTCCATATTGTCTTTTTTATGGCAAGTATCTTAGCTGATCAAACAGAAAATGAGAGAATTCAATAAAATATATACCCATGATATGTTTTATAAACTCTAACAAGCATGAACTATTTATGATGCCTTGATGTCTGAGATACAGACTTTTTAATACGAGAATATTTCTAATGTAAAAACGTGGGAAGGAAAGAAGGCAGTTAAGGACCAGATGAGCTGAACAAGCAGCCCTGTGACTGACAAGACCTAGTATAGCCAAAAATTCCAATTAGCAAGAACAAGGAAAAAAGTATCAAGAAAATAGGGTAGCTGCACAGGGAGTCCCTGAGAGGGCAACATTTTACAAGCATTTGTTTAAAATTGAAAGTAGGAGCATATAGATTAGGAGAAATACAACAGAGTGGCATGAATCTTTAAGAGTCCAGAAGTGAAAATAAAAAAAGAAAAAGGCCTAAGACAACATGAGGGACCTTTTTATTTGACCCAACAAAAAGTGTTAAAATATACCTCACTGAGTATCTGAACTAAGTACAGATGATGCTATACTAAGAATGCACCTGCTTGCTTTGAATATATGCAAACCGCTAAACATAGAGGAAAAAAATGGGCACAGTAACAGCAGCTTGAAAATGTAATTAAAGAATCTGTCAATAACTATTTGGAAAATTACAGTAAAGTAGAGATTTAACAGGTCTCCGGACAAAAGAAAACATGGCCTCAATTAATAGGAGTGCTGCCTGGTTTACGTTTAATCTAGATTTATCTTTGTGTGGCATTGTCCATTTTATGCTGTCCTTACACCACGTCTCTCACATTGTTCTTTGTCACATAAGCTTGCTCTATGATGAATAGATTGTCCTTCTCCAAAAGTTCTTAATTACTAGTTGCCAAAAATGGTGACTCTCTGTGTTCCCAAATACGCACAGCACATATTTAAAAGACAGGGTGTTAATCTTCAACTTAAAAGAGATTACTTTCTTCCAGTGTTAACTAAATATCTGCTACCACTAACTTCTCACCCCAGGGGTGATTTCTCTTTCTATGTCTGCAGATCAGCAGGCTTCTCCTCCATGCCCTCTCCCACCTCTTTTGCTCTTGTGCTCTGATGAGAAGTTGGGTGCACTTCGCATTCCTCTCCTTTTTCTTTGGGAGAGGAAATTCCAGCTTTGAGTCTAAGTTCAACACGATTCCTCCAATGGGCAGTGCAGAGAGCACCATATTTCCTGAGCATAACTAATAAATATCCTTCCTAACCAAGCCATCCCTAGGGTGTAAGGGGCCCTTGGCAAATAATTTTGTGGACTCCTTTGTCTAAAAGTACCAATTTGATTTTTTAAAAATAATGCAAAATTCATGAGCTCATGTCAGGTACAGTGATTTTTTTTTTCAATGAAAAGATTGAATAATAGGTAGAGATACATATTGGTTTATTTTCCATTCAGTGCATGTGAAATTTCTTCTTAGTGCCCAGGCACCATCTCTCCCTGTCCAGGTCCAGGAATCATCAATTTATATTTTTTATTGCCATATGAATCATTCCCGGCTAATTTCAAATCATCCACTGTGAGAAAAAGGTAGCAATGCTGTCATTACTCACAGTGCCATGCCTCTTCGGAACTTGTTTATATTAAGAAAATATAAGTATTTTTGCCTCTGCAGTTCCCTAATTTCATTTATTTAGTGCTGGCTACTTTATTACTCCCAAAGTCACATCATCTATCGTGCTGCCCATGAATACTGGCTTCCAATAACTCTCAGAAAAGTTTTTATTGTGTTTCACTGACAATGTCTACAAATGCAAGTATTACATAGAGAATGTAGGAAAATGCAAATGATAATTTGTTTTCTGGTCATATTCAATTTACTGTTCAGAGTTGCATGATATAAATATAGAATGACACATCCTCCAACTTCTTTCAACTCCTTAGGACATAATCACAACATTCCTAGAATGTGATGCTTCTCAGTATTGACCTCCTCCTTGTCTTCCACACATTGCCACCAGTGGGGAAAATAAAAGGAGCATTCCCATTAGGACAAGGAAGATCTCTCCTTTGTCCAGCAACTTGGGAAAGCATGACATCACCATATCAATCAGAGACAAGAGAAGACATCAGTTGGAAGGGTCCATTGGCACTGAATAGCAAGTCTCAAAATACCTGAGGGGAGACAGGCAGCCCAGTGTGTGGTATGGAGCCTGTGGGTGGAATGGAGTGACTTGCCTGGGTTCCAGCAGCAGGAGATCATGGGTAAAGGACACCTGCCTCCAGTCCTGCTGCCCTTGGGTGTTGCAGACTCAAGGTGATCCTTCAGTCACAATATGGACAGACAAGAGCCAATACATGGGCCCACATAAATGGCTCAGGCCCAAGGGTTAGTGGTGGACCGTAAGTACCTCAAGGCCCTAAACTAGTCCTACATCCAGAATATGTAAAAGTTACCCAAAATGATTATGTGAACACCATTCTGATAGCCTAATCTTATGAGAGCTCACAAAAGGAATACATACTGCACTGGGAAGCAGCAGTGATCTGCTCACCAGGCCATCCTTTGGAACCGGGGCCCAGCAATATGACCCAGCCATGGAGTCCTGAGATGATCCCGTAGGTGCAAGGTCCACATTTCCTCAGGATATCTGGTCAACCAGTCACATGAGATGGAGAAAATAAGACTTGGGGCTACTCATGTCCCAGTCCAGGCCCAGAGCACCCTCAATGAATAATGCTAGAGGCCTTGGGGACAGTTCCCGGCATCAGAGAGGGTATAGAATGTTTCAAGGATGGCAAGGCCAAGGCACAGGGCACCCCAAGGCCTGAGGCCTGGGGCAGGAGCCCTACTTGCCCAAGTCTAAGGGTAGTATTGCTCCCAGACACAGCAGCTCATATTTTGAAGTATGCCATGCCCAGAATCATGCAGCATACACATACATATTACATTTGTCTCCTAATTTACATTCAGTCAAACTAAATATAATTAACTATGTCAGTATTCCTCAACACTTCACAAAATGGCAAGGTATTTTACAATCTAAACAAATATGGAAAATAATTATCATTCAGTCTAATTTACTATTTATTTTATTATTGACAATACCACAGCCAAGTAAGTAAGATAATGGTCACTTGCCACTTGACCTCTACCTTCGCAACCTACTGCTCACTCAGTGCCACTGATCAGGTGTCCAAAGTATAAAGTGGCCTCTCTCACCACCCCAAAGTTTAGCAGTCTTGCTTTCCTCGGCACCAGCACTTAATCAGTACTTTCCAAATAAATGACATAAATTCCCATAACCTAGATGGCTCTGATGGTTCACTTAGCTCAGTTCAACAGTCCATGGGGCCATGATACAGCAGAAGTTTATTACATTATGAACATGACAAACCAGAGCCCTGGCACTGACCCCAGTGATGGGATAAACAAATAGGCAGCTGTGATCACTCCAGTGTAATCCTATTAATCACAACAGGCCCAGAATAAAATGCAAGACAACCGAGACTACTGCAGCAGCATTAAATGAACTTCCTCCGCCACTGTCACACAGGAGGAAACGATTCATCATACTGAAACCTGAAGCTGCTTTTCCACATAAAAAATGAACTTAAGTATAATTTAATGAAACCTCAAAGAATAGATACATTTCCATAATGTTTGACAATTTATTTTTTAAAAAATCAAGAGCTTCCTGGCTAAATGATGATCAGAGACAGCAGTACTGCCCTAAATGAAATTCACTTAAAAGAGCTTAGGTTGACCTTCCCTGGCAAGGATTCCTCACATGCCTTTTATTGAGTAAATAAACTACTTTCCCTGTGTGTTTCCTTTTGCTCCTGACTTTCCATCTCCTAATGACACAGTAATGATGGTCTCCATCATCTCAAAACCTTATACCAGACACCAAGACATAGTAAACCTGCCTCAGTCTATCTCCTTCAGCATAGCCACCCAAATAGCGTGTTTGGGCTATAGTCATTTTGCTTAGTGATGAAGGATTTTTTGAGCTCTATGGATTTCAAGGACATGTGTGCTTTTTTCAAAGACTGGAGCAAATGTATTCTATGCTTTTCAAAAAGATTGGAGAGGAGAAAGGAGATATTGGTGCGGACTGGGGTCCACATGAAGGCTTCTTAGAACATGCAGATCTTAAACCAGGCCTTGAACGAAAGGGAGGATGTGATGAGACATAGAGGAGGAAGAAGGGTGTCCCAAGAGAAGGGATTCGAATGCTCCAGGCACAGAGATAAGACCTTCACAGAAATCAGAGGGGGCTGAGAGATGAGCATCCTACCTGCATTCGTTGGTATGTAAAATAATAGTGGTTCAAAATAACGTTAGCTAGATATAGTGAGGCCCAATTAGAAAACTGGTGTGCACAAATTCATGTTACAAGTTTAAAAATAATTAAAGCATAAAGAAGGCTCTTTATTAAAAGGTAGTCAATGGAGAATTCTTCTAAATAAAAAATTCTATAATATATAATTTCCCCCTAATTTATCAGATTTTTATATATCAGTTTTATATATGATTTATCATCTGAACAGATCTCAACACAGTTCACTTTAATGATGAAGTGTGAGGTAGTTAAAACAGTCAGTGGTCTACAAGTCAGAACTCCTAGCTCTAGGACCAGCTCCTGGGCCAACCCACTGGATAGCTTTGGCTAAATCTGGAAAACTATTGTAACCAAACTTAGAGAAGAATAAATTGATTCTCCTGCTGATATGGCTTTAGTAATATTTACTAAGCACTTAAGGTTTCTATGTTTGGTTTTCTTGCATGTTACTCATCACAACCACCCTGCAAGATCATCATATTATCCTCATCTTACATATGAAGAAACTGAGGCGCTGGGATCAGAGCCCAGGTCTGTCCAACTCTAAACCCTATATTTCAACACCTCCACCATCCTGCCTTCATCTCATCTCTGGAAGTGCCACATTCTCCAGACGTTCCTAATTGTGAGAAAATGGGAAGGACGTCTTCATCTCTGGCCCAGAAAATGTGATTTTGGTTCTGCTGTTAAGACCAAGGTTATTCAATAGGTATATATGGATGATTTTCTCTCACATCAATGTTTCCAGTAGAATAAATAGATGACTGTCACTAAGTCTTCCGGAAATCATAGAAGAGTCAAAGATTTAGCTTTTCACCAGGCTGGGGAAACGCTATAGAGTAAACCTACCCTTTTACAGCTCTCCACTTCCATAGCTGTACAGTTGTTCTAGCTAAGGCTATAGGTATAGAGCAACTCTGAACAACAAACGTCTGGCTATAGAAGAGTCAGCCTCTCATCTGCTTTACAAATATATCTGCCTGATGTACTCCATCCTCTGCTGCTTACCAGCTTTGTGACACTGGGCAAGCCAATGTCTTCTTTCCTTAGCACTAATATTATTATCTATCAGTGGAGATTAAATGAGATAATGCATATCAGACATGTGGCAAAGCACCTTGCACAATATGAAGACTCGATAAATATTAACAATGTTGTTTCCAGTTCTGTATTGATTCATCCCACCTGGAAAGTTTCCCCTCTTCTCAATGACCTTCCTCAATGTTCCCACTCCTTTCAGGACAGGTAAAGTCTTATTTCCCCCAGGCTCTTTGGTTTGTCTCTTTCCTGGATACCTGGGTCCATACACACTCACACACAGTTCCCTGGGCTTAAGTATTTCACTGTTCTCCAGTCATTTCATAGGCAGATTGTTGAAACCCAAGAGCATTTTGTCACTGCTGAAGAAACAGTATCCCAGGCACTGATGCTGGTTAATCTCAGGTGTTAGGGACTAAGCTGTGATATTTGTTATGTTTACTAGGAAAAAAAAAAAAAGGGCTTCCAGAGCAGTCAGAGTGGGTTTGTAGAAGAACAGATAAGTTACAGGCTGCTCTCCTTAAGTGTTGATGATGTCTCCTGAGATTCTGAGAGTTGTTGCACTTAGTGTAGGTATAAAAATGACCAAGTTAGAAAACGTCCAATTGGATCCTAGGTCTGCAGCTATCTGGCTACTGCTAAGTGAGCCTTCCTGATATGCTGAGTCATGTCCTGAACTGTCCTGTAAAATAAAGCCAGAAATTAAATCCCCGCCCCCTTGGCTTCATGTGCTCATGCTTTCTACTCCCATTGTTTCTATGGCTGAATGTCTACCATTGTAAAGGTCCCAGACCCCTCCTGGCCTTCTTACAAGCAGAGAAAACAGCAACAAAAAGAGCATTACCAAACAGCAGCTGCCCCTCTCCCAGCATGACTTCTCCTACTTGTGGCAGCAGATGGTCATTTTACGATGAATCAAACAAACTGGCGAGTAATTGCCCAGGGAAGCAAAAGATGAGGATGTGTCCTCATCCCTCTAATCCAAGAATAATTCTCTAAGCAGCATAAATTAATTGACAGTTGTTCAAAACCAGTCTCCTACAATTTTCTAGAGAATAAAAAATGGATGAAGTCCAAGTAGAAGTTTATCAAATTTAAACTGGGGGAAATATCATCTGTACTGCTGAAATACTAAATGCTATTTTAAGTTTCAAAGTGGGCCTGAAAAAACACATTTATAATCATTAGCAATATTTGCATGAAGTAATGGGTATTGCTAAACTGCCTCCCAAAGTATTTGTGTAAGTGGGTTAATAGAAATGCTCTCCTGGCATGATTTTCCAGTGAACTTTATAAGCCAAATATCTACCTAATCCTGGTCAAATGATCACAAAATCAATACTAACAGAGATGAAAATAATGACTTTATCCCTTACATTTATAGAAAACTTTTAAAATTCCAAATCCTACATGATTCTTCATATAATTTATGGGTCACTTTCACCAGGTAATCAGAAAAACTTCTAATTTTTGAATAATTCTCCCTTTGCCTCTCTGAATGCACAGGTCATGCATTATTTTGTTTTCCTGGTATTCATTCTCCCTTTCTCTAGCAATGATCTCCTGGTTTTCCTGTGGGGATCTGCCTCTCTCCCATGCTCAATCTTGTGACTTGGGGCAGTTTGACTTCCCATCTTGGCTCTTAAGTAAGCATTTTACAGCCACTTCACCTGGAAGGAACTGGAACCAATCAGACTCTCCATCATCTCTTTCATTCTCTACCTTCCACTTTATTTAATCTCTACAGATCTGTATTCTTCACTCCTTTAATCACAGGACAGAATACGGTTCCCCTCACAGCTTGAAAGTTTTGTTGTTACTGTCCCATTCTCATACAAATATTAAATATCTCTATATCCCAATTCCAAAAGACCAAGAGATTCCAACAAGTACATATTTATCTACCAGTGATGAAGCAGCAATTGCCAAGAGTGTAGGGGCTTATATTAGCACACAGTTGGTTGCCCCATTTCTCATAAATCAAATACCAAATGAGAGAGCATTTTCTTCAACTGGGTGATACCAAAAAGGTGGTCTAATATAATCTTATTCCCTTTTAATCACAATATCCTTTCCCCAACAATGTGCCAGTATTTCCTAAATCACCCAGAATGGTGATATCTCAAGTGACAGATAGATAGCCTATGGTGATTCAAAGAAAGTGGCAAAACTTTGGAAGTCTAGATAGCAAGAAAGAGAATCTGACATTTCTATAGCAACAATGGCATTGGTGTTATCTTCCATAAAGGATGATGCAAATTATCCAAGTTATTAAGTAGGATTTTCACAAGGGCTTTTTCATCAGCCTTATATATTCAGATGTCTTCATACAATGTTTCTAATAGCTAACCTACAGTAGAGAATGTTAACTTGTTGTCTTTATAAGTTGCACATACTAGCCATGGTTGAGGAATAGTAAAAACATTTTTCAGGTAACAAATGGGTGGTATTTAATATATCTAAAAAGCAAGTTAACAAAAAAAAAATGTTATTTGCGTAATTTAGAAAAGTTTGAAGTTTCCTGGAACATCTATATTTTGTCCACATTTTGCTGCTTGGAAGCATATATTTAATAAACTTAACCATACATAATAATCACTAGCTTTAGTGAATTTAATGAAAGCCTGACATATTACTAAATTGCTTCAGAGCAAAGAGATTCCCAGAATGAGAAAGGAGAATTAGAACTTCTCCACACTGCGCTACCACGAAGACTCCATTCATTGCTAGGAATGCAGGCAGATCTCAAATTATTTTTACATTATGTATAGTCCACCAACTAATGTTGTAAATGGGGAAAAATACTTTATGACATAATTTAGCAAATACCTTCTCAGAATACTAGCCACTTATTCAGTTGTTTATCTTGTGTTGCCTTGCAAATTCTTTTTATTGCTTTAGGTTGTCATGTGATGATATGTTTCATCCCCCTCTTCCTGACTAGCTTACAAACTCTGGGAGAGCCCAATGCCTGGCATCAGTGGACACTCAAACATGTTGTTTGAGAGACTGATTGTAAAACCAAAGTGATGTGCTATCTGAAGACAACCAGATTAGCAAGGAATAGTCCAGTTTCCAATTTCCAGAGTTACCCATACAGTCATTCTGTTTTATTCATGGTCTGTGAGGGGAGGCATATTTCAATTGTTCATTTTATTTTCTCAGCTGTATCCCTAGAAGCTTTAACAGTGCCTGACACAGACTAGGGACTGGATTCCATTTGTAAAATGAGCAATGAATTCCACCAATGCAGGTCAAGACAATAGGAGGGATCTGCATCAATTTAACTTTTCACACACAGAACCATCCTTCTACATATCTGCTTCTAATCTAAATAATTTATTGAAGAGGCTTCCTTTTCCCCATTTATATTTTTGGCTTCTTTGTTGAAAATTATTTGCCCAATATATGTGGGTTTATTTCTGGGCTCTCAATTCTGTTCCATCAGTCTGTGTGTCTGTTTTTCTGCCAATATCATGTTGTTTTGATTACTGTCACTTTATAATTTGAAATCAGGCAGTGTGATACTTCCAACTTCGTTGTTTTCTCTCAGAATTGCTTTGACTATTTTGTA
Source organism: Eidolon dupreanum (assembly GCA_028627145.1). Classification (NCBI taxonomy): domain Eukaryota; kingdom Metazoa; phylum Chordata; class Mammalia; order Chiroptera; family Pteropodidae; genus Eidolon; species Eidolon dupreanum. Next base: position 36,572,417 of record CM053501.1, read on the forward strand.
ATTCCACATAAATCTAATTTTTTGTTCTATTTCTTTAAAAAATGCCATTGGGATTTTGATAGAGATCGCATTACATCTGTATATTGCTTTGGGTAATATGGTCATTTTAACTATATTGATTCTTCCAATCAATGAACATGGAATATCTTTCCATTTCTTTGTGTCTTCAATTTCTTTTAATAATGTCTTGTAGTTTTCGGTGTATAGGTCTTTCATATTCCTTGTTCATTCCTATTTTATTCTTTTTGTTGCAATTGCAAAAGGAATTATTTTTTTTCATTTTTCCTTTTAATGTATTATTACTATACAGGAACACAATGGATTTTTGTACATTGATTTTGTATCCTGCCACTTTACGATATTTGTTTATTGTTTCTAGTAGTTTTTTGAAGGGATCTTTAGAGTTTTCTATACAAAGAATCATGTCATCTGCGATAAGTGACAATTTGGTATCTTCATTCCTAATTTGAATGCCTTTTATTTCTTTCTCCTTCCCGATTGCTCTAGCTAGGACTTCTAATACTATGTTGAATAAGAGTGGTAAGAGTGGGCATCCTCGTCTTTTTCCTGATCTTAGAGAAAAAGCTTTCAGTTTTTCACCATTAGCTGAGGGTTTGTCACATATGGCCTTTATTATGTTGAGGTACTTTACTTCTGTACCCATTTTATTGTCTTAATCATAAATGGATCTTGTGTCCTGTCAAGTGTTTTTCCTGCACTTATTGATATGATCATATAATTTTTATCTTTTATTGGTGAAGTCAGAAGAAAAACTGTACATATTAAAGGTTTGCAAAAGAGACCTTTGAGAAAAGGTTTAATTGGCTGGAGTTGTTTTCCCTTGTGGGTTGTCGCTAACCAGTTGTCTACAGTAACTTTTCTTCTCCACATTAAATATGTAATTGCACACTACTCTTTTAATCAATTTTAACTTAGATGATGGGGCTAAAACTTGACTTCATTAATCTCCTCACTTATCTGAGAAATAATTATATGACAGATTCTAGGCAGCTGTCATTCTGAATGAGAGGAAATGCCTTAAAATGCAGCAAGGAGTATGACAATAAAAGAGAACTTCAAACTCAGTAGATATTGAAAGTCTCTCCCAAATAAGGGTAATAAAATGGTCTTTAAAGCAGAGAAAGCAAAACTTTTTCCAAGTTTCACAAAATCCCCTGAGGAGACCTGTCTTCAATGGTCTCATGAGGTTTCTGCGTGCTCTCATAATTCTGGTTCCATCCCCATCCTTAACAAGTGCACTCTTGACTCAGTATTTGACATTAAAACATAAAGCACTTCGGATTTTGGCTAATTGATTAAATTAGTTTCTGCCTGTCAAGTTTATAGGTATAAAAAAATTACCCAATAATAGGAATTATTTTCTCTGAACGAAGAGGATGGAGAGAGATGCCATTACAACATACAGATATACACGCTGTGAAGTAACATAACCTCACTCCCACATGCAAAACTGGTGCTATTTATCTTTTCAGAATCATTTTAATTCAGTCTAGAAAATAAAACAATTTATTATAAAAACTTCCTATTTCTCCGCCCTCATACCTATTTGCATTTTCAGCTTTTAATTAGGTCTGTAGTATAAAAAATGCTCTTTAAATTTATAGACCTTTGAGATTAACTGCTTTATTCAGTTTGTAGACTAGACTATTCCCAGAAAAATGTTCCAGACCCAAAGTCGCCATAAATAATTGGTGAAAAAAGTCAAATTAGATCACTGTTTTTGACAAAGGCCATGTGACCCAGAAGCCTTTTAAAGTACATATGAATTTCTGGTTCATTTATTTCTCTTTATTTTCTATATTTCTCATTCTATGCCTCTGGGTCATATCATCCACGCCCAGGAATTGTCAAGTATTAACAGAATTACCTATAGCCCAAGCTTTTATTCTGAGTTCCAGACCATCTAGCAACTGCTCACCTGAAATTCTATTTTGGATATTTCAAATGCCTCTTGGAACCACAAATCTAAATCTTAACTCATGATTTGCTCCTAAATTCTCCTCCCCTAAAATACATGGGCCTCTTCTAGTGGAGTCTGTCTCAGGAACTAGAACCTCCATCCACCCAGGTATGTAAGCCAGAAAGAGCTGTCTCCTAAGGTATCTTTAAATTTTATTTTCTGTATTTCCAATAGCACCACTCTAGTCCAGGCTACATTATATTTTACTGTAATATCCATCTTACTTGTCTCCGTGAACCCACTCTTGCCCCCTTCTCAATCCATTCTTGATTGTATAGGTAAAGTGATCTTTTAAAGCCAAAACAACAACAACAACAACAACAAAAACACTAGTCCATGTCCCTGAGCCTCTGTTAGTCTTGTTCACTTTTTGCTTTTAGGTTTATATCCCACATATGTGATATCATGTGATTTTCAACTTAGTGATTACCAGAAGGGAGGGGAGAAAGGGGAGGAGGAAATCAAATGTTAAATATATATATATAAAATGTCAAAAAAAAAATTAGAGGACAACTTTGCACTCTGATTTGGAATGTGTGATGCTAATGGGAATTACAATATTACAATTAAAAAAAAAAAAAGACCCTTCCATCCTGATGTTTTAGGAAAAAATAATAAATCTATAACCTGGTATAAAATGGTCCTCATGACCAAGCTCGTTCCTCTATGATAACTCATGACTAAATACATCATGTGTCCCCTTTTCTGTGTCCTTCTAGGGCCCTAACTTTACCATGTGTGGGTGAATCATTGATAAGTCTGATATCTCACAAAATCTAAAAGATCTTGAAGGCAAGAATCATGTGTATTTTCCTAATAATTTTATTTCAGCACTAACATAGCTCATAGCACCAATAGGTGCTCAACAAATAACCATTCAATGGGTGAAGACAGATGACCTTTCGTTGAAGAATAAGTAGCTATCTGTAGGTATGATTTCGTAAAGATATAGATACAGAATACAGCTTTCTTATCTAACACTTGTACTTCTCCCAGAATATTTGAAATTCAAAGACTAAGGTGTAAGGCCTTTTACTTTACTGTTTGAAAAATAGTTTAAAAAGAAATGCCCTTGGGAACTGAAGGGAAATGTATTTAGGCCCTGGAGATGGCGTGTCAAAGAGAGAACAAAAAAAGGAAGCTGAAAGGGAGGCTGCTTATGTTGCCAAGATTCCCGAGGCATTGGAGGGGTCACCTGGAGACAGATCCTTCAGGATTTTTTGCTTTTAGGGCTTTCTCTACTTATACCCGCAGGTTTAATTTCATTCCAATCCCTAGACTCAATCCTGTTCCAGAGCAAGAGAAACAAGGAGTTAAGAATCTTATGAGCTCTAGGATTCATCTCTGCTTGTCTTGACCTGGTAACTTAGGTGTGAAGTCACTGCTTCCTAACCTAAGCCCTCTCCTGAAAATTATGGCTCAGTTCTAAAAATCTGTGCACAGTTGTTATTTCTTAGATCCATGTTTTTATTTTGATATACTGTCTAGTATTAGCTCCTTACGTTGTTGCAAGTGCAGGAACTGGAGTTCTGCTGGAAGTCTCCATATCAGATGAGTACTACCTGATAAATCTCTTGATGGTGAACATCTGCTTCCTTTGCCCAGTTTCTCTATCCTTGTGCTCTGTCACTGTTGGCATTAAGGAGGCCCACTTCTGGAACCCCTCTTGAGCCGCAATTGAACTGTTATCAGTTACTTGCTGATTTTTCAAACTCTTCTTCCTGACAGTCTCTGTTCCACATAAATGGACAAGTCTAAAAATCCTGATTCCTCCCTATTTATCCCACCCTATTGCATTTATTTGTTGATATTCAAGTGTGTTATTACTTTCTGGGGTATCATGGCTAAGAAGATTTTAAAAAATAATAAGAAAAGATGTGCTTCTCTGGGAAAAGGGATATAATTATCTCTGAAATAGTTGTGGTGAACAGACTCTAAGTGGCCCCACCTGCTGATATCCCATGTCCTTGTGTAATCTTCTACCCATAAGTGTTGGCAGGACCTATGATTTGTTTCTGAGAAAGGCAATAAGGTAAAGTTGATGAGAAGTCACTCCCTCGATTATGTTACATAAGACTGTAACTTCCTTCTTGCTTAAGACTTGCTCCATTGATTCTATCCATTGCTGGCTTTAAATAAGCTGCCCTAAGGAGTAGCCTACATGGCCAAGATCTCAGGGAAGGAGCCAGCAAGTAGCTGAGGCCCTCAGCTCCACAACCCGTAAGGAACTGAATCCCACCAACAAACACATGAGTTTTGAAGCAGATCCTTCATCAGTCAAGCATCAGATGAGACCCCAGCCCTAGCCAACACCTTTATTGAGCCCTGTGAGGGATCCTCAGAGCTAATCTGTGCCAAGATTCCTGACTCACAGAAAGTGAGATAATAAATGCGTATATTTTAAACTACTAAATTTGTGGTAAGGTGTTACGAAGCAATAAATGACTAATATGCTAGTTATTAAAATTAATTTTGATCTCGTGATTTTTAAGCTAAAACTTTCCCACTAGACAGAAGATAACACAATCAACTGGGGGAAAACCTAGGATAAATTTTTTTAAAAACTGTGATCCAGAAATTAGAAATATGCCTGATTTTAATTATATGTGTAACCTTCACCAAATTACTTATCCCAACTCTATCTGGGCCTCTGTTTCTCTATTTAACAAATAGTAAAAGATTACAAACTGCTAGCCTCTGAAATTCATTCAAGTCACCAAATTTATTGTTTGTCCCCCTGTATTAAACTAACAATGTTTGTTTAACTTATTACCAACATTTAAAAATAGGACTATCTCACATAAAAAATAAAAACTCTTAGTTCCTAAAAAAAAAAAAACTTCACCTCCATTATTCTGAGATAAATGGTCACAGCCAACTTCTGTGGGGCGCTTACTTTCCAGCTCAAAATACTTTCTGTCAATCTCAATTAATCCCTAGACAGCATGTTGCCTCCCATTATTCACTACATGTAAATAGAATTTTAAATAATAAAATTAAAAAATAAAATATTTTTAACACAAAGGTGTCTTTCAAAAGTGGAGAAAAGAAAGTTAAATAGCAAGTTGTACCCTAGCCTTGTCCATTTCCATTTCACCCCTGAGACATTCTGAGATTAAGAAAATACATACGGGATCTGTATGTAGAAAATACAAAACATTGTGAAATCAAAGAAGATCTAAATAAACGGTCATGTTGGAAGACTCAATATCATTAATATGTTAATTTCTCCAAAACTGATCAATAGATTGAACAGAAAGCAATCAAAAATCCAGCAAGCTATTTTCCAGAATTTATGTGGAAAGACAAAAGACCTAGAATATCTAACACAATACTGAAGAACAAAATTGAATGATTAACACTATCCTATTTCAAATTCTGTTATAAAGCTATAGTACTTAAGATGACAGGGTACTAGTGAAAGAACAGACATATAAACCAAAGGAACAGAATAAAGAGCATAGAAATAGACCTACACAAATATAGCCAACTAATTTTTTTTTTTAGGTGCAAAGGCAGTTTATTGGAGAGAACACAGAGTTTTCAGTAAATGGAGATAAAATAATGACTCCCATATACAAAAGATTGAACTTAAACACCTTCCACCTTATACAAAAATTAACTCAAAATGAAATATTAGACCTTAAAATGCAAAAATATAAAACTTATAGAATAAACACTGAAGAAAATCTATGTGACTTGGGTTTGGTTAAGAGATTTTAGATACATATCAAAAACTTGATCCATAAGAAAAAAATTAAGAAATTAGTCTTTATTAAAATCAAATATGTCTGCTCTGAAAAAGTCAGTGCTAAAAGATATGAACAGATAGATAGCTTAATAAAGGGGATATACAAATAAATAAGCATAAGAAAAGATGCTTAACAGCATTTGTCACTAGGGAACTGCAAATTAAAACAATGAAATACAACTACACACATATTAAAATGTTTAAAATCCAAAATATTAGCAATACTAAATGCTGGAAACAAGAACTGCAATAAGAACTCTCCTTCTTTCTTGATGGGAATGAAAAATGGCACGACCACTATGGAAGATAGTTTGGCAGTTTCTTATAGAGATAAATGTAGTCTTACTATACGATCCAGCAATTGCACTCCTAAATGTTTACCCAACTGATTTGAAAACTTATGCCCACACAAAGTGTATGGACATGTATGCATATGTTCATAGAAACTTTATTCATAAACTCCCAAAACTGGAAGTAACCAAGATGTTCTTCAATAGGTAAATGGATAAACAAGCTGTATTATATCCATGCAACAGAATACTATTCAGTGATATAAAAAGTATGAGATATCAATTCATTCAAAGACACAGATGATTCTTAACTACACATAAGTAAGTGAAATAAGTTGGTCTTAAAAGGCTACATACTGTACAATTCCATTTATATATTATCATAAACACAAAAGACAGTGAACAGATCAGTAATTCGTGCAGATGTATGGTAGAGGGATATATAAATGAAGTATATGGGATTTTTTTAATGCAATAAAACAATTCTGTATTAAACTATAATCGTGTGTAAATGACATTACTCATTTATCATAATCCATAAAACTTTAGAAGAGAGTGAATTTTAAAATATACAAATATTTAAAAATCATTTAGAAGTTCAGGGAACCCCAGATGGAAGGCATATTGTGATAAAAGAATCTATTTTACAAATGTATAAAACTAAGGAAGTTAGGGGAAGAAAGTACAGACCTAAGTAACTTTGGAAATGAGTGGAGTTTGTAAGACTAAGGCAAAGGGGTATAGATGAACAATTCTGAAACCACTATTCACGTATAACTTGAATTGGACACTTACGTAAATGAACAGCTGATAGTGTGATCCAGGTTTCTCATCGTTGAAGGGAGAGGTCACAGAAAAGCAAGAAGAAGAGCCTGGAATGATTCTTTTGGTACTAGATTAGAATTGCATACATCAGTATGAACTCATGTTTAGCTTAAAACAGAGACAGCTGGATATCTAGATATAGATATGTGTATTTTTAAGAGTTTATATACATATACATACTTCATTGCTTGTCAGCTAACAGGACCTAGAAGCATGACACCTTGCTAGCAAAGAACATAATAAAACCAGATCTTGCTTTTGAATTACATTCTCCAATAAAAGGAACCCAGGTGCCATAAATAAATGGCAGATTCTAGGAATGGAGCTGGAATATACAAGATGAGCCTAGAGTGTCTTTTAGTGCCAGAAAGTAAGGAATTGCTAAAACAAACAAACAAATTATAACAACAACAAAGAATACCATATGATGGGAGCATGTCAAAGGGACAGGGGAGGCAACTGAAGGTGTGGCCAATGTCTAAAGATGGAATTATTTGAGCAAAACATAAATAAAGTAATATTGGATTATAACTCAAAATATACAGTAAATATAGAGGAGGCTATATTAATATAAATGAATGAATAAATAAATGATAGTCAAAAAATCACCTGCGCAGAGAATTGGAAATAGTTTATGCAGATAATCTGTGTTAAGAAGATAAAGTATACTTTATACTCCTTGAGATGTAGACTGCACATAGTAACTTTCTTCCAATCAGTATGATACACAAAAGAAGTAAAAAAAGTAACTTTACAGTAGAGAAACTGGTCAAACACTACTTCAAGCCAGGTGATCAAATTAACACTAACAATAGTAAGTCATGTTAATATCTGTTATCTGTACCTTTAATATGAGATGATAACAAGAGCACTTTACCTCTGTGGTCTGCCTCCCTAAAATCCATAACTATAGTCTAAATTTTAAAAATACAGCAGACTACAAAATATCTGACTAGTACTTCTCAAAACTGTCAAAGATTTCAAGAACAAGAAAAGTCTGAGAAATTGTCGCAGCCAAGAGAAGCCTAAGGATACACAGCAACTTAATGTAACATGACATCCTGGATGGGATCTGGAACAGAAAAGGAACATTAGGTAAAAATTAACAAAACAGGAGTAAAATATGGACATTAGTTAATGATAATGTATCAACACTGGCTTATTGATTATGACAATGAGTGTAGGGTATGTGGGAACTCTGTACTACCTTTGCAACTTTTCTGTAAATCTAAACATATTTTCATTTTTTTTAATTTCAAAAAATGGCAAGCCAGAAACTGGGAGAATATATTTCTTTGTCATATATATGATATACACATATATACGATTTGTCATATGTATATGACAAAGAATTTATCCAGAATATATTAAGAATTAAGAATGTCTACAAATCAACAATGAAAGAAAAGACATCACAATTTTTTAAGTGGGCAAAAATCTAACAAACACTACAAAAAAGAAAATATGCAAGTGGCCAATAAGCATCGGGAATGGAGCACAACAGTACTAGTGTGAAGGAAATGCAAATTAAAAAAAAAAAAGTACAAGGAATAGCATTTTGCAAGCCTAGAATAGTTCAAATTGAAAAGACCAACAGCACCAAATATTGATTACAGTGTGAAGCATCTACAACTCCTGTACACTGCTAAGAGTGTAAAACAAATTTCCCACTTTGGGGAAGTCTTTGACAATTTTTTATAATTTTAAATGTACACCTGCCTTGTGATCCACTGGTTCCACTCCTGTTTGCCAAGGAGAATGAGCACAAATGTCCGCAAAATGACATTTATGAGCTTGCTGATTGCAGCTTTAACTACAAAAGCCCCAAACTGAGAAAAACTCAATTGTCAACTGTGAGAAATGATAACTATATCTTGTCCTATTCAATGACATGTTGCTCAACAATAAAAAAATAAACTACTGATACATGCAACAACATGGATTAATCTCAGAAATGTTATGTTGAAACAAAGAAATCAGAATACCGATTCAAAAAAGGCAATTATTCTTTTTATATATGAAATTCAAGAAAAGAAAAATCTGTGAAACAAGTAAAAAATGTGTTGGAGATTGTTTGAAACAGGGTCAGGAAATTTTTTGATGTGATAAAAATATTCTAAATATTGATAACATCATTGAATATATGGGCAAAGCTTACCAAATTATAAACTTAAGGTCAATGCAGCTCACTATGTGTAGGTTTTACCTCAATTTAAAAAAGACAGTAGACTATCTGAACAATTTCATGGAGATAAATTTGACAATATAGATGAAATTAACAATTACTTCCATTGGGAAAAAAAACTCTTAGCAAACTACAAATAGATGCAAACCATGAATCTAACAAAATGTTGCTAAAAAACAACATCTCACTGGGTGGAATATAAAAATCTTTCCCTTTGAATTTTTGTCTACTCTCATATTCACAACAAGGTCTGCTAAAACTAGGTCTAGTCAATGCTGCCATGGAGAGCCTACTTATAAAAAGAAACAAAAGGCATAAAGAATGGAAATCAAGAAATAAAACTATCATTACTTGTAGATAACATAAGACAAAGTTAACCTTGAATAAGACCACTAAATATTCTATAAACCAAACTTAGAAAATAAAACTTCAAAACAATATCATGTCTAATAGCTTTAAATACCAACCAAAAATACTGAAAACAACAACAAGAGAAATTCAAGACTTAGGTAAATGGAGGTTCATATTATGTTATATTCAAAAACTAGAAACTCAGTATTATCATTTTCAATTGACCTCAAATTGATCAATACATTCAATGAAATCCCAATCCAAATACTAGAAGTTTTTTAGTAAAAATTGGCAACCTCATTTCAAAATGCAAATGATAACACAAAAGATGAACACTAGGTAAGGAGATCTGAAAGGGAAACCAACTTGAAGGATTTACACTGTGATATATTAAGTTTATTAAACAGGTATAACAAAAACACTGTTGTGTTAGACAAATAGAACACTGAAAAAAATAGAGTTCTGAAATCACACATATATGGTTACCTACTTTATAACAAAGATACCACAACAGTACAGTAGGAAATAATGGTTTTCCCAATAAATGGTGCTAGATTTATTACTCACATGGAAAGAAAAAAAAATTGACAGACTTCATACAAAAAAAAATCAGTTCCAGGTGGACTGAAGACTTAAATGTGAAAGGTAAAATTGTAAAACCTGTGAAATATTACATGGAATATCTTCGTAACTTTGCAATTGTCAAAGCTTTCTTAAACAAGACAAAAACAGCATCAAGTATAAACAAAAAGCTTGATAAATTGAATGTCATTAAAATGTAAAACTTATGTTCATCCAAAGTTACCATTAAGATAAACCAAGCGAAAGATTTTTTTAATATATCTGATAGATACAGAATATATAAAGATATGTTAATCAATAAGAGAAAATATGTAAGCTATTTTTTTAATGAATAAAGGTATAGAACAGAAATTACCTTTAAAAAATATCCAAATAGCCATTAAATATAAAGATGGCTGGTAAATAAACAAATATAAACATAAGTTCATTCATCATCAGGGAAATTTAAAGTAACAATATGATGATATGATATGCACCTGCCAGAATACTTTAAAATAAAACAAACTTAACAATACCAAGTGTGTGAGGATGTGGAGCAACTACAACTCCCACATCTGCTGTGAGGGTTTTAATTAACACAACCACTTTGAAATTAATATAACCACTTTGGAAAACTCACTATATACTAAAGCTGTATAAGTGTAACTCCTACGAGCCAGCAATTCCACTCCCACATATATAAATCACCCCAGAGGCCAGATACATAATGACTGATGTGCTGTCAAATGCCTAGGATCTTGGCAAAATCAATCTTCCCTCCATTTTTAAACCAACATATGAATCTCAACATTTTTCAGGAGGATGAATGATAAAACTACTACTTTGGAGAAAAAAAAATTGTCATTAAAGCAATTTCTACCATCACCACCTTGTCTCAGAGAGTTTATGGCAAGTTATTTCACAAATAGAGTAACTAAATACTAAATGGCCTTAACAGAACGTAACTCCTGTACTTGACAAATGCACTATTAAGCTTAGAAAAGGATCGATTTTTCATAAAAATGTGACCAATTTGATATTACTATTATTTTGTATAGACTTAAATAGCTCTAATATTAGATTCTTGACTGCCAGATCACTGATGTTCTAAAGGGCCTAAGATACTATGGTTTTAAAGGTACATTGAATGGATAGGAACTAAGTTAAATACTTATTTTCGACTTAAACTTTTGAAACATTTATTTGATAAAAGAATGTCTTGACCCTGGGCTTGTGGTCCTAGGAAATAGATTATATTTCTGATTTTTATATCGATTCTTTACATCTATGTCTACATAAAATGGTCATTTATCTTTCTTCTACTTTTGTTTTTTCTACCTGTCCACACCTTCCAAATTATATTTCCTGTATACATATTTGGTCTAGCCATACAAATCTGATGACTTCTAGGACACCATGGTTTTAATTTTGACAAGACTACTCTTTCACAGTGATGTTTCGAGAGAATAATGTAGAAAATAAATAGCTAGGCTGTACAAAGTGAGAACAGCAGAAAGTATTCTCTTCAACTCTGCTATTTCTTAATAAAATTGCTATTCTTTATGTATTAACATCACTCTTTGACTAAGTGCTGACTGTGCTATAATGTTTATAGCAAGATGTTAAGATATAGCAACCTCTAAATATGACAACAATGTGTCTTTTAATCAAACCATGATGTTTAGAACAGTACACCAAAATCACCTATGATGCTTATTAAAAAGTTCAAATGCTTCGCTCTTTCCAGTCCCATGGAGATAAGCCCTGGGAACCTAAGGTGCAATGATTCCTCAGGTGATTCTTATTAACACTAAAATATGAGAATCACTGGCTTGGGTTTTTCTAAAGACTTGTAGTCATATACCAGAGAAAGGAGAGCCAAAACCATAATTCATTAATCAAGGTCCAACTGACCTATCAGCTGGCCTCATAAAGACCCTAAACCACTAATTCAAGTGTTGTCTCCAGACTATCAGTATCAACATCAGTGAAAATTCTGTAAGCCCCCCAACCCACCGCCAGATCTACTGAATCAGAAATTCAGGGGATGCGGCTCCAAAATCTGTGTTTTAACAACAATCTAGGCTATTTTGATACATACTAAGGTTTATGAGCCACTGCTCTTAAACAAAAAAAAAAAGCCACAGTCCCCTTATCATCCACCTACTATTGAGCTATATTGCCACTATATTCATATGTCGATCTTGCCAGAGAATATAACAGAATTTTAAAAGAGCATAGGCATAAATAGCAATATTTGGAAATTTTGTCCCTAACACTATAAGGATTAAGAGAGAAACTGTATTTTGACCTTTAATTGCCTGTTTATAATTATAAAGCACATATAATTACTTTTCCAAGACTCCATTTTTTTCTTTTCTAAGAGAAGTCTTTATTAGATTTAAAAAATGACTTTTCTCATTCTGAAGATAAAGTCTATATTTGACCTTCAGAGTTCTAAACCACCAGTCCCTGGGTATTTATTCCTACATTGCTAGGAGATAAATAGAGGGAATGGAGTGATTCCTTGAGAGGAAAAACTACCATAAGTGTCTTTTCACTCTGGAGAAGAATCCTTTGGCAACCAAAGAATCTCAATAAAATATTAAAAATTCTAAGTCATCCATATAGCGAAAGAATAAAATACTTAGATGAAAGATGTTTCAATAATAGAACATCTATTATCACAACTTATCATACAAACTCCACTAGACCATAATTCACAAGAAGGTAGGAACCAGGACCTTTGGAATTCTTTATAAGTTTAGCACCAAGCATGGCCTGAGACAAAATAGGAATTTAATAAATAGTTTATAAATTAATGAATAAATCAACCAATAAGCGAATGAAAAAATCAAAAGCTACGATTTTTAATAAATGTAGTTATTTGAAGAAATTTGACATGTATGCTGAAGAAATTTTGTTACACGATGAATAACACTTCCTTTGTATGAAAAAGAACATCTAAGCCAAGTCGTCACCAGTATCATGCTGAACAACAAATTATTGAACATACCCTTATTCACAGGAATAAGTCAACAATGGCTGTTATTTAAAAAGCATTTCTTGATTTAAGCTGAGAAACAAGAGGTGTCATATTGATAACTAGGACAAAAATTATTTGCATAATACTTAATTGCCTAGAAAATTCAAGAGAATAAAGTTTTTAAAAGTGAGCTAAAAAGTATTAGTAAATATGGTAAACTATTAACAGTAAAAACTACATGTTCGGTACATGGATGTTCACTAAAAATGCTTTCAGCTTTTCAGTGTGTTTGAAATTTTTCATAGTAAAATGCTGGGGAAAAAAGATTAGAATAATATATTTTAGTAGCATGGTCAGTTCAGAAGAAAAACACAGGTTGAATAACTGTACTATAACCACAATCACAACTTTGGAAAAATAATAGATGAGTGATCATACATGACTAAAATATATTAGATTAACTGTTATAAAAAGGCATAAATAAAAATTACAAATTTCACTTTTAACTAATTCAGACAAAGGAATTAAATATATTTTGCCAAGCAAAACTAGCTGAAGACTGAGGACTTAGACATTCATAAACTTCCTTAAGGACTAACTTTAATTCCTAAAAATGTTATGAACCTAATAAAAGATGAAAGCAAATATGGTAATCCATTAGCAACAAATTACCCTGTTATTTTGAAAACAAAAATAATGTGAAATAATTTGATTGTTTAAAATAAAATTACAAGACAATTTGATTAGATAAAAGTAGTATTACACAAACATTTTTAAAAATGGGAACACGATGTACCTTGATTTTTTTAAGACTCTCTTAAGACTGACTCATGTCAATCTTAATTATCCTAATTATCAATTGATAATCTTAATTATCAATTCAAATTTGTTTGACTTGGTTTACAGATGACTAACAGGAAGCATACCAGAAGCAAATAGGAGGAGCTAACACAACTGGCAAACAGGATGAGTAAGAGAAGCTAAAATGCTTTTGCTCTTAGCTTCTTTGTTTTGCTTTTAGTTTTTGAATATGCAGATACCTCATATCCAAATCAAACATCTTTCTGTATGTAATAATTATATTTCAGTTATTTTTATTACTGGAGACCTCAACAACTCAATAACCAGACATCTCTGAAGATGAACTGCCAGCAAACAATAAATGAACTCTGGTGTGCAAAGATGAGCAGGAGATAGTTGCTGCCCTCTGGAACAGACCAGCTCTAGCCTAGGGTGAGGATTTATCTGAGATTACACTGTAGTATGTAGTTATTGACAGGATATTTCCAAGGATATGTAATTCTACTTGTGATGAATAAATTTGTTGTGATTTCATGTGTTCATGAACAGATCAGAGAAGATGGAGGTGATACTAAGCAGCTGCTAGCTTTTCTGAGTATTTCTTTGTACCTGTGGCAGGGCTATTCCCACTCCCCAAGCCTCATTCTCTCTCTTCACCTTCAAGAGCTTGCAATTAAATTGGCCTGAGCATTCTTCTTTCATCTCTTCCTCCTCTTTCCTTTGCTTCCCCCAGCCTGTGTCTTTCATTCAGACCTCAGCACAGACATAACATTTTCTCAGAAAAATCTCCCCTCAACCCCAAGTTCTGAGGTAGGTGCCCCTATGAGCTCCGATAGAAACCTGTCATGTCGCTTTTTTAACACTTGCTTATTTGCCTGTTTGTATATGTATTTTTTTTTCTCTAGATAGAGAAGTTTCAGACTTCTGGAACTGCTTTGTCTTTCTCAGTATTTAATCACCAGGAACCAGAGTGTTGCAAATAAATGCACTACACTTTGTGCTTTGAATGTAAACCATAGGCGGTGCAATTCACATAAACTATTATGTGAATGGTGCCCCCTAGAGACCATAATGTGCAATCTGCACCAGGTCTACTACAATTCTGTCATGTAAGTCTTAATATTTGTGGGATGAAAGAAAAACCAAATATTCCCTAAAATCCTCCCTAATTCTAAAATTATATGACTATTCATAAAATTTATAAGATAGAGCCCAGTATAAATTACAAAAACTGCCAAATTACATCCACAACCATACACACATGAAATAATATTGTTTAGAATATACATGCATACTGTTTTAATATATAATCATATGAAATATAAGTTTTAGTAATAATAATAGTGAAAAATATTTATTGAGGCACTTAATATAAGTAGATACATGTGCCAATATATACATTAAATATATTTTGTAAAATATCTACAAGGTGGATATATTTATAATTATGCATATGGTAAATTTTTCTATCACTATGGACAGATTATTTTTTATTAAATGTTTAATATTTATTATTGTCACTATTTTTCAAAACTCAAATTATGCAAATTTTACCAATGGGAGTCCTTTCCTGAACCTTTTAACATTTCCTTATCCGTTTGGGGCACTTCTTACTTTCTGGTATAATAACATACTATAGGCTTAGGTTTATACTTCCCCCGGATCCCAAACCCATAATTTATGCAAAGAGCCATAGTTACTTCCATCTAGAAACCATGGTCTAGACTCTAGGTATCTCAGTGTCACTGAGGGCTCCTTGCTTCCAGGCCCTTTAGGTATACAGAACACATATACACACACACACACGCAATATATATACATGCCCACATATCTAAATATGTTCATACTGATCATCCAAGGAGAGAATTCCCCCTCTCTTTTTCTCATTCTACATATTTTTCCTACTCCATAGTGAGAATACTGGTTTCCAAGAATATATTTAGTTTTGATTAATCTTATAATACACAAAATTCAGCAAAATTACACCCATACCACTTCCAACAAACTTAAAAAATGAATATTTCTTTGGAGTTCATTTTGCTCTTAGAATATATCCCACTAAAGGGATAAATACAGAGAACCTTAAATAAAAGTTACGTGGACCATTTTTTTCTTTGTTGTTATAAAGTCGATACATATTTAAAGTCATTTAAATTTAGGGATTTTCCCCATCTTTTAAAATATTCCTTTTGGAATAAAATATTAACATTATTCAAATGTCAAATCTATACTAAAATTACACTTGATGTCTCATCCCTTTCTACCCTATTTTTATCTGCTATTTGTAGATAATTTTGTTTATTTATGGTCTATAAGATTGAGATTTACATGGATGTTTAAATTAGGAATAGATAAAATGATTGATTGTAATTTGTAAAGTAATACATAGGGCCCCTTATAATGCTATAGTGTTAATATACAGGAGTACATTTCAAATATATTTTACATTTTAAAGCATATATTTTTAATAACTTATTTTTTGTTTTATAATCAATTTTTCTCTAGTATTATTTAAAAGAAACTTTTTTCTGTAGATTTTTCTAATATCAGTGATGGAAGTCAATTAGAAAATGATGCTATCTATGGTCAGTCATTCTATAAAGTCATTTTGACTAAGTATCTTTTGAAGAGTAGGGGCTACCACATTGATGGAAAAGTACTGTAATCTGGTCAAAAATATTTTTTCCAGAAGAAAATTTTAAATAGCTCAACTGTCAATGAGCTCTAAACATGAAGTCAAAAGACTTGTAGTCTTGATTCTGCCTCAAGTAGTTATTGAGACTTAGGCAAGTAATTTCACTCCTCTAAGCACGTTTCCATATCTGTAAAATGAATATGGAGGTGGAAAAATGGGGTGGAATAACCTTTCTTAGTACAATAATTTATGATTTTTATAATGCTACAAGCTCTAACTGGAAATTATTTTTCAGTGATTCTCAGACTTTATTGTTCATATGATACACTTTGAGCCACTCAGTATATGCCAATTATCAGCCCTTATGATACAGGTCTGGGCTAGGCCCTGGAAATATCCAGTTTTAACAAGTGTGCCTGGTAATACAACTTTATATGATCCATGGACCATACTTTGAAACACCGCAGCCTACATATTCATGTATGTGACAGTCCTCAAGTAGAACAGGCCTTAATATTGAAAGAAGAACTTGGTTGCCTATGTGGTATGGTTCCAGTAGTTCTGCATATGTTTCTTCACCTAAAGAAAATACTTCTCACATCAAATTTGATGAACTTTATTTTCAAACTAAAGTCAACCCTTTTCAGAAAAGCCTGATCCACAGTAAAACTCCTTCAAGTCATTCATATTTTAATATAAATTTGTCAGGTTATATAATTTTATAGCTGGGATGGATATCAGTGAAATTGAAAGCTCCAATTGTACATTTCTATCTGAGAGGTGAAGACTTAACTCACGGTCTGACAATAAATGTAATGTCAAATTCAAAACTGGAGTCAAATCTCTTTGCTCCAAGTTTCATGTCATGTTCATGACACTGCAGATCCTTTCTTTTCTTTGAGGAGTACTTCGTAAAAGGAGGTGTAGTAAACTGAATGGCTCCCAAGCTGTGCAGACACTTCCTATTCCCCAGAACCTGTGAATGTTATGTGGTAAAAAAAGCTTTGAAGATGTGAGTAAATTAAAGACATTGAGATAGGGAGATTACCTAGGTAGGCCAATGTAAGAACAAGGGTCCTTAAAAGAAGAAAGTCAGGCAGAGAGGACTAAGTAATGAAACACAGGGAGAAAAGGTGAGGAACCGAGGATCAAACAAAGACAGCTTCTAGAAGCTAGGACAGGCAAGGAAATAGAGTACCCTCTAGAGAATCCAGAAGGAACCAGCCAGCTCTGCTATTAGCTTGATTTTATCCCCATAAAACTCATTTTGGACTTCTGAACTTTACAACTGTAGGATAATAAATTTGTGTTGTCCTACACTAAGTTTATAGTAATTTGTTACAGCATCAAAAGAAACTAATACAGTCAGTTGAAGGAAACCTAGGGCACTGGAGACCAGTAAGCAGAAAATTGAGAGGAAGAACCTAGGAGGTAGACAAGGCACTTGACAAAATGACTCACTCGATGAACCTTCATGGAGCTAGTGGCCAGTCTCAGAGCTTCAGGCAGAACAGAAATTCTAATCAAATAGTTTATACTCCAATACTTTAAAGAGATGAGAAACTTTATCTGCTTTATCCACGAAGCCAGAATGAATGGTAAACATACACAGATGACACTCATTGACTTACCAACTATAGGACACAGCCAGTTTTCGAGCACTGCTAATAAATTTGTACAGATATTGCAATACTCTGCTTTTCATTCTCCCTTTAAACACTGGAACTCATGTATAGGTCAGACAGGTTGTATTAGAACAGACAAAAATTGAGTGGATTCTATGGGAACCATTTCCCCAATCATAGCTACATCCTCCTATGTGAAAACTAAGTTAGGACCAATATTTAATTTGTAATGTCACCTTGGTAAAATATATATATATATATTAAATATTTTCAAAAGAATCTTATCAAGTCTAACCATTAGACTAGTTCTACTCCTTAGACTTAATATATTCAGGATCCCTCTATAGCAAGAGATGTAATTGCCACAGCAGAGTTGAACAGAACTGAGTTCAAATCTCTGCTCTTCTACTTACTAGCTGGGTAACCTGGGGTAGTTACTTGGTCTCTCTAGTAACTACCACGTAGAATGAGGTAGAATAGAAGAGCAGAACCTTCTTTATTAGGATGATGGAAAGATTAAGTGGGATAAGGTACAGAAAGTATGCTTAGTTCAATTCTCATTATATTGGGCCACTTCTAAAGGGTTAAAAATGAATGTTCTCTCCCTTGAGCCCTTTTAATTTTGCATCTGTGGTTTTCAATCAGCCTGGTGGATCCCCAGACTTTCTGTGGTAGAGTCTCGGGACTTTCCAGAGAGGAAGAATGAAATCCGTGGGGCTCTGGACCCTCCACACCACCTGCTACTAAAGCTGCACATGTTAGTCCAATAGAAGGGTCAACTGACATGTCTCTATACTAAGTTGGGGGAAATTTTCCTCCCTGCCATTTCCATGTTTCCTTCCCCTATCAAGCATAGAGCATATCATTTTCTCCCCATTCCTGGTATAGGTTTGCACAAAGTCCTGAACAGAAGTAGCCTGCAAAGGCTTCCTGGCTTTTGTGATAGAAGTCTAAGCTCTAAGGGAGAGGTAGGGATGAGGAAGAAGTGAGAGAAAAAAAAAAAAAAAAGATCTGTGGGAACAGGCAGAACTTGGCAGAAGCGGGAGGGCAAGAGGGACTGTCCTGAGGCTACAACATTACTCACATCTGAGGGAGAGGAGCAAGGTCTGAAAGCCCAGGTCTGGATTCTAAACAGTAGTGCCTGACAGGGAGGTGGAGAGGAGTTGATATCCCACCAAATAACTCTGTGAGGTATGGGCTATCATTATATAATGGTCATGAGTCTCTTCACCAACAGGACAATGTGAGTCCTTATTTTGATTTTATTATGGAAGACAGCTTGTAATTCCAGATGGTGTTCCAAATCAGCCCAAGATACAGTGCACCGTGGTCCAGGTTGGTGCACAGTCCTCTGCTTTACCTCCTTTTAACCTCCTAACCATCGACTCAATACAGGAATAGGTTGCTGCCTTGATAATGTGTGCTAAGCATTTTAAATGCCAGATCTCGTCTAAATGTGACAGCAAGCCTTAGAGAAAGGTAGGCTTGTAGAGTGGTAGCTGACGTTCATGGAACTTAGGGAGTTGCAGAGTCATGGTTTGAACGCAAGTCTGTTTGACTGCTGAGCTTCTGGCTCTCAGCTATTCAATTTTGCTGTTCCAAGGTGGGGATCGCAGCCTGTGGATTCCAGACTCACAGGATGATCAGGTTATGACAAGCGGTCTGCAAATCTGTACATGTGTTTTCTATAGGCAAGATATATAACAGCTCATTTTCAAATATATATAGTGCTGATGCACTTGATAAAAGACACTCACTTATATAAATTTCAACGACCTAGACAACTAAACTATTTTACGCATTATGTCAAAAGGATACAGCAGGTGTATAGACATAGGGACCAATCTGGAAGTCAGGTTGGAGACAGAGGAAGATTTGTCTACAGTTGAGTGGAATACATGGGAGCAGAATCCCACCTTAGGGAAGAACAGCCAGGAGGAGTCAGGCAGACCAAGCCCTTAAGGCCACTTGCTATACTAAGGAGAGAAACAAAGTAGAAGGTGTAGATAAGGAATTAGGGCCACTTGCTATACTAAGGAGAGAAACAAAGTAGAAGGTGTAGATAAGGAATTAGGGCCATGGTTAAGAGCATGACCTCCAGAATAATCAGAATTGAATCTCAGTTCTACCACTTGCATTGTAACTCTGGGAAACTGAACTTGTTAAAGAATGCCTTTTAGGACAGAACTTGTAATTCCATCTTGTTGCCAAATCTGCCCCAGGATCCAGTACACTGAGGTCAAAGCTTGTGCTTTGCTTTACTTTCAAGTTACCTGCTTCCTATGAGGTGCACAGGGACATTTTGAGCACTCAGATAATATGTGTAAAGCATCTTGGACAATGCCTGTCAAGTCTTGCTCTATGCCTTGTTGTGAGGTAACAGTGAGATAAGGCAGAGTGCTGGAAACCCCACAAGTAGTGAGCGAATATGCCAGTGATTGAGTAGGTTTTTAGCCAAGTCGTGCTTCCTCTCTTTCTCTGGGATCCAGTGGTACTTTGTGTCCAAGCCTGCCTTGAGACAACAGAGGTAAATGGAAGAGATATCTATGTAGTTAGAAAAAGCTGCCACTAATTCTTCACCTTGTATTCCATACAAGAAGCCTAGAGGCAGGTCTCATGCAGACTATGTATAAAATTAGAAGATTTAAAGCAACAGTAAAGAACATACTAATAGCCCTAAGAAGGAGTTGATAGAGAAAATTAGGATTTAAAAATATGTAGAAGATTAATACACAAAAAACAAGATGGAAGTATAAAAAAAGCAGAGTACTCCATTGTATGGTCATCCAGAAACAATCATTAATGAGGTCCCTAAGGAAATAATTTATATTAGGAGAGCTTTGATTCAGAAAGCAAAGCAGAAGAGTATACAAAACTCTTAGAAAGGTTTCAATCTTATAATGGTCTAAATATGCTTTTAAGAAGTTTTCAGTGCTTAAAGTATTTCTTTAAAATTCACTATGGAGTAGCTCTATTTCCAGCAAAGCTGAACTGGGAGGTGTTATTGTATTTAACATTTAAAGAATCACATTACTTGTTCCTTTTCTTATTCACAAAACGTGGGACTATTTTTTTCTCACTAAGCCCATTTTTCTGCCATTTGGGATCACAAGATAGCAGGGAACTGTCTAGGGACAGTTATGCCAGCCAACAGGTGAAACAAATAGCAGAATCCTGTCCACTGCAGGGTGTCTTTTGAAAGACTCTGCAGATCCACTTTAAGATAAAATGGTCAGCTTGAATCCATCCGAGTCGTCTTCAGAATGAGATTTCAAATGACTCAGCCCTGGTGGATGTGATCATCTATTCTGACAGAAACACCTAGAACATGGGCATCTGTTCTTGAAGAAGAAGGAGACGCAAAAAGTGTCACAACAGAATTAGGTAGCCACACAGGTATTCATATGCTAGGGTGTGAGCAGAAAAGCTTGTACGATCAAATCAACATACTCTTTTTAGGGGGAAAAAAATGATCAGCCACAGACACAAAAAGACAAAACAACAAAAATGACCCAGAAACTACCACAAGATGTTTATCATTGAGCAGCATTGTACGTGGCAGACAGAATAGTTGAAGTAAGAACCGTCTTTATTCAAGCTTCCCCCACTATATATAGCTATGGTTGGTAACCTGTCTTTTTGTCTGTGAGGCAAAAATACCTATAATGAGGAAAACTATTCAGGTAGCAAGTGAAAAAAATCCACTGTTATCAACTGAATGATGTAACCCCCAAAATTTGTATGTTAGAACCTTACTCCCCAATGTGATGGCATTAGGAGATGGGGCCTTTGGGAGGTATTTTATGATTAGGTAAAATCATTTTGGTGAAGCTCTCAGGTATGATATTAGTGCCTTTATAAAAGTCACCACAGTTTGCTTCTTTTCTCTGCTCTCTGCCACATGAGAATACAATGAGAAGTCAGCAGTCTATAACCTAGAAGAGGGTTGTCACTAGAATTTGTTCATGCTGGCACATTGATCTCAGTTTTTCAGTCTGTAGAACTGTAAAAATATATTTCTGTTGTTTATAAGTCATCTAGTCAATGGTACTTTGTCATAGCAGCCTGAAGGAACTAAGATACCCATCTTAAACTATGTTAAGGAAAAAAGAATTTAGTATTCATGCACAAAACACAATTCGAATATGGATGGATCTAGGGGTTCATCCCATTGAGTAATTCTTATCTTTTTATTTCATCTATGCTTACTTCAACATGTTAACTTCATTCAGTCCTACTCTAGACAACTTGGATTTTCAAGGCAGCTCCAAATTTGTATTCATCTAGTAACACCACCCCAAAGGCAAGAGGACATTTTCATATCGATTCAGCAGGAAAGTGCCCAGGAGAACTCATATGACCACTAGAATCACATATAATTTCTTAACCAGTCACTGTGAATAGGATGCTGAGGGTGCTTGTTTTGACTGACCAGACTCTGTCGCTAGAGGACAGCAGGGGACTGTGATTAACAGCCTTACTGGAACCATGTGAGTAGAACAGGGATTTCCTAAAGGAAGTGGGGAGGCAGTTATTGGGAGGAGAAATAGGAAAAAGTACTGAGCAGAGAAAACTATAGGTATCACAGACCTCTACAATATCTTTCTCAGGATGATAATATGAGTATTAAAATAATGTGAAAAATATTTTGCAAACTATAAAACTCTATTCAAATGTTCCTTATTCAATTTATATGTGCTATATCTACATTCAAAACTGTAAAGATACCCTAAGGGTAATATAAAAAGAAAGAATACTATGGGAATTTTTATTTTATCACAGTGCCTGACTACAGTGATAGGTTTTTGGTTCTCAAAATATCTTGAGATTTGGGGTCTGAAGTATTACAGCACTTCTTCAGGTCTGACTAAGGGAAGAATTCCTGAGAGGTTGAAAAAGAATATGTAAATTATACACATTCTTCACTGAAGAAATTTAAGAGGAAGCACAAATATACAATAATGTTTATGGACCTAGTCCTTTCTATAGGATACATAAACCTGTAAAGATTTTACGCAGCTTTCCAATTTAAGGTAATTATTCATGTCTGTTCTCTGCAAAGCAACAAAACCACTTCTCCTCCTTAGTTATAAATGCATTGATGCATTTTTTTTCTGGAAATTTTAGGTCATTGTCATAATATCTGGGTGTGCCATAAACTATAGAAGAAACCTTACAAGAATCAAAATATCCTATTTTTTCCCTTACTCTTAAGTTTTCTTGACCACTGCAAAACTGTAAGGACTTTCCTAAATCTATACCCACCAACTAGTATAGCACTATAAGACATACTACCTCAAAATTTAGGTTATTAATAATCTATGAAATTGCCTTTGTTCTACATACATGAAAAAATACCTTGAGTGATTGCACAGGATAGTTCACATTCTACAATTCAGACTTTCCCATTTAATTAAAGAATATCTACTAACTCAGCCTTTCAGTTTTCCTGAGACACAACCACGAGGATAAATATCCATTCAACCTCCAATCTCACAAAAAAAAAAAATATAAAACAAGTAAAATAAAGGTACTAAGAAACATTTCAACAACATAACATATTCAGATCCCTGATTTGTACTTAAAGTATAAAGGGGAGGATTGAAAAATTCTGGAAGTTTTCTCAAACAAATTCTTCTACTATTGTATTATCTAAAACAGTGGTTTAACCATATTACATCCCAGTAGGCACAAGCTAATTATCAATAATTATTGTTAGAAGTTTCAATAATCCTTTTTCAGCAATCGATGGAATAAAAGATAAAATTCAATAACATAAAAAATACTTAAAAAAATACCCACTATCAACCAACTGACTTAATTGAGATTTACAGAATAATCTACCTAAAAACAGCAAAATAACATTTAAGGGCACTTGGAATATTTACCAAGTTCAATTATATGCTGGGTTATGAAACATGTCTCAATAAATTTAGGACTGAATTTTACAGAGTGTGTTTTTTTACACAATGAAATACTACTGGAAATTAATTTTTTTAATTTAGCATTATAGTAAAATTGCAGGATACAAGTTTAATATACAAAAGTCAATTGCTTTCTTATATACCAGAAATAAACAATTGGAATTTGAAATTAAAGACACAATATCATCTACAATAGCATCCAAAAATGAAATACTAAGTCTAATAAAATATGAAACAGATCTCTATGGAGAAAATTATAGAACTCTGATGAAAGCAATTAAACAAGATCTAAATAAATGGAGAGATATTCCATGTATATGCATTAGAATTCATTATTAAGAAGTCAGTTCTTCTCAGCTTGACCTATGGATTCAAGACAGTTCCAATCAAAATCTTAGCAATCTATTTTGTGGAAATCAACCAAGTAACTTTAAAGTTAATACGGAACATTAAAAGATCCAGAATAGCCAACACAATACTTAAGAAAAAGAACAAAGTTGGAGAACAGGTAAAAATGATTTTAAGACTTACTATAAAGCTACAGTAATCAAGACAGCATGGTACTAGCTAAAGAATAGACATGTATATCTATGAAACCAAACAGAGATCCAAATAGATACACACAGAGTAAACTAATTGTTGACAAAAAGAAAAAAGGCACTTCAATAGAGAAAGCATAGTTTTTTCAACAAATGGTGCTAGAACAATTGGATATCCACATGCAAAAAAATTAATCTAGACAAAGACTTTATAACTTTAACAAAAATTAACTCAGAATGAATCATAGACCTAAATGTAAAACAAAATGAGAGAACTTCTAAAAGATAACATAAGAGAAAATCTAAGTAGCTTGGGTTTGGTGATTTTTAGATAAACACCAAAAGCATGGTGCATGATAGAAAAAAAATTTGATAAAACTTAAAGTAAAAATTTTTCTGCTCTGTGAATGACACTGTTAAGAGAATGAACAGACAAGCCACAGACTAGGAGAAAATACTTGCAAAACACATACCTGATACAAAACTTGCACCTATAATATACAAAGACTCTTAAAACTTAATAAGAAACAATTAGAAAATGATCAAGAGATCTGAATAAACACCTTATCAAAGAAGATATACAGATGGCAAATAAGCATATGAAAAGAAGTTCCACAACACATAATTAGGGAATTACAAATTAAAGCAACAATGAGATTCCACTACATACCTACATGAATGGCTAAAAAATGATTAAATAAACCGACAGTACCAAATGTTGATGAGGATGTGGAGCAAGAAGAACTCTCTTCATTGCTGGTGAGAATGAAAAATATACATACAACCACTTTGGAAGACATTTAGACTGCTCTTTTCAAAACTAAACATAGTCTTAATATATGATCCAGCAGTCCTAGATATTTACTCAACTAATTTCAAAATATATATTCACACAAAAACCTGTGCATGAAATGTTTATAGCAGCTTTAGGGTAGTGAAATTGTTCTATAGGATACTAACATGGTAGATACAAGACATTATGCATTTGTCAAAACCCATAGAACTGTACAAAACAAAGAATGAACCATAATGTAAACTATACACTTTAGTTAATAATAATGTTTCAATATTTGGTTCAGTCGTAACAAATGTAGCATACTAAGATGTTAACAGTAAAAATAATGGAGGGATATAATGGGAACGCTCTTATATAAACCTAAAATTGTTAGAGAAATAGTCTATAACAATCTTTGCCTATAAAAATCTATAACAACTTTAAAAAATTTTTAATTAAAAAAATCCACTTCAAAAAATAGATCAACAAGAATATAAAGGAAATTAGAAAATATTCTGAACTGAATGGAAATAAAAACACAAATTTCAAAACTTATGAGATTCAACTAAACCAGTGGGTAGAGGGAAACTTATAGCTTCAAACTCTTATTGAAGAAGAAAACAAATAAATGCCTAAAATCAATTATCGAAGCTTCTATCCTAAAAAGCTAAAAGAGCTAAACACAAAGTAGAAAGGAGATACAGTAAAGATAAAAAAAATTTTAATAAAAAACAATGAAAAAAGCCAATAAAATCAAAAACTGTTTTTCCCCAAAAGATAAAGCTCTAGATAAAGTGATCAAAAATAAAAGAGGAGACATTACTATGAATCCTACAGAATCAAACATACATTAAGGGACTTTATTACAAATAATTTTATATCAATATCTTTGTCAAAATAGATAATATGAGCCAATTCCCCAATAGACTCAAAACTTATACAAAAGAAACTGATAATCTAAATAATCTCATGTCTATTAATGTGTAACTGAATGTGTAAATAAAAACCTTACCACCCAATATGCCCAGGCTTAGAAGTCTTCACTAGTACATTCTATTAAACATCTACAGAAGATCTTATACAAATTCTTTCAGAAAATAGATGAAAAAGAAATAAAATTTCCAACTCTTTTCATGGGGCTAGGATTCCCTTGATAGCAAAATCAGAACATGAATGTGCAACAAGTTCCGCTAGTTTATTGTTTGCATGACCTTGAGCAAGTTGCTCTATCACTCCAGCTTTCAATTTTCTCATCCATGACCATTCAGTAGTATATTCTGGCTTGGAATCTGGCACTGTGGAGAAGAGCCTGGAGGAGAGAACAGCATCGGGCTCATTTCCTGCCTAAGTCTTCAGGAGAGATGCTCCCAGTGGCAGATATCCCACCTCTTCCCACTTCCAAATAGCAACTAAATGTGAATTGACCAAGGTTCCTTCCTTCTAGGTTTCCTCTTCAACAAAATAGGTAAATCCAGCCTATGAAATTCAGGAGAGCAAGGGGTGGGAGCTCACTGGAAATGCAGGTATGCATTACAGGGAAGAGAAAATGGGACAGTCTAGGTTATATATTAATTTCCTAACATCACCCCAGTCCTGTGTCTATCTGTCTGTCTCCCTCTGTCTCTCTCTTTCTCCCTCTCATTAAACAGCTATTGCTTATTGATTTTCCTCCTAGACGTCATGGCTGTGGCAAGAAATATTTGAGAACTGCTTCAGTAGATGATCTTTAAGACTCCCTCCCTCCAGTAAATACTTTCTGAGAGCCAACTATGTGCCAAACAATGAGGTAAGCAAACATGATATTTGACTCTGTGGAGTGTATGGTCTATGTTCTAAGGAATTACAGACTGGATTAAACAACTAGTGCCTAAGGGACTCCATATGCTAACTCTCATTTTACCTATATTATAGCTGAGGTAGCTGAGACTCAGAGAGTAAATAACTTGGCGAAGTTCTAAAAAGAACAAGAGCTAACATTTGATCCTAGATCTGTCCTACTTCAAAGCCCATGCGATTTCCACTCTGTTACACTGCTTAATTAAGAGCTGAATATGATTCTGATTATATTTTATATCTCACTAGCAGAATGATTGATTTGTATTTTATCATGGCTAATAGTGCTGTATTATATTCACTGCTTGTCACATTTTTGAATGACTGATTTTCGATTTGAAGTTTTAATTAGAATACATTTAAAATGCTCCTATTGTCTGAAATGCAAAAATCCTGTAAACACTTTTTCCCTTAATTATGAAATGGAAATAAACTTAATAGAGAGTGTCCTTGACCTCATTCAGAAACCTTGCCAGCAGATGTCTCTACAAAAGTTTGTACACAGGATATTAGGAGTTTGGGTATATTTGAGGCTGGGGGTAGTAAGAAAGTATGAGTATACTTGAGCTATAAAAATCAAGTCCTAGCCCAAATCTCCACATTGCAAAAGGAACTTCCAAGTGAATTTCTGATGTCAGGTCATCAGGTTGATAGACACATACAAAAAAAATGACATATTCTTTCTCACTAATAATTCTGATAAATACTCAGTCTGCCAGTGATGTTGGCAGGTGCTCTGCAGGCAGAGGTAACATGGCACGATGTATCAAGTCCAGATACCTGACATGGAATCCCAAACCCCTGGCAATTCTACATTTTTTTTGACTCACTTCCTGCCACTGATCCCTCAACTACCTTCTTTTCTATAAAACCCTGCTCCCATGAGAGTTATCCTCTCCTTCCACTCAGTTTTCCAAGAATGTTGCACAACCATGTGGTGACCTACCCATCATTTGTCCTTAGGCCACAGGGCATGGGGGAAGGAGTCTGGACTATGTCCTCTCTTCTTCTATTCCTAATGCTTAGTTCAGTGATGACCCAAAATAGGCACTGAATAAATAGGAAATACATGAATTAACGTGTCTGAAGAAGAAATCAAGCCAAGAATCAAAACTCTACTAGTTTGCATGTCAACAAGACAGAAATGAGTCAGCCCTTCATTCTCAACTCATGACCGAGGTCATTGTTTTGTGGGGCCTGTGTGTTCCATATTCTAATTAATTGATGTGATTCTAAATTTGGATTTCCAAATTAAAAAAAGACCCTTAAGGTATTTATTATTTTTTAAAAATCCTTTTTAATCATTTTTTCATACCCATCAGACGCTTGAAATTGAAATGTTATGACTAGACTGCCCTGATTTTTCTGTGCTGCATTTGCACAATGAATGGTCTCCTCAGATTTGTACTGTAACTGCAGTGATCATTTTTTCAAATATTTTATTTGAAGCAGTATTATAATATTATATAATATAGATAAAAGAATATGTTCTCAGAGAAAGCTTGGGAAATATTTAAATAGATATCTAAGAAAAACATTCTCTAAGTAAATAAAGCCTTTACTGATCTCCATTTCCAATGGCACAAAGTAGCTGGTGGAGAGAGGAGCAGGCCATTGCCGTGTCCCTTCTCTGACCCTCTGTCCCAGCGAGGCCTCCTGTTTGTTAGAACAGAGACAGTGCTCCCATTTTCACACACCTGCTTAGTGTCTGGCAATGTTTTTTTGATGATACCTCAAAGTGACTGCTCTACTGCCCCAGTGCTGGGCGGGCTTGGGGCTTTCTGGAGAACACAGGTCTGTACTCTCTCAGTGGCTCCAGCCCCGTTCTTCTCCACAGTTTCTCAAGCATTGTAAATGAAATCCAATTACAATGTCCATAGTGAAGGTAAAAAGGGAATGCTGCAAAAGGGCCACCTGTCATTTGACAGGAATGTGTATAACAGGAGAAAAGAGCCACAGGCACTTAGGGTTCAAGGCAGGGTGCTCCACTTTTTGATGCTGGAATATGAACACCCCAGTGTTTTTAGTGCCTTGTATCCTATATGCCCCACTACCCTTATCATGCAGTAAGACCTCACAATGCAATCTACAATCCAGTGTAGAAACTGTGGTTATCTGCATTCCAGGCCTCTTTCTGCCACACTAAGACTCAGTAATGTTGGGGTGGTCCTGGGGTCCCCCCTTCAAACCATGAGTGCTCGAGTATGGAATCAGTGTCTAAGCTAAGGCAAACCCCACTGGCACTGGTGGAAGTTTCCATGGAGCACACCACAACCACACAACCCTGGCTGACTGGGAGAAGATGCTTATGTCCCTCAATATTGCAAGTCTAAGCCATAGCTCCATCTCCAAAGCACTTCTCAAATGAAAAAGCCGTTTAAATAGAATAATACAAATTTAAAAGGAAAAATTGGCATCTTTCTGCCATTGCAATCAAATTATTCCCTAAGGGTAATTCATCATTTTTTTGTATAAGATCTTTTATTTATCACTATCAACAAGTTTTCCAAAAATCTACACTTCTCTTTTGGAAACTCTTAAATGATATTTAAAAAGCAAAACTGATTAAAATGGAAATAATTCCTAGATTTAGAACGAGATTCTATTCTGGTCCTGTATCTGACACATATAGAATCTTGGGCCAGTGACAAAGTTCTCTGTGCAAGGATCTTCTTCCATAAAATGAAATATTGGAATATACGATCTCTAAGGTCCCTCCAGCTCTCAAATCATATCTCGTCTGGTTTTCTCCTACTCATCCTCTCACTTTGCCCCAACTCTGTCATAGCAGAAGTCCCAACATGAGCTGCATTGCACATTACAGAATGGTCATTTCTGGTAGATGCCAGGAGGGATGACATCTCCAGTGCGAACAGCAGCAGAGCTGCTCCTCTGGGCACTGACAACTACTGCAGACAACGGCAGCACGGGGGTTCTGAGCCAGAGAAGAGGAGTGGAGGTGAGGTATGGTGGCCAAGAACATTATATCTCAGAGAACACTGGGGCCCCCGAGAACCATTGAGGAACTTAAGGGTGGAAATCCTGTACAACAGGGTATATTAGTTATCTACTGCTGAATAATACACCATTCCTAACTTAGTGGCTTAAGACAACTATTTATCTAGCTCACAATTTGGGCTGGGGACAATAGGGTGTTTCTTCTGCTTGTGTTACATGGGCTCATCTTGCACTTGTGGTGAGCAAAGTGACTTTGTTTCTGTCGGCTGGGCTATTTGTCATTTCATCACTCAGTAAGCTAGTCTAGGCTTCTTCATGGAATTAGAGGCATAGGCCCCCTGAGCACTAAAACTCAGGTCCAGTGTCCAAGCATTTTCAAAACTCTTCTTGAGGCATGTTTGCTAATACCTCACTAGCTAAAGTAAGTCACATGGCCAACCTAGGTGTAAGGGGTAAGCACATGGATTCCACCTCTTGATAAGAGGATTTATAGTGTTACAGTCTATGTGTATGACTGGATGCAGGGTGGCCATTTATACAACCTATCACACACGTAAATACAGATTCGTATCTGTCAGTGTGACCTTATTTTTATTCCAAAATTCATATTGCCGATACATGAAATTAATCCTATATTTAATTTAGTCATATATTTTATGTAAAACTTAATGAGAAATTTGAGCCTACAGATCAAAGAAGAATTGGAAAACATTTTTTTTTGAAATTGTAAGCCTCACTTAATGTTTACTTAGGACTCTGTCCAAAGTTATACATGAAAATGCAAATGTAGGGAATTCTTCAAGGATGGTTTGCTTCTGTATCTATTATTCTTTCCCTTCCAAATACCCAACCCTCTGAGCTAATGCCTTCAAGCAAGTCATTCAATGACAGCTTTAAGAAATTCCTAAGTAAACACAGCCGATTAGAATTTTTTGAATCTCTGAAGTGCATGGCTACGAAGTGTGTACCACTCCTTCAAATCTCTAACGTGTCTGGCAATTAAACTGAACATTATATCAGTTTTATTCAACAATCACTCCATTTATATTTCTTACCAATTAACTGTGTACTAGGCACTGTGTAAAGGAAGGAGGGAGGGACAGAGGGAAGTAGGGAAGAAATGAGCCTGTCTTCTTGCATCTCATGGTTCAGTGGGATGTAAATCAGAAACTTTTGAAATGAACACAGTTCAGAAACTTCCCTTTGTTTTCAAATTAAGTGACTTTTGCATTTTAAACAATCTCCAATGGATCACTTTTAATTTTCATGCAGTCTGTCTTCTCTGAAGATTTAAAAGTGACTTTCTTCTTTCCATTGTTAAACTGTCATCAAGTTATTTTTAATCCTGACAATGTCCTCCGGCTAATTCTGAGGACATTAATTTCTTTGGGCAGTTGAAAAAAAATTGAGTCAATTTCCTCTTATACAAAACCAGCCTCTTAGAGAATATTGCAAAAGACGTTTGCTTCACAAACAGCACTGGAGCAGTGTGAAGAGCATCTGAAACATGGGCCAGTACGACCTCCCCTAACATTCTTTAGAAATTCGAAAAAGCTGGTCTTTAACAAATCGGAAATAAGCAAAGTCTTCTTTTGGCCTCTGATCCATCTGTCGTTTCAAATGCTCTTCTTGGTGTTTCCCTCTCTATTTTAACTGCACAAGCTGTGGGGATTTTGTTGTTGCTGTTTTCTTGAGTAACAACTCATGATATTTGCCCCTTCTTGGAAGTTTTCATTTTAATAGCCTACCTTAAAGGTCTTCTCTCTTTTTCTCCTCCTCATATATGCCACAGCCTTTAAAATTCTTGAAATTTAACTCCACTGATAAAATTTTAGATAATATGGTAAGAGCAAGATTTTGGTAGAGCATGCCTACTCTCAAGACAGATCCCATCAACTCAGTAGCTCAGAGCACATGAATTTTAGCTAGTTTTGCTAATCAGCTTAAAATTCCTATATTTTTCCAAGGAAGACATGAAAAGATGTTCAACATCACTAGTCATCACAGAAATGCAAATCAAAACTACAATGATATATTACCTAATATCTACTAGAAGGCTATTAACAAAAAGTCAAAAAACTGAAGGTAAAGATGTGGAGAATAAACCCTTGTGCACTATTGTCAGGAATCTTTGTTGGTGCAGCCGCTGTGGAAAACAGTATGAAAGCACCTCAAAAAGTTAAAAACAGAACTGCCATATGACCCAGCAATTCCATTTCTAGGTATTTACCTGAATGAAACTAAAACACTCAGTCGAAAAGATATATATATATACTCTAAAGAATTATTTATAATAGCCAAGACATGGGAGCAACCTAAATGTCCTTTGATGAAAGAAAATGTAATATATATGTATGTGCATATACTTACATACAGTGGATTATTATTATTCAGCCATAGAAAGGAGAAAATCTTGCCATTTGAGACAGCATAGATGGACCTTGAGGATATTATGCTAAGTGAAATAAGTCAGACAGACAAAGACAAATACCATATGATCTCACTTATATGTGGAATAAAAAAAATCATAGATATAGAGAGCAAATAGGTTGTGAGAGGTGCAAGGTGGGGATGGGAAAAATGGGTGAAGGGAATTAAAGATATAAACTTTCAGTTATAAAATAAGTCATGAGATGCAATGTATAGCATGGTGACTACAGGTAATAATACTTTATTGTATATTTGAAACTTGCTATGAGAGTAAATTTTAAAAGTTCTCATTAAAAGAAAAATGTGTAACTATGTGGTAACAGATATTAACTAGACTTTTTGTGGTGATCATCTTGCAGTATACAAATATCAAATCATTATATTGTACACCTGAAACTAATATAATGTTATATGTCAACTATACCTCAATAAAAATTTCTTTCTTAGAATCTCATAGGAAACAAAAATCAATGAGATTTTTTTAATGGAAAGATATTTGTTCTTTCCATTTTAAAAGAACAAATAGGAGCAGTGAGAAGAAGCCCTGATAAATTTCAGGCAAAATTCTGAACACTGTAGATATTACCCTTAGAATTCCATCTTGAAAAACTTGAAAGAAAAACAATTCCCATTTATCATCAGAACATATTCGCATGAAACCTCATGTAATATATAGTGTGCAAAGTGAGGGAACTATGTTTTGTCTACTGATTTGACTGTGTCAAAGGAAATTAATTCACAAAATATGATTGAGTATGATTAAAACTCTAAGTGATCTAAAAGCAGAGTGGATTGTCATATGTAGATTTGTAAAGGACATTAGGTCCTTAAGATATATATAAATAAAACTCGATGTAAAATCACAGAGTGAATTGTTGTGGTCTGAACTTGTTTTGAATAACTAATTTTGATTAAATTGTTTGGAAGTTGAATATCAGAAAGTTCTTATGGAATGGAGAGGACCATTATGTTATTGACACCATACTAACAGCAGTGGTGTCCATCACATGACAGACTTTTAAACTTTAAAAACCAAGAGGTTTGACCAGCAACTCGAGAGTGTCCTGTCTGGGTAAGGCTACTCTTCGCTAATTTAAACAGCTCTCTCAAGATCTTGAAACACTTATTCCTGCTGTGGCCAGCCTCCTCTTGGTTGGCAGTGGCATTAAACCATGCAACAAGCACAAGAAGAGAAAGGACATTTCTTCTTTTGACGAGGCTACTCCTCATGGGCAGCAGCACAAGCCATAGCAGCCCATCTTCCCTATCAACACTACCACTGTCTGCTAGTAATATGCACCATCAGTGAAGGACTTAAGCCAGTAGCTGGTAGGTAGAAGGACCAACTCTACAGAGAACCAACTCATGGAAAGGTACACCTTGACTACATTTGGACTATTTCTTTCATCTCCCCTTTGCCTGAAACCATGGTATAACCAACCTAACATTGGTTTAAAGTATGTTATTTCTTTATTGGCTTATTAAAAGATATCCTGTATGTCCTTGGCTTGTAAAATATTATTATAAATTACAATTCCCACAGTAGACCTGTGTTAAATAAATTATTGGTAAATACAACCTCAGTCTGACCATAATTTTGCCATGAATAAAATAGTTTATAACTGAGCTGGCAATAACTTCTCCACAAAGCTGCTATGCATTCTTCTACATCATATCCATGTAGTTTATAAACTCCTGCATCTTGGAATAGTCTGCAGGTAGGAGAAGAAAGGCAAGCAGTTTATGCATGGGCTCATCCTCTCCTCTCTCTCTGGTCAAAGTCCATTCCACTATGCATCAAATTCCCCATGCCCTGGATTATTACCTGGCCTTCCAAGCAGCACAGGGGAAGGCAAAGCCTCTGAAGTCTCTTCTTGTCAGTGGATGCTGTGTGGGGGGACTCTGAAAGGTATGCCAGAAGAAGGGACAGCAGCCTGGGCTTTTACCTATGGAAACAGTATAAAGGGACATTCAGGCAGTTCTGGCTGGGAATCTGAGACCTATGGTATAAACAGGGCTCAGCTAACCAGGAATAGTGAATCAATAGAGCCTGGTATTACTGCAGATCACACGTAGCCATAAAATTTTTATGTGGCTATAAATTTTCTGTTAAATCCATTTTTTTTTCTATATCTTAAAAACTCAAACTTGAGTTTCTACCCAAGATATTCTTCTAAAAATCTTTCATGTAATATTCAAAAGTTTATTTAATGGTTATCTTCCAACAATGACCTTGAAGCTAAGTGTATTTGTTATAGAAAATACATTCATTAGAATATTTCATGTACATATTAGTTTTTTTCACTTAAACTTGTAAACAACTTCAATAACACAAGGTTAAATGTACTTAACAATCTGTGACAATTAACCATCAACCACAACCTCTCTGACTTTGTTGTAATATTCCTTTAGTAAGAATATATCTAAAAATTCCCCTTCTGGAAAAAGTTAGTTTGTGTTTATAAAATAAATGTGTAATTCTATCTGTTTAATTTTAAAGTAAAACACAACACTTCATTCTTCCACAATTGTGAAAAATTACATACACTATACATGATTAATAACCTATGGGAATAAAATTCTATCTGTAAATACATGAATGGAAATTTTGAGACTGGCCATTAATATCAATCATATAAGTAAAAAAAGAAATAACTATGAGGAGATGATCTCAAGTTAAATTGGAGTAATGAAAGCAGGAATCAAATGCTATAGACCCTACACACAAAAGAGAAAGACAACAAATGATAAAGAAATTACAGGTGGTTTTACTAAACCCCTTATTATATATTTCCATTCTTTCCTAACTTACTATATTACTTTCTAATCAGAATTTTGTAATTAAAATGAATGTGAAAATACCTTAAATTGAGAGCTATGATCAGTAGTCAAAGACAAAATGTTTAATAATTTATTAAGCAGAAATCTAATCATTTATGTCCTATTAGAATAAAGACTGTGTGAACAGAAGAGTTTAATTAGCTTAACTTTTATACTATAAAGAACCAGGGGGATTTGTTGAAAATACAGATTCATTTCATTATTTCCAATTCAGCAGTTCTGGGTGAGACCAGAAATCTGCATTTTATCAAGCTTCCTGGTGATTTTAATGCAGTTGATAGGGCCACCATTTGATAAATACTAGCCAAAAGAGAAGCCCGAAGCATCAAAATTTCACAAAGACTCTCTGTATACCATCCAGGAACAATGCTGCTCTGTCCCCAGGAATCCCAGTCCTCTGGTTCCCAGGGCAGATGTTACCATGGACCATTACACTACCTCCTCTTATTCTGATCCATCCTCAATTCAGCAAATTTTTTATGATTGGATTTCCTCGTGGTTTGCCTAAAGGGAGAAAATGGACTGCTCTGTCAACATTGGCATTTGAGGTTGTTTGAATGTCCTCATTGTGAACTAATAACTCAGCACTGGATTTACACATCATTCTCTCTGGACTCAGTTAATATGAGTCTACTCTGGAAACTTGGGTCTATTTTCAGGTAACTGACAAAACTACACATGTGAGTTCTAAAAGCTGAAGTCTCTTAACTAGGAGATAGTGAGCCCCTTTCCCACAGTAGTGAATATTCATTATTTTTGGCAGCCTAGTATCCTTTCTATTTCTCTGGTATAATACCTTGAATTTCCCCTGGGGAATCACCCCTCTTCCACTCTAAGATTCTTCCCAAATCTGAGCATTCCTGTCCATTTAAATTCAATCCTAGATAGAACCAGGATAATTTGTTGAAAATATAGATTTGTTGAAAAACAAAACTAAGCTTTAGAGGTAAAGCTTAGATAAGTTGATGCATGTCATGGAGCCACAAGCGAAAAGCATGCCTGGGAACAGCCATCTTGGACAAAACAAAATGAGGGGGGGGGGTGGGGAGGGAGGGAGGCGGGCTCTACAATATCATTGCTTAAAGCCTAGATACAGATGGTCACACCCACGGTCTTTGTCTTACCTGAGCCAATCAATTCCCTTTTTTATTTCAGCCAGTTTGAAATGAATTTCTTTCATTTAATAAAGAAAGTGTATTTAATACACCTCTTCTATATCTCCACATACAGAATATACCTTCCATTCAAGAGCAACAATTAGGTCCAAAGATCTACAACTTGTTCAGGGAAACATTTAGAAAATCTACCCTGCAAGGAAGTGGAGACTAGCTGGACGTTAGCTGCCATGGTCCTTTATTTGAGAATAAGGTGAACCTAATAACTGTCACTAGAAAACAGTGATACCACAAACTTAGGACTTATCCAAAGACCATTCACATGTTGCAACTTGGCACAGAAATAAAAACATGAGATGTTTTACAAATCTTTATATCTTTCTCTATGCCATAAGAATCTTTCCATGCTTACTACTTAGGAAGAGTTCTACAAAAATAAATCATCCCCTCAGTGCTCCAAATAGAGAAGGAAAGTTGATGGCTGGATATCATCACAGTCAATCAATCACCTCAGTTATAAATATCATCACAGTCTATCAATCACCTCAGTTGTAGAAAACAGGAGGGGAGGTTACCCGTCAACAGGAAAAGGAATGGCCAGATTAACTTCATAGGCTTTAATTGCAGACAAAATTCTTTTTGCCTGCCTTTTCAAAGTTAGGCAATCTTCACTGCTTAGACACATGAGACAACTGAAAGGCAAAAAAAAAAAAAAAAAAAAAAAAAAGTCTACCATCAGCAGATTACTAAGAAACCAATGAAAACATTTTTTCCAGAAAAAGCATGAACTGAACAATAAATCCTTCGATGTATTAAATAGATTTTTGATTCCCTTACATAATGGTTCCTATAGTCAGGGCAGGATTGAATTGCAACATATAATGATATCAGTCATAGAAAGCGTTGTCATTTAGGAACCACCCAGCCCTGTGAAATAATTAAACATGGCATAAAGTTTACACTCAATATCTCTCTCCCCACTACCAAAAAAAAAAAAATCTGACTGGGAAAAAAGTTAACAGATCATCAAAAAGGATAGATGTTAAGAAGTGACAGCTCATTGCTGTTCTGCTTCTCTCGAAAGACTATAAAGCATGCACACTCCATTCTATGCTGGGAAAGACTTGACTCTGAAAAACAATAAAATAAGAACCAAATCCTTGGAGCCAAAGATGAAAGCAGAGCTGCTCAATCTCTTTTGCAGGGACAATTTTGTGTTTGGTGAGACGACTAGAAAGGAAAAGACCAGTCAAGACTAATACAGCATTTACATTAGAATTGATCATGAGTGTGTGGCTAAAATAAAAAGGGGAATCGATACTGGTTAAATTCAGCTTCAGAGTGTAGTTTGCAAAAGTATTATCAAAGTAAGTACCTCACAGTGTTTGTTTTTGTAAAAACCAATAAAAAAATTGAACACCACACAATAAAATTGTGTACTTTCTCAAAGTCCCTCAATCCCTTCTTATTATCTATCTCTTGGTGAGCACCGCTTCCATGCACAGGTGTCCCTCCACTTTTGGACTTGAGAAAAACAACGTATCGTATGGCATGGTGCCTGGATTCCCAAGCATCCACTGAAGAGCAGGAAGTACGTGGAGTTAGCTTTCTGTGGGGTTAAACTTCACCAACAAGAAATAAGAGGAAGCTGGGAAGCCAAGCTCCTCTTTCTTTTTTCTCTCTCATGAACCATCCCAAGGTATAGCTCCTCCTTGCAACTCTTCTGGAAAACCTCCAAATGTGCAAGAACAATGTTGTGTAAGCATGCATGTAAGAACAACTTGGTGTGTCTCAGCCCAGCTCTTTGTTAAACAGAGATACATGTGGTAATACCTGCCATTACACTGCATCGCATCACATTTTCTCTCATCTTGTTCACTCACACTCTGGGATAGCACAGCCCAAATTGATAGCACTCTAAGCACTGCCTTGGGCTCTGCTTTCTAGAAGATGCAAGAGAAGGCACTGTTGAAGCTACTTTGTTAACACCAGTGAAATCTCTTTGCTCATTATCACTAATAATTTTATTAATAATTTCCTTTTGAATATTTAGTGACATAGGTCTGATTTTGCTTTGCACTTTGATCTGGAGATGACAGATAAAGCATTCCTTATTTACACAGGGCATTTCAAAATGTGCCCTTTATATTGCTATTACCAATAAATGCAAGTACACTTATATGCCTGTGTTTCAGCTATAGAATACTGTTCCATAACACACCACCAAAAAAAAAGTTAAATTAAAGCAAAGATGTGGGGGCCTTGCCTGCACGGTTCCGATCCTGGTGTCTGGATGCTCGTTCAGGCAGTGGTTCATTCTCTCCGAGGCAAGCTGAAACTTCTTCACAGCCCTGTGGACTCAGGAGAGTCTGACTCTTCATATGGAGGCTGGCTTCTAAAAGGCAGGAAGCAAATTCTACCAGTCCTCTCATGGCCTGGGCTCAAAGCCCCAGAATTCATCTTCTTTAAATCTTATTGCTCACAGCAAGTTACAAAGGCAGCATGACTCGAGGTGCAGGAAATAGACCCTACTTCTTCAAGTGGAAGTATTTACAGCTGCCATCATTGGACACTACTTACCACGGTGATTCCCAGAGTTGTCTGCGGATTAGAATCATCTGGAGACCTTTAAAAACTGCAGGAGCCCAGGCCACGCCCTAAATGAATTAATTCACAACAGGTGGGGTGTTGTGGAACACAGGCATGTTTCCTTTCTTAAGATTGCCAGGTGATTCCAATGCGCAGACAAGTTTGAGAATCACCGTGGTAACCCTTGATCTATCACAACTTGTGAGAAAAGAGGCTTAGAAAAGCTGAAAGCTCCAACCAGCAGTGCCTGGGTTACCCTTATTTACATGTTATCTCATAGTATGCTCAATGGCTTGTCTTAAAACCCACTATGGGTTTAAAATTTAGGCAAAACACCAATCACTTCAAAGCATAGTAAAGCTACCATGATAAGCTAGCCTAGTATGCCTTGTAAGGGGACCAACTTTCCATTTTGCCTGGGATTGAGTGTTTTCCGGGAAAACAAGAATTTCAGTGCTAAAACTGGGATAATCTGGGTCAAACTGGACAGTTGGTCACACTAGCATTGCCTTATCTCCCTCCACTAGACTGGCCATGTTCTGGTGAGTTTTGTTTCTGAAATGCAGTTCCATTGTTTCACCAAGTTTCCTCAAAATTAATGATACAGGCCAGTGTTGCTTGAAGTGTGTTCCTACACCTGCAGTGTTAGCATCACCTGGGCACTTGTTATAAGTGGAAATGCTGAGAAATTCTGAGAGAATCTCTAGGAGTAGGGCCCAGGGATCTGTGTTTTGAAAAGTATGAATTTGAGAAGCACTCATCTCACCTGCCAAACTTCGTCTTCATTTAGCTCTACCATTCTACGTAAGATAATAGCTGGTTTCTGATTTGCAGTAAAGGTAGAAAAAGTGTAGCAGGAAGTTTCACTCAGTCTAATTGGCCAGAGATGCTGTGACAAAAAACAGCCAGCATCTTCAGACACATGCCTGATAATCGTCATTTTTGGCTTAGTTTTTGTCAGTCATTTATTTGAGGAGCTACGTGAAAAAAATTTTTATAGTAGAGTCGGGAGTCTGGACTGAGGGGTGTGCCAAGCACAGCTGTCCACAGTTGGCAAGGCCTGTCTCTTTCAGAACATATCGAAGCTGTCAGCATGTCAGGTGGTAAATTTTTCACCAGTCTAGAAGGAAAACAATCCCTCCCTTATAGTTAAGCAGAAAATCCAGCTTGGTCTGTGACTGGATGTTTAGTTTTCAATTTGAATTTACAGTAAAAATCATTTAGGTTTCAGTAATTTAGAAATTATGTGCTGTTGAACTAGCTTGGGCTGACGTTTACCTAGATGTGATGAAGAATTTCTCCAAGCAAATTAATACGCTAAAAGTATAACAAAGTTTAAAAGCAAAACAGATGTTTTTAAGGACTTACTTGTTTATATTCAACTGATGTTAATAATTACAGAAGAGTCTTATCCATACATGAAAGAAGAGGCTCTAATGCCAACACTTTGTTGGTACTGTGACTGCACG
Source organism: Eidolon dupreanum (assembly GCA_028627145.1). NCBI lineage: Eukaryota > Metazoa > Chordata > Mammalia > Chiroptera > Pteropodidae > Eidolon > Eidolon dupreanum. The sequence goes on from CM053501.1 coordinate 36,612,881, forward strand.
AACTGAAAGTAAAACAAAGGTATTTCTTAAAATATACATATTGTAATTAAGGCTTTTTCCAAATGAGACTAGTTTCCCTGCATACAAAACAAAAATTTTAGAAGAATTTCTTTACTAGTCAATTAACATATAACTTGATCCCTAATACACAATGACAAATGGAATTTCAGATCCCTTTCAAAGCTCACTTTTGATAAATTATGGCTTTTATTTCTCATGTGTTTCACAAACTTCATACATAAATTCAAAGAAAATAACCAGCTAAACAATTTTCTCCCTGCATAAGATAATATATTCAAAGTTGCTGTGGTAAAGGTTGAAGATCTATGGAAGGAAGTTGCTCCTTCAGTATTTCTGAGCCACTACAATCGAAATCCTCCTGCTGCACTGCAGGTCTAGCAGGAGGTGTTTGAGCTGCCCCACCCAGATATTACATGGGCAGCAAAAATATCTATTATAATAATATCTTCCAAAAACATAAAAAATACAGATTTGAAAAGCATATGTTTTCAGCAACGAACTCAACTTCCCATGTTAAAATCACATAACAAATCCATCTGCAAGCTTTAGGTTCCCTAAGTAAATTTCTAAAAAGAAAATGAACTATATTCTTTACATAAATAACCATAAGAAGATTTTAATTTCTGATGTATTCTTTATCAGACAACTTCTGAGTATTTCATAAATGACCAACTGCTGTTAAAACATTTCTGAGAAAGTGTAAATAAGTCATTCCATTTTTAAGGAGGCTAATGTGACTTCTATATTCTTTCTGCATTCAGGATAAACATCAGCAATACTCCTGAGTGAACCAGCATTGTGAAACTGGGGAATGATAAGATTCTTTTGGGGCTCCCTCCATTTCCTAAGTTGCACAAGCAGAGTTACTCAGCCAAACTTCTCTTTCTGACCCCTCCCTCGGGGCAAACCCTGTGACCCTTGCTTGGGCTTTGCCTCACAGCCAGCACCCAGATGGGGTCCTGGAGATCGGAATAGTTGCACAAAGTCACCTGAATGAAATGAGTTTGTCAGTTTAAGTTGACAGAAAGCAAAGGTCCCGAAAGGGAAACTAAAGTTGGCCATCAAATCCAAGGAGAGAAACTCATAATCAAAACTAAACCTCAGCCCAACAAGGGTGGTGAACTAGACTGAGCCCTGAATAAGAACAATGGAAGGACAATGGAAGAGGTTGAAGACAGAAAATTGGTAGTGTCCTTCCTACATAAGACATTCTGTCTTATTTAAAAGCATCTCTCCAATGGAATCAGATTTCGTTCATAAAACGAGAGTAGTAATCTCTACCTATTTCATAAGGTTGTTATGAAAATCACATGAAATAACTCGAAGTGAGCATTATTTATACACTGTAAACACACGTGCAAATACAAGCTACCATGACTACTTCTATGTTCACACCATTCTTCCCAGCATTGGGTGGGTGGGGATTGGGGGTGGGCTTGGGGGGTCCAGTGCCTGCAGCAGAAGTGATCCCATGAATATGTATATTGTCATTGCCTGTTTATTTATCTGCCTCCCTAACGAGACTGTGATTTCTTTGGAAGCAGAGACTGTGTCTTAGTCATCACTGCATCTCTATTTACATAGAAAGACATTCAATCGTTGTTTATGGAATGTTGAATAAATTCTGAATCTTCACTGCCTTTCAGACTCCTGGCTGCCCATGAATTATGTGCCAGAATACAACATGGAGTAATGTGAGAAATGACACAGCAAATGCCCATGCGCTAGAAACAGTCTGCCAAAAATGACTACTACCTTATTGCCAGGGCACTGGCTCCTCTGGATAAAGAGCCTAAATTCTCAGAATTAGAAGTATTCCTTGAAGCTGGTCAACAAAGGAAGAATTGACAATTAAATGCCTTGGAAAATAATAACAGCTGAACTTTATTGTGTCCTTATCCTATGCCAAGCACTGTGCTAGGAAGCTTCACATTATTATCTTATTTAAAACTCATGACAATACAAGGAGGTTTTGTTATTATCCACATTTTACAGATGAAGAAATTGAAAAAGATTAAGTGACCTCACCAAGCCGTATGTGGTAGAACCAGAATTGAACTCTATTTCTATTTTATTCCAAAGCCTAAATTCTTAAGTAATGCTGTACCCGGCTGTCTGATCAAAGAGAGGTCCTTGTGTGTTTATCAGTTAGGATAGAATGGTCTCATCTTGATCACCTCAACACCAAGCAAAAAAAAAGGAGAATTCTTCCTCCTCTCTCCCTCTCTTCCTTTCCCAATTCCTGTGCACAGTCACTGAGCTGGCACTGGAGATACACCAGTGAACAGAGACAAGGAGCAGCCACTTTGGGGAAAGAAGACAGAGAAGTCAGAGATGTCAACTGCAATGAGAGGGGGATGGTGGGGGGCTAGATGTCAACAGGGTGATGAAATGGGGTGACATGAAAGAACACTGTCAGGCCCAAATGTAGAAGGGCAGGACCAGCCCCTCAGGCCTGGCAACAGCAGGGTATTGTGAAGGCAAGTGCTGCAGAAGAGGCAGCATGATGATGGGATGGGATATCTGGCACAGATCAGAAGCCCTTAATGATCATTTCCTAAATGAGATGTCACAAAGGACAACATAGCCTGAGGTCCTGCGGAGCTGGGGGTGGTTGAAATGTTGTAATCAGACTAGTTAGCTGGTGGTGATCAAGTGGCCTGCAATTCATCGGTCTTAAACTGAACCTTGTGGCTCCATTTATACCAATTGCCTCAAATCCTTTCATTCAGCCCTTCAGACCTCTCTCTTGCTGATTTCACTGTATCCCTGCATCTACAAGGCTCACCGCATTTGCAGGTGACTTTCTGATTTAGTTCAGTGCCCCCTCATATTCCTTCTCTGACCCTCAGGGTTCTCCTGGCCACTCTGTGTCTTCACTCTAGTTCTTAGCATTTCTGGCTTCTCTGAATAACTCTGGGTATTCCCGTGTGACACTGGCCCTAAAAACTCTGGTCACATCCTCCTAATGAGCTGGTACCACCATTAGACTTGCTTCAGCCTCAGGAGGGACTGGAAACTACACAGCTTCAACCTTTAGACAATGACAGTGTCCAGATATTCAAGATACTTCCTCAGTTTCTCCTCTATTTCTTCACATCTATATTGTTTATGTATTTTTCTGTCATCTCGTCAACCATTATTGATAACCTACTTTATACTCTACTGAGAATAAAAATGAAAGGAATTCACAATCTGACAATGACAACTAAGTGGAGGTACTTGAACTATACTATCCACAGGTTCAGAGTCCCCACATTTATGTCTCTTGCCACAAATTCTCCCTCAAGTTTCAAACTCACACCGAGCTCCCTACCTGACATTCTTACTCAGCTGTCCAATAGCATTTCAAAATTAACACATCTAAAATATGGTTTTCTACTGATTGTTCTTCCTCTTTTCGTCAACATCCTCACAGTCGGAAAAAAAAAAAAATACAGGAGTCACTTCTGAGTCCTCTCTTTCCCTTACTGACCCCTATAAATAATCCATCAATGAGTCCTATCTATTCTACCTACAAAATATGTCCTGAATCTGTCCATTTCTCAAGTCCATTCTCACCACCATTGGGTGCTGCAGGCCTACAGAGCCCTTTGTGCACATTCGAAAAAAGGTCCCCTTCCTCTAGGCCTTCACAGCCTAGCACCAGGATGTTTGCTGGCAAGCAGAGCATGGTCGGGATTTTAACCTCCACTTGACCTCCAAGCTCATGCTCTGTGCAGTAAATAACTTACAGAAACACAGGCATGCTCCTGCCGTCATTTTCTCTCTACTACTGCAGTGGCTTCATAAGTGCCCTTCCTATGGTCAATTTTCCACATGGCATTCAGAGTGGCCTTCTAAAATCTTAAACCAAATCATTTCACTCTCTTGCTTAAAACTGTTCCTTCTTTACCTTGACCTACAAGGCCCTACATGATCTGGAATCAGTCTGCCTCTCTGACCTGCTAGCCTACCCTTACTCTAACCTTTCTCTTTCTTAAAAACATAAAACATCAAGCTCCCTTCTCACTGAATGAGGTCTCTTCTTTTCTACCTTCCAGTTTGGACCACAGCACATAGAACAAGGTTAGTCTGAATATTTGGTTCATCATATACTCTCATCATTAATTCATGCATACTGTCATATTTCATTACTTATTAGTTATTTTTAATAATGTAATAAGCATACCTGGCCCAACCAGCCAAAACACGGCTGGGACTTTGACAATGACTTGCTTCCAACCGTATGGTCCCCTGATTCTCCCCATCTAAGGGAACCATAAATACAAATCTTGGGTTCTCATTCTCTTGCTTTCCTACTTATATATTATTGTATCTATATGTATTCCTAGTTTGTTTTTTATTTTAGTAGTTTTTAATATTATAAAAGATTATCATATTATATGTAACCTAGAAAATTTTCATTTAGAATTATATTGCTAAAATCCAATTACATTGTTGTGCCCCTGTTCGTTTTTTACTACTGTATAATATTCCTCTATGTGACAATATTGCACTATTCCTCTACTCACCAGTGATGGGCATTAAACTTCTTTCCAGGTTTTTACTATCGGGAACCAGACTGTTATTAATATTCATGTATATGTCTCAATTGAATCAGATTTCATTTAAAATGAGAGAAGTAATCTCTACCTATTTTATAAAGCTTATAGAACATGTGCAAGAGTTTCTAATAAGTATAAACCTAGAAGCAAGTTGAACTATTAGCTCACAGTATATAATGCCAAACTATTTTCCAAAGTCATTGTACCAGTTCATACTCCCACCAGCAACATTGGAAGGTCCTGTGGATCCAAAGCCTCTTCAACCACCTGATATTGTCAAACTTTTTAATTTGAGGCCAAGCAAATTGGTGTAAAAGGATATCTCAATGTGGCCTTGATTTGCATTTCCATAATTACTGAAGAGCATAACGTGTTCGTTGGCTATTTCTATTTCCTCTCTTCAGTGCTTCACTGTTTCAGCCTGAATGTTCCCACCACAAAGAGAACTTCCCTGACCACTCACCACATAAAGGTTGCCACTCTCTCATACAGCACCCTGTTTCCTTTGTGGCCTCTACCACGACCTGAAATTATCTAGCTTGTTTGCTGATATATTGTCTAGTTCCCTCAGGTAAAATACAAGTGCCAAGGATTTGGGTTGCCTTGTTCATTTGTCCATCTCCATTGCCTAGAACAGTGCTGAGTCCAGAGAAGGTGGATGAATATGTGGGGACAGAGATATGTAACTGATTAAGTGTTGTATTCGAGTCAGTTGCTCTGAGTTTTAATATCAGCTCCCCACTTACTAGTTGTGTCATCATGAACTAATTACTTAAAATATATGTTCCTGAGTTGTCCCATATGTAAAAAAGAGGTACTAGTATTCCTTGTTTCATGAGGTTGTTATGAGGTTTAAATGAGTTAATACTTGTTAAGTTCTTAGAATATTACCAAAACATACCAAGTGCTCAATAAATGTCCATTATTATTATTAATGTGTGATTTTTATTACTACTCCATGGCTTGAGAGCACTAGGCACCAAACCAGCCTGGACGCAATGAACATCCTCCTATCTCACACCTCTACATCCTGCTGGTCTCCCACAGCCTGGAGGAAAGGAGAGGGGAACTTGGTGAAAATGGGGGGGGGGCAGTTTATTTTCAGGAGAATAGTCTGGTCATCCCACACAAGAAGTCAAAAAACAGCACAGAGTGGGTGCTCAACAATTCTTGATGGATAAATGGTCCATAAACCATCAATTCATACACCCTATAACTCTAGCACTACATTACACACAAGTCAGGACAATCTCCCCTCTCCCTTTATTCTGGCTTATATTTTCAAAGAGAGAAAAGAAAAATATATTTTTAAAGATGGCAAAGAAAAATAAATAGGCTAGATAAGAAAAGAGGGGAACAGAAAACTGAGGTAAGGGAGGAAGGGTGGAAGGCAAAGGGGTGGGGGGGGATTTCAAATTGCAGTGTGGCAATGGCCTCTAACGTAGAACAGTAAAATGCTGAAAATAAAAACAAAAGGGAGTCCCTCCACCAACCACCCTCCCAAGGAAATTTTTCTTTTTAAAGTATGAATAGGGACAGGGAAAAGATAGACAAGAGAGGCGAAGAACGGACAAGGGGCCCAGAGTGGGGAAGGGGAGGAGGGGAGCCCCAAGGCAAACTTCATTTCCCCATCATGCCTGGGGGAGAATTGTCTCCATTAAATCTGTAGCCCTCAATCAATGTCACCTTAGATGCTAGCTTACCTTATTCTGCAAACAGGAGCCCCACTCCATTCGGAGCCTTCCTTGCCCCAAAGCGGGAAACGCGGCCTTGGTTAAATGCGCTAGGAGGTGAAGCCGAAGTGAGATTCCAGTGAGAATTCCGGCAGGTTCACTGGGAGAAACTGTTTCCATCTGAGAAGGATCAGGAGTCCTGGCCAGGGACCAGCTACCCTCTGGGTGTCAAATTCTGTAACAGCTCACCGCCCAGGAAAGCGCCGCGTCCCTCCCTCCTCCCCTGCTCCGGGGCTCCGGACACCCGCAGGGGAATCCGGGTGCGCGGGGGGCCGGGCCGCCGGCGGGCGCGGCGGGGCGAGCCGGGTCCCCGCTGCGCTGCCCACTGGCGGCAGGTCAGGGTCCACCTTCAGAGAACCCAGCTACTTGCCTCAGCACCGACTGTGCTAAATACTGAAGCTGGTGGCAGGATGCCTTGCCGGGACTGGGGACTCCCTCCTTCTCCAGTCCTTGGCTGGCGGGGACGAGCCTGGCGGGGACCCGAAATGCTCAGGGTATTGCAGACCTTGAGACTACCGAGGGGTGTGCATGCGCCAAAAATAACTCCCCATCCCCCCCTCCCCTACACACACACACACACACACACACACACACACACACGCACGCACCGTTTCCCCTTGATCGTCCCTCCTGAGGAAAGTAACTGCAAAAAGCAGCACCGGGGAGGGAACCCTGTGCTTAAATATGAAAGCCAACATTATTTCCAAGACCAAATTTGGGGATGGTTTTAACTTTAAGGTTTGGATTTACGCCGCTTAAAAAAAAAAAAAAAAAGACATGGACCAAATTCCCTCGTGTGTGCGTATGTGTGTATGTTAAGGCCGCATTTCAGGTGTTAACCAGAGCTTCAAAGGAACGACAGGGAGGCAGTGAAATCACAGGTGGCGGTTTTCCCACTCCAAGGTTAGAATCCCGTCTTCAATTCCAGCGTGTTCGCCATCACACCCTCCCCCCGCTGAAGCTGCTGCCTGGAGCCGCGAGGCGGCGCGGGGGTTAACGCCGCCCTGGCGCCCGCGCTCCGCGCCGGCATCCCCGGGCCCAGAACGCGCAGCGGCGGGCGGAGGGAGAGCGGGGAATCACCCGCCCGCTCCCCCTCCGTAAGGCGCTTCCCGCCCCGTTCTATTTATAGCTCCACTGCCAGCTGCTGCAGGGAACTCACCAGCCGCGCTGAGCATTTCGGTTCCGAGAGCCTTCCAGAGACAGGAGATGTACATAAATTCAGAGAATGGCACAAATGTTTCTAGCCTTCTGGATTTTGAATGCTACTCTTCACCCTGTGTTTCATGTATTCTATTTCCAAGTTTAAAAAGAGAAAGAGAGAGAGCCAAGAGGATTTTGAGACAGGTGAAATGCAGGCAGGCAGTTTGTCATGCTGGGGCCTTTTGTTATCAGATGCCTGGGGGAGGGAGGTGGTGGAGGGAAGGTCCTCCTTGGATTTTACTGGCTTCAGGCTCTTTTTATATTTTCTGCAACACTTGTTTAGGTTTTTGTCAGACACGTGGTCAAAAGAGGTAAAAAGCTACTTCAAGAGGAATGAAAAATCACATCCTCTGTCAACTGCCTACTTTACTGGGGGATCTGAGTATAATACACACATCTGGGTGTTCTCTGTCAAATCTCACACAAACACTCCATCTAAAAAAAATTTTTAAAAATTTAAAAAAAAAAAAAAAAACAGGCTAGTTATGGTGTCACATATGGGTTCCAAACCCTAATGGATCCCGGTGACACAGGAGAAAATAACATCTACTGCCCTGAGTCTTAACGTTCAGTATAAAATAATGCATACTGCACCAGTGCTAAACTGATAACATGGCTTCCTAGTCTCTTCCTTCAAGTACTTCTTCCCGAGCCAGTTCTTGAGCCCCTGTCCTAGCACAGCCCCTGAGGGACCCGAGTGCTACAGAAGAACACCAACAGCATCTGCCTTCACAGAACTTAGCCAATAGGTATGGAAGGAGATCCAGACTCCACCTAGGGCTCCCCTGCATGTCTCAGGTGGGGGTGCGAAGTCCATCCACTTCTGCCCCTCCTTCCCTGTCTTACACCTTACCCTCTCAGGGTTTTTCTTTTAGGGTTGACCCTAATATAGTTAGAGATTATTATTTATTTAACTGTATTTAAACAGAATGATCCTTGAACAGGGCTTCTAATTAATTTAACTTTCTAGTTATCTATGGGCTAAGCAGAAATCCCTTTTGATTTAGGTCCTTATTGTTGACAGGCTTTTTCCCTATAGTCGCTTTCCTGCCCTACTAGAGAGAGATGAGTCAGCATCCAGGAGTACATCAAGGAAATGCAAAAGAAAGGCTGTAAAGACCCATGTCCTGAGTTCATCCTGCTATTTATATTGTCTTGTTGAATTACTATTTTTTGTGCATCACTTCCTTACCTGTAAAATGTGAATAATAATTATAAATACTCATTGGGTTCTTATGAGATTAAATGTGATCTACCTACACTGCTTAGGTCTGTGTCTAGCCTGAAGTAAAGCTCAAAAGACATTAAATATTATTACTGGAGTTGAATTTGTACAAAGAAGCATTAAAATCTATTTTATCTACATAAATCCACAATATAAGTGGGTTTTCTTTTTTATTTAAAAATAACATTTTTAAAATATAGTTGGCATTAAATATTATGATAGTTTCAGGTGTATGACATAGCGACCCAATTTTTATATACCTTACAATGTGATCATCACAATAAGTCTAATAACATGTGGAATCTACAGAAACAGAACAAACTAAACAAAACAGAAACATATTTATAGACACAGAGAACAAACTGAGTGGTTTCCTTTTCATTGGACTAAAGCAGATTCCCCAAGGCATTCCGTATACATGGGAAGTCCCTGGCCACTGACCATGCATTTTCTTCTTCCAGGAAAAGAAAACATTCCCTCCAAAGGCCTTTGAAAAGTCCTGCTGCTAATCTGTATAAGTCCCACTCTGACACCCAGGGTAAAGAATCATCTGCTGCTAAGAGTTCACTGCTGTCCTGAAGATAATATTTTGATATATGTATGATAAGTTCTTTAAACATAAAAACACTTGGAAGTTTTCGAAGGGACTATGAAGAGGAAGTATTTCTATTTAACTAAAAACCCAAAGCTCAATATAGATTTGTATAGTGTCTAATTTCTCCTCCTAAAAATTGAGCTCTAGAAGGTAGGAACTGGATCCTATAAAAGTAGTGCTCTGACAGAGAGGACCAGTTATTTGACCCCAGTGTCCATCCTCCCTCTCTTTAGAAGAGAATTCTTGAGTTTTAGACTTGTAGCCAGATATGGTCTGCATGTTCTTGCCAATGAACTATAAAACAAAAAGCATCACGTAGAAGCTTCCCAGAAACCTCCCCCAAGATACCTGGCAGTGGTGACTTTTTTGTGTCAACTTAGCTAAGCTGAAACAATATTTCTCAGAATCCCCTTCCCTGAATGGATCTGCACTGGGATGGGCTAGGACAAATTTGCACAGTTTGGAAGGTGGAAGTGAAGCAGCAGCCATGTTTATACTAGAAAGGTCAGTGTTAAGTCAGGTGTTGTTGCAGCTTATGCATCTTATCAAGAATCTACTGGCTCATTTTGTCAGTATGACATTGCAGCTGGGTCTGCAGCAATTCCTGCTGGATCTGGCTGTTTTTCTAGCTTCCGAAGAAAATGCATGTTAGCTCCATGACAAAGGATGCCAGCTTTTCCTACAGGTTACCAGCATCATCAGAACTGGAGATTTGGAGGTGGTTAGAGATTAGTGCAGGTTTTACTTTGTCCTTGTTCTTTCTCACATTATTTCTGTATCAGCCAGGGTTTGGCCAGAAAGACTGAACCAAGTAGGAGATATATATTAAGGGAATTATTGCAAAGAATTGGTTTACACTGGAAGCTGGCTAGGCAAGTCTACAATCTGTCAGGCAGACCATCAAGAAGGGACCCTCTAAGGAACAAGGTGAGGTTGCAGTCCGAAGGTGGAATTTCATCTGCTGGGAAACCTCACTTCTGCCTTTCAACTGATACAATCAGGTAACCAGATTATCAAGGATAAGCTTTCTTACTTATAAAGTAAACTGATTATAGACTTTAGTCACATCTATAAAACACCTTCAAAGCAAGTAATTGAATGACTGAGGATGATAGCCTAGCTAAATTGACACATATAACTAACCATGAAAATGTCCATCTTTCCTTCTAAATAGCCTGTCCTGCTGTCTTCGGGCCCAGCACTATACACAGAACCAACATGGAACATAAACAGTTTAAACTATACCCACAGTTTGGAAGGTCAAGTCCCTAAAATAAATCTATTATTCTACTTCACTCTTAGCAAACCTGCTTTTCTGATCACATGCAATCTGATACTGATACAGTGACACTTATACTTTGCTGCTCTCTTCTCTTTCCACTATCCTGCTCTCTACAATAGAGATATGATGGCTAGATGAGCAAACTTTAACATGAGGATGAGGGCCACACTTCAGGAATGGTGGAGAGGTGAGCTGCTAGGGTCTGAGTCATGAACACTGCAGAGCTACCATACCACCCCTGAGTGGCCTGTCTCTGTATTTCCTTTACATGAGAGAGAAATTGATTTCTAATTTTTGAAGCCACTGTTCTGTTGGTGTTTACTGTTTCTTGTACCAAACCCATTTCTGATTAATGTAAGTTTTATGTCTTATATATACAAATGCTTTATAAGTAAATGTCAATTAGAAGACTCAACAGTTAGAGCATCATGAATTAGGGTGGGAGAAAAAGCCACTGAACTATTTTATTTATTTCTTTTCACCTAATTTTCAGAGGACATCTGTTTCAAGTAAACTTGCATTTGAAAAAGGCAGCCAGCCACTCACTGTAAAGACTCAAGCCAAGTTCCTTTAATTTTCTGGGCCTCACTTGTCACATAAAATGAGAAGTTTGGACCAGGTGGTTCCCAGTATACTTACAGATCTGAAGTGTGTAATATCTACTGAGAACATGGGGAGCACCAAGATGCTGGACTGAGTTTCTCTGAGATACATGTAGGTAATATCATAGTCAGATGCATCGACCCTACCATTTATTAATCATGACACTGAGCAACTTCTCTATGCCTTGGTTTACTTGTATCTAAAATAGGTATAATTGTATTAACTATACAATTGGGACAGTGTGAGGATGAAATTATCGAGTACACGTAAAGCACTTAGACTAGCACCTAGCATGCAGGGAGTTTTAAATAAGTATAAACTACAATTATTACTTATCTTTAGGTTTCAGTGTGGGCAGAGCTGGGATCAAGAAAAAAAAAACCAGTAGATAAAAAATAAAGAATGGAGTTTTGTGGCTTCCCTCTACAAACACAGCAGAAATTAAAAGAAGTTAGTGGGTATAATTCTAAATATGCCCATTACTTTTCACATTTACATAGCCATCTGCTAAATGGTTCAATGCCTCCGGTGACAGTCACTGTGCACACACAGTAACTTCATGAGTCAATGAGTTAAAAAACACTCCTAAAAGTGACATTTTCTTGGCATCTTCTTTAACATCTTTATAGGTTACCATTCTAATTGGGAAATCACAGTTCATGAATCAGTTTTTCTGAATTGAAAATAAAAGTTTTTAATCAGACAGAATTTATTGAGTTGGTTATTGGCAGGACTTGAATCGCTAATCTGTTCTCTGTTTAATCAATAAGTCTGAAGTTGTTTTTCGTACCAAACATGGATGTAACACCTGTACCATTCATTTATTCATTCAACAAATATTTACTGAGAGCCTATGTTGTGTCTAGGATGTATCAGTGATCAAAATGCAAAGAATCCCGGTCTTGTACAACCTGTAATCTATATTATAAAGAAGGCATGGAGAAGGTATGGATAATTCATGTAAAACAACTTGCATAGTTTTTCTTGAAACAAAAATTCCAACCTGATTGTTTTATTAATGCATCCTTACTTTCTGACAAACTTTATTCCTATCTTGGCAGCAGCTCAGTCAACCTGACTTCCTTGAAGACTAGCATAGGAGAAGAAAGCTGGTTATCTCCTATTCTTCCTAAGACTCCACCACTGAGCAGCTAACATAGATAAACACCCCTAAAGGCATAGCCATGTGTCTCTTGGGGGCATAATCTGACTCTTGATTGCTCCATCATTAGCATTACCACAGCTATTGTTTCTTCAGGGGTTAGACTATACTGATCAAAAGGACAGAAAACCAGAAAAGCTTCTCTGGAGTACAAAAATAAATTGTGAAATAACCACCAGCCAAGCTCAATTTTTTTCATCCATGCACTCTCTTCCTAAATTCTTACATTCATTCCATAGTTATAATAACCATTTTTGTGTTGTTAACTCCCCAATTTATCCTCAGGCCATACTTGTTTTCTGATATACAGACATATATCTAACCAGCAACTGGATAATATCTAATGTTTCAGGCACAACAGAGATAAAATTAACCTTACATGGTTGACTCTACATGCTCCCCATTTTTGCCCTCACTGCACACAAGCACTGTGTTATTTGTTTTTACCTCTTTGATAGCTCTTGAATCCATATGCTCTTTTCTCCACTGTAATTTGTTGGATCCAAGCCAAGATCAACTTTTTCTTAGACAATTTAAATAACCTTCTCACTGGTTTCCCTGCTTCCACTCTTCTCCTGTAATAATTCATTCTCCATTTTATCTTGTCATTCCCTTCCATTTTTACTAAGAAAAAATTTCCTTCATACAGTCTATGAGCCCTGCATGGTCTGGCCCTATTTTAAATCTCTGGTTTCATCTCACACCAATTGCTTTCTCACATCCAAAAATACTGTATTTCCTTTAGCTCCTTGCAAAAGTCTCAGATTTTGTTTGTTTGTTTTTTGCCTTTTTGCCTTTGAGAATTTCTCCCAAATTTTTCCCTCTGTTTGAAATGCTTTAGCTGATCATTTCCAACAGCTTGACCTTGAAAAATCCTTCAGGTGTTAGCTTCAATCACTTCCTCCAGAAACACTCCTCTGATTCCTCCAGATTAGAATTAATGCTAACAACTATAGAGCCTATGGCACTATCCCACTCTTCTACTTAGTACAGCTTTTCTGCTACAATGCATATTTCTGCAATTATATTTATAATAAGCTCATATGTCATCAGTAAATAGGGGATAATAGTGTACTGTTGGTTCATATATTTTTCTCTCCAGCATATTAATGTTTTATACAAATAAAAGCAGTTGAAAACAAACTACACTAATACAGCAAAGTACAACAAGGCACAGAGGAATATAAAGCTATATATGAAACCCATTCAGTAACATCCTTGTTGGGTTAAGTTTAGCCAAGTGTTCTCTCTTGGAAGTGCTTATTACATGGTTCTCCCCAACTCTGTACATTTTCCTCTTGGTTCTACAACTCATCAGCTTCAACTTTTCCTTATACCAACTCCATCAAGTCATGCTTACTTTTTAATTTTCTAAAATAAAGGTTTATATTTATTATAAAGTTTGCCTTTTAACTGCACAAGAATTTTTACCAGAATTGTAATTGCTTTTTTCAGCCCTCTGGTTATAGATTTGCACAGGTTTTAAGTGATTGGGAGAATGCGATGAATTTTAATATTTAACTAAAATTGTTCTTATGCTCTTACAGTAGATAATACTAAAGTACACCAGTGTCCAGGTCTCCCCTAATTCTGATTAAAAAAAAAAAAAAAGATCATTTTTCACTACCACCTTCCCAATGTGAAGCTTTCTAACTCTCTTGCCCTGGAGCCACGTGTGGGGTCTCCCTCTACCTGAGTTCCTGAGCAACAATGATGAGCAGAGCCCCACTGCAGACTCATTTTGGACATAAATATTTGCTGTTTTAAGACCCTTAGATTTTTCATAGACTATCCTGATTAATTCATAGTTTGGTATGAGGAGTAAGATGATGCTATAACAAAATCTTAAAATATGTGATATTGGCTTATGTAATTGTTCTGTGGGCAACATAATGGAAGTTATAAAAGTAGTGTCCATGTTACACATAAAAAAATACTTGATGACACTGTTGCTTGCAAAAACTTGGAGGTATATTATGTACCAATGAACAAGCAGTAATGCAAAATTAGTGATGAGGAAGTCTGGGAAGAGTTATGTGAATAGTGAATATGTGAATAGATCTCTCTGAATAAGCAAAAAATGTGAAGCTATTTGTATGCCACGTGACTGTTCACCAAAGTGTGACCTCAGCAGAGAAGGATTTTAATAATAAGTAGATTAGATTACTGGTTCTGTGGATACCAGACAGCCTCTTTTCCCAGCCACCTCTGTCATCCAATGGGTTCATGAACAAAGTAGCCATGGTGGTAGTGACAGAGGTTATGCATAGGCTCAGCAACACGGACTTCCACTCACCAAGGTTGACGAAGCAATGGCCCCTGCTGAGTGCCCAATCTGCCAGCAGCAAGAACAACACTGAGTCAGCATCACCTGGGATGATCTGTCACCCATCTGATGGCAGGTTGATTACACTGAACCACTTCTAACATTTTCTTCTTACTAAAAGAGACAGTTACTTTGGATATGGATGTCTTCCCTTCATGCAATGCTTCTGTCAAAACTACCACCCATGGACTTACACGGTGCCTTATCCACTGTCATGGTTATGCCATACAGCACTGCTTTTGATCAAGGAACTCACTTCACAGCAAATGAAATGAAGCAATGGACCAAGGCTCACAGAATTCACTGGTATTATTACATTTTCCACCATCCTGAAAGAGCAGGTATGATAGAGCAGTGGAATAGACCTTTGAGGACTAAGCTGCAGGGCCAACTAAGTGGCGAAAACTCACCCAAATTGTGTTCTGTTTCGTGGAAAGTTTAAGTTAAAAGTGATGAACTTGGATATTTAGCTGAGATTTTTAAGCAAACTGTGGAAAGTACAGCCTAGTTTCTTCTAATTTCTTATGGTAAAATGTGAGAGGAGAAAGAGATAAACTGCAGTAATTGTTACCAGTAGGGACACTACCATTTGGAGGAAAAGGGATAGAGGTGGGATGAAATGAAGAAAGGCTGTTGGAATTCTGGGATTCTACAGGATGGGACAATAGAGTTGATGGGCTGCCAGCATGCATTATCATTCAAGAGACGAATAATTTCAAGTGTGATTCAAAAATCAGCAGGGCTGCCACTGCCACCACATACTTAGAGAGCAGGGCCAGCTCCTCTTTGGCTTCAAAGGCCAAGGCTGTCTCCTTCTGGGCCAGGCTGCTACCATCCAGTGCCTTGGGGGCAAGGCTATTACACAGACCCTTGCAGGAGGATGGCACTGCCACCCGGAATCATGTCCCAGGGGGCCTGGAGAGTAGAGAGGATGGAGCCAAAAAGGATTATTCTTGAGCCTCAAGATCTAATAGAAATAAAAAAGACGTGATGGAGTTAGCTCTGCTGTGTGTCGAACTTGCTTGGGACATGTCGCCCTTTTTGTCTTTCCAATCATTCCCTTTTCAAATGAGAACATCTGTCCTATGTCTGTTCACCATTATAATTTGGAAGCACATAACTCATCTGGTTTCACAGATTTACAGCTGGAGACAAATTTTGCCTCAGGATGAATTATACCGTGAGTCTCACCCATACTTGATTTAGATGATATTTAGACGAGGCTTTGGACTTAGAGCTGCTGCTGGAACAAGGTAAAAATCTGGGGACTGTTGGGACAGATGAATGTTTTTGCATGTGAAAAGGACATGAATTTTGGAGGGCCAGGGAGTAGAATTTTATGGACTGAACTATGTCCCCCCAAATTCCTATTGAAGCTTTAATGTCCAATATGACTATATGTGGATATATGGCCTATAAAAAGGTAATTAAGGCTAAATGGGGTCATAAGTGTGAGGTTCTAATTCAATATGACTGGTGTCCTTATAAAGAGAGAGAGAGAAAACCAGGGATCAATGCACAGGGGAAAAACCATGTGAGGACATAGCAAAAAGACTGCTATCTGCAAGCCAAGAAGGGAGGCCTGAGGAGAAATTAACCCTGCTAGTACCTTATCTTGGTCATCCAGCCTCCAGAACTGTGAGAAAGTATTTTTTTTAATATTATTTAAGCCACCCGGTGTATGGTATTTTGTTATGGCAGCCCTAGAAGAGTAACTCAGGCCACAATTTGACAAGGTAAAATAAATAAGAATTGAGCTCAAATAAGAAATGTCTGGTTTTCAAGCAAAAGTGGAATAAAGTAGAAAGAATACAAAATATTCAGTCTCACAGAGTTAAAGGGCAACTTTTTTTTTACTTTGAAGAACAAAAGATAAGCTTCACTATGTCTTTAAGAGACAAATGATCATATTTTTAAAAATCAACGATAATCACAAACAATAAAATATATTTTTATTAAATTTATTGTGGTAAAATTGGTTAATAAAATTATACAGGTTTCAAGTATACAATTCTATAATACGTCACCTGAATATTGCATTGTGTGTTTAGACTAAAGGGAACAGAGGTAGGACTTATATTTTTGAAGTATATAGTCTGATGAGTTTTGGCTATCACATGTAACCGATCAGAATGTAGAACATTTGCTTTTCCCTAGAGGGTTTTCTTCATGTTTCTTGCCAATCGCTCTCTACTCCTGGCCCCATCAGTAACTGATCTGCCTTCTATCACTTTATAATAGACATGTCTTCCTTAAGATTTTCATATAACAAAATCACACAGTATGTGCTCCTTTGTGTCTGGTTTCTTTATCCAGCATAATACTAAAAAATGTTTTCATGTTGTTATGTGTATCATAAAGTCCTCTTGTTTTTTGCTAAGTAGTATACTATTGTATGGACTATTATAATTTATTTACTCACTCATATAGTGATGAAAATTTACACTGTATGCAGTTTCTGTCTATGATAAATAAACCTGCTATGAACAATCCTATACAAGTCTTTGTGTAGACATGTGAATTTATTTCCCTTGACTATCTAGATGTAGAATTGCTGAGTCATATCATATGAATATGTTCATCTTTATAAGAAATTGCTTAACAGTTTTTCAATGTAGTTGTCCCATTTACCTTTCCACTAGCAATATGTGACAATTGCAATTGCTCTACATATTCACCAACATTTAGGGTTGCCTTTCTTTTAAATTTTATTTTATTATTAGTTTCAAAGGGGTTGCCTGTCTTTTAATGTTAAACATTCAAGTTAGTATGTAGTGGTATCTCATTGTGAATTTAATTTGCATATCTCTGACGACTAATAATGTTGAGCATTTCTTTCATATGCTTACTGACCATTCATATATGCTCTTCTGTGAAGTATCTGTTCAAATCTCTGGCTCATATTTATTGAGCTATTTCTTCTTATTATGAGTTCTAAACATATATAAAGAACTCTTACATGTACTTTATGTATGTATTGGATATTTTCATTCAATCTGTGGTTTCTATTTTCAGTGTTTTAATACTATCTTTCAGAGTGAATTTTTTTTTTTTTTTTTTTTTTTTACTAAATAGTTTATTATAAAAGGCTGTAACTCAGGAACAGCTAAATGAAAGATCTATGTAGGGCAAGGTGTGGGAGAAAAGTGTGGAGTTTCCATGCCCACTGTGAGTGTGCCAACTCCCTGAATCTCCAAGTGTTCACCAACCTGGAAGATTCCTAAACCACGTCCTTTTGGGTTTTATGAGGGGCTTCATTACACAGGCACGATTGATTCAATCATTTCCAGTAGTGATTGGACATAATCTCCAGCCGCTCTCCCCTCCCTTGAGGTTGGGGTAAGGGGCTGGAGGTAGGAAGTTCCAGCCCTCTAATCACAATGTTAGCTCCACTGGCAACCAGCTCCCATCCTTAAGTGGGCTCCAAAGAAGAGAGTGACTCTTTTAATAATGATAAACTCCAATGACATTTAAGTTACTTGCTGTTTAGTTTGATTCTTTAAAATTTTGTTTCTAAGTTTTGATAGGGTCTATAGTAGCCTTTAGTCTTAGGTTTAATTTAGCCCTACTAACGTGTGGCCCTTCCTGGTGCCCACTGAGTGAGTAATAAGAACTCTTTAGCGTGGCTGTGGTTGATCTCTGGGAGGTGTGCAGCTCCCCAGTTGCTTTCTAGCTTGGATGTACAGAATTTCATCCTGTGCATGAGTGGATTGTTATTCAGTTAAAGACTCTATAGAACTCATAATCAGATTTCTAGAGTTCTTTTCTGTGACTGTTTTTTTTCTCTTTGAAACTCTTTTCCACAATTTCTAGTCTCCTCAGACACCCTGAACTCTTACCTCCACTTTCTCACCTCACTGAAGCAGCCGCAATTTTGTATGGCTTCCTCTGCCTGCTTCACCATTCCAAATGTGCTACCAGATAGAAAGCTGGGCCATCACAGAACTCATCTGTTTCCTTTTTCTTAGTGATAACAATCCCATACTTCCTTATATACAATGACCGAAAAGAGGTGTTCTACATATATATGTGTATGTGTGTGTATATATATATATATATATATATATATATATATATATATGACATTTAAGTTACTTGCTGTTTAGTATGTGTGCATATATATATATATATATATATACACATATACATATATATGTGTATATATATATACACATATATAAAATATATATGTGTGTGTGTGTGTGTGTGTATACACATATATATTATATATATTTTCTTCCAGTTTTCTAGTTGTTTAAAGCAGAAGGTTAAATCTGACCTGTGTTTCTCCATCATGGCCATAAGTGAAAGTCCTCATAAAGTAAATTTTCAACTAGAAAAGTTGAATAAAGGTAAAGAGCATAAAATATATCTCATGTACCAAAGCCAGTAGATTGAAGGTGCCATCCATTAAGTCAAAAAGCTGAAAGAGATATGATGGTTGATCAATTTTATCCATGCTGCAGTTTTGGAAACCTTGCCCTATAAAGAATGAAGGGTGTGGCTACTGGCAGATAGAGGTTGCTAAAGTCAAATAGATAAGAAGAATCCTGTTAAATTTTTGATAAAGCTACACTGATAAAAGAACCAGGAGACCATGACAATTTGAGACCTAAAATGGCTCTGGTTCACCCAGATGCCCATACACAGAAAGTAATCTGATTAACTAAAAAGATACCCAGTAACAGCACATTCACCAGTGTTCATTTCAGATTTGGCCAAGCAGTATAATAGAAAATGAAAACCTCCACAAACACAGAACTAAGGACCATGGAGAAGAGTGAGCAAGGGATATTATCCGAAAAGTATTTTCAGGTCCTAATTTAGGAGAAGTCCTCACTTTCAGAGTACATGGCCCTCACCATACTGCCAGTGGAATTTCAGAAATGGTATGAACCAGTGACATATTGTGCCTTTCATTTTTTCTCATCATAAGTGGGATTATTTATTGCTGTTATCCTATCTTTATCCTACTATTATTTATTGGGCATGTGGTATGGGGTAGGGAGATAACTTGTGTTTTTATTTCAAGAGTTCTTTAGATTAATAGTAACCAAGTCTGAATCTGATAATCACTACACATTATCCTTTAATATAAAGAATACTGTGCACCAATCAGAGATTCTGAACTCGATCTTAATGCCACTATTAAATGAAAATTTGAGATCATCTCCCTTTTTGAGGATTAAGTGTATAACATGGGTAAGCAGAAGAATGAGCTAAAATTTTGGTGATCTGACTCATGGTCTCCAAGAAATATTACCAGTGTTCACAAATATTCTGCTCTCTTTTACTTCCGGGTACCTAGAGGATTGCACTTTTCCACATCCACTGAAATTAGGATGGCTATATTAAATATGACTAAAAATAACATATGTCACTTTGGGGCAGAGGCATTGAACTAATTAATTATAAAAGAATGTTTAGTTCTGTCTTCTTCTACTAAGTTGGACCTTAAATAATCCCAGTTGAAATGGCAACATTATAAGATGGTGTTGTCTCCATCAGACTATGATTACAGATCCCTTTGCCAACAACTTCGAATATCTAAAGTGAGAAATACATTTTTTAAATTTAAGTCACTAAGAATTGTTTGTTGCTATTGTTAATACAGCTCATCATAGCTTATCCCTACTAAACGCTTT
The DNA here is from genome assembly GCA_028627145.1 of Eidolon dupreanum. Lineage (NCBI taxonomy): Eukaryota > Metazoa > Chordata > Mammalia > Chiroptera > Pteropodidae > Eidolon > Eidolon dupreanum. Next base: position 36,633,220 of record CM053501.1, read on the forward strand.
TGTGGAATTTGAGATTTTTTAGAAATCTCATTCTATTTCTAAAAGACATACCTGTACTAAGTGTACTAGTTAATACTTGTTCATTACCTGTCTTCCTTGAGAGACCACAAACTGCACGAGGGTAGGCATTCTCAATCTTATTTATTGCTACATCTCCTCAGTGCCTAATGTAGTACCTGTGAAAACATAGGCTCTCAGTACCTATTTTAAAAATAAGTAAGTGTGTGCTTGAGCATAGCAAATTAATGCTATTACATTCCATTTTATAATCTCAGAACTATAGCTTAATTCTGTTCTCATAATCCTATAAGTAATAATTAAAGATTGCTACTTTTATAGATTAAAATCATCTATATTTTTAAATAAAGATAACACTTATTATACTAGTATTTTTCATTCTAGATACCAGGCCAATACTGCAAATAAATACTAAACTTGCTATACACACAAAACTTAATTCTTCTCTTCACAAATAAATAGATAGTAAATAAAACAAATTTTTCACCCTTCCCAAAAAAGACAAGTACTCTTTCCCAGCAAGTGCAAAAAATGTAGCATAGAGTAAATGACATTTTGCAGAATATCAAATGCTAACACATAAAATTTCAGCTTTCTAGAAAGCAGTAATTTATTTTAAAGTCATTCATAATAAGTCTAACAGTAAGTCTAACATGCTATACCAGTGGAACAAATGTTATTAATTTATATAAAATGTAGTGTTTGCTAATTGATGAAGTGGTGAGATAGTAGATATTTAATTTATACTTAGAAAAATTGTGCCTTGACAAGGTTAAGTTTTGTTAGCTTGTTGGTCAACTTGTATTTTGATAACTGAATTCGAGTGTTGGAGTTATTCCTAGATATAACTATTATGATGCAGAATCATAGTAAACCAGGTATATTTTGAATCCACATTTTCTATAATACAATAATTTACATGAAAATTTAAAAACATTTACTGTGTATTTTCTCTGACTTTGATAGAAAATTTATTCTAGTTTTCCTTTTTTTTAATGCACTCTGACTAGAGAAATAACGAACATGAGTATTTAAAATGAAGATGCATAGAAATCCTTCTCTAACATATGTGAGAGTACCTATATAGAAAAACAGTAATATAATAATAGACTACCTTATAAGCATCTGAATCTGACATTTACTAGTTCTGTTTTTGTAAATTAACAACATTCTTTGAATTTTGCATATAGCAGTGGGTTTAAACTTTTGTGCTCCTATGAT
>CM053501.1:36634958-36658326 GCA_028627145.1 Eidolon dupreanum
AAAAATAACATAAGTACTGGATTTTTAACCCAGTCTGACATCTTTGTCTTTTAATAGGAGAATTTAAACAGGGGAATTCAGTGCTTCTCATCTATTGCAACAACAAACATAAGTGGCTTTATTTCCTTCATCTTATTTACTTTTAATGCTTAATAAGTTTAATAGTTTCTTCTTTTTTCCTTACTTTTCCTAGATGAGTGAATTTTCATCTCATCTATTTTCACTCCTCAACAGAAGTCTTGATTGACTTTTCCCTCTGTTCTCCAATTCCTATCCTCAGTAATCAGATAAAACATTTAGAAAGACATGCTTATACTTTACCACTCGTCCCTTTTACATCCTGGGTTTTGCTGAGATAATTGAGAATTTTAAGTACCAAGCTAACTTATTAACATTCACATCAACCTTCATCTTGCAAATTTCAATAATTTTCATGTACATGTAATCACATATAATGAAAGGCTCATTGCTCATTCCTGTTTGCTCTCTATTGCCTCTCTTCTACCTTCAAATTTCTGTTTTAATTCAATGAGAGTACTATTTTCTTCAAAATAGGGTATGGGGTAGTATGCTCTCTGAAAATGCATATGTTTCAAAATATCTTTGTATTAATTTTCTATTGCTGCATAACAAATGAATATACAGACCTTACAATTTATAAAACCACAATGAGATATCACCTTACACCTCTTAAAATGACCATAGTCATAAACACAAGAGATAATAAATGCTGGTGTGGATATAGAGAAGAGGAAACACTTGTGCACTATTCTTAGGACTGTAAATTGCTGCAGCAACTATGGAAAACAGTGTAAACAACACTCTGGCCAAGATAGCAAGTAGTTAACCTATGCTCATCTCTTTCTACAACCACATCAAAATTGCAATGAAATTATAAAACAACCATCATTGACAACCACCTGAAGACTAGCCGAACAGAAGTCTTATAACTAAGAATATAAAGAAGAAGCCACAGTGAGATTACTACGAGGGGTGGAGACTTCAAACTAGCAGGTCACATGCTCAGGGTGTGGCAGTTAAGAATCTGGAGGGCTATCTTGACTGTGGAGTTTCCTATTGAGAAGCAAGGGATCCAAACCTTGAGCTCCCCAACATGAGTCATCAATGCCAAGAAGAGGAGTCCCCATAACATTTGGCTCTAAAAACAAGTGGGGAAGTTTGATCCCTAGCAGGAGCAGAGACACCCTAAAGAAACCCGAGCAGCCCCACTGGTGCCAGCCTAGTTACCATCACACCCCAGAAGGAGCCACAGCTGCCACAGCCAGCCCCAGTCACGGTCACTACAACCATGAATAGCTGCCTGCCCTTGGAGCTGCTGACACTAAGCCTGGCACCATGGGCAGTGGTGCAGGGAGTAGCTGCTTGGGGAAGGGGGTAGGGAGCCTCACATCAAAAGTACCTGCCAGCAGGGACAAAAGCATTATCACAGTGAAGGTTTGGGGAACAGTAAAATGGTTCAATGTAAGAAACGGATATGTTTTCATCAGCAGGAATGATGCCAAAGAATATTTGTGCACCAGACTGCTATGAAGAAGAATAACCCTAGGAAGTACCTTCACAGTTCAGGAGATGGAGAGACTGTGGAATTTGAAGTTGTTGAAAGAGAAAAGGGTGCAGAGGCAGCAAGTGTTACAGGCCCTGGTGGAGTTCTAGGACAAGGTAGTAAATATGCAGCAGACCATAACCATTAGACACTATCGACGTCACAGGAGTCCTCCACACATTTACCATTAGTGAGAGTGGGCAAATGAATGAGGAATCAGATAGTACTCCTGAAGGCCAGGCCCAAGAGTGCAGGCCCTACCTGCAGGCAACAGTTCCCACCTTACTACATATAGAGACCCTACAGGCATTGACCACAGTGTTCAGACTCTCTCGTGCAGGAGACCAAGGTAGAGCAGTAAGACAGAATATGTATCGGGACTATGGACCAGATTCTGCAGGGACCCTCCTCACTAAAGGCAGCCTAGAGAAGATGGCAATTAAGAAGATTATGAAAATAAAGGAGATGAGATCCAAGGTCAGCAGCCCCCTCAACGTCGGTACCTCTGTAACTTCAATTACTGACACAGATGCCCAGAAAACCCTAAACCTCAAGATGGCAGAAAGACAAAAACAGCTGCTCCACCAGCTGAGAACTCTGCTGCTCTGGAAGCTAAGCAGGGAGGAGCTGAGTAAATGCTGGCTTACCATCTCTACCATTATCCAATTTAGTCACGAAACAAGAAGAAATGAATATGAAAGTCCAACAATAAGAAATGAACAAAAGATTGGAGCTAAAGACTTTAAGCGCTTGCTTTTTGTACATCAACCAGATAACTAGAACTATCTGCACTATCTATGCAGCATGAGATTTTTATTATTTTTACCTAAGGATATCTCTTTTTGTTGATGAAAAATGTGTTGTCTTTTTTTTTTTTTAAGTCTGTTTCTTCTCAATATACATTTAAAGGATTTTAAATTATTTCATATCTGGTCAAGCCAAGATTTTTAAAAACTTCATTTTTAATTTGTAACAAGACAAATTGCCACTAGCAATGGAGGCACTTCTATGAGAGGGACTGAAGATAGACTCGGTCGCTGACAAACTCACTCGCTCGCAGCTCCAGCACAGGGGCAGCAGCTTGAAAAGTGCCAGGCATATATGGGAAGGATATAAATTGATTAACTTTAGGGTTAAGGCTGGAGGGGTAGGAGTTGGGGCAACTCTCTCAGGGGTTGCAAGTGCTGGCAGATATTGTTCCTTTGTTGAGTCCTTCCTGCACCCAGCCAGCAGGCACAAGCAGACACCAAATCTGAGCTCTCTATTAACCTGGATAACACTGTTTGACCCACTCTGTTGATTCTGTGAGACCCCACCCCACCAACTGACTCTCCCAGACTGAGCCTCTGCCATCAGCTCCTCTATGTAAGCGGCCTGCTTTGGCTCTCACTGTGGACCTTCCCAAAATCTCTCAGAGATCCAAAAACCCCAAACAAGCAATAGCTGGCCCTAGCACAAGTAGCTACTGGGCTCAACTTCCTTATAACTCCCATCAGGTGGCCTAAAGCCTGGCCTAAGTGGTAGATGGTCTCGCATAGAATGCAGCTTCAACTAAGTGGCCACAGACCCAGAACAATGGAAGCTGGCCTCAGCTCATGTCATAGTACCCAGCAAAGGATCCCAAGCCTGGCATAAGTAGTGGCCAGATTCAGTTTGCAGCATATCCTCTCTCAAGTACCTCCAAGCTCAAACAAGTGGAAATAAACTACAGATCACTTTGTAGCACTTTATAGCACATCCAGAGTCCCTAAGCCTGGCACAAGTGGCACCCCAAAGGCTCCAGAACCAATGGACCTGGTAGCTGGCTTCAGATCACACCAGTTCACCACAGAACCTGCTTCACAAATTACATACCCAAAGGGTGGATTCAACTGGCACCACAGCCCTACTACAGCAATTCCTGCTTCATAGGGTCAACCCCCGCACAACAGTTCATCTGCTATTTTAACAGCCAGCCATCTCAGCCAGTCAGCCAGAGGGTCAACCCAACCACAGACATGCCAATAGCAATCAAGGCTCAACTACAATAGGAGAATACACAGAACACACACAGAGCGCCTACGGAGCACCCAGTTCAATGACCAGGAAGACTGGGCCCCACACGACATGCTCTACATAAGCCTACTTGGTCAAGACCAGAAGATGTAGCAGATCTACCTAATACATAGAAACAAACCCGGGGAGTCAACCACAATGAGGAGATAAAGAAACATGACCTAAATGAAAGAACAAGATAAAACTCCAGAAAAATAACTAAACAAAATTCAGGCAAGCAATCTATCAGATACAGAGTTCAAAATACTGGTTATAAGAATGCTCAATGAACTTAGGGGAAGAATAGGTGAACTCAGTGAGAACCTCAACAAAAAGATAGTAAGTATATAAAGAGGACATAGAATCCATAAAAAAGAATCAGTCAGAACAGAAGAATGCAATAACTGAAATGAAGAATGTGTTATAGGAATCAGCGTAGAGTAGAAGAAGTAGAGGATTGAATTAGTGATCTAGAAGATAAAGTAGCAGAAAATACCCAACAGAATAGCAACAAGAAAAAAAATCTGAAAAAATGAGAATAGCTCAGGGGACCATTGAGACAATGTCAAACCTACCAACATTTGCATCATAGAGGTACCAGAAGCAGAAGAGAGAAAGCAAGAATATAAAAAACCTATTTGAAGAAATAATGATTGAAAACCTCCCAAATCTGGTAAAGGAAATAGGCATACAAGACTAGGAAGTGCAGAGAATCCCGAACAAGATAAACGCAAAGAGGCCCACAACAAAACACATTAAATTACAAATTCAAAGATTAAAGACAAAGAAAGAATCATAAAAGCAGCAAGGGAAAAGCAGTTACTATATACAATGGAGCTCCCATTAAGATTGTCAGATGATTTCTCAATAGAAACTTTGTAGGATGAAAGAAATTGGCACAGAATATTAAAAGTGATGAAAGTCAAAGAGCTACATCCAAGATGACTCTGCCCACCAACACTACCATTTAGAATGTAAAGAGAGATAACTTCCCAGACAAGCAAAAGTTAAAGGAGTTCATCGCCACTATCAGTATTACAAGAAATGTTAAAAAAACTTTGTTAAAAAGAAAATATCAAAAATATGAATAAGAAAATATAGGAAGGAAAAGAACTATTACTGACAAAGGCAAACAGTAAAAACAGTAGATCAATCCATCAAAAAGCTAGTATAAAAGTTAAAACACAAAAGAAGGAAACTCATATTATCACAACAGTAAAATAAGGGGTACACTCAAACACACACACACACACACACACACACACATACAGACACACACTAAACAAGTAAAATATAATGACAAAAAAAAATGTAGAAGTAGTGAGGAAAAACTGTAGTGATTTTAGAATGTGTTTAAACTTAAGTGACCATCAACTTAATAGACTGTTATAGACACTACTTGGTATAAATGAAGTATGTGGCAACTATAAATCAAAAATCTATAAGAAACATATAAGAAATAAAGAAAAACTAACCCAAACATAACACTATAAAAAGTCATGAATATACAAGAAAAGAGAACAAGAGAATAAGAAAGGAACAGAGAACTATAAAAGCAATCAGAAAGCAATGAAATGTCAATAACTACAAACTTATCAATAATTACTTAATTACTTTAAATGTAAATATACTAACCACTCTATTTAAAGACATAGAGTGGCTGAATGGATAGGGGGAAAAAAAAAAAAAAACAAGACCTGTACAATAGACCCTCTTTAGATCAAAAGGTACACAGAGACTGAAAGTAAAGGGATGGAAAAAGATATTTCATGCAAATGGAAACCAAAAAATCTGGGGTAGCAACACTTACATAAGACAAAATGGACATTAAAACAAAGGTTACAATAAGAGATAAAGAGGGGCATTTCATAATGATAAAGGGATCAATCCAACAAGAGAACATAACTCTTGTAAACTCCTGTGTACCTAATGAAGGAGCACCTAATATATAAAGCAATATTGACAGATATAAAGGGAGAGATCAATAGTACTAGTAGAGGACTTTAATATCTCATTGACATCAATGGATAAGTTATCCAGACAGAAAATCAATAAGGAAACAGTGGCCTTAAGTGAACATTAGACCAGATCAATTTAATTATTTATAAAATAATATACCTCAAAGGAGCAGAATATACATTCTTTTCCAGTGCACATGGAACATTTTCCAAGATATACCACATTTTCAAACACAAAACAAACCTCAACTAATTTAAGAAGACTGAAATCATATCAAGCATCTTCTCCAATCACAATAGGGTGAAACTAGAAATCAATTACAAGAAGAAAACTGAAAAGCACACCAACACATGGTGTGTATTTAGTGTGTAAATAACATTCTACTAGACAATGAACGGGTTAACAATGAAATCAAGGAAAAAATCAAAAGATTCCTTGAGACAAATGAAAATGAAAACACAATGGCCCAATATCTGTGGAACACAGCAAAAGCTGTTCTAAGAGGGAAATTCATAGCAATATAGAACTTCCTCAAGAAACAAATAAAAAATGAAATAAATAATTTAAACTTACACCTAAGGGAACTAAAAAAAAATCAAACAAAGCCCAAATGGAGTAGAAAAAAGAAAATAATAAAGATCAGAGAGGAAATAAACAAAATCGAGTCTAAAAAAATAGGAAAAAAATCATTGAAACCAATAACCGGTTCTCTGAAAAGATAAACAAAATTGATAAGCTATTAGCCAAACTCATTAAGAAAAAAGGGAAGGGGGTAGTTCCATAGAGTAGTGGCTAGCACGTCTGCCTTACATGCAGAAGTTCCTGGATTCGAGCCCCAGTGGAACCACGGCCCCTGCCCCAGGTGCACTAGGCCCCCTGGGTGTGTACCCCAGGCACATGGGCGGGGACACACCCTCAGGGATCCAGTTCTTAAGGGGAGACGGCAACATCCGTAGGTCCGTAGGTCAGGGGTGGAAGTGGGGACGAGAGGGGAGAAATTAAAATTAAAAAAAAAAAAAGAAAAGAAAAAAGAGAGGGCCCAAACAAATAAAATCAGAAATGAAAACAAGGAGACAATCGAAACCACAGAAATACAAAGGATTATAAGAAACTACTAAAACTATTATACTCCAACAAACTAGACAACCTGGAAAAAAATGGATAAGTTCCTAGAAACATATAATCTTCCAAGACTGAATCAGGAAGAAATAGAAAACATGAACAGACTGATAACTACTAAAAAAAAAAAAAATTAAATCAGTAATTTAAAAACTCCCAACAAACAAAAGTCCTGGGCTTAATGGCTTCACAGGTGATTTTTACCAAATAGTTAAAGACCTAATACCTATTCTTCTCAAACTATTCCCAAAAAACAAAGAGAATGGAAGGCTCCCAAACTCATTTATGAGGTAGCATGACACATATACCAAAGCAGGACAAAGATGGAACAAAAAAAAAAATTATGCAAAAATCCTCAACAAAATATTAGCAAACTGAATTCAGCAATACATTAAAAACATCACACACCATGAGCAAGTGGGATTTATTCCCGAGATGCAAATTAGGTTTAATATCTGCAAATCAATTAATGATATACTACATGAACACAATGAAAGATAAAAATCATACTATTACATCAATAGATACAGAAAAAGCATTTAACAAAATCTAGCACCCATTTATGAGAAAAACTCAGTAAAGTGGGGATAGAGGAAACATACCTCCACATAATAAAGGCCATATATTAAAAACCCACAGCTAACATCACATTCAATGGAAAAAAAGCTAATGTTTTTTCTTTAGAATCAGGAACAAGACAAGGATGTCCACTTTCACCACTTTTATTCGACATAATATTGGAATTCCTAGTCACAGCAATTAGACAAAAAAAAAAAAAAAAAGTAAAAGGCATCCACATTGGAAAGGAAGAAGTAAAACTGTCATTATTTACACATGACAAAGATTCCACCAAAAAAAAATATTAGAACTAATAAATAAATTCAGTAAAATAGCAGAATACAAAATTAATATTGAGAAATCAGTTTTATTTTTATATATCAATAACAGAACTATCAGAAATAGAAATTAAGAAAACAATCCCATTTTCAAATGTATCGAAAAGAATAAAAACCTAGGAATAAAATAACCAAGATGGTAAAAGACCTGCACTTGGAAAACTATAAGATGTTGAAAAAGAAATTAAGAAAGATACAAACAAATGGAAGGCTATACCATGCTCATGGATAGGAAGAATTAAAATGTCCATACTACCCAAAGCACACTATAGTTTCAATCCAATTCCTATCAAAATACCAATGGCACTTTTCACAGAACTAGAACCAATAATCTTAAAATTTATATAGATCCACAAAAGTCCCCAAATAGCCAAAGCAATTTTAAAGAAAAAATAAGAAGAAGAAAGAAAAAAATGCCTTTATTAAGGTCAGCTTGCCATTTGCAGCAACATTGATGGACCATGAGGGTATTATGCAAAGTGAAACAAGTCAGAGAAAAACAAATGCTGTATGGTCTCTCACTTATAGGTTGAATCTTAAAAGAACAACAACAACAACAACAACAAAAAAAAAACCCTCGAAAAAGAGATCAGATTTGTGATTACTAGAGGCAGAGGGTGGGGAAGCGGAATTGCAGGAAGGTGGTCCAAACCTTTGGTTATAAGTAAGTACTAGGAATGTAATGTACAACATCATGACTACAGTTAACCCTGCTGTATAACTTACAGGAAAGTTGTTAGAGATTTAATCGTTTGAGTTCTCATCACAAGATGAATTTTTTTTTCTTTTTTCTTTTCCCCTTCCTTTTTATTGTATCTATATGAGATGATGAGTGTCAGCTGAATATGCTTTGGTAATTATTTCATCATATATTTAAGTCAAACTATCATGCCATATGCCTTAAACTTAAAACTACAGTGATGTTTGTTGATTGTTTCTCAATAAAACTGGGGAAAAAATTTACAACTTAAAACAGATGCTTTATTATCTCAAAATTACATAGACCAAAAATTCAGGCTGGAATCTCTGCTTAAGGTTTCACAAGGCTGAATGAAATCAAGGTGCTGGCAAACATGGGTTCTCATCTGGAAATTCTGGATAAGAATCCACTTCTAAACTCATTCAGAGTGGTGGCCAAGTTCAATTCCTTGTGGTTGTAGAATAGTGGTACTCATTTTCCTGCTGGCTATCAGCCAGTGATCACTGTCAATTCCCAAAAGCTCCCCACATTCCTTGGCATGTGGACCCCTCCGTCTTCAAAGCCAGCAAAGATGTGAATTTTTGACTTCATCTTCTGTTAGATTTCAGAAAGAGCTCACTAGTTCTAAAGGGCTCTGCTGATTGGGTCAGACTCATGTAGATAATCTTCATATCTTAAGATCCACTAACTTGGGTCTTATTTACATCCGCAAAATCCCTTCACATTAGTATCAGATTAGTCTTTCACTAATGGGGGAGGAATGTTGAAGGCCCATCTTTACAATGCTGCCTACCATAGTGTCCTCACAGATGAATGATAAATGATATCTTGTCTGAAAATTGAGTTCTTGGATCACAGTTCTTCACTTTCAGTGATTCATACAATTTATTTCATTTTATTCTCATAAGATATCCTAAGCTATTTGATATTTTTCATACAAATCGCATTTTTTTTTCCCTGATGGAATCTTCTGAAATTTTTATTGATCCTTAGAATTCAGGATACCCAGAATAATTCTCCTGGAGCTATCATATCCTCCACAAACTTATACCATTTTTTACATGAGCCCTACCTTTTTATTTTAGCTCTCTATTATGAGATTTTTTTTTTTAAGTACTAATTCTGTGCTCAGGAGAAATCATCCTTTTTGTAAGTTCATCTATTCAATTTTCAAATTCAGAAAGAATGGTATCTTGTTCCCTAAGTATTTTTAATGCTAGTTTTATCTTCTTGAGAGTTCCCATAGGTTTTTATTTAAATTCTCTTCCATTAGTTCTAGTTCATTTGGGGCCATCTGATCAGCTAGGTCTGCTCTTCTAAGTTACAGAGTCCCCTTGAAAAGGTTGTAAATTTTTTTCAGCTGCTCATGGTCCTGTCTTTCTTTCACACTTATGCAGGTCAGGCTGTCAGGATTTCTTCACAGTGGCAAAGCTTCAGGCATAGCACTTGCCACATTTGTGGGTAAGGCAAGTAAAATGAAAATCTCTAATCTTTCTGTTGAAGGAATAGAAAGCTGCCGTCATTCTCTACATCTCACAGACAGCAGTTCTCTCTGAATCACAGAAAAAGGGAACAATTTTGCTCATTAATTCAATCTTCCTCCATCTCAGTGGGGTTAGAAGAATCAGGAGGCCCTTTCAAGGACCTCACTGAGGTTGCTCTTCTCAGTGACATCAACAGGATTCCTGTGCCTAAGATACCTCTGTCATAGGCACTGTCAACTCTATCATTTTTGCCTCAAGTTGAGTCAAGTCTGAAAGGAGAGTTTCAAAAAGAAACCATATCAAGATCCAGAGCAGTTTTGGTATTTTAGCTTAAATTAGAGCTGTCAGGTGAAAACATCTTAAGAAATACATTACTGTTTTTTTTTTTTTAGTCTAGCTCATAATAAACAGAGGAAACATTCTATCAAGATCTCAAGCAAGATTCCTGAGAAGATGGCAGCCTGGGTGCCTGATCCTTAAACCTTCCCACTCCTGAATTTCTGCTGAGCACGTAGGAAAGAGATCTTGGATGGAGATGTGTTCTTCTTGGCTCTGACAAGAAGCAAAGATCAGCAGTAGAGGGAGAAGTTTGCCTTGCCAATAGTTTTGAGGTACGATTCACAAGTTTTAAGACCTCTTAAGATTCACAGGTTTTAAGACCTCTTAAGATAAAAACATTAGAGAGATGACAGTAGATGACTGTGGAAAGAGCAGCACCTGAGGACAGTCTTTGCTGTGGACTTTGCGGACCTCTGAGAGAGGCAAGCCTCTCCCTTTTTCTCACCCCTTGTTCTGTTTCAGGATGACAGATGGTTGAGCCCTTACACCAACTTATACTTCGAAATAGTACACACATGTGCAGAAAGAGAGAAAAAGAGCAAATCATTTCAGATATGGGGCAATATAATTACAGCAATTATCTTTTAAGTGTTGGAGTTATAGGTCATGACTATTTTCTTTAAATTTTTGCAGTCTGAAATTTATTTTATGGGCATATATTTCTTTTACAATAAAAAAGCAATATTTTGGAAAATATTAGGGCTGCTACTGTTTTGATTTTTCCTAAAGTGCATGGAATAATTTGAGGCTACTAAGAGCTGTTGTTTTTTATGGGATTGCTATTCTATGCTATGAGAGTTTCACTGAGCTGATCATTTTGAAAAACCAAAAGATCAAGGTATTTGGAAACATCGAAGATGAAAGTTTTTTAAAATATGTAGATAGCTGCCTTTTTGATGTTATTGTTGTTAAAATATTTAATGTTTGGTGAATGTAGCCTTTCCTGAGTTACGGCTTTATTATTTAGATTCATAACACTTAATTTACTGAAAAATTGGCTGGTTTACTACTACACATAAAAACAAAATAACAAAAACAAAAATATAGCCTGATATATCAGTATTTTGTCTTCATTTACCCACCCATTCACTAAACCAGATGCACAGTTATCTGCAAATTCATTTAACGTCCATCCATCCATTCATCCACCCATCATCCATCTTTCTACTCATCTATGTATTAAACAAAAATATTGAATGCAAAACACTGTGATATGCACAGTGAAGGAATTATCCAGACAATGCTTGACTCTCAAAGATTTTACAATCTAATGGGGAAAACGAATGGTATAAAATTAAGACCTAGACATAAAACAAGTGTATATTGTATTGATTCTCAGTCATAATAGATTGATAAGAGTGATAAAGCATGGTATATTAATTGAGAAGCTTAATAGTATGGAATCTGTGTGTTTAAGCAGTCTTTATAAAAAATGGACTTTTTAACTAAACGATTTTTTAGAGGGAGAGAGCATCATAATTTGAGAAAATAGAAAACATGCAAAACACTAGCCAAGGTGCCACCTTCCACAGGTGACACCTGTGAAAATATCACTTGCACCTGCCCTGTAGGTCACCAAGGTATGAAGCTTTCTCAAAGAGTGAGAGTCTTTATATGTTGGCTCAAAATTCACAAGAATGGCTCCTTACTGAGCTGAAAATTAATGAGGAGATAGTTTATAGTTGATTTACTCTTTGAGGTGCTACCAGACTCATCTCTTCTAGTCACTGTTCATTATGTATTCATGAGCCAGTCTGGCTATCTTTCATTCTTTATTGTATTCTTGGAAGAAAAAGCACATAAAACCATTTTCCTGGCTGAATGAGTGAAATAATTTAAAAGCCAATATGTTAGCCTGGCAGCTTGTCTAACAACCATGAGAATCAACTCAGAACAATAATTAAAGTAGCTCTTTATTACATAAATTATTCAGTCACTTTTTAGTACCAGGTGAATGTTTATGTTTATATGAAAGGAGTACTGAAGATAGTTTGGCCATTCCGAAAGTCACCTCCCATTAGCTTGTCACACTTTCATCATGAAATGAAGTTACTGCACAGCCGCTTTCCTGTGGAACAAATACTTTTAACTTATGTAAATATAAGATTGTACAAAAAGATTAATGCTGTATTTACACCGACTAAATGACATTGTAAAGGCATACATTTACTGAACAGAAACATAAGCGTCCTCAAAGGCAAGAAAGTATTTTGTTGATGTCTCTTCCTGTACATCCTGAAAACACTGGATTTAATGTCTCTGTCTCCCTAAGGTGTAATTCCTGGTTACAAAATCAGGAGATGGAGAGTTCTTAACACTAAGTACAAGCAGTAAGTTAAGACTCCAAAAATTCTTCAGGCACATGCCAGCTCTATCACTCATCTTTTCACCCTTTATCTCCTTTTTCGTGTACTCAGTTCACACTTCTCTAGCTTAAATTACATGCTACAATCACTTCTTGGTCCATATGCTCAATTCTCTGGCCTCTAACCCTCTATAATACTAAAATGACTAAAATCCATGAGGATAAGCCCAACTCTCCATCAACACTTTTCTTTGTCAGTTTTTTAAACTTTAGTCATTATTATTTGTGTAGTGGTATTTCTCTGTAATGTTAATTTGCATTTCTCAAATGAATAGTGATATTGAGTACTTTCCCATATGTGTTTAGCCATTTAGATATCATTTTATACCAAGTACCAGTTCAAGTATTCTGTCCATTTTTTCAGTGGGCCATTTGTCTTTTTCTTATTTATTTGTAGTTCTGCATATATCCTGGGTGTGTGTGTGTGTGTGTGTGTGTGTGTGTGTGTACATACCTGCACTTCTTTTCATATACTCTGCCCTCCCTCCTGCTACAATAGATGAATTTTCTCAGCTCCTTACTAAGACCAAACCTGCCACTGCTCTCATCCCCTTTCAGCCATTAAAGTCCTTCTCTCCAGCAAGTATCTTTTTTCCTCTTCTGCATCACCAAATTTTCCCCCTCTACTAGATCATTCCCATCAACATACAATCATGCTGTAATAACACCCATACTTTCTATCAGGGTTCCAGTAGGAAACCAATGGCCTCAAATTAGAATGATTTAAGGGGAATTCATAAAAAGACCAGTTTCAAAGGTGAGGGAAGCACGTAGAGAAAACTTGAAAGCTATGGAGTACAACAGAGTCTGTATGAGTGGCATTGTTACCAAGCCTAGGTCCCTAGTGAAGGAAGAGATTACTAGCACTCAAAAAATGTCAACCATGCAGAATAATTATTGAGAGAGGTAGTAAAAGGAACCAGCTAGACAGAGGCTCCCTCTTACAGGGATAGGGTTAGGGAAATAAACATTATGAATCTTCTTTACTCTCTTCCTCCAATTTCTGACTGGGGATCTCCACTGGCCAGAGGTTAAGATGGTTTGTTTATATAATCCATATAGGTCAGCTTCCTGTGGCATAGAGAAGGGTTACAAAGGATGGAGTTAGCTCTGAAATGCCAAATGGCAAGTAGACAGCAGAGTCCATCCCTTCCCCATCTTAGCTCATTCTTATTCTTCAAATGGGTGAAAAGTTTATGTCCCCAATATAAGAGATGCCCCCATACTAACACAAATTGAGTTAATTTGGTCACACTCCCATCTGAAATCTAAAGTGTTAGTATTATCAATGTTCTTTGTATAACATAAGGGAGTGGATGCAGAAAAAAATAATTAAGCAATGACAGTCCCTACCTCTGAAGCTGGTGCCAGTAGATGAATTGGTAATTATAGCTGCCTTTTTCTATCACTCATTTCGTGGTTCCCTCAACTTCTGTTAGCACCTCAGCTGGATGTAGTTCTTCATAGAGAGAAGTGACCAAAACTTTATTCCTGTAAACTCTGTATACTTAATAGTCATGTAATTATTGGATTGACAAGGTTTTTCATTGACCTATACTACTGGGCAAAGAAATATTAAGAGGCACTCCAGGCATTCTCATGGGTTCCAAACACAATCTTCTTTGCCCCTGTTCTGAAGTAGATACACAATTTCTCCTCAGAAATTAACTTGGATCAATTACTCCAGCCTGTACAATGACCCATTTCTCTGTCTGTTGCTTCAACAGCATGATGAAAATCGCAAAGTAGCCATAGGGGAGTCCCATTTTTAAACTCGGCTATGACTGTGTTTCCTTGTGGCAGCATTCTTTCCTTGGGCACTAGGACCTCTAACTCACCATTCATGGGGACTTGAAACAAAAAAAGATTCAAGTGAGTTATCAGACATTATAGTGAGAAGGGCCATTGAAACTTCCTCCCTTGCCTTGATGCATCTGACTATGGAGAAAGCGACATACACTGGTTATTAGTTTAAGGCAAGAATCTCATCCTGCAGGACAGCACCCCGATCCTCCAGGATACTCTATTCTGGCTGGCACCATAACTGAGTCTTTACCAAGTGCTTCACTATTCTATTCAGCCAGCTACTACAGAGTGTTAGGGTAAGACCAGCACATATCATGAGGATGAGCCCATTGCCTACTTCCTTTGCCATAAAATGTGTTCCCTGGTCAGAGATGACAGTGCATGAGATATCTTGGCAATTAATAAAGCAGGCATTCTGCTAGTCCACAAATGATAGTGTTATCAGCAACTGCAGGCAAAGAATGAAAATCCCTCATGAAATATGTGTCTTCCCTAAAATGAGAAAGCGATGTATTCTGCATGGTGGGAGTGGCGAAATATAACTAATCTGCCACTAGGTAACCAGCTTAACTCTGGGTAAATGGTACCACAAGGGGGTTCAGCATCAGCCTCTGGTTCTAGAAAGTTCTAGATCTGTGCATTCAGCACAGATCAGCCTAGGTAAGGAAAAGGCTATGAGAACCTCGATGCCAACTGCTATGGCAACATTGTACATGGACTTATTAAGTAGGTTCCAAAGTGGCTGGGAAAAGAGGCTGACATCTAAAGAATGAGTTACTTTGTCCACCTAATTATTGGGAGTCTCCTTTAAAGTAGTCACTTTCTGGTACACATTTACCTGAGACATGAATATCTTCATATTCTGTGCCATTCTGAGAGAAACATCCACATCTCTTTTCCTAAAAACTTTCTCAGTAATTTTCCAATTTGTTATAATCTCTGAGTAGCAGGTCAAAGTGTAAGCTTCTGTTCACTAGTCAATATAGATTTGTACCTTAGATCATCTTTCCTATAGTGCCAAGTGGACAACAGATGTGCCATTCCAAGTTCTGCCCACTGGGAGAATTTCTCTTTACCACTGCTCACCTTCCCCTCAGCACACCTAGTGAGAGTATAGTATAGTAGCTGTTTTTCCTTAGCATACGGGGCAGATATACCTATAATCAGGCCCATGCTTTTCCCCTCTTTCTTTAACCAGGCAGAGAGAACCAGCCATAATTTCATAGATGTAGGATGAGAGATAGGCAGTGAAGCATGAGGAGCAGGTGCCAGGGGACTCTGAGCCACCTGATCATTCAGTTTACTTTTGCCTTTTGGATCTGCTCATACCTGGCCCCTATATTCAACTTCCATTTTATCATAGAGTGTTTTTATGCATGTCCAATTTTATGGTTCAGTGGATTAGATAATACCAGTTCATGATTGGCAGTTGAGGTCATATACTCACTTGGTGACTCACAGCCATTTATGCAGGATCCAGTAGCAAGACAGGAGCTGACAAAGGATGACAAGGTCTTACTCTAAAAGCTTCTGTTCCCCCACTGAATTTTGTACACTATGTATGTGTGCGTGTATTTAAACCCATTTATTTGTTTATACTTAAATATTTTAAAGTAAATAATGACATCTTGATATTACACCGCTAAATATCTTAGTATGCATTTCTAAAATTAAACATATTTTCTAACTTAGCCAAAAAAAAAACATTGTACTTAAGAAAAATTAAAATTTCTTAATATCATTTAATAGTCCATATTTAAATTTATTTAATTGTGCCAGATATGTTCTTTTCAATTAACTTATTACACTTGCAACTTTTCTCTTGGCTTGACACTTTTTAAATAAAATTTTTTAAGTGCAAAATTGGGAAAAAATAAATTGACAGCCTAAAATTGTATACATAAGTAGCAAATGTCAAAGAAAAGCAAGTAAATTTAGGACAGTAGTTAACTTTGGGAAGAGGACTATGATTATAATCAATTAGGTGCAAACAGGGAGCCTGGGGATGCTGGCAGTGTACTATTTATTGACCTCAGTGGTGGTTGCATAAGAATTTATGAGTATTAAATTATAAATGTATGTTTATGCATTTAAAAACAAAGATGTAATATAATGTATGAATAATACATTAAAATACTTTTGGAAAGCAAACTGATATTCAATTATTAAGCAGTATTACATTAAATAAAAAGAAAAGAATAGTGCTTTCACAGGATTCTTTTGATTTATTAGTGACCAAATCTAAATAAACATGGCTTTTGAAACGTGAATTGTATAAGTTCAACTTATCAAAAGACATTATTACTAAGGATCTAATTTTGAGGATAGCATTATAATAATGACATCTTGTTTTTTACATACGGCAGATAGCTTATATCATAACTATGACCATCAATTCTAAATCTTATTCTGTTATTCTAAATAATTCTCATACTTTATAATATTTCCACAATTTGTTATGACAAATATTCTAACAAATGGTATTTAAAAATTTTACAAGAGGACTGAAGAAGGAAGTTTTACAGGTATAAAACACTGTTTAAAAACTGAGATTTTCTTTTTATTGTCTAAGACTAATGCATGTATTAATCTCTTGGTGTAGAGAATGTCTTCTAGGCTCTCTCAGGGAGTATAGTTAGAGAGTGGCTTTGCAGATTGCAAATAATAGATCATTTTAACATTACTGTTCCCCCAAGTCTTCAGATTCACACCTTTATGGTATTCCAGGGAAATTTCAGTTTTCAACTTTTTAAAACTTTAGGCCATCATTGAGTTTATGCTTAGATTTGCCAACCCTGCAGATGATAAATATCGCTTCTAAGTGTTTGAACCAGCACCTCAAATGCTGACTCCTTAGTGGTATACCTATAGCAAAGTATTTGGCCATTTGAGCCTCATATCTTATCCCATTTATTCAAATATCCTTAAACTCATTCCCACATGCATCCCAGGCTGCTGTTGATGTAGATTAGTGAGGTCTTACATGTTTTTGGTCTATAGGCTATCTCTGCTCTTTGCAGTCCTTCTATTTAAGCCTCCAAGCTATGCTGGTTTCTAAATTTATAACTGCCCTGGAGGCAATAAGAGGTTGTAGGGATGTGTGCTGAATAAATCTGGCATCAGTTTGGGAGCCTAGTGCTTCAAATGTAGTCACTGAAAGGCTTCATGGAAGTCTTCAATAGGCAAAGAGAAATTAAGAGAAGTTCAAGACTTTTTGGTTTTGCCTAAATCAGTCCAAATGTCTCTATCCTATTTCTTGTGGTCCCACTTCTCCACCAGTGCCCTTACCTTACTGTAAGAGACTCCATGAGGTCTTCAGCTCTGCAACCCTTATCATATGTCCTGGGATTTGTCCATAGTCATATTAACCCTGAAACATGAGGAGACAAAGCATTCTTTCAAAGCTTTCATGGAGACCTTTGAGTTTTCCATATGTGTTCTTTATTGGATGTCCATGGACTTTAATTTTCCCTCTATATTCTTTACAAGACCATATTAAGAAGACTGATGATTCTGCCATTTTTATAATCATTTTGTTGCTACAGTGACAAAATTTCACTTCCCAATTAATTTTATCCTATTAGTGATAACTGAAGTAAGTGTGATCCTACATCATGCAATGGGCTACCCTGTTCCTCAATCCTCCACCCCAACAGGAGATTATGCTCCTTGAACATATGAGAAATGCCATCCAGGAAAACCACTTTGAGCACCTGTTCCTTGAAGCCCCTTAATTCTAATCTTCTTTGAATTACTATAAAATTGTATTGTTTTGAACCACTAAGTTTGTAGTAATTAGTTACAGCATCAGTAGAAAACTAGTAAGTACATCAACTAATAAACGTTATTTCAGGATAGCCACCTTCTCTCATCTCACTGAATGGCTAGTGTATAATTAGTTACCTAACAAGGCACTATAAGTTTTTTATTTTTGTTTTTATTTCAGGAGGCTATGACTTATGGGAAATTCTAAAGAGAAACTAAAAAGTATTTTTAATTATCCAGTTATTTACATTTTTTACTGAGTGCTTATTATGTACCTCTCTCTCCCAAAACATACACATACACACATATATTTTAATTATAACTGGGAAATTATTACCCTGAAAAATTAACGCTACTATTCTTCATTTTAATACTATACAAACTATGTAAACTATCTAATGTAGTTGAGATACTTGCTTAAGGTCATATATTTAATATGTGCCAGAAACAGCAGTTAAATCCCAAGATCTTAGAAATCTAAAGTCCATGTTCATTTCATGGCATGATGTAGCTTCAGTAGAGCCAGCAACAGTTTATGCTCAGTCTCAGCTAGATCATACTCATCCCTCCCTTAGTATAGCAACCCAAATGATTTATATGTAATTTTAAAAATTAATTCCTATTGAGTAGGATTCGGGGGAAGAGGATGTCAATAAACATAGTTCACCGTTCTTATCCTAGTTCTTAGTTTCAAGTTACCCACCTCAGCTTGCCTTAATAAAGAGAAACTTTTATGGAAACAGAGAGTTGCATGAGGCATAGAATATAATCTCTTAATCACAGCCCCGAATAATATCAAATCAGGGTGGATCCAATACTGAGGCTTCCAGCCCTATGTTATGTGTTTCAGAAGGTCAAAGAATAAGTGTGAGAAATTGCAGTGTGACTAACCCCTTGACAATGAGCTCAAAATATCACTTTCTATGTATTGACCATGGAACTAAGAATGTACATTCAGGAAAAACTGATACATATATTTATCAAAAGCATATTTCCACCTATGAGCCCAGAGGACATCAAGCTGATATTGACATCAACTATGAAAATCTGTTTTACTAACAGCCAGTTTTATTGATACTCTCACACCCAACCCCCACCCCCGCACACACATACACCACATCTATAGGCTAAAACTTAAAAGAATGAACTAAAATGCCACATATTGCAGGATCTTGTCATTGAGATTCTGGAAGAGTGTGTTTCCTAATCAGAACATATTTATCTCTCGATAGCGTGCTCTATATTTTGCTTCTATAATTGATGTTACACGTGTAAGAAAATTGAGTTCACAATTATTTTTTTACCCCTTTAAAATTAATGGTTCTCCTGCTATAAATAACCAGCATTTCATTCCTATTAACAGGAATCTACAAGTGATTGTCTCTTAATGGTCACCTGCATAGAGAGTTGTCAGAGTAATTTCTCCAACATGAGAAATGAGCTGGGCAATCTAGCTTGCCCAGGTGAATGGGGCACAAAAGCCCACATTCATCATATCCATGCACTGTTGCAGCTTCCTCTTCATGCCGTTAACCCAGACAGCAGGACCTGAACTACCGACCCTAAGTTGCTAAAGTGATGTCAAACAAGAAGGCTGGTTAAGATTCAACCACACGTAATTAGAACTAGAATCCATAAATCAGGGTTGGGATTAAGTGTCCTTTTGTCAGTAAACATATTCTCAATAGCAAAAAGAGCAAGAGTGACACTTGGTGGCCAGTGCAAGGCATCAAAAAAGGACTGAGCCATTCTTCTCACCAACTTTGTTCTGGAAGTTTTGAGCATAGGAAAGAACTACGTTGTTTATAGAAAAACAAGACCCATGTTTGTGAGAACAGTATTACTCTTGCTCTGGTTAGTAGCTAAATATCAGAGTGACACCACACTATAGCTGCTTGTAATGAATAGAGGTTAGTGTGTCCTAAGGAGGACATTTCAGGAGAAAAGAAATACAGTCATTAGTACACTAATTCTGATAGCTTTTTGCCCCCTAATTCACCTTATGTGATAAATAACTTTAAATAAAGCAATTATCAGCCACTGCACAGAACTTGGTCACTTATTCCTATACCCTGAATTTATCATTTTCCATGGCATGCTAACCTTTGTTCAAATAAAAACCCCATTTATTAAGATTTTTTAGCATAGCCAAATTAATGTCCAGTCACCTTTAACCACCTTTTAATCTTTCATCAGTAAAACCCCAGACCAAAGAAAGAGCCCATTTCAAAGTATTTATCGAATAAAAATATGCATCAGTGAATGGAAAAGTTTCAAGCAAATGGAAACCAGATGGTTTACGAAAACATCACCCCAAATAAGAGAGAATAGCAATAAACAACTGAAAAACATAGATTTCAGGGGCAACAGGGAACAAGAGTTTCTGTGGCATACCAAAATGGGTTGCAGTCCATCTTATTCTGGAAATAAGGATTCTGCAAAGTGAGTTCTAGTGACTTTGTGGCAATTTATACCTAAAGTGATCATCAGGCATTTTGGCCCTGGCAGTGATTCTCAACCTTGACTACATATTAGATTCACCAGAACAGGTTTTTAAATCCTTTTTTCCAGCCTACCACCCAGACCAATGAATCAGAATTTCTGAGGGTGGGATCCAAGCATGAGAATTGTGTAAAGGTCCCCAACGGATTCTAATGTGCAGCCATGGTTGAGAACCACCATCCTAGAGTGGTGTTCTCAAACATTTTGGTCTCAAGATCTCTTCACAGTCTTAAAAAATTACTGAGGATTCCAAAGAGCTTTTATTTAGATAGATACTATTTACTGATATTTACTATATTATTCATTTAACTGAGACTCTTTAAAAACATTTGTTTATTAACTCACTTAAAAAATAAATTTATTACACGTTAGCATAAACAACATATATTTATGAAAAATAAGTACATTTTCCCAAACCAAAACATTAGTGAAATGAGTGGCAATGTTTCACAATTTTGCAAATCTATGTAATGTCTGATATAACAGGAGAGATCTAGATGCTCATTCTGCTTCTGCTTTCACTCTATTTTAATAGGCTAATTTGACGGAAGTAGATTAAGAAAAGCTGGCTTCCCACATATATGTGGTTGGAAAAGGAAATAGTATTTTAATGATCTTTTCATACAACTATGAATATTCTTCTTTGATACCACAGTAAAATTAAACAAATGATAGCTTCTTGAAGGATAGTTGCAATATGAATCCTGAACCAATATCAATCAACTTTTTGTACTTCGTTACATTGACATTCTTTGGTGGATATTGCTATTTGAATGGCTCTTTTTCCCCAGTATGAGTTAATAAAATTACACTTCAGTCTTTTGGAATATATGGGTTCACTAATTACCCAGATCTTTTAAATATTGATACTTTCATTATACATTATTCAAAACAGTACATTTATTTATGTTACTTCTGATCTCATTGGAAAAGTCTTTAAGAATTGGACAGCTCACAGTGTCAAACTCACAGTGGTACCCAGAATCCTCAACTTTATGTTTTCTTTCCTAAAACTCATCTACTTGAAAAGTTATTTTCCTTTTCCTGCCCCACCATTTTTCACGACAGCTCTTTTTCTACTCTATAAGAAAAATCTTTACCCCTCATCAGTCCAGAACCTTATATAGTGCCTTCTCTGAGGTACACATCTCCAGGATACCAAAACAAGGGATAAATCAACAACAGAATATTCCATTCATGTCGATGAGCTATACCTGCAATAAAATATTACCTTTTATGCTTAATAATTATAATTATTATTAAAAGTTTTGATTGAGAATATATATTAAAAATTATAATAATAACTTGTTCAAGAAAAAGGTTTTAATTCTTAGAACTTTATGGTGATAAATGTTTTTAAAAATTACACACACATAGAGCTTCAGAAATGTATGAAAGGGCCATCAATATCGATAAAAGGCTTTTAAAAATAAAGTTATATTAGAATAAAGTTCTGTGTAGAACTTGAAATAGAGATGCAATTTCAAAGAGGAAAAATAGATAATGCAAAACATCTAATTGTTAGAGAAGTTTTTCAAGTATATGTTAAAGGATGTTACTGGCTACTAAATGTCTGTCGTATTGTATTCTATTGGATATATAAAACGAACGTTTTGTTTTTAAATGTCAGTATGTACAACATATCAGAAATTATACTCTTGGCATTTATTTAAACTTAAATAATTTATGACCAAAAAAAATTTATGCCTGTCTAAAAACATATGAATGTTTTCCAAAATTCTTTCAGGGGATTTATGAGCATATGAGTTTGAAGGACACTGAATTGGAATATGTATAAACTTTGCCTTTTCCCTTTTCTATCTGCCAGCTTCAAGGCTCTGTAAAATAGTTGCAAGTGTTATATGGAGTTTTGGTTTTTGTTTTGAGAAGACGTGATTTCTATGGGGATCTAGAAAGAGTAGAACTCTGTCAGCTGGAAAGTCTCCAACAGAAAAACTTGTCCATTACTCCAACCAGGTCTTCACTCAAGTATACCACTCTAAGAACAACATAGAAAATCACAGATTCACACACAGAAAGGAATAATGATTTTTAAAAAGACTATTCTGGGCTTCAAGTCCAGGACTTGAGCACAGGACTTCTAGTCCTTCAAATACCAATTCTAGTACCAGAATGATAAGTCTTTTCTTTAGTCTTTACTATAGGGAAATAAATAGCTATGGCTAGAAATAACCAGAATGATCAAATTTTAAAGCATTTTTACTATAAGGTCAGTCTGTAATATCACAATAGGTTTAGAGAAGGATGACTAATAATTGGTTTTCAACATGAAGAAGTCCTAAATACTTTGTCCATTTTATTCAGTTTTATCTCAACCTTCATTAGAATCTAGGGAAAGGCATTCTCTGTGGTACAGATCTATGGGGCCTGTACAGAGGAATGGACCTTCCTTTGGGATCAGTGTCAAATGACTGTTATCCTGGTTGCCTGAGGGGTTAGAAATTTACCATTGGGAATTAAATCACATGTTTTAAACTACTAGGCATTTGTCAGCTTATTTCCCTGGAGTGTTCCAGCCCTGCCTTCACACTCTGAAACATAGGAAGGAACAGAAGTAAGGGTGGGGTAGCAGACCAAAAAGAAAAGTTCACAGTTTCTCCAATGCCTTGGGTAGCTTAAGGGTATAAGACTGATTGTATGTCTGGGTAGGAATACTAGGGCTAACAAAAACAGGTGGGGAGAAGGGGAGTGAAAGACTAGAAGCAAGTATTCATTAAAACAATAAATTTGTGACAAGTTAAATAATATGAGATTGGTTACATGTTTCCCAGTTTGCCCAACAGTCAAGAACTGTGCCTTGTTTATTTTTATATC
>CM053501.1:36658826-36756326 GCA_028627145.1 Eidolon dupreanum
AAAGTAGAGTAGAAAAACATTTTCAAAGGGTCAGAGTGAAGGCAATGGACTTCTGAAGGCAATAGTGGAAATTTCTCCCTTCCAGATAGATTATTAAAAGAAGAAAAGACATCAATTTTTCACAGTCATTATGAGCAACATAGCCTAGAGGTAGAAGGCTGGACCATACAGGCTCTGGAGACTGACTTCCAGGATGATGGCAAATTCCTGAGTTTTATGTTTGCATTTAACCTTGGGATAATGGCAACATATTTGAAAACCAGGTCAAAAAGCCATGGCATATAAATGAAATACATTTAAAAGCCACATGAGTATTGCATATGCCAAGCTATGGTCCATATGGCAAACTGTAACATGATAGCTTCAACACTTTTCCTCCTATGAGAAAGAAAATAAAGCAGTAGCCACTGACATTCAGAAGCTGGTCTGGCACCCACAGTTATACCATATTATTATTTTATTGAATTAATAACCTCACAGCTACCTACCTCAGACAAGGTTACTCTGAGACCATGGATTAAACAAGAGAAAAATAGGCCACTACATTACTTTTTTCTAAACACAGACAAAATCAAGGTCACTGTACTGCCCACAAAATACCCAACACTCCCTCTTAACTAAGATGAGTAATTGACACTTCTTTACCAGTAAGCGTTCTATGTGTATTCTAGTCTCCCCACTCTAGAGACAATAAATAACCAGTCATAGAATTGCCCGTGCTTTGTGACAGCCAATTTAGAGAAAAGCCTAGTTTCCTCCGACCCCTTCCTGAATCACGCAGTAAAATCCCCAACCTGTGATAGTCTCTTCCTAATATCCTCTCACTCAGACACCAATAGTTCCCTATGGTGTGTGTTCTTCATTTCATTGAGTAATGAGCTCAACCTACTGGTCTTTGGCCAAAGGGCATTGACACATGTGAACAACCAACATGGTTTAACACACAGTCAATCCATTCAGGTTCAAAGGTGAAGACTTTGAAGGTGACTGAAATGATTTTGCCAGCCACAGCGCACTTGCCCTGCCAGGTGTAGTCAGGTCCTACTTCAATCTGTATCTGCTGCTTTTGTGTTGCTTTATTAGGCAATTTTTCTGCTCTGGTAAATGCAAGGGTTTGCAGGTCTTTTTGAGATTTATTATTCAGACATCAGATAACCAGTGTTTACACATTCACTCTTATGTTACCCTACTCAAGAAACCTATAAAATATAAACGTTCCTCTTAAAATGATCAAGTTGAGAGTAAAAATAGTATCATGGGGGAAACAGACTTCAAGAAAGGCAATGAATGATGTGATGTTTTCTGTGTTGTCTTTTAGTTGCAGAAAAGACAAGCAATTAAATTCCAAAATGCTATTAGGTGTGGCATTTAACAGGAAAATATGTCCTGCTTTGTTTGACTTCAGAAGGCAACAAATGGATTCATGTCTAGAACAGGATGTAATCTAGCAAATTTGTAGACACAAGGGAATAATTATATTCAGTTTGGGTAAATGAATGTTAAGACAGTGAAATGTAAAACCAGGACAGCCAATATTATTAGAAGCCCGCAGCTTTTTCTTGACTTTAATTTTGGTGTCAACACAGAGAGAAGTATGTCGACATTTATTTCCAATTTGAAATAATATCAAAATTGTTAAACATTTATTATGGATTTTAAAACAGAAATACAAATATAAACCACAAGCAATGACCCATGATTCTGCTTACCTAAAAAATGTAACTAATATATACAGATAGGAAAATCCAAACCAAACAGAAAGGTTACAAATAAAATGTTTACTCTTCTCTCTTGTTTGCAAACTGTTTCCCTCAAGATAACCATTGTTAATAATTTCTATGTATCTTTTTAAAAAAATGCTTCAATGAGATATCACTACACACTTACTAGAACAGATTAAAAATGTAGTGCAATCCCAAATGCTGGTGACTGCAGAGAAGCTGAAATTCTCATATATTGTTGGTCAGAATGTAAAATGGCAGTCACTCTGAAAAATTGTTTGGCAGTTTATTATAAAATTGTACTTACAATGTAACCCAGAAATAACATTCTTGGGCATTTATTCCAGAGAAATGAAAATTTATATTAACACACATACACATTCTCCTTCTCTCTTCTCTCTTCTACTCTCTTCTTTCTTCTCTCTCCTCTCTCTCCTCTCTTCTCTCCCTTCTCTTCTCTTCTCTCTCTCTCTCTCTCTCTCTCTCTCTCTCCTCTTTCCTCTCTCCTCTCTCTCTCTCTCTCTCTCCCTTTGTCTCTCCTCCCCACCCTCTCGATCCTTCCCTCCCTCCCAAAGCTCTATGTGAATGTTCATGGAATTTTTATTTATAATATCAAAAACTGGAAACAAACCAAAAGTCCCTACGAGGATGGTCAAATTCTGGAATATCCGAATAATGGAATATACTCAGTAATAAAATAATTAAAGAAAAAAAAAAGAACAACAAACTGTGTATACATGCAATAACCTGAATGGTTCTCAAAGGGATTGTGCTTGGTGAAAAAAAAAAAATTCAAAAATTACAAACTATATGATTCCATTTGTATAACATTCCCCAACAGATGAAACTATAGAACCTAAGAACATATTTTAGTGGTCTTCAGGTGGATGGGGTATAAAGGAATAGCATAAAAGTGTTCCTTTGTCGTGATAGAACAATTCTATAACTTGATTGTAGTGGTAGCTATAAAATCTATATATGGAATAAAACTGCATAGAATTACAGAAGGGGAGAGAAAAAGAAAGAGAGATGGGGGTAAAATAGTGAAAGCTGAATAACATCTGTAGTATTGTACCAATGTTGATTTCATTGTTTTGATATAGCACTATATGTATACAAGATGTTACCATTAGGAATGTTTGATGAAGGATATGCAGGACTTTCTACATTATCTTTGTAATATGTTATGAGTCTATAATGATTTCAAAATTATATGTGTGGGAAAAAGTTACATATATACCAACTGTAAAAATGTGTATGCCTTTGGCTATGAGAAGCAGAAAATTCTAATTTAATTGGCTTTAAAAAGCCAGTTAAAAAGCCAATTACTATATAATCTAACAAGACATGTGGAGATAGGGTAGCTCTGGGACTAACCAATTAAGTGCTTATCAGCATCCTCAAGGGCCTAGGATTTTTTCCTATTTCTGCTCTATCATCATTGGCACCTAAGTTTGTCCTTAGGCTAGCTTGCATCATGGCCACAAAATGGCTATCAACGTTAGAGTTAGAACATCCAGTGGTTGAGGGACCATCTCCTGTTAGTATCTCTTTAAATTATAATGGCAAATATTTTCCAAGAGCCCTCCTGCTAACTTTCTCTCATGTCCCATTAGCAAGGTCACATACCAACTTCTAAAGCAAATGTTGGGGCTGGAGGAGTTGAAGAGGGGTTTGGGCAGTGAAAGGGTATGCGGGGATGGAATCACCAGGACAGATGTAGACCAATCAAAATACACCCCAGGAACTTCAAAAGAAGATAAATGTCTACAACTAAGAGTTAATGAACATGCACACAATGAAATACCATACAGTCATTTAAAAAATTAGGTATTTATTGGCTGATTTGGAAAAATTTTAAAAATCTAATATGAAGTAAAAAACGAGGTATAGAAACGTGCATATGATGTGATGTCTATTGGGCAAATTTTTAAAATATGTAGCAAATAATGTTGGTGTTATGAACTGAATGTTCATGTCTCCTCAAAATTCATATCTTGAAATTCTAAGCCCCAATGTGATCATATCAAATAGTGGAGACTTGGGGAGCTAATTAGATCATAAGGGTGGGGGTCAACCATCTACAAGCCAGGAAGCAGGGCCTCACAAGACACTGTATCTGTCAGTGCCTATATCTTGAACTTCCCAGCCTCCAGAACAGTGAGAAATAAACATTTGTTGTTGTTTAAGCCACCCAGTCTATGATATTTTTGTTATAGCATCCTATACTGACCCAAATAGTTGGTATATTCTAATTCCTTGTTTTTGATCCTTTCCTTAGAATCCATAATTTATTCAGGAAAATACATATTTTATTTAATTAATGGGTTAACTTCCCATATCTTCACTAATACCAAACCTATTCATTTTTGCCAATTTAATAAATTTTAAATGGCATGTCATTATTGTTTGGACTTATATATTTTTGAAATGGGTGAGATTAAAATTTTTTCCTTTTTTTACATTTGACTTTATTTTTTGTGACATTTTCAATCAAATGTTTTTCTTTTATTTATTGGATTATATGAATTTTTTATAAACCTAAGAAAATTAACTTCTTATCTGTCATAAAAATCACAAACATTTTCCCTCTTTGTTATTTTGTTTTACTTGGTTGATGATACAGTTGGCTATGAAGAAGTTTCTAATTTTCATATTATTAAATTTTTCTAAGTTCTCCCTTTCTAGGTTTTGTGACCTGCCTTGAAAGACTTTTTCTATAAGAGCATAAAGTAAATCTATTCAGGCTGTGTTGTAGAACTTTCTCAGTAATGGAACTGATTACACTATCTAATATGGTGGACATTAGCCGCAGGGTAACTGAGTACTTGAAAGATAGTTACTAAAACTGAGGAACTGAATTTTTAATTTTATTTTAATTAATTTTAATGCAACTAGCCCCCTGTAGCTAGTAGCTACCATATTGAATGATACAATTCTAAAATCTGTATGACTTCATTTTCTAAAATATCTAAGTGGTTGAGACTTTAGGAATTTATTTGGATAAAAGGAGTGGATTATCAGGATTTAAATCAATAATTTCTGTGTTATATTAAGAACTCAGACCACCTTAAGATTCAAATGAAAATTGTAGAACCTATTTCCAGAAAATGAATATACAGAAATATAAACAATTCTGAAGCTTATATTCCAGGGGCATAAAATAAATAATAAACAAGTAAATAATAAAGTAAAATAATTTCTAATGATGATAAAGGTCAAAAAGGAAATGAGACATAATTATGAAATACAGATTGACTGTGGGGGATGGAGGATATGAAACACTAATTTCGAGATGACAGACAAAAAAGGCCCTTCTGGGGAGAGGACATTTGAGCCAAAAGCTTAATGATGAGTAAAAGCCAGCACTTTGAAAAGCTAGACAGAGACCATTTTAAGCTAAGGAATAACAAAAGCAAAGTCCTGGGAGCAGGAGTAAGTTTTACTCCTTGGAAAGAAAAATGACATCTGGTGTAGCTACAGCCTAGTGAACAAAGAAAGAGTTAGATGAGATAAAGTTAGAGGACTCAGGAGCTACATTACATTTTTAATTTTTGAATTGTGAAACTGAAGCTTAAATAAGCTTAGTAAGCAGACCAAGTTCACACATGCCTGGAAGTGGCAGCATCAGGACTTCAGTTACTTCAAAGTCTCTCCTCTGAACCTTCGAGGTGCCTGTCCTATGATGTCCTGGTTCCAATTCACCTGATAAGGCCCTTGCTTTTGCCTTCAGTCTCATCTCTTGCCCCCAATATTCTACCATCCCAAACTGTTGACATGTCCTCAGAGAAGCCTGTCTTTGCTCTAACAGCTCCTATGACTGTAACGCCCTCCCTTGCCATTTATACTTGATAAACAGTTACTCATCTCAGCTGCCATACTATGTCTGGACTCCCTGCCCTTCTTGAACCTCTGCCTGTCCTGTAGCCCCACCAGGTACACTGACCCCTTCCCTTACAGCCCACGGTAGCCCATGCATACTGTTACAGAGCTACTTATGACAATTGATGGCACATTTTGGTGATAGTTTGTCATTTCCGGCTAAATCTCAAGTTCTTCAATGCCAGAGAGTATGTCTTACTCATTTTAGCATATTGCCCAACATATACATATTTTTGAATGAATGACTAAATGAATGAGTTATTATCCACTGAAAAACACATTTCTCATTCTGTTCTGTTATGAACCATGACAAGCACACTACAGAGCTCTGCTGATAGTGATGATAATGGTTCTATTTGTCCTGACCTGTGAAGCTGAGGTCTGATTGGTAGTGCAGCCACACTGCTGACTTCCTATTAAGATAATGCTTTCAAGCTCCCTATATTGTTGAATTATGTCCTGCTTAATAAGGAGCTTATCATTTTTATCTCTACCTTAAGTTCTCAGTTTATAATCATTTAATTCTTCACTCATTACATTCTAGAAAGCCTGGTGTATTATTGTCAAAATCCACTCAGACTTGATGCCTTGTATTTATGCTATATTGAGCATGCAGGAAGCTTGAAGATTTTATACTGACCAACATGATTTTAAGCTATCACTTGAGTATCTAACATCAAAAATTATGGTCCCAATTTTTTAAAGAGGGACTCAAATAGCTTTGTCTTGGATGAATCAGTGGCTTGGTATAATCCAGCTTTCATTTTCTATATTATGACTTGGCTTAATTTAATATTGATTGAACAAGCTGAGTAAATATAAATTGATTTTCTCAGGAATGATGCTTTTGATCACTTAGGTCTATATATGGTTTATTCCTACTAGTCATTATACAGAGAAATAAAGAGAAATTAAGAAACAGATGTGAAGCAATGTTATACTCACTGAGGAATCATTGATCATTTAATGTGCACAAAGTGACCTTGTCAAATTAGCAAAGGAAACATGAAGTGCTATGGAATTTAAAAGCCATCAAGTATCAGAACCAAGGTCTACCTTAGACCAGATGACTTAGAAAAAAAGTTTATTGTCAGTTCCTGGGTCCTTCCTTTCAATGTCCAGTTTACTTGTAAGAGTACAGTATATTTTTCTGATAACATCATCTGGTTGGAAAGTGTGATAAGACCATGATACTATGTTTCAATTAAAACACTCCAACTTGGGAGAGCCAACAACAGCTGGCATCTGAAAGAGACCACAGGACATTGACAAAGGGTCTAGAAATGGTGCCTTAGGTTCTTACAATTGAAATAGTTCATACAACTGGCATGTTTTGCCAAGAATATAAAAGACTTAACTTCTGCTTCCAATATAGCCAAGTAGAACATACTGGACTTGATCTTTGCAGATAACAACTGTAAACTCTGGACAAAATGCAAAAACAAAGCAAAGCAAATCAGAAATGATCTAAATACAGTAGAAAGAATAAAAGAAGTCTACGTTTGAAGAAGAGTCACTTAGAAGAAAGAAATAACAGTGTGAGTTACTAATTTTTAAAGTTTTGGCCTAAAAGCAGTCCATACTACCATGTCTTTCTGTAATCATACCTTTCTCCTGCTTAAAGTATATTATTCAAAGCTTTTCACAACAAGATTTGACTTTACAACTTTATGTTCTTTTACTCACCAGGTCTCCAAAGTTTCTGGGCTCTTCCAAAATATTCAGGCCAACTACTTCTCTGGGGCACTGGATCTCATATACATTTGCCAGCTCAATGACATGTTCTTCTCCAGTTATCTCCTTTTCTCCTCTAATCCCTGCATCTCTCCATTACTATTCCAACTCCTGAATTCTCTTTATTACAGAAGTCCTTAAGAGAGTTGTTTAGCTTTTCCATTCAGTCTCTCTCAAAACTACTCCAATTATGCTTTATTCCTCTAAACCTCCACTGAAACTGCTCTTATTAAGGTCACTAATGATTTTCCAGTTGCTAAATCTAGTGGGCAATTCACAGTCCTCACCCTACTTGAATGACTAATAGCATCTGTCACATCTGATCACTGACTCCCCCTTAAACCCTTATTCTCTTGCCCTCTGGGATGCCACAGTCTTCTAGTCTCCTTTCCTTCAATAGCTGTCCACCCTTATGAAGCTTATATCCCCTTTACTGGATTCTCCTTACCTTCGGAATCTTTAAAGATTGGAGTTGCTGAGAGAAACTCCTCAGAGCCATTCTCTTTCTACATTTTCTTCCCAGGTAATCTCATCTAATCCTAAAGTTGTAAGTACCATTAATATAATCAGGAATCATAAATTTATAATTCTAGCCCTGACCTCTTTCCTATACTTCATTCTGTGATATCCAATTACTTATTCAACATGTCCAACTTGTATGTCCAATGGATGTCTCAAATTTACATATCATAAACAGAATTTCTGATCCCAATCCCATCCCCACCTTGCTGCTCAGCTGTTTCTCCCTCAATCTTCCCCATCTTAGTAAATTACAATTCAGTTCCTCATGTTAGATTCAGGTGCAATATCTTGGCATCCCTTTAACTCCATTGTTTCTCTCACACTGAGGTACCCAAATAATAAACAAAACCTATTGTCTCTGCCTTCAAAATACATACCAAATCTGACCACTTCCTTAGTCAGAACTTCATTATCCAAAAACACCATGGTCAAATAATCCACAGTTTCAATATACACCTTCAATAAAAACTACCAAAACAAAAGGGACATACCCTCTAGAGTAGTTGGTGTGTAGGAAAACACAATAGTTATATATTACAGAAAAGAAAAAATAATAATAAGCAAAATTCCAGAGGAGACAAGTCTTTAAAGTTTAGACTGAAGAAAGAGCACTCATTCATTCATACCTTCAAAACATTTATTGAGCATCTACTATATGCCAGGCACTATACTAGGTACTTAGGATATATCCATGAAGAAAACAGACAAAGACGCCTGCCCTTATGAAGCTTATATCCTAGCAATGTTGGTGGGGAGGACATAAAATGACAAAGAACATAATAAATATGAAATTATGGTTTGTAAGAACGTGACAAGTGCCATAGAATAAAAATGCAGCATTATAAGAGAAATTGAGGGACTCGAGAGGAGGGGCTGGGTTGCATATTTTTCATACACTGTCAAAGTAGACCTTATTGAAAAGGTAAGACTTGAGGAACTGAGGGAATTAACCACTTCTTATGACAAGAGGAAAGGATGGGCATAGACATGGATATATATGGAAGAAAAAGAGAAAAAATTTATATTTTTCATATCAGAGAAATAAAAAGATAAATTAGCTGCCAAAGGAAAAATTGTTGGTGTGATTTACTTCTATGTTTATTGGTGAGAGGAGCCAGGAAAAAGAATTAATCTCCAAGGAGCCATGTTTGTATCTCTAGTCTTAGTTTATTATACAAATGTTAGCATTGGGGTTACTGAAAGGTCACAAAGGCCCCACAGTTAATTTCTAGAATCTGCTTCCATCAGTCACACCACAGAGAAGCTAAACATGCAGTTCAATCTCATTATTACAAAACAGACAAGCAAAGAATTTCATAGTTATTACTCATACTTCTCTTTATTGATTCTTTCAGTCAGCAATAACTTATTACTGAAGTTAATTTACTTAAAATGTTCACGCACATAGTAAATAATGCTTCTAGACTCACATATAATGTAAATTTACATAAAAGTACGTACCACTTATGGAATTCTTCTTTCAAGTAAAGGCCCAAACCCCATCAAGGAGAAATCTGTTTAGAAGGGTAGAGAGATTTTTAGATTTCTCCAGACCAAGAAAGAATAATTACATACTTTATGTTCAAATTTCTTACAAGTTCTTTATTTTGAAGGGCCAGTAGAGTGTGCCTTCCTGTTGAAAATGGCATCATTCTGGTTGCAGTGATGTACACTCAAAACTTCCCACGATGAGAACCTCTAAAAGATGAAAACTCAAAATGCCACCAAAAACTACTATGGAAGCTGAGAAGAATTTCCATTAACTATGAAAACTTACGGAGTGAGACTGAAAAAAGCTATTGTAATTTGCCACCAACCTAAAAGAAGGTAAAAAATATTCTATCTCTTCCTATCGACCAACTCCTAGCCTAGAAAGTCTAACTCTGAAAAGAATTTTTAAATATGGTCTGTCAGTTCTTAATTACATTTCTCAAGTAGGCAGATCACTGACATCTTTGCTGTTTTTCTACATCCATTCAGAGGTGATGAATCACCAGACCAAACGGCGGCGGGGGTGGTTGGTTGTGTGTTGGTGGGGGGCATGCACTAACAATGAAATAGTTTAATCGAGGATGTGTAGACCTTACAGCGAGGTGGTCTGCAGCATGGAAATTCCCTGGCAGAAAAACGCCTGGCTGTGGTTCATCTCTGTAATTACAGCTTCTCATGGATTACATTTGTTCCAAGTGTCAAACAGCCAAGAACTGGGAATAGAGAAGTTCCTCAGTACAACCAAGCTGCATTAGACAAATGCCTGCTCAATGTTAAGAGTTTGGCTGGATGCTGTCCATATCAACCTCTCCTCTAAAGAGTAGATTTGACAAGGGGATTTGACCAGTATTCAAGCTGTCAAGGAGTAAAGCCAAGGGAATTCCACATGTTTAGTCTTTTGACAAAGAGTCTAGATAGTTCCTGCCTTATTTGAATAAAAGCAAAAAAAAAAAGCTTTAGATCTATAAGAATATATCCAAAATAAGGGGAAAAGAACAGTCTCCTAAAGGTTTAGAGTAACAGTGGATGAGTGAAATTATTTATTACAAGAAATGGACAGTTATTTTGGAAAATGTATCCCCAAAAGACTGAAGAAGCTATTGTTTATATAAAGAAAATTACTAGAAGTAAAAGGCAAGGTAAAATGCAATAGTAATGAGCTGCAAAGTTATTAAATTAATATAAAAAAAGAGCTCAGTGCATTGCAAAAGAGTATGAAGAAATGAAATTTTCACTAGATCAAGCAAAATCTTCACTAAAGGAAGGAAAAGTGGAAGTATTATTACAGATTTTGAAATCATAGATGTGGAAAAGAATCTTGGGGAAATGATTCAAAGCTCAGGAATGGATATACTCCTTTGTTGGTAGAGAAACTGTTAATGTTGGAAATTTAATGGAAATCTGAGAAGAGAGCAAAATTCAAATCATATATCTAAACTCTACCCACCCTCATATTCCCACATTTATTTCCATAAATTTTAGCACCAGAGAGGAAAAATGGAAGCAACACCTTACTCTTGAAGTATGATTTGGAAGGAAAGAGAAACAAACTCATATTAGGTGTGATGGATACCAAGGAGAATTACCCCACACTATGTTAGGTATAAAGAAGATCTGGACAGAATCATTTAAACATAAGCAAGAGAAAAAGCAGTGGCATGGCATTTCTGCAAGTACCCTATGCAGGATGTCTCCTATTTACTCTTCTCTCCACCCTTTCTACTCTTCTCCTGTATTCTCCATGCCCTGGAAGATTGACCTTTATACACATTTACTTTTTGCCTTCCCATTGGAAGACACCTGCTAAAAGTTAGAGGAAAGGAGAAGAATAAGGTTGGGGTATTTTTATTCTCCTCCTCTCTCATATGACCTTGTATGACCATAGACAAGTTGTCTCTCTATAAAAGGCCATGGTTTCTATCAGGTGGCCTTTTCTGTAGCTATCTTCTCTAGGCTCTAGGCACCATGCTGCCTTCTCTTTGCATCTTCAGGCCTGGTGGTAGTAACAGATCCCTGCTGTTGCTGGCTGAGGGATACTATAGACTAGCTTTTGTTGGATTGGGCATCCCTAAATTCTTACAATACCTTTGTAAACAGTTTATTAAACATTCTTTAATCACCCCAGGTTGCACGTACCATCCTTTCCCCTCCAGGACCTTGACTGAGTTATATATTATAGCAAATAAAATAAAGTAAAAGAAATAGCATGCAAAAGAGAGATAAACAGACCAAGACTGAAGAAAATATAATCCGGCAAACAGAAAATTCCTTGTATATTTTTGCAATGGATTGTGAAAGCCTTTAATTCAATAGATAACAGCTCAAAGATAAGACTATGAAGTAAAAAATGAAATTTAAAAGAAAATTACAGAAATAAAATAGTCAATAACCAAGACAATGAACTATTGTCATCATTACCTATGTAATAATTAATTTTAAATAACAAATAATACAGAGTGAATGGAGCTGCAAAGCAGATTAATGGTATTGAGAACGTCACATGAATGCAAAGGAAAAAACAGAGACTAAAGCAAATAGAGAAGAAATGAGGAATGTGGAAGACAAATACAATACAATATAAAGATAATTAAGAACTCTGAAGTAAAGGACCACAAAAGTGATGCCAGAAATATTCTTAAATATTCAGAAATATCTCTTTGAAATGAAGGAAGAACTGAACTGACAGATAAAAATGGCATATCTTTTTAATGAGTCAATATCAAAATTTCTGGGAAATAAGAATTCTTCAGGCACATATAAAGAGAAAATTATCCACAAGAGTGAGAAATCATACCAGCCTCAGTCACCCTCCACAGCAATAATCAATGCCAGAAGATTAGGAGACATGTCTACATGAGTAAGAGAAACAAGTAGGAACCAACAATAACATTCTTGGGCAAGTAATAATTCAAGTATAAAGGCAATAGGAAGACATACTCAACTGTGAAAACATTCAAAGATGATAACACTACAAGAACTTTTTGAAAAAATACCCCATAATGAAATCCAGCCAAACAAGAAAAAAATAGAAATAAAATATGGAGCAAGAAAGAAGTTGTAGCAGAAGGCCTAGTGAAAAGCACTGAATCCACTTAAACATACAACAAAGACTGGAGGAATTAGAATTCAAAAAAGAAAAAAAAAACCTGTGAATGTTACAAATGATAAATAAATAAAATTAAGCAACAAAATGTGGAAGTAGAAGGAGGAGAGAAGGGAATATAAAAATGCTAATTAATTCATTCATACCTGGGAGTCAATAATATTTTCTAAAATAGAAATGTGTTTATTATGTTTTTTTTTTTTTTAACAGAGGAATGTTTTAGAAATAAATATCTCTTGAAGTGAAGAAACATTACTCTGAAGTTCAATAATTCATTTGGTTTTGCTTTAGGTTTGTTAAGTTCAAATAAAATAAAATTGAATATTTTTATTGTCCTCAGCACTCACAGATTTTGTTTTTATTGAGGTAATATTGACAAACATTATATGAGTTACAGGTGTATAACATAGTGGTTCAATATTTGTATATACACCGAAATGTTCATCTCAATTAAAATTGATTTTATTGGTATATTTCCACATCATTCTTATGAAATTATTTATATCTATTTATTTATCTGTCTATCTGTATATTTGTATATATAGTTAAGCCTAAAACGTCTAAAAAGAATGGAAATTCCATCAGTCTCTCAGTTCTAAGGCAAATAACTGTCACACACTCATATAAAAGTCAAGAAAAGTCATTGGTTTGGAACAGGGGAAAACCAGGTAGACTGAGCCTTACATAAACTACAACTCAGGCATAACTCTGAATTAGTCACTGGCTGATCAAGGGAATTATCTCCATACTCTACTTCCCTGTAGAGGAAAAGGTAAACTGTTGCTGATGGAAAATTAGCATAATCTGGTGTCTCTTACTTTTTTTTTAATAAACAAGGTCCTGTATTCAATAACAAATCAGTAGGCATGCCAAGGCACAAGACTCATACAACAAATCCCAAGGAAAAAATAGCCAATAAAAGCAAACTCACAGATGATTCTGGATACTAGATATTGGAGTTTGAAGAATCAAATGGACATTCCAAAACTGAAAATTGTAATATTGAAATCAAGGATCCAGTAGATAGGTTTAATAGCAGATTGAAATTAGCAGAAGGATTAGTGAACTAGAAAAATAGTTTAATAAAAATAGACAACTGAACCACAAAGAGTGAAAAAAATAGTAACCTTTCTATGTAACAGCAATAATTAATTAGAAAATATCACTTTTTAAAAGATTCCATTCACACTGCAACATAAATAATAAAGCACCTAAGAATAAACAACAGAAGAGATGTGCAAGAACTTTATTGAGAAAGACGTAAGAATTTACTAAGGGATATAAAAGAAGGCATGAATAAATGGTGAAATATATGTTCATGGCTAGAAAAACAATATTAAAGTAGATAAATTACACCTAAATATACAAAAAATTATACCTACATATAAAAAAATTCAATCAAAATTCCAATAAGATTTGAAAATTCACTTTATGAAGTGAGAACCTTTCAAAACTTTGGGAGAAGATGGAGGACTTAAATAGTACTGAAACAACTGACTGCCCTTTAGGAAAAATGTAGGCTTCTATTTCAACAATTACTCTAGTCTCACTCCTCTATATTCCTATATATGTCGATACACATTACTGTGCTCACAAAAAAGTAGAACTTTTGAAGGACAAGAAATTATGCGGTAAAGGTGGGGGGAATGAAAGAAAATCGATGAGATCAGTCTAAACATTTTAATCACAGTCCAAAACACGGTCAAGAGGATGCTGTCAAAAAATTAGAAGACATACCAAGAGTGCTCCATCTCCAGAAATAATAAATAAAAGAAACAAGAAGGAGCTGAGGGCAACTGACAAAAATCTAACTTGGCATGCTGTTACAGGATCATTTGAATGGGAAAACATTCATACATTATTCCCCATTCATTCCCAATTGGACTAGGTAACAACAAAAGTGTTTGCAATTAGGGGAGACGAGAGACTATGAGACCCTGTTTTGGAGAGGGTTTATGTCTCTACAGGGTTAGAAACATCAGGAAGATTGAGAACTATCCAAATCTTAAAAAGGAGGCAGTAAAGAACCACATGTTGCCTTTATATCATAAGAGAGTTTAGCAAAGATGCTGGTTAGAAGGTCAATGTATTTAAATCAGTGTCCATTAGCAAAACATTAGGAAATGAAATGAGAAATAAATCGTCCCACTCATAATAGAAACAACAACCATGATGTAATTAGAATTCAACATCATAAGTAACATCCCCTTGCCTCTAAATTCTTCATCTCTCTCCTTGGCCTTTTCAATTCCTACCATCTTCAAGATGCATCAGAAGAATCACTTCTTCCACAAATGGCTTTTGTAATCATCTCAGGCTGTGTCACTTATATTCCTACCTGAATCATATTATGCTTCAACATATATTCAAGGAATCAATGAGCTTTCTTCTTGCCTGCAGCATATTCTTGATCATAATTATAGCAGAATTTGACCTAGTTGAACATCAAACCAGCACTGCTTTCCGAGAGCCTGAAGCCTTCCTATTTAACTTCTCCTACTCCTTTGTGTTTCCTGACAGACCTACGCCCAGCCATTCACAGAATGGACTAAGTTCCCCTGCAGCCTGTTTCACCTGCCTGGCAGGTTGGAAATGCATTTTTTACTTAACTGCTGTGCAAAATATCTCCTGAAGTGCTCCTTTCCAAGTCTTTATGGCTCAATAAGGATTTCTTGTCACTTACATGTGTTTTTTATCTAATAATATTATACTTGAAAAAAAAATTGTATTGGTTCCATGTGATGATTTTACAAATAGTGGAAGAGGCTTCAATGAAAGAGACTAGGAAAATTTTTTCTTTGGTCCTGAAAAACCAATGAACATTCATAATAATGAATGTGGTTATGGACAGCCCTAAGATCACTTGTAATATACCCAATTCTGACATTAATCTGGCATACTCCAGAGTTCCCCTCAGGAAAGGTCAAAACCAATGACTAACAAACTCTTTGAATAAGTGAAATCCATTTCTTGTAAGAAGAGATTTTTTTTCTTATTATTGTATCAATAATATCTTCGATGGTATACGCATTGCTTATTTTTATTCCATTTGATTCTCGAAATGTCCCTGTGAATTAGGTTAACGTGCATTTGACATAACAAGAAACTGATGCTTAGGAAGGTTAAAATATATCTAATATCACACAACAAGTGCATGGCCAAGTAGAATCTTGAATCCTACTCTTCTGGAAGTCTAATCCTTTCCCCACTATTTACACTGCCCTTTACTGGATACCAAGGGCTGGAGCTTTACAACTAAGCTATTTGCTTGCAAAATAGGGCCATTATCTCAAGCACTACCTCCCAAGAGAAACTCATTGTTTCTGCTGTCCATCAATGTTCTGCTTCCACACTGTGAGCAGCTTCAGCTACAGGCACTCTTCCTGGTTGCAAGAGTGACTGTGAGGTTGGTGGCTCTCTCAGGACTCAGGATGGTGTGTTTTTTTCATGTAGATCAGAGATATTGGCAACTGAGTAGGAATTTTATCCCTAAAATGAGAAGACAAGTAACAGTCTCCGGAAAAACTGAATATTGTAAATAATTCAGCCTTAGCAAAGGAAAGAGATTATTTTCTTAGAGCTTAAGGTATTATTCAGTCACGAGGGGTTTCCACAAAGAAAAACTGCACTCTACTTTAACTTAACTGTAACTTACAGGCAGGCACTTAGCCCAGACTCCAGTCATTTCCAGGGAATTTCAAGTAATAGGAGTAGAACACCACCACTCAAATATAGCTGTGATTTTTCTAACCAGTTTCTTTAAAACCTCAAGTTTCTACAAGGCTCTTTGAAAGGTGGCAGTAATGTACCACAGCAGTTGCTTTGGTGCCCCTCCTTCTCATGTGGGCAACAGACAGCATGTTACAGTAAGTACCTCTGACTCTCAGATTAAGGGCTCTCTTTGGCGGGGGCACATGCTCAGACTACAGAAAGGGTGGACTAGAAGTGTGAGAGAAGAGGGGGTGGGAGGAGCAGTTCTGTCCAATGATGGATGGGGCTGTTAGATAATGCCATGGCTCCCTAGTCTTTGGAGCAGAACAGTTCTGAGGTGTGCTGTACTCTGTCTCTCACAGATCATTATATTTATAAGCATCCAGGTGAGACAGCAGTGCTGCTCCTGGATTAACAATCCAGTGTGGTAGACATTTCTAGAGCTTATTAGATGGAAGCAAAGCCTCACTTTAGATATCACTAAGCAAGAGTTCACAGGCAGGGGAAGTTAGAAATAGAGAAGCGGTTGATGTCTAGCCCAGGAAATCACATGAGAACAGCGTGGACACATGAGGGGAGGTGGGGGGAGTAGAGAAGCAGCTCCTGGAGGAAGAACCAGATCAGAACAAACTCAGGCCGGAGGAGCCCAGCCCTGAAAATGAGTTGTGAATCTGAATTCTCTGTGCTCTTCTCTCAGTCCGTGTGTCTCTTCTTGTACCAACACTGTAATATTTAATTGCTAAAGCTTTGTAACAATAATATCTGGTAGGCCTAGTTACTCCTTATAGTTTTCTTCTTTTTAATAATTAAATTAGCAATTTGCAAATGAATTTCAGAGTAAGTTTATCAAATTCCTTTAATAGCTCCAATTGAAATTTTGGTTGACTGTTTTGAATTCATAGAGTAATTGAGAGAAAACAGACATATTAATTTGTCTTATCAAAGAATGCAGAGTATCTCTCCATCCTTTAGATTTTTTTATTAGAGTTTTTTAAGTTTCTGCATAGTTATTGTGTTTTTTAAAGTTAATTCCAATATACTTAATATTTTTGATACTATTATGAATGCAATAATTAATATATTTTATAGATGGTTATTTTGGCATAATTTTTTAAAATTTTTATAGGGAAATCTTATATTCACGACCCAGCCAAACTCTCTTATTTTGTGTTGATTTTTTAGTTGTTTTCAGTACATAATATCGTTTGCAAATAATAAATTTATCTTTTCCTTCAAATTTTATTCAAATTCCTTATTTCACTTATAAATAGAAATATGAATATAATAAATAAAATATTAGCTATGAATAAAAACGATTAAAAATAATAATATATTATGATCAAGATAGTTTTATTTTAGGAATGCAAAGAGAGTTGAACTTGGGCAAATCTTTTTATACAAGTCACCATTTTGAAAGATAGGAGGAGAAAATC
The DNA here is from genome assembly GCA_028627145.1 of Eidolon dupreanum. NCBI lineage: Eukaryota > Metazoa > Chordata > Mammalia > Chiroptera > Pteropodidae > Eidolon > Eidolon dupreanum. The sequence goes on from CM053501.1 coordinate 36,676,424, forward strand.
CTATGATTACTTTGATTTAGAATGCATCGTAGATAACATTCATTCAATTTTAAGAATGATAAAAAGTCTCAGCAAAGTAAGGTTAAAAGGGAACACCTTTAAATTGGTAAAGAATACATCCAAAAATATACAATTAAAATTCAACTTAATGAAGAAGTTTTAGATGTATTCCCCTAAGATCTAAAACACTACAAGGCAGGCCATAATCATAACATCAGTCTGGTAGAGTACTGGAACTTCTAGCCAATTTTATAAAGAAAGAAACGAGATATACATTTAATTTTTATTAGAAACTGCTAAACTGTATTCCCAAGTAGCTGTACCATTTTGCATTCCCACCAACAATGTATGAGCCTTCCAATTGCTTCATGTCCTCACCTACATCTAGTATTATCAATCTTTTTAACTTTAGCCATTCTAGTGGGTATGAAGCGATATCTCGTTGTGGTTTTAATTTGCATTTCCAGTATGATTAATGATGTTGGGTATCTTTTTGTGAGCTTATATTTTGTTTCATGAAATGTCTGTTGAAGTCTCTTGTCCATTTTTAAATTAGGTGGTTCACATTTTTAGTTATTGATTTGCAGGAATTCTTTATATTTCTGGATATAAGTCCCTTGTCAGATATGTAGACTGAATATTTTCTCCCACTCTAACTTACTTTTTCATTTTCTTACAAGTGTTTTTTTTTTTAAAGCACAGATTATAATTTTAAGTCCAATTTACCATTTATTTTATGGTTAGTGTTTTTTTGTGAATGTAAGAAAAATCTTCTTATAACAAAGGCATAAAGATATTCTTCCTTTTTTGATTCTAGAAGATTTATAGTTTTGGCTTTCATGTTTATGTCTATATTGATCTGAAATTCTTTTTTGCGAATTGTGTACGGTCTTTTCCAATATCCAATTTTTAATATCTACTTGTTCTATCACCATTTGTTAAAAAGAATATTCTCTCTCCATTAAAATATCTTGATGCTTTAGTCAAAAAAATAATTGTCTATGTGTATAATTGTACTGTTCATTCTCATTGTCATATAGTATTCTACTTTCCTCTTAAGTATTGATGGACATTTTATGGCTATGACGAATAGTGCTGCTATACCTGTTCTAGTATATATATCTTGGTGAACACATGTACACATTTCTGTTGATATCCAACATAAAAGATACATAATAGAGAATGCATATGTTCCACTTTAGTAGATACTGACAGTTATTTAAAGTATTTGTACCATATCTTTGCCAATTGTTTATCTTTGTGGGTATATGTTTAAACACATTATTCAAGCTTTATTTCTATTTAGGTATCTTATGAATGCATCATATCTGAGCACTGGTAAAGCTCAAAGACAAGTATATATAACATAGTAGATTTTCACTGAAAAGATTAATAAGTGATGATGAGTGGGTTAATGAATGAATGGTGAATGTAATTTATAAACACACGAAACATATCTTCTTATCTGTCAGTCAAATCTGTAAGTATTTATCAATCATTTGCTGACTATCTACATACAATGATACTGCTTAATATGCTAGACCATACCCATCTGGCCAATTCTCTTCCCAAATCTCCTATCTCTTAATATGTGTGTTCAGATTCAATACAATGAATCTGAAAGAATGCAGTAAATACATTGTTTCCTGGCACACAAAATTTCACATTTGGAATGAGAAGACATTTTCCAGAGGAGAGGAACCTTTTATTATAAAATAAAGAAAAACAAACAAGTAAAAGAAACAAAAGTATCTTGCCTTTGTGATATGGGGTATTAATCTCTAATGGTCTGTCTTTACCATCCATGGCTACTCCAGAGCACAGTGCACAATTAATCCTTATTCTGGGGTGACAAAAAGCATCACAGTTAAGACCAGCTTCCGAGGCATTCTGTACATGACTACAGCAAGCATCACTGATACTTATTTGTTTCTTAAGATGCCATGGATCCAAGGTTTAAATTAATATTCTAATTAGAAGTCTGGTTCTCACACACCACAGTCATTATTTCATAATTTAGAAAATACATTAGAGCACAATAAGGCAACTCTATAGATTCATCAAAGGTATAAATAGGTTTGCTTTTGTTTTCCATTTAATTCTTCATTCCTCAGCATTCTTTTCTTCTCAGTCTATCCTCTCTTTAAGCAATTTCCTCTCTTCTCATGGCTTTAATTAATATCTATACTATCCGTAAGAGGCTGAATCTCAAGTTTGTATACCAATCCAGACTTTACCCATCTGCTTTAGGCCCAGCTATTAAAATACCTATACCATATTTCACTTCCAAACTCAGCACATGAAAAACTGAACTTACCATCTTTCTCTTCAAATATGCTCCTTTTTTAGTGTGCCCAATGGCACACTAAATGGCACCACCACCTTCCCACTTGCTCTTGCCAGTATTACGGGTGTCATCCTTGACACTTCTAATCATCAGGTCTTATCAAGTGTAAATCCTCAACATCTCTTAATTAATCTCATTTCTCCATGTCCTCAGTCACTGCCATACTTCAAGGCACCATTGTTTCTCATTTAGAATATTACAATAGAAGCCTCACAGGTCTACCTGCTCTTACAAATCCCTTCTCCACATTCTGGGTAAAGCAGTCTCTTAAAAACAGAACAGATGGCATCTCTCTTCCACTTAAAATCCTTTAGTGTTCTTGGGAGGAAGGTATAGTTATGGATCAGAAACCTGGCCCTACCACTCAGTATACATGTAACTTTGAACAAGCTATTTAACCTTTCTAATCTAAGTTTACTTATCTATAAAATGGGAAAAATAATATCATCTATCTTATTAGATTGTCATTGTGGGAAATAAGTTAATATATATCAAGTGCTCAGAATAGTGACTGGATCCAAACAATTAAAAAACAAAGAAATAAACATGAATTAATGATAGAGAGACAGAGACAGAGACAAAGACAGAGACAGAGACAGAGAGAGACAGAAACAGGCAGGCGAGTTTTATCATAAGAGAGTCAAGCCAAAGTTTTACTTAGTCTGGTTCACACCTCCGGCTTTCCTTTCTAGCTTCACCTTACGCTTTCACCTTGCACTATTCTCTTCATTCACACCTATACTGTCTTTATTTAATTCCTCAAAAATATAAGAAATATTACATTTTTCTATTGCTTGAGATCTAAAAAGTGTTCTCTCTACCTGAACTGCTCTCAACACCCTGCCCTAACTCCTATTTGAAGTTATTTGTTCCTCAGTAAAAACTTGCAAACTGATCCATGCTATCTACACTAGGTTAGTCTTCTGTTATGTGCTCTGGCTAGTAGAATTCATAAAGCAGCCAGGATCTGCTGCATTGTATTAAATTAATATAATAAAAGGCTGTCTTTCTACTAAATACATAAAAATAACCTGAAATCTGTTATCCTCATAAATTAATATACTAAAATAATATAAATCATGTTAAACTACAAGGAGGTCTGGATAGAAGAGAATATATTTCTCTGTCTCATCAATTTATTTGGGGACAAAAATTTCCTCATAGGTTTGAGGTTCAGGGGCTCAGCCTTCTTCTGCATATTCAACTACAGTTCAGTTGCATTGCTCCAATCTGTATTTAAAAGGTGGAAATCAACATTCTCATTGTTGATTGGGGTTTGGGAAAGGAGTGGGAGTTCTTTCCAGCCCCTAATCTATTCCTGATTCTACTGGAGGTTAGGGTCTTAGAGCACCAGCCCCTCTGCAGAGCCTAGACTGTCTTCAGCACTAAAGTGGTGTCAAACTAAATTCCATCTGTCCATGAAAGAAATGCAATTAGATTTTGATAGAAAACTACATTACTAAAGTATTTATTATCTACTGACATCTTTTTCCAGATAAATTAGTGTCTCAGTGAAAAAAATCTTAAGACTTCTAAAGAGGAAGTCTTGAATGTTAAACTTGATTAATTATTACAAGCGGAAATTATTTCTCAAATTATCCTATCCCTCAAAAGCTGATTTTCATCCTACACATTTAGTTTCTGAAAATAGCTTTCCATTTCTAAAGAACTACATATTTCCTCTCAAATAACAAATTTGATTTGTGCCTTACTTTATAGTAAGTGAATGAGACAATTAATAACAACATTGAATTACGAAGTCCTTTTTCATATTGTACATTTTTAGAAGTTTTTATCACCTAGATTATTTGTTAGTCTCTCTATAGTGGTTCTTAAAAAAGCAAATAGGAACAATTTTATTAAACCACAGACTTTGTGTGTATGTGATTAGGACAGGGAGATAAGGAGTGATTGAATTTTCACTTTTGGAATGGCATTACAAGCATTGGCAGCTTGACATTATAAAATGATATAAAATGAGTGCATATCAAAGAATGTGTCCTGAGCCCAAGTTGAGCTCTTAACATATTGGCATTTGGCCCTTGTTATAGTCAAGTCATAACCTGTGGAACAGGATTTAGACTTTTGTTCCAAGACTAAAAGTATAGACTCAGAGGGGGCCAAGCTTATATTAGTAAGTGTCAGATGCCTTTCTTCATTCTCCATGAAGGGAGCCCCTGGGTTGCCCATGAGCTAGCTATTTTTTCAGAGGCAAATCTTCTGTTCTGGCCTTGAAACAACAAAATGAGGGAGGAAAATATCACGTGTATTTCCTGTCAGAAGTCTTTGGGACCTGCCCACGGACCCCTTCTGCTGGTTTGGCTTAATAACCTTAAGCCTTCAGAGAGTTCAAGTTTGGAATGCATACTTTGTATAAGATCTAAAGTTAATAACTTCATGGCTCAACTGAATGCATCCCCACTACAATATAAGAGCTATGAAAGTAGGTATAATATCTACTCAACACCATACTCTCAGTTCTAAGAACAGTGTTGAACATATAGTAGGTACTCAACAAATCTTTATTGGCTGTTATTTGGCTTAATCAACAAAGAACAAATGTTATAACTTAAAGTACAGATTTGGTTTAAGTGGTATTTATTCACTAAGAAAACCTATAATTACTTCCGTAGAATGTAACTAGCAGCTGTAGAGGTGTGCTATTTTGATCTCCCTTAGAAAAAGAACTTCCCATTTATCTTCAAGTCCCACAGTTCTCAGAACCTTCAGGATCTGCTTCAACTTTTTAACCAAGGCCATGTTCTTCCCAAGCAGCCTGCTTGCACACTGTGAGAGAGCAGATCTGGCCATTTCTTCCAAATGTAAGTCTCCTCTACCAAGCAGTCTTTGCTCTAGAGCTTTCTGTTGAATTGGCTGAGACTTTATCAGCTCCATGTTGTGTTCTATAGTTCTGCGTGCCCAATCTTTCTTCAACTCCCCTTTTTATTCATAGTTTTCATATCTTCATGTGGTCTAAAGCCTTAGCTATACAATCCCGCTTCTTCCTCATTTTTATCATTCGCAGTTATAACCCCCTAATAAACCTCTAGTAATCCTAGCTCTGTCTCAGTATCTACTTCCTGGAGAACCCAGCTGACAGAGAAGAGAAGCCCAGGCAGAGCCTAACAGTCTCCTGAGTTGAGGAGATAAAGTTGGGAGTTCAGTGAAGCGAGCTGGTTAGAGCTTGCAGGGTAGAGTATCAGAGAGGAGTAACTCGTACAGACAGAAAACTTTAGAAATTGGCAGGGTCCCCTTTGAGTATTTAAGTATTAATCAGCACATGTACATTAGGAAACAATCCAAGTACAAGAAAAAAATAACCACTCGAAAAGATAAAAAAAGAATGCATGCAGCTTAAACAGGAATATGAATAATGTCTACTCCCATCAGCCAGAATGAAAAATCTCATCATAGATAACTCATCAGGAAGGATTTTACTGGGAGGATTTTGTCTCAGTAGTAAGAGGATATTTTCCCCTCAATTAAATGATGCTCTTATCCCATCTAGCAAAGCTTTAAAGCAAGACTTAAAATGATCAAATTGTTTCCAAGTAACTAAACTGTATCACAGAACAAAGTTAAAAAATATCTATAAGAAAATAAGAATAACCAAATACCTAACAAGATAAAACTCACAACTTCTGGTATCCATTTAAAAAATACTAGACATGCAAAGAAGCAGAAAAATGTAACATAATTAGGAGAAAAAAATAAAACTAATTCAGAAATTATAGAAATGATAGCAATAATAAACAAGGATAACTACACATAACTATAACTGCATTCCATATGTTCATGAAGCTAGAAGACTGAACAAGATACAAATTTGTTAAAAGTAAAAGGAACAAAATATATATATAGCAAGTGAATGCTCATCAAAAGAAAGCAAAAGTGTCTATATTAATATCAGACAAAATATATTTTAAAGCAAATAAATATTACCAGGAAAAAAGAGCATTGTTTTATAATGATAAAAGGATCAAATTATCAAGAAAGAATAATAATCCTAAACATTCATGCACAGATTAACACAGTTGCAAAATACATAAAGCAAAAATAGGTAAAATTGCAAAGGTAAGCAGATAAAGTCATTCTTTATCAAAACCTACTTCATATTTCAACAAGTAGACAGAAACTCAGTAAAGACATAGAAAACTTGAACACTATAAACCAACTAGACCTAGTTGACATTTACAGAACACAATACCCAATGACAGCAAAATACACATTCTTTTCAAGAGCACATGAAACATTTACAAAGGTAGAGCATATTCTGGGCAATGAGATAACCTTCAATATAGTTATCAGTATTCAAATCATACACGTATGTTTTCTTACAACGATGAAATCAAGTTAGAAATCAATAACAGAAAGATATTTGAGAAATCTCAAAATAATTGGAAACTAAGTAACATACCTAAATAACCTATGATTTAAAGGAAATTTTAAGTTATTTTAAACTAAAAGAAAATGAAAACACATTTCAAAAACAGTGAATGTTATAAAGCAGTACTTAGAAATTATAGTACTAAATATCTATACTAAAAAAAATTTAGACCAATTGTCACTGTTTTATATTAAAAAGCTAGAAAAAGAAGAGCAAGTTAAACATAAAATAAGCAAAAGAAAAGAAAACATAAAGATTAGGGTAGAAATAAATTAAATAGAATATAGCAAACAATAGAGAAATCAATGAAACAAAACCTTGGTTCTTTGAGAAGATCAATAGAATTAATAAAACTCTAGCCTGACTGATATAGGAAAAAAAGAAAAAAAAAATTACCAAGTTCAGGAATAGGAAAGGTGACATCACTATAGATTTTACAGACATAAAAATAATAACGATATGCTATGAATTATTTTATAAATTCATATAAAATAAATTCAATAATTTAGGTGAAATGGACAAATTTCTTGAGAGATTCAAGCTACCAAAGGTCACTAATTCTGAATGCATTCTGCTAAGATTCACTAAGAACAGGCTAATCTGCTCTCACCACTTCTAGTTAACATTGTATTAGAGGTTCCAGCCAATGTAATAAAGCAAATAAAAGAAATAAATTTATTCGAATTGGAAAGAAAGACACAAAATTGCATTTATTTGCAGGCAACATGATTGTATATATGGAAATTCCTATGGAATCTTCAAAAAATCTTTAGAAGATGTAGAAAATGTCTAATGGCATACAGCAAATGGGGAAACATTCATTCAAGAATCTACTAAACTCCAATAAGAATAGTGACAGTCTATGTCATTTGTGTCAAGACTCACTCCACTCCCACCACGCCCAATCAGTTCCATGTCATAAAAGTTCTACCTCTGGTACATGTAGCCAAGAAGATGGGTCACAGGGGTAGAAAGCCACAAACACCAGTGAAGGCTAAAAATTCAACTGGCTAAGGTGACGCAAACATGATCTTGACTAATAGCAGCTTATGCTGAACCCTGGGTAGCCCAGCTAAAAGATAAAAACATGGGGTTGGAAATCTGAGCAGGGACACCAGAGGGTGTGAAGGTTACAAACAAATAAACATATAGCCAAGCAAACGACATCAGGGGCAGGGGAGGTTAGTATCCAGAACCACTACAATGTCATCTACAATATCCATTTTGAAAAGATCGCTAACAACAATTGGGAGATGGGGGAATAGATTAGAAATAATGCAAGACTAGAGGCAAGGAAAGCAACTGTTCTTATTTCTGATTAATAAATGTTGATGCCTTCAATAAAGGCAATAGTAGTGGGTGGGGAAAAGGGAAAGCATTATAAAGACTTAAAGAAATAGTATTGACCAAATGGATAATGGGGGTGGAGGAATTGTTTAAAAGAGAAGGTATTAAGAACAAATCTGACAAGTGGTCCCATTTGTCTGCTATATTGCTTTTTGGGAAGGAGGAGATATTTGTTGAATTTGGGACTTGTTTAGTGTGATATACTTCAGGGATCTTCCAGTGAAAATGTACAGATGAAATATGTACACTGAAGTCTAAAAATCATTTAAGATTGTAAATTTGGAGGTTATCAGGATATAGATGTTAATGGGAAGTACATAAGTGGGTCACGTAAGAACTTTGAGATGTGAAGGTAAAAATCACATTTCAATTTTGAGCAACTGAAGGCAGGATATGTAGGGAGAGAAACAAGTGTTTGGGCAAAAATTATGAGCTCTGTCTTATCCTAGTTGAGTTTGACAAAGATTGTGGGACATTGAGGAAGAACTATCTACCAGGCAGTTAGAAGGCGCGGAGTCCAGGCACTCTAATCGTGCAGGAAGTGAGAAGGCAAATGGGCTCTAAGGAACAAGGAAACAGATCAGCAGTTCTTATTACCAACTTTGCCATTATCCAGCTCCAACCCAAAAATGTCATGAGACGTGTGATTCTCCCTCTCCTCATATGACAAAGGAAGGTGCTGAACAAATGATCTTTACATTTCCATTCAGCTGTAATATTCTAATTCCCACATTTAGGCTGTCATTCATGATTCTTGTGCCCCAAATCATGGCACAGCTCATCTCTTAGTCTTTGGTTATTATGATGTTTCTGGAGCCTAAGCTATGCTTTCCTAAAATACCCACCCCCTCCTCCATCTTGTATTATTTACAATACTTTCAGTTTCAGGTACAAAAACCCTAATTTGAACTGGTCTAAATGTTTAAGTGACTATAAGTTCATGTAACTATAAGAAACTGAAGTATTTCAAGTTTCATATACGAGTTAGATGAGTATTAAGTTTCCATTTTTTTGCCTTTCTCCCTGCTGTATGCCCTTCTCTGTATTAGCTTTGTCCTTAGGTTTGCTTCCCTCACGGAGGAGTCTGTAGTTACCTGCTTCACATCAATACACACAGTAACTACCAACATAAAGGAAATACATGAAGGACATACTAGAAGGAAGCTTAAATGTCATGGAATTCATGGAAAAAAATGCCTGAGATTTATGCAAATTCAACTGATGTCTGTACTCTAGTAAAATGCTTAAAGTCTCAGTTATCTGCATTTATTACAATGTAAAAAGAGCAGGGTTCCACTAACTAGATTAGAGCGATCAGAGTATATCCAGGGAGCAGAGGTAGGGTCAATTCATTTCAACTACATTGCTGTGACCCAACAGAAGATATGTGGGATCAACATTGTGGAGACATCCACGATGTCTTCTAAGCAGAAAAATGTATTTCTAGCTGTCAAAATCTTATCCATCCTTCATTCCTTCAGCTGCCACTTCCTTTCATGGTATCCTTCTTCATTCACAAAGGTATAATGTTTTCCACCTCTATTCCATATTCTCTATGTTGCTTGCATTTTTAGAGTCTGTTTTACCTTCTAGACTATAAATTTCTTCAAGACAAGACTATATTCTATTTATCTCAGAATTTTCTAATTCTCCAGCACAGTCTAGCTTTAGTGTTGTTTAATAAATGTTTACTGAACTAAATATAGCTAAAATATTCTGGATAGCTGAGAATTGCAGCCTCTTTCCCCCTCTATCAACTCTTGGGAAGTAGAAATTACCCTTAGCTTATAGAAAGGATACCAGAAGTATAAAAGGGTTTTTGAGCAATAATTCTCAACAAATATTTTAATAACCTATTAGTTCTCCTTGGTTTTTATGACTCCTTAGGTAGTGAGTAATAAGATTTTTGATTTCAATCATTTTATTATGAATATTTAGAAATCCTCTCCCCCCACCTCCCACCTTACTGGGAGAACTGAACTCATAGAGAGGGGGCCTAAAATGTAAACAAGTCACTCACCCTTCCCCTTTGCAATGACTGAAGACAGAAAGGTCTGCCTCTAAGAAAGGAATTGGATTTTTGATTGGTAATGATCTCAGCTTCAGTTTTAACAGACCATGAAGGAATACTCTAAAAGAAAAGGCAAAATTTTAAGGGAAAGAATAAAGAGGGAGGGCTTGGGTAGTTGTGTTGGCAAAAAGAAGGGGTGGTCCTGGGAAAACTGGGCAGAATATGTCCAAGCAAAGGTTTTATCAGGTTATGTACCTGTACTAGCCCTTGCCTGCCTTGTACTGAGGATCGGTGTGGGATGTTGCCTGAGAAGTCCATGTGAGCACCAAAAGCCAGTCCTGGGCAGCCAACCACCAAGCCTTCATGCTGAGAACATTTTTACAGCTACCCAAAGGCCTCAGGGCTATTGACTGTCTACTCTGCACTTCTGCCCATCTGTGCCAGTGCAGCAGCAACTTACCACTTAGAGGGAGCAATGTCCCATCCACCCACAAGTTTGAGTTCTGTCCTTAATCTATTAAATGCCGTGGACTCATCCCTAAAATACCCCCAAACAACTATAAATCCAAAGACAGTATGAAAGAGCAATAATTCTCAACATTTACATGTCTGTTCTCGAGGGGCTGAAAGCAAGCAAATTCAAGACCCAGAATGTAAGCTGTGGTCAGTGATACCCGCAGACACTATTTTAAAAACATGATATTGAATATTATCATATTTGTTTAGGACCTTTGAAAAATGAGTTATATCCCCTGAAAAAACTAGAGATTTCCTGAGTTATTATAAAACTAAAAGTGTGGGTTCCCCAACATCAACCTGAAGATGAGAGTAGCAGACTGCCCTGTAAATACAAGGCCATACTTAAGGATCAATAGATACTAGGTATGTCAAAGGGAACCTTCCAGACTTCTGGTTTCCAGTCCTACATGTAGAAAGTTTGGAGTTACCACTCTGTCCCAACAACAAGTTATAAGCTGAACAATCTGAAAAATTAACAACTCTTCTTAGGTCTGTAAGAGAATTGAGGTCATAGAGCAAACTAGTGCTCCCAAATTAAGGAGACAGGCAAATACAGAGAATCACAAGGCACCGAAGCAGAAACCTCCATGGGAACCAGTGCAGGGGCAAGAAAACCTGAACTGTGATTAACTAATTGCTTCAGGCGCAGTGTGGACACTCCAGGGGGTACCCAGTCAGAGGAAGGTCTCGCATTTTTGTGAATTTTACCTTCAGGATCTCAACCTGTTTTTCACAGTGAATATCGGGATCCCTCATGTTTTCAATAGGAGAAGGGGGAAAGAAACCATTTTGAAATATACCAGAGCACTCTGTTCTTAACAAGGTCTCTCCTCAGGAGAAATTCTGGAGCCTAACCTGCTGAGTTATTATCGGAGTTTAACTGACTTAGGGGAAAGGAAATAAGAACTCAGCTCCAGCCCCCTGTAGCCATTCTATCTCACCTAAGAGAGGAGGAAAAACAAAAAAAAAAAAAACAAAAACAAAACAAAAAAACCCCACAAACCTGAGAAACATCTATGAAGTTCATAGCCCAGAGGAAGAAGCTCACTAAAGGCTGAGACCTAATCGTAGAATTACAGAACACTTCCCCTTTTCTTATGCCTTACCACCACATAACCGAAGGCCTATTTATTTATAGGAGATCATTTTACCCAGTACAGCAAGTCAGCTACCAAGAAAAAACAACAGGGCATACCAGAAGACAAAAAACACAATTTGAAGAGACAAAGCAGTATCAGACCCAGACATAACAGGGGTGTTGGAATTATCAGACCAGGAATTTAAAACAACTATGATTAATATGCTGGGGGTGCTAATCGATAAAGCAGACAGCATGCAAAGTAAACCTTCTAGAATATGTAGGGAGGTTTGAAAGTGTTCACCTTTCCTCCAGATCTATCTCTTGTTCTTCACTTAAGGACTGAGAGGTACCAGCTACCAGACCAAACACAGTGGGGACAGGGAATCAACAGAATATCATCAAATATAGCCCCAGTCTTCAAAAAGTTGGCTTTGTGGCCTGCCATGGCTGCTCAGTGAATTGGCAGCAAATACAAGAGCAGACCCAGGTCCGTGACTTCTGCCCATCAATTTTTCCCCCTCATCAATTCTCTTCCCGCAGGGTAAACCCTGTCTTCTGCTCCCCTTCTGTCTTTTTCCTATTTTGCCCCTTACCAGTTGCTCCAACCCATTCACCATACTAAACTCCAAAGCCCCTTCAGCTTGAAAGAAAGCTGAGAAACTCCAGGCTTTGAAAGGTAAATTAGCAGCTTAAAAGTGGCACAGCTCCCTGGAGTGTCCACATTATAAAAGAGGAACTTTAAGGCGATGACCTATCTCTGAAGGTGCATTTTAGAATTTATGATTCCAGGTTAAGAGATTTTTTTTTTTTTTGGCTTGGGTCTTTTTCTAAATCCTCCAAATTGGATGGGGCAGCTTAACTGTTCACTCTAAAGCTGAGACCTAAAGGCCTTTTTCCTTCCCAGGGATGAGAGATTTTCACTGATGTGTACTTTTTGATCTTCCTACCACTCAGGTTCCAGAGGAGGCTAATATTTCTACTCTAGAGAGACAAACTAGCTACTGGAAGAACTGGGGTATAAACGGAGACCTTGGAACAAATGAACTGACTGACCCATGGAGTTTCAACCAATAAAATGCAGTGTTTAACTATTAAAAAATGGCCTTATATTTTTTTATGTCAATTAGTTCCAAAATTAAATTTTTCACCAGATTTCTGGGAAGTATATAAAAACTAACTAATGTAATGTTTGTTTTTCTCTTCCTAATCTTCCTTTTACAATATTAATGCTAATGAGCAACAACAGAAAAAAAAAAAGCAAAGAATAATAACAATAGCTTTTCTATGCTGATTATATACCACAGCCAGGCACTGTTCTAAATGCTTCACATGTGGTGCCTCATTTAATCTTCATAAAAATTCTGTGAGTTAGGCGCTATTATTATCCCCAAGTTAAGTGAAGCTTGAGGGGCAGAGCTAGAATACGGGGTGCATAGCATCCCTACACACTGCACTACTGCTGCTCATCAGAGAAATCCCAAAGCCTCTTACTCCACATAGAAAAGATGATCTGATTAAATGCTGAGTAAAGGAAAACTAACTGCAGTTTTATAAATTTCAAACTTTATGCTAGCAATACAATTTAACAGGTAGAAACCACATAAACAGAATAGATAACCTTAAATAAGATTCTCTATCTTGATAGATGCAGCAAGCATGTAATACTTTCTATGAGCCTCTGTTGGATCATCCATAAAACAATGATAGTAGCTAATATCTTAATTTGTATACAAACTAACATAAAGGTCTCCATAAATTGTAAAACCCATTCAAATGTCAGAACTAATTACTTGCATATATATGCATGTTTGAGCTGCAAAATGCAAATTGTGTAATGTCAGCAATTCTGCTTCTGAGTTAAAGGCTCTTAGGTTTGTATTTAAAACTAGCACTGCACGATGTAAAGATAAAGGATAAAATTCATGTTAATAATTTAAATTTTTAATTTTTTTATTTAGAATTTTATTTTATTCATATATTTATTATATTTTAGCACCTTTAATTGTACTTTTTTCCCTCTGTTTTCAAAGAGGCCCCATATCTTTATTTTGTTCTGGCTCAAATGATAAAATGCCTCACAAGTGATGTAGCCAGGCCTGAAATTAAGGTGATTTTCCACTAAGACTCAAAGCAGATTGTACTATAATTAAACTGATTATGGATCCCACCCTGATAGATAGTGATAACAATATATTGTCCTATGTTCCCACACATCCCTCATATAACACATCTGTTAACATCATTAATTATTAATTCAAGACAATTCAGTCTATGGCTTGCTTGAGTTATTAAAGATTGAAGAGTATACATAACAGATACTCTTCAGAGAAGACAATAAAACATCATAATCTTTCTATGGTAATTAATTCTTGTGTTTTCTTAACTATTTGTTTATCTAATTTGTGAAAAGTATCTTTGGATATAAGAAAACAAGTGTGCCATACTGACAATGTACAAATTTATGAAAGTATTCTAACTTTAATTAATTATATTCTTTATTATCCTAAAGCTGGTCCCACACTAGTCAATGTTTCTGGTAATTAGAGTAAAATAATCATAGGGTGAATGATGTCTGCTATAATGCTGCTGATGGGACATAGCTCCTCTGTTTCACCCCAGGTTCTATTCTGCCTCCTAAATCTGGAGGCCGCACAATGGGATTCCTTCTCTGTCACAAACTTAGTAATACAGAAACAATCTTTTTAATCCCCTCTTCCTACTGATGAGAAACCTTTGCAAGAAAGTTTGTTTCAAATACAATTACATTTTGTTCTTTTATTAGTACTATGTCTAACACCTAGATTCTTGTGTATAAAATTTGGTTATATAATGACTGATTGAATCAATGAATTAATGAGTGAACAAAGGAATAAAATAATGAATGAAATAGGAAGTTAAGAGAAGCCTCTGGCTGTGGCAGCAGCAGCAGCAGAAAAGTCTTAAAGGGGCCACACCCCTGAGTGGATTTTTGCAGTGACAGACTTGCTTGCTCTGAGCACCAGTGCCAATTCAGCTGCGTGCAGGGGGCACCAGGAACTTACAGGGAGATATTGTTGGAGTGAGCTCTGAGGTGAGACTTGCTCTGTACAGAATTGCTGGCAGTATCCATTGTTCCCTGTTGAGCTCACTCCCCTCCCAGTGTGAGGACACAGCGCTGCCATAGCCTAGAAGTCATCAAACTGGATAACAGAGGTAGCTCCGCCCAGAGGATTCCCTGAAACCCTGCCTCCCCTAACTCATGGCCCCACCAAAGCCACATCCAGGTGTATCCTCAGTGAGTCAGTTGCTCCTTGCTGGCAGCACTTAAACTCACACTGGTGGCAGCTGGCTTCAGTTTCTAATGTGGCCTTTTGAGGCAACTATAAGCACAGTACCTGTGGATTGCTTGTTGAATCTTAACTGGTGGCTCCAGAGGGGTAGAGGCTTGGGCTAAGTTTAGCCTGCAGCTGAACCCCTCTCAAGACTGTGCCACTGGACACCTACTTCACAAATCCACACGAATAAGACCGGGAGACTTAGGAGCTTTGCTTAGTACATACAAACAGACACAGAAAGGAAGCCCAAATGGAAAGGCAAAGAAGCAGAAATCATATGAGAGAACAGAACAGAGTTCCAGATATAATGAAATCAAGTAATCTAACAGATGCAGAGTTCAAAACACTGGTTATAAAGATGCTCAATGAACTTTTGGGAAGTGTAGATAACTTCAACAAAGAGATTAAAAAAACGTAAAAATGGAAATGGAAATTATAAAAGGGAACTAGTCTGAAATGAAAAACACATCTGAGATGAGAATTATATTAAATGGAGTAAACAAAGAAATAAACAAAGTAAATAAAGAAAAGGATAAATGCCCTATCTAGAAGATAGGAAAGCCAAGGACATTCAATCAGAATGGTAAGAAAAAAGGTGCCAAGACTATAAAAGTAGTTTAAGGAGGATATAGGACACTATTAAGGGTCCAAATATCCATCTGATTGGCATAACTGAAGAAAATCAAGATGTTGAACAGCTGTTTGAAGAAATAATGATGGAAAACTTTTCTAACCTGTTCAAGAAAACGGACATAAAACCCCAGAAAGTTCAGAGAATTCCAAAAAACAGGGATCTAAAGAGGCCCACAGCAAGAACATCATAATTAAAATGTCAAAGTTTAAATACAAAGAGAGAACCTTAAAAACAGCAAGAGAAAAACAGATAATTACTTATAAGGGAAAACCCATAAGACTGGCAGCTGATTTCTCAAAAGAAACTATGTGGGACAGAAGGGATTAGCAAAAAATATTCAACAGAATGAAGAACCAGGATCTACAACCAAGAATACTTTATCCCGCAAAGCTATCATTTAGAGTTGAAGGATGTATAAAGAGCTTCCCAGACAAAAATAAGATAAAGGAATTTATCACCACCAAGCCAGTATTACAGGAAATGTTGGAGGGACTTCTTTAAGAAGAAAAAACATGTATCAAGAACAAAAATAAAGAATGGTAACAACTACACTCCTATCAATAAGTACCTTAAATGGAAAAGAATCAAGTGTTCCAATCAAAAGATAGTGGCTGAAAGGATAAGAAAACAAAACCCCTACATATGAAAAGGAAGGGAATGAAAAAAGATATTACTTTGATGGACCTAGAAGATATTTAAGTCATATAGAGAAAGATAAACACTATATGATTTCACTAACATGCAGATTCTAAGGAATAAAAAGAAAAAACTAATCATAAACAGACTCACAAAAATAGTGGACAATTTGGTGTCAGACAGAGGGGAGGGGGGTTTGAGAGCTGGGAGAATGGGGTGAAGGGTTAAAGAAGTACAAATTAGTAGCTGATGGATGGTCATGGGGATGGAGAGCACCGCATAGGACATGCAGTTAGCATTAATACATCAGCAAGGTGAAGGGTCAGGGGAGAGAGGGAGCAATTGTGGGGGATCATTTTACGAACTATATAGATGTCTAACCAATGTACTATATACTTGAAACTAATTAAAATAAGTAAATTAAAAAGAGAGAGAGAGAAGCCTCTGGAAGTCTCTAACAGAAATCCTTTTAAAATGAAAGTAGAGGACAATCTTACAGAATAAAGGAAGTCTGGGGAAATCTCAGTAAGTCCCTACTCCTCCACTCCCTAAAGAGTCTGGAATTCCTCTGATACTAGCAATGTAACACATTCTTTTTTTATTGTAGTAAATAATATTATTAGTTTTTAATTTGGTTTCTAAAACAGATATATCGAAGATAGTAACACTCTTTTGAATAAATATCTCTATTTTTTTTTATTAAGGAATAAAATGACTCATGCAAATGCCAAGTCTTTCTTTAAAGACCCTCCTGACTTGCCTATTGCCTTATTTCTTTATTTAAAATGAAAGGCGTGGACTTTACCTAGCAAGTTCTAATGGTATTAAAACCTAAAGATGTGGTGAGTAGATTTCATCATTCGGCTACAATCTGGCCTCTCAGCACCAAGAAAGTTATAAGTAACAAAGACACCCTTTCCAGTTGTTGAAAAGAGCCAGTAGAACCTCCTCGCTCTTGTTGTCCCTCTGCCAACACAGATGCAGGAGTCTTTGAATGAGAGAGGCTCCCACTTCCAAACAGCAAATTGAAAGCAATGTAGCTGAAAGCTGTCCACACAGTGCATTTCATCGGGAGTAAAACAGTTTGTGAAACTCTTTCATAGTTTCTATCCCTCAAGGTCCTTAAATAATTGTCTCTTTGCAGTAAGAAGAATAAATAAGGTCTGTCCCTGGGATGAGCATTACAACTGATCTGGAACATAAGCTGAAACCTTAGCCACTTCTCCATGTTAAGGAGTCCATTCAGAATGAGGCTGATAACATGCAGAAACAGGCCATTACTAGTAGCAACCATAAACAGAAAAAAGTGAAAAATATAATACTAATGAGGCATAATGAAGTAAATAGTGAACCACAGAGAAACACGCAGAAACTAAGGAATGATGAACAGGGGAACAACAGGGGGTAGTACCAGCTTGCAAAGAAAAGTATGGCTTTACGAGTCTCACACGCATAGCAGGTGAACCTTAAGTGCAGCAAGAACCCAGTCAGAAAAATTTTAGTGCAAGTTTAAATCACCATGGAGGACATGACCATATCCTGTGTCCCACTAAATAGCAACCCAGAAAGTACAACTTCAGCTCTTGTAGTGTGTAGTGTTTCTCTTAAAGGCAAGTACAAGATAACTGTAACTAATGTTAACTATAGAAATAGATATACAAATAATAAAAAAAATAAAGATATACAAATAATAAAAAAGATATACAAATAATACAAGTAATAAAAAGAATATACAAATAATAAAAAAGTATTGATATTTTAAAAGAATTGTTAAAAATGGGTATATTTATACCTTCTAGAATTATTGCCATAAATATATGTTTTTAAAGCCAAATAAAACATTAAGAGATACTAACCTCCAGAACTTAGAATTTTATTGAAACGTGTATGCAAATTTTGACAAACTTTGAAATCAGCATTCACTGTTTAAGGAAATATGATAAAGTTTATGAGTTTCAATGTATCAAAGTTTAAATGAGTAAATATTAAGAAAAAAATATCTTTAATAGATTTAGTAATAGCAACTATTCCTGTCCATGCATAAATTCTGTCAGATGTTAAATATACTAATGACTTATAAGAAATTTAAAAGTGAATAACTTTTGTATTATTAATAAAAAATTCAATTTTTAATTTTTATAAAATATACCCGATATAATTATGTTAATTTTATTTAATTTACTTTTAAAATATTTCTTTGATTGCTGGGTACTGTGCTTTGTAGTGCTGGGGAAAATATGACAATGACTGGGCACACTCTTTTAAGGGAACTTAAATCTAGTGGGGAACAGACATGAAGAAATAACAGTGCCTGTGCATTCAATCAAGAGGGGAAAACACTAGGAAGCATAAAGCAACTGATAATAATTTCTTCTTGGGAAAGGCAACTGAGAAAATAGAGAAGCTACAGAGTTCATTTTGGTAAATAACTAGTCCTAAATTTCTCTGTACTAGACAAATTACCACCTTAAAAAAATACTTCTAAAAACAAAAAACTCCTAAGAAATCAACATTTTCATATATTCAGTAAGCTTTCTATATTTTTACTTTCCTTTTATGCATGACTTTTACCAAAAAGGCATATGAAGAATTTCCATAAGAGCCAAGGGCTGCTAATTTTAAAAATCAGCCAAATAGCATAAAGCACTCTATTAATTTCTAGTAGAAAACTGCTTTCTTTCTCTGCTTTTTTAAAATTTACTTTGAGCCATCCTAGTTTCACCCTATAAACTTTCTACTCTCAGACACACCTATATTAAAAGCAGCCTCATATATTCTCTGTAGAGGAAAAAGTTAACCTAGTAGGCCCAAGGCTGCTTTCTTCAGAAAGGCCTGTTCGTGAGATGAGCCCTTGGTTGGCATCAAGGAACTAGGCTTTTGGACCAATCCGAATGGGTCATTCCTGGTCAACTCCTTATCCATTATGTCTCATACATAATCTGTCCCACCATGCTGTTTGCATCCATCTTCACCTCTGCAACCACAATTAAAGCCCTAGCTGAGGACCAGGTTGTCCTAAGTGAAATATGCACCATCTCCCCTTAGAGTTTCCTCTTTCAGCACTATACATCTTCAATCAGATTTGGATGCTTCTTGCCCAGTGTGCTGCCTTGATTTCCCTCTTCAAAGGCTGTCTTACCATCTTTTTTATATCAAAATCTAATTGTTGATTTTTTCTTTAAGATGCTCCCTAATTCCCTCCACCAGTCATTTTTCTCACACATCACCTTCTCCCATGCGACTGCGAATATTTCCGCTCACAGCCCATGCACCTTCCTGCTAGAACACTATCATAAATCTTTCCTCGAACCATCCATTGCATGCTAATTATATACATATTGAAAATACCTTGCCTATTAGCTGAATTTACTTTTCTGCCCATATTACCAAATCTTTGTTGTATACTTTCAGGTGCATTATTTATTTCCTGTATTACTATCTTTAGGTCTTTAATACAAAACAAGCACACCTTTATTTGACTCCTTTTGTATAGTACTCAACACATTCCTATGTACAAATGGATTATTTTCTAAAGTAAATTATATTTTAAAATTATAAAAGGTAAGAACAGCAAGATGTTTTAGAGATCATCAAATTCAAGTTTTTCCAAAGTATTTTATATGTAACTATATTCCCCAGAGTACTTAAAGGTTCCTACCTTAAAAGAAACAAAAACAAAATGGAGGGTTCTTCTGTTATCAAATAATTTTGGCAATGCTCAATAAACCTATATTTGGTAGATTTCTTTACTGCAGCAATTCTTAGTCCTAATGTGCTTTATGAATCTCCAATAAAGGGATGTTACTTGCTGAGTTGTCCAAGGAACCATATTTTGAAAGAGCTCTTCCCAGGACTAGTGTTCTACGGAACATACATCAGAGCATGATAATCTATTCTAACCACCCCTATACCCCCCACCCCCAAGTAAAGTGATTTTTCATTTCATGTGGTTGGAAAAAGAATAGCTAGAGACCACATCTCTTGACTACCAGATAAGGCTCCTTCCTCTATATCACAGAAAGTCATTACTGAAATATGTCTGCATAAACATACCTTCCTAAAATTACTCTGATCTCCCATTAGTTTCCTCAGTATATTTTCCTTCAACTGCATGAGCCCACTTATGTGTGGCTTTATCAATAAATTCTATAAATATTTATTTATATTTTCTTAACCCCTTTTTTCTTAACCCTTTTCCCATTTGCCCTAACTCGTGGATTATAGTCCTAACCTTACAATTTTCTTAACCCTTTTCCCATTTGCCCTAACTCGTGGATTATAGTCCTAACCTTACTCCCAACGTTTGCCATAAAATATCTTGCTTTTATTATTATTTTTGCATCACTCTAGTATAGCGATAGTCATTGGAAACCAATGACATCATTCTATTTATAGCATTCTGTTTTCAGTATTTTGATTGCTGAAAATGTCAAATCCTAGAAAACATAGCATTCCTTCATGAGCTGCACTTTTTTCCCAAATGGGAAAAGGGTCAATAACCTTTTCTTTTCTCTAGCTGACTTTATTGTAAGAATACAGTATATAATACATATAACATACAAAATACATGTTAATTGGCTGTTTATGTTAACAGTAAGGCTTCCAATCAACAATAGGCCATTAGTAAAGTTTTGGGGGAAATCAAAAGTTATACGTAGATTTTTTAATGTGAATGGGGTCAACTCTAAACCCCACACTGTTCAAGGGTCAGCTATATGCTGACAGATAGTTAGTTATACAGAGAGGTTTTAGAAATACACACTCAACCATATGTATAAGTTTAATGATATCAACCCAAATTTCAAGTGCATAGATGACTCTCCTTGAAACAATATGCTCTCTTCTCACTTCTCACACAACCTCTGGTAAAGAGCTAAAGACTCAAAACTTTATTCCCCCTTCAGCATCATACTTAAAATCCTTACTTTGAAATATAAAGGATCAAGAACAAAATTAGATATGTTTCAGTTGGTATTTGTTAAGTGAGTAAAAAAAAAAGTAACAATAGTTATTGTAGGTCAATTGTTAACATCTTCAGTTCCCAGTTTTCAAATATCATGTCCTTTTCTCCAAGGTGATAGTCCCATCTCTTAAGTTATTCTTCAAAGTTAATGCAGGAGAAATGAAGGCTTCCATCTAATGTTCACAGGCCATTCTGAGAGTATTTTCTTCAGAAAGCAAACAAGTATGTATTGTTTTCTGTTATACATGTTGCTTCTAAAGCTGGGACCAATAGCTGTTATCTGTTAACAGTAAGTTCCCCACTATTCTGTCTTCTTTTCTTCTCTCTTTTCTTATTTCCTTTTTCCTTTCTTTGTCTTTAGAATTACTTGTATTTTTCCACATTTAGGAAAACTACCCTGTAAAATGCTTTAGACATTTTTTATTCATCCAGAAAAAAAAAAAAACACTTAATAAAAATCCTAAACTTGTTTTGAAAGTTTTTGCTATTTTGTTTCACTCATCAGATACCAATGAGAGCTACAAAGTTGAGAAAGACCCTTCCTTTGGACTCCAATTGTGTTCTGTCTCAGCCTCCCATAGGGTTCTGTCTATGCTGCAGCATGACTGTGGTGTGCTTATCCAATCTCTACTGTGCAGGCTGCAAGCTCCTTTAGAGCAAGGTCACTATCTGACTATGCTCCAAAATCCTTTGCAGGCAGAGAGCTTTTCACATAGGAAGTATACTCAGAAATTCTTTGGAAAGAGGAGGTACTAATTTGTCTGAGCTTTCATTCTTATAAAGAACATTCGACGGGACTACTTCTTGTCTTTTGGAAAATAATTACAGTCTGTTAGTTGTAATGTTCCTGTTTTGAAAATTACCTACATAGGAAATCAATTCTATGCTCTTCTACCAACTAGCTATGTTATTTAAGCAACTTAACCTCACTGAAGCTATTGCCTTATAGGTAAAATGGAGGTGATATTTCTATTTTATTGAATATTGAAAAAAATAAATGTAAGATGATTTATGCAAAACATAGTATTCTTCACCTAATAAATAATCAAACAATGCTGTATAACTACTATGATATAAAATACAAAGTATGATGCCTAATATAAAGTAGGTATTATCGTTGATGTTATCAATAATATTTATTGCTAGGCACTCAAGGTTTTCCATTTGACAAATAACATGATAGAGTCATGTGTAAAGGTTTAGCTCTTTTCTATTGTAGAGATTTCAGAAAGATTCCACAAGATTGGCTTTACTGAAAACTCTTTGATTTAAACATTTACAATAGTTTGAACACTATTTGGGAAGGAAACATTATACCCAATTTATACCCAGTTTTTTTCTCTTTTCCAAAGAAGACTCAGTAGAGGATTTTACAATGAAGTTAAATGAGTATCAATAGAAGAGTAAAATGAATTAAGAGTATTATTAGGCCATTAACTGAGAGTATCACTCACCCCAACCTTTATTTTGATACATGAAGCATGTACTTAGCAGTCAGACCCAATTCTAAAGAGTTCGATCACTCTTTAGTTCTGTGACCCAACATAACTTATGTGAACCACTCATATTAAAGTTTTCACATCTCTAAAATGGAGATAGTAATCACACACACACACACACACACACACACACACACACACACACACACACACCATAGGGTCATTTTGATGATTAAGTTAAATGTCTGTAAAACTCAGGTGCTCAGTAACTGTCAGGATTCCCTTTGATATGGACAGCAAAGAATAAAGATTTAATATTAAACAAATGTTATATCAAGAATAGATTGCCTACTCATTCAATATTTAATCAAAGACACAAATTATGAACAAATGTAACCAAGAACTTTGAAATGAGATATAGAGCAAGCAGTAAAGTTTTTCCTAACTCATTATCCCAGACTTACACAAGTAATAAAAGAAAAAAAAATTGCCTGTCTTAATTGTTCCATTCTCACTCTATCTAAATTTGATAATTACGTTAATTCTTTTTACATTAACTGCCTCACTAATGGGTTTACCAACTGATGTACTATGTTGACTATAAATATTTTATATTATTCACTAACTAGGTTAATTAACTGAATTTATCATATATTTATTTACTGATTTAGTAATAGCATATCACAATATCATAACACAACAGGGTGTTGGGTAAGGAAACACAAAAACATTCTTGACCTTAGATTGCTATAGCACATGATTAATTAAATTGTTAGTGAATGAAATAAAGAAATGAACATCTATTCACCTTTTTCATTGTGTTCCTACTTTCTGAAGCCAATGAGAAGCAAACAGCTTGAATATCCTAGGGCTATTCTTGTGTCTCCATCCTAGACTCACAGACTGGCTTCTGAAATTTAAAAAAAAAATTATCTTTTTTATTACCAGAAGGTTGATATTAAAAGGAAAGAGAATTAAATATGAACCAACTCATAGATCCATTTTAGTATGCATAGACAAGAAGGCATTATGAGGATAAACATACAAGAGAAACTTGAGCTAATAAAGAAGAAACAAAACAAGAAGTATAATGGTTGAAGTGGATTTTCTTACATGGAAGGTTAGTTCCAGTAATCATGGGTTGGAAGCAAAGAGAAAATCTGTGTGATGTTGGGAGTCACCATGGGGGAATGGGAAGGGCTGCAGAGTCAAGGTCAGAAGGCCTGGGTGCAAGCCCAGCTTGTCTCTAGTGGGCTGTGTGACTGTCACAAGAGCTCAATGGAGCTCAAATTCCTCTTGTATAAAATAAAAAATTTGAGCTAAAAGGTGCCTAAATAATCTTACAGATGATTCCTAATATCCTTTTCTACAAGTGTGTGAATGTTTCTATATCTGTAAATCCGTATTTCATGCTCCAGCTAGGAAACTGAACAAAGCTAAAAGCTGCTTAGAACTAATAGACCTGGGTGGAGCTACAGAATGATGTCCAGGGACTTCTTTGCCCATGATGAGGTGATGGAACAGAGTAGAAGAATCCCAAGCCCAGAGAAGATTATAGCAACTGCTATAATTCAAAGATGGATTCCAAAGATCACCAAAAGAATGTCAAATGCCACAGAAAATATAGACATGGACGGTATATTAGGGAAAGAGGGAAGAGTTCAAAGGTGAGGATGAAGCAGCCAAAAGAAGTGAATGGTCAGGGTAGTTAGATGAGGTACAAATAGAGTAAGAAGACCCTGGAAGGACACTGTCCAATCTACTGGTTTAATCACAAATATCTATTTTAGAAAAAGAAGATATTATGCAAACAAAAGCAGGAGAAGCATCAAAGTCATCAATCTTTTCTCACTCCTTTTCAACCCTTTTATGTAGCCCTTAAAAACAGGAGAGAGGATTAGTTATAGCAGACTGTCAGCATTCCAACAATTCCAATCAATTCACAAGCCCTGCTATGTGTTCTCCATCTAAGCATTCTCTGTCTAAGAACTAGTTCTTACAAAACTAAATAGTGGAGTAGAGGAAGTAAAGTAAGTATTGCCAAAGGCCCAGGCAAAAGGGAGGCCTTGCTCTGACTAGACCCCTCTCCTCAGGGTTAAGAGGCCATGGGCTAAGAGGAGGTGCCTCAGGCCCTGCACCCCATTCCTGTAAGACCATCTTCCTTGTACACTGAATCCAAAAATCTTCCTCCCTGAGTCTGCTTCTAGAGGCTGCATAGACCTCTTCCTCAGTTTGTCCATCTGAAGAGAAACCATGCTTCTAAGAGACATGCACATAGGCACAAGTGGCAGCCCAAGGGTGACTCTTTTCAGGGATGTTGAGGACAAAGCTCGGATACACAGAATGGGTGTCCATATGTGTTGGTGAGATGGCCCCACTTAATTTATAATTTCTAAATTGTTAAAATACAGTCTTGTGCCTCCCTTTCTACTTCTGTCTTGGGTCCTACAAGTATTAGGAGAAGCCTGGGCAAAATAAGTCAAATCTGTAGTGTTAACTTTATTTATACCAAGAGAAACAGAGTGGTCACACCCAGAGAGGTCCTTAAACACACTTTGATATATTTGTATGTTTAAATAGAATCAAACCCACTGTCCTCTGTTGTCTCTTTGGATGTATTTAGTTCTCCAGTGAGTTTCCAATAAGAATAATCTGTACTCCTCTGTGTATGTATGTGTGTGTGTGTATGTGTGTGTGTACATGTGTGTTTGGGTGGGTGGCAGGGGGGTGGTTAGGGCAGGACAAATTCCACAGGGCTCCTAATTTTGTGATAAATTTGGCGCCTCAGCAGCCTTTTACTCATAATAACCATACTAGTTGGTTTTCTCTCAAATGTGTGCAAAGAACATTATGTTTTTGTGTTTCCTATTTTGCAAAGAACAAGATAACTATGTCATATTTATACTTGACAGAATTAAGTAACCTGTATATTTTTCCTCTGTTCTGTATTCATGGCCCTGTTTTTAGTGCACACCTGACTAATCTAAATAATTGTTTACTTATTTCTAAGAGACTATTTCAACTTCAATATCCTAATATATTTGATGGTCAATGTTTCTTCTCATCTATAACGCTCCCCAACCCTGTAGTTAACAATGACCACTCCTCCACCAGTGTCTCCAAACCTGAAGGGAGCTACTTTTGGCTTCAAAAACTGCTTACATATGCACTCAGCTAAGACCAGGGTGAAAATGTACAGATTCAGGGCAAGGTTCCTAGTCCTGCCTCTGTCATCAATCTACTCACTGAGTGATCTTGGTAAACTCACTGAGTGATCTTGGTAAACTCACTGCCTCTCTCTAAGTCTGAGTTTCCTTGTCTATCACATGAAGAGGTTAGAGTCTTTCAGTTGCAGCTGGAAGAAAATTCAAATCTAATTGGCTCAGAAAAAATGTGTGTGTGTTTGTGTGTGTGTGTGTGTGTGTGTGTGTGTGTGTGTGTCGGGGAGGGAAGAGGGTTCCTTTTTGCCTCATGTAACTGAAATGCCCAGGAGTAGTTAAATGGCTTCAGGTACCGCTTATTCTATTACTAGGACCTGGTCTCTTCGCATTCCTTAGCTCAGCTCTACTCCAGGGTGACTTCATTGTCAGCCTCCAAATTTGGGCAACATGGCTGCTGGGAGCTTCAACTCTATGTCCTCCCAGGTTTGAGTTCAGGAACAAAAAGAAATATCTCCATTAACACTTAAAACAAGAGTCTTGAACTTGTCCTTGAACTGATCAATGAGGCCAGATAGATAGAACATGCTAATCATCCAGGTCTGAGCTCTGTGTTTACCCCCAGAGCCACAGAAGGAGAGAATCAACTCCACAAACTACATTGGTTGAAAGTTGGAGAGAGACAGGGTCTCAAAATGGAAATCCATGTTCTTTTACCAAAAAAAGAGTAAGAAATACCCCATATAAGCTATGATTGCTACTGTTTCTTCTGGTTCCATATTTGTATAACTACGTAAGAGATTCTTTTAAAAGGGTTAGAAATAAATGGAAAATATTTTTATTTGATATTCCAAATCTTATTGAAATTTATTTGAATTCTTTTTTTACAACTTTATTGAAATATAATAGACAACTTGTTGCCTGCATTTTACTCTGTACAATTCAATGAGGTGTTTTTTTTTTCAATTATAGTTGACCTACAACACATGAGCTTCAGTTGTACAGCATATTGATCAGAGATCCACACAACTTGCAAAGCAATCACCTGACCAAATCTAGCACCCCTTCCCCCAACAAATTTATTCCAACATCATTAACCATCTTCCTCATGCTATACTCTACATCCTCATGTCTACTCTGTAACCATCCACCTGCACCTCTCAATCCTTTTGCCCTATTCTTCCTCCCCAACTCCCCTCCAATCTAGTATCCATCAAAATTTTCTCTGTATATATGAGTTTATTTCAGTTTTTGTTGTTGTTGTTGATTTTGTTCTTTAGATTCCACATGTACGTAAAATCATGCAATATTTGTCTTTCTCTATCAGACTCATTTCATTCAATGCAATGACCCCTAGTTCCATCAAGACCATATCTTTTTCCATCCCTTTCCTTTTAGTCTGTGTGTGTCTTTTAATACAAAGTGAGTCTTTTGTATGCAGCATATGCAGGGATCTTGTTTTCTTATTCATTTGGCCACTCTATTTTTTGGTTGGAGCACTTGATTCTTTTCCATTTGAGGTACTTGTTGATAGGAATGTAGCTATTACCATTCTTTATTCCTGTTTTTGATACATGTTTTTTCTTCTTAAAGAAGTCCCTCCAACATTTCCTGTAATACTGGCTTGGTGGTGATAAATTCCTTTAGCTTATTTTTGTCTGGGAAGCTCTTTATACATCCTTCAACTCTAAATAATAGTTTTGTGGGATAAAGTATTCTTGGTTATAGATCCTGGGTCTTCATTCTGTTGAATATTTTTTGCCAAGCCCTTCTGTCCTGCATAGTTTCTTTTGAGAAATCAGCTGCCAGTCTTATGAGTGCTTGCTTGTAGGTAACTAACTACTTTTCCCTTGCTGCTTTTAAGATCCTCTTTTTGTATTTAACCTTTGGCATTTTAATTATGATGTGTCTTGGTGTAGGGTTCCTGGTTTTTGGGACTCTCTGAGCTTCCTGGGGTTTTATGCCTATTTTCTTCACCAAGTTAGGGACATTTTCCATCATTATTTCTTCAAATAGCTCTTCAGCATCTTGTTTTCCTTCAGGTATCCTGATAACACAGATATTTTTACCTTTAATAATGTCTCGTAGGCTCCTTAAATTATCATTATTGTCTTGGCTTCTTTTTTCTTGCTATTCTGATTGAGTGTCCTTGACTTTCCCATCCTCTATATAGGTCATTTGATCCTCTTCTTTATTCACTCTGTTTATTCCATTTAATATATTTCTCATCTCAGATAATGTGTTCTTCATTTCTGACTGGTTCTCTTTTATAATTTCTATTTCCATTTTTATGTTTTTTATTCCTTTGTTGAAGTTCTCACTGAATTCATCTACACTTTCCATAAGTTGATTAAGCATCTTTATAATCAGTGTTTTGAACTCTGCATCTGTTAGTTGCTTGACTCCATTATTTCTGGATCTCTGGTCTGTTCTCTCACATGGTTTCTGTTTCTTTGTCTTCGCATTTTGGCTGCCTTTCCAATCCTGTTTCTATGTACTAAGCAAAGCTCTTAAGTCTCCCGGTCTTATTCGTGTGGATTTGTGAAGTAGGTGTCCAGTGGCACAGTCCTGAGAGGGGTTCAGCTACAGGCTAAATTTAGCCTAAGCCTCTACCCCTCCAGGGCCACCTGTTAAGATTCAGCAAGCAATCTACAGATGCTGTGCTTATAGTTGCCTCAAAAGGCCACACCAGTAACAGAGGTCAGCTACCATCAGTCAAAGTCTTGGCGCTGCTCAGCAAGAGCACCTGACTCCCTGAGGATACACCTGGATGTGGCTTGGGTTGGGGCCATGTGTTGGAGGGGGCAAGAGTTTCAGGGAATCCTCTGGGCAGAGCTACCTCTGTTATTCAGTTTGATGATGTATCTGCTATGGCGATGCTGAGTCTGCGCACTGAGAGCGGGAAGGGCGCAACAAAGGAACAATGGATAGCACCAGCTCTTGTGGCAGGGAGAGAGCCTCACTGTGGCCCTCACTCCGACAACTCAGAGTTCTGCTGTAAGTCCCCTGCACAGCCCAATCGGCACTGGTGCTGAGAGCGAGCAGGTCCATCACCGCGGAAGTCCACTCACAGACTTTAAGAAGCATTTGCAGCTGCCGCAGCTTCCACCTCACTTAGCCTCTTGGGACTGGGCAGCCCCACGTCCTCACCCCATCCTACTTTCTGCCATTACAGAGTGATTTCTTGGACTTCTCTCTAGTTGTATGGCTTGTTCCTCTAGATCCCAGGCAATTTTTCCTTGCTGTTTGCTCCTAGTTTCTGTCACAACCTTGATTTGGTTACCAGAGACATGAAAAGAGTCTCTATCATCTATGCTCTTCCCTCCTCCCCTTGAATTATTAATTGCAAACCAAAATGGATGAAATCAAAGAGAAAGAAAAAATGGAAAATAGAGCCAAAACTAATTCTTGGAAATATTAATGCGAATGTTAAACTTACACAAGATTAACCACAACAATGAGGGAAAAATAAATATTGTTAAGAATGGAAAAAGGGACATGAAAATAAATGCTATGGTTCAGGAATATAAAAATCACAATAGCATATAAACAATGTATTTCAATTAAATTGGAAAACTTGGGTGAAGTAGACATTTTACTTAGAAGGTAAAAATTATTGGAAGTATTACTTTCGTCTCTAGAATGAATAGGATATCTAATTAATGAATTACAATGATATAATTAGTTGGTCCCTGATTGGTGGATGTTGTGCCTCCCTGGCTCTACGTTGATAAGGCAGGCTTGATGGACACCAGAGAATGGTCTTGACTGAATTCTTTGAAATAAAAGCAATACAGTATGACTTTTTCAATATAATCTCAGATTAATTCATCTGTGCAAATATAGTTTGGGTTTTTCTCTAGCCACAGAGTACTCTTCAAGGGGTACCTGTGGGATAGAGGTTAGGGTGGGTAGGATATGGCATATACTCATCAAAAAGTTCTTACCTAATACCAATCTAAGCAGAAAAGATGAGACAACTGGTATTGAGCAGTAAATTCTAAAACCCATGAAGTTTAAAACTTGGTGTACTCTGACTCACAAATCCTCAGATGTTTATGTACCTTATTCCTACAAATATTCTCCATTCCTCCACTAATAGAATATGAGAGGAATGGGACAATAAACAATGATGCTTATGGTATAAGTGTTTCGAAGTAACCATTTGGAGCCCAAATATACACAGTCCCCTACTGAGGCTTAAGGCTGGATGTTTATACTGAGGAAGTGATTATATAAGAAAACTCAGTGAGGAAATATCCAAAACACCCTGAATTCAGGCCTAGGACAGTGCATAATCTCTTTGATATTTGTAAAAATATCATGGGCATGCTTCAAAATAAAAAATCTACAATCTTTACAGTATATCTGAACCACCTAGTCTTCACCGCAGACCAATTGAATCAAGTCTCTGGGAAGAGAGCCAAGACATTGGCCTTTGCAAAGTCTGAAGAAAGTGAGCATGAAATTCATCATAAGTGGATGCATTCTCCAATTTCCATCTGTGCTTTGAATCAGGAAGTCTGGGGGCCTGTGACTGTGAGGCAGGAGAGAGATGTTTAAACACACAGTCAGGTGGTGTCAGTGACAGCTATAGCAGCAGCCTGGACAGAGAGTCTACTTATTGGCTACCAGTTGGGACCCTGCTGTCATCCACAGCTGGCCAAGTGGGAGCATGGTCAGCTAAACCGTGGGGAACAGATTCCCCACAATGTGGCGTGTCCCAGGGCTTGTGCCTGTGGCTACCATTCACCTCGGTTTTGATGCATAGGTCTCTGCCTTCGTGCTCTTTAGCTCTGTACTTTCTGCTGTCACAGATCATGTCTGGGGCTTCAATTTTCAAACCTTTCTAGTAAATAACACATTATGTGTGTAGTGCTTACACCCTATATGGAAGCCAGAGGAATCTTGTGAAGACCATTTCATAATGAATTTACAAAAATGTTAGTATTTGCATGTTCATCCTAAGGCATGTAATTGTCCTAAGGTTTGGTGTAGTTTTGTTTTCCTTGAGAAAAGTATATTAGTGTAAATATATATAGTATGATCCCAGTTTTATAAAAGCTAAGATTACCAAGCTTAACAAAATTATTAAATCTTGGTATTTCCATGGAGAAAGACCTGGAATAAAACACATCCATTGTTAACACTGGTGTCTTGAGGTAGGGGTAGAGACTAGGGGTAGGACAGGGATCATTAATTAAAAATTTTTTAATTATGATAATAATCACAAAGCACTTTAACTTTATAATTTTAGAAAAGAGATTTCAAAAAAGATTTTTAATATATAATCAGAGATTTTTTAATCCCTTCGTGCTCAGTATAAAACTCAAGTGGAAGGAGGGCTTCTTACAGAAAATGATAATGGACTCTTGATACTGATGTCACTACAAAACTAGCAGTGTTTGATCATTCATTCAACAAATGTTAACTGAGCCGCTATCATGACCCAGGTACTGTCCTGGTATTATTCTAAGTGCTCATAAAACAGCTTATGAAGCAATTTACTGCCTTCTCTAGAGGACAAGACAGATATTAAACAAATAATATGTAAGTCTGGTATGAGAAGTGGTGATGGAGAAAGCTGAAGCAGAGATAGGGATAGGGGATGCAGATGGTGGTCAGGGCAGACCTCACTGAGGAGGCAAGGCTTCAGTAGAGATTTAAATCAAGCAAGGGAACCAGCCATGGAAAGATGGGGGTAAGGGGGAATAAGGTTCCAGACAAAGGGAACAGCATGTTAAAAGAATAGCAAGAAGGCAGAGTGGTTCAGCAAAAATAAAGGAAGGAAAGTCATTCAGGGAGCTAGTTGTGGCCCAGATGGTACAGATCTTATTTACTGGTAGTAAGGACTTAGAGTTTGATTGTGAATGTGATGGGGACCAGAGGCTTGTGAGTAGGACAACACAAGCTGATACATACATTAAAATGATCACTCTGTATGCTGTGCAAATAGACTATTAGGGGACAAATGTAGAAGTCAGTGGCCAAGTAGGAGACTGTTTTATTAGTCCAGACAGAAGGCTTTAGATTGTTGAGCTCTTTAACTTTCCGGCATATATTCTCTATTGCTTTGGTACCTATTCTTGGTTGCTCCTGGGCACAAGGAAGACAAATCTAAAAGGAAGCCCCTTGAGGTCAAAGGTATAGATTGATTGAAGGCACTGCATCGGAAATAGATTGCCTAAGAGCCTGAGCCACTTGATCACGTAAATTATTCCTGCCTCTGGGCTTGCCCAAGCCAAGTCCTGACTGTATCACTTCCACAATTCCACAGAATGCTTCTAACCTTATGCTTTGGTACATCAGATTACATGAAGCTCTTAATGGGCAATTCGGGTTGAATAGTTAGTGGTGTCCTGTGCTCAGAAACACTCTGAGCATGACCTTATAAAGTTATGCCTCTTAAAAATGTTCTACTCGCCCATACATCAATCACAAGATTTATTAGACATTTTAATATTTTGCTACTCTGATGAAAGAAAATTCTATTTTATTTTGCTATATTCATTCATATTAATAGTGTATGGAATTTTCAATGAATAGAATTTCTCTGATTATTAGTAAAGTTAATCATTGTTTTATATATTCATTGGCCATTTTGATGTTGTCTTCTGTGATTTCCCAGGTTTTATTAATGACACATTTTTCTCTTGGATTGTTTGTCTTTTTTCATAAATATTTATTTTATGTATGTATTGTCTTTTTGCCGTCTATGACTTTTTACTTTGTTGTGACTTTTGTAATAATGTTTGTAATTTAATGTAGTCAAACTAATAATCTCCCTTATAGTGTTAGCTGTTCATGTCTTTAGGAAATTCATTTTTATCCTGTAGTCATAAAGATATTTTCCAAAATATTAGATATTTGCTTCTTATGTTTAGAACATTCATTTTTATGCATGAGATGAAGACCTACTTTTGCTATATGGATTACCAACATTTTTAGCATGATTTATTGACTAGTATATTTTTTCACCATTTAATTCTTTAATTAATTTATTATTATTATTATTATTATTATTATGACATTGGCTAATGAAATCTAGTAAGTTTCAGATGTACAACTCAATATTAAGGCATATATACATTGCTCTGTGTGTTCACCTCCCATAGTTAGATTTCTTTCTGTCACCATATATTTTACTCCTTTTACCCCATCTACCTCCCCTTTCCCCTTCCTCCCACCCTCTGGTAACCACTAGTCTACCAGTGACTGTTTGTCCTGTTTGTTGCTTTTAGGTTCATACTCCACATATAAGTGATAGCATGTGGTTTTCAACTTTTTCTGTCTGGCTTATTTCGCTTAGCATGATTATCTTGAGGTCCATCCATTTCATCACAAATGGCAGTATTTCATCTCATCTTATGCCTGAGTAATATTCAATTATATATATGTACCACAGCTCCTTTATCTAACCATCTATCACAGGACACTTCGGTTACTTCCATGTCCTGGCCATTGTGAATAATGCTGCTATGAACATTGGTATGTAAATATCTTCTTGGATATATATTTTCAAGTCTTTGGGGTAAATACTTAGTAGAGGGATTGCTGGATCATATGGTAGATCAATTCTTAGTTTTCTGAGGAACCTCCATACTGTTTTCCATAGTGGCTGTACCAATTTGCAGTCCCACCAGCAGTGTATGAGGGTTCCTTTTTCTCCACATCCTCTCCAACATTTGTTATTACTTGCCCTATTGATAACAGCCATTCTAATAGGTGTGAGATTGTATCTCATTGTGGTTTTGATTTGCATTTCCCTAATAGCTAGCGATGTTGAGTATCTTTTCATATGTTTGTTAGCCATTTGTATGTCTTCTTGGGAAAAGTGTCTGTTCAGGTCCTCTGCCCATTTTGTGATTGGATTGTTTGTTTTTTTGTTGCTGTTATTGAGTTGTATGAGTTCTTTGTATATTTTGGATATTAGGTCCTTATCGGAGACATTGTTTGCAAATATATTTTCTCATTTGGGTAGTTGTCTCTTTACTTTCTTGACAGTTTCTTGTGCTGTGCGAAGCTTTTTAGTTTGATGTAGTCCCATTCATTTATGTTTACTTTTACTTCCCTTGCCTTTGAGGTCAAATTCATAAAATCCTCTTTAAGTCCAAGGTCCATGAATTTAGTCCCTATGTTTTCTTCTATTAAGTTATTGTTTGAGGTCTTATATTCAGGTCCTTAATCTATTTTGAGTTAATTTTGGTGTGTGGTGATAGAAAACAGGCTAGTTTCATTCTTTTGCAGGTGGCTCTCCAGTTTTCCCAGCACCATTTATCGAAGAGGCTTTTCTTTCTCCACTATATGTCTTTGGCTCTTTTGTTGAAAGTTATCTGCCCACGTAAACGTGGGTTTACTTCTGGGTTCTTGATTCTATTCCACTAGTTTTGCGTCTGTTTTTCTGCCAATACCATGCCATTTTGATCATTGTTGCTTTGTAGTATAATTTGAAGTCAGGCAGAGTGATACCTCCAGCCTTTTTCTTTTTCCTCAGGATGGCTTTGGCAATTCTGGGTCTTTTGTGCTTCCACACAAATCTGATGATTTTTTGTTCTATTTCTTTAAAAAAATGCTGATGGGATTTTGATGGGGATTGCTTTAAATCTGTATGATGCTTTAGGTAATAAGGTCATTTTAACTATGTTGAGTCTTCTAATCCAAGAACAGAATATCTTTCCATTTCTTTGTATCTTCTTCAATTTCTTTTAATAGCGTCTTATTGTTTTTATTATATAGGTCCTTAACATGTTTTGTTAAATTTATTCCTAGTTATTTTATTAGTTTTGTTGCAATATGAAAAAGAATTATTTTTTCCACTTCTTTTTCTGACAATTTATTATTAGAGTATAGGAATGCTATGGATTTTTGAACATTGTTATGTATCCAGAAACTTTACTGTATTTGCTTATTGTTTCTAGTAGTATTCTTGTGGAGTCTTTAGAGTTTTCTATATAGAGAATCACGTCATCTGCAAATAGTGACAGTTTGACTTCTTCGTTTCCTATTTGTATGCCTTTTATACCTTTCTCTTGCCTGATTGTACTCGCTAGGACCTCCAATGTTATATTGAATAACAGTGGCAGTAGTGGATGGCCTTGCCTTGTTCCTGATCTTAAAGGGAAGGTTTTTAGTTTTTCATCAGTAGGTATAATGTTGGCTGAGGATTTGTCATATATGGTCTTTTTTATGCTAAGGCCTATCTCAAAAAAAAAAAATAATAATAAGCCCAAATAAACAACCTAACATTCCATCTTAAAAAAAAAAATCAAAACAAAACAAAACAAAACAAGAAAGAACAAATGAAGCCTAAAGTCAGCAGAAGGAAAGAAATCATTAAAATTAGAGCAAAAATAAATGAAACTGAAAGCAAATAAACATTGGAAAAAATAAATGCAACAAAGAGCTGGTTCTTTGAGAAGGTTAATAAAATTGACACACCCCTGACTAGACTCACTAAAGAAAAAAGAGAAAGGACACAAATAAACAAAATCAGGCATGAAAGAAGGAAAATAATGACAAACACCGCAGAAATATAAGGACTCATACACGAATACTATGAAAAATTATATAACATCTAATTTAATAACCTAGAAGAAATGGATCAGTACTTAGAAACATACAACCTTCCTAGACTGAATCAAGAAAAACTAGAAAATCTAAATAGACCGATCAGGAGTATGGAAATTGAAACAATCATCAAAAACCTACCAAAAAGTAAAAGTCCAGGACCACATGGCTCCACCAGTAAATTCTACCAAACATTCAAAGAAGATTTAATACCTATTCTCCTCAAACTCTTCCAAAAAAATCAAAGAGGAGGCAATACTTCCAAACACATTTTATGAGGCCAATATCACCATGATATCAAAACCTGGTAAAGATAACACAAAAAAAGAAAACTACAGACCAATATCTCTCATGAACACAGATGCAAAAATCCTAAATAAGATGCTAGTGAACCAAATACAGAAACATATTAAAAAGATCATACACCACAATCAAGTGGGCTTCATCCCAGAGGTACAAGGATGGTTCAACATACGCAAATCCATTAATGTGATACACCACATAAACAAATTAAAAAATAAGAATCGTATGATCATATTAATAGATGTAGGAAAACCCTTTGACAAGATATAGCATCTATTTATGATCAAAACCATTTAATTTCTAATACCTACTCTATCACCTACCAGATCCCAGATGTATTGTATTGTTTAAGTTATTATAGTCTCATAATAAGTTAGTATCTATAAAAGAACCTTCATTTACTCTTTTCCTTAAAAATAGTTTTGGTCATTCTTGGCCTACTGAATGAGTTAACAGATCAACTTGTCAAGTTCCTTAAAAAGCTCTTTTGAGATTTTGATAGAATTAATACTGAATACATTAGTGGATTTTTCTAATGTTAAATGACCCTTAAATTTCTGGAACAATCTTTGTTTTACCACATTGTATTATTATTTTTCTATATTGCTATAATCAGTTTGTTAATGTTTTCTATAGGATTTTTACTTCTGTACTCACAAGTAAATTAACTTGGATTCTTAATAGAAGGGAAAGTATTTAAAACATGTTTTCTAAACAATAAGTAGAGATAAGGTGTGAAGTAATGGTTACCAACAGTCTAACTCCAGGTAAACTCCATAGTAAACATATATATTCTTCTAAAATAAATAAATCAGACAAAACCCTTAGATGGATCTTGATATTATGATACTAAGAGGCAAACTCCATGCTTTAAAAAAGAAATAAGGGAATATTCCCCCTTACTATTGTGGAAACAACCACAGCAAAGCAAAAATAACATAAAACTGTTGAGCAGAAAAATTGCCAAATACAAATGGGTGTTAATTGTTTACAGAGAGAGGAAATAGGGTAATTAAAAAGAGAGTTGGGGTTGATATTCAAGGAAAGAGATCTACATTTTAAAAAAATGTTCAGAAGCCAAGTGGTCCATGGGATTTTGTTTGTTTGTTTTTGATTATTGCACAAACACCAAAAAAGCTTTGCTCTGAGAGAATATGCTGAAATAAACATTTGCTTTCCACAGCCTGTCTCTAGGGCTCAGGGACAAAAAAAAAAAAAAAGGCTACAGAGTTGGCCCTGGGGTATGGTGAGTGTCCTTTCTAGAAGTCAAGGCTGCGGATGTAATCAGAGAAATGCCTGGCCTGTGATTTCTCCAACAGACAGTGACTAGAGCATGTTGGTATGCAGCCACCTTTCCCTGAGTGTGGTCAGACATCATTTTCTCACAGTAGCTTGTTAAGCAGTTGATTGGTGCCCTGTCAGCTGACACAGAGCAGATGAATGAAAGGAAAGTGGAAGGATAAAAAGGAATTCGACACTTTTAAATGAATCAATATCATTCTCTCCACAGTTCTCAGGAAAGCTTATGAACAAGTCCCAGAGTGTTGCTGATAAATGTTGTGCAGACAATGCTCTCATCACATATGCATGCTGTGCTATAACAGAACATCGGCTTGAGAAGAGAGGGACAGAAATCAGGGATCTAAAGTCCTGTGTCAGGCTCTTCCACTAACCCCTGGAAAGACCCGGAAAAATCACTTGAGACCTCCAGAGCTTGGTTTTCTCTGTTTTATATAGAGAATGTGGGCTTTGCTAAGTGTGATCCCTTAGCCTTACGCCACTGTTGGAAAATAACAGGCTATAGCAACACTACATAGGAGTTGCCCCTCGGGTTGAAGTGGGCTGACAGCACAGAGCTCACCCATTGGCCTCTTCCTCACTCACACCTCAGAAGATGCTGAGGGGGCTCTGAAGAGGTGAAGACTTGAAACAGTTTGGAAACCACTCTTTTACAGATGAGAGCCCTGAAACTGAGGTATAATTAATTGGCTTGCAGCTAGTTAATGGAAAGCTGTAATGAAAACCTAGGGCTCTTGACCTCTGTCTAGTGTTCACTGTTAGACACCATGTGATGCCTTTAATGAAGATTGGCAGAGTCTGGAAGGCATAATCTGGCTCTTTGAAATGAGCCTGGGACTTGAGTTCCCACAATATGTTTTCTAACTAATCTGAAAACCCTCTAGCTACAATTAGAATTACTAGGTAGAATATAACAAATATTGTTTCAAACGCAAAGTTGAGCTCACAAGAAAAAGTGAATGTGTTGTTTTCCTAGGTTTCCCATAACAAACTACACAGACTTGATGGCTTAAGCAAGAGATATTTATTTTCTTATAGCTCTATGGTCTACAAGTCCAAGATCAAGGTGTTGGCAAAATTGGTTCCTTCTGAGGCTTCTCTCCTTGGGTTATAGATGGCCGCCTTTTCACTGTGTCCTCACATGGTCTTTTCTCTGAACATGTCCATGTCCAAATTTCCTCTTATAAGGACACCAGTCATACTGGATTAGAGCCCACACTAATGAACTCATTTTAACCTAATTACTTCTGGAAAGACCCTATCTCCAAATATTATTACATTCTGAGGATAAAAGTACTGGAACTTCAACATAAATTTTGGGGGTATAGGGGGATGATCAACAAAATTAAGCCCATAATAGTGATTTCCCAGTTTCCAAAACTAAAGAGAGATGTAAACCACAATTATTAGGGTGTTTGAGCTGATATATGGCAGAAGCCTAGAATGGGGTAGAGGGGTGAATGTCTCTACAACAAAGGGCTTTGGCCCTCATCAGAGACAAGAGATGACGTCTTGAACCTAGACAAGGCACAGTGTTAGAACAAAGGTGTTCAAAGATCCATAACCTCAGTGAAAAGGTAGGCTTGAAATCATCTACTCACTATCACAGGGTGATGACAAGAAAGTCTGTCTCAACCTGGATTGTGGTGAGGTAAGGGAAGTTGCCATAATTTGTAACCATGAGCCTGTGCCTCGCATAGTCTTGTAGTTAAATTTGATACTGTCAGTATGGTCCAAGAAGTTTTGAACTCAGAAATTAAAAAATTTTAAATGGTAATTGGATAATGATACTTTTAATTTGTCAACCCCTAGTCTAGAACAATTTATGTAATACTGTTCCTGAAATTTGGTAGATCTGACTTATAAAATATCTGGTCCTAATGTGTGTGTGTGTGTGTGTGTGTGTGTGTGTGTGTGTGTGTGTAATAGTAATAGTTTTATCTTATCTACAGGTTCAATTGATTACTTGTTACATATCTATTATATTCATTCTAGAGATGAAAGTAATACTTTCAATCATTTTTATCTTCTAAGTAAAATGTCTACTTCATCTGAGTTTTCAGATTTAATTGGAATACCATTGTTATAATGCTATTGTGATAGACATAAAGGAATTCTTTATAACAATTTTAAAATGTGATAGTAAACAATAGTTATTGTTATTGAAATAGATCTATGACTGAGGTAAGTGAAGAAAACAAAAAAGGTTACACAGCTATAAGTGTAGAATATAATCCCATTTTTGTAAAATTTTATTTCGATATCTATGTGTGGTTGTATGTATAGACAGACATAGAAAGACATCTGGAAGTATGTGTAAAAAATTATTTATCCTTCAATAAATACTTTCAGTGCCAGACATTGTTCTAGGAGCTGAAGATAATAGCAGAGGACAGAGCAAATGAATATCTTCATGGAGTTAAATTTTATAATAACAAGAAAAAGAAAGCAAATAAAGGAAGTACATGTATAATATTTTAGATAGTTATGAAAGGGGGCCTTGGTGAAAAATAAGGCCACGTACACTGGATTATGCTTTGTTGTTACCTTGATTAAGGCTAGAAACTACATTTCCTGGAATTCCTTTTCCACTAGAACTTCCAGTTAAAGTAGATCAAAAAAGCACCGAGTATGATGTTTAGGAGGCAGAAATGAAGTGGCCAATACTTTCCAAAGGTCATAGCTGTTACAGAGAGTGACAGACAAATGTGTGTGTGTCTGGTGGGCTTCAGTTTCCAGCTCATCTCCCCACTACTGACCCTGCTGACCAACAGCAGACACAAAACAACCCCCAGCGCTCCACTACAGTTCCCTTTGAGGTAGTCTACTAAGCTTCCCCGAGCATTTACTCTCTGCCCACTTACATGACCATTTTACATAATTCCCTCTTTCCTCCAAACTTTAACTCTCCTGCCACCCTACTTCCTCACTTCCTTTTTTATTGAGAAATGAAGAGAACTTCCACACGTGCCCACAATCATATCTACGAACAAGAGATTATTTGTATCCATATGTTGTGCCTTCCTTTCTATGGCAGAGACTGGCTAGAAGCTCATTATTTCTCTCCTTCCTTCCTGAAACACAAGAAGATACATTTTCCAGCCTTCTTTGTCATTGAGTTAGAACATGAATAGTAGCCAAAGGAATGCGGGTAAAAATAATATAAGTCATTTCCACACCTGGCCCCTAAAACCTCCCTTGAGGTCCTGGCTCATATCCTACCCACCTGCACGGCTGCAAAGGAAGGATATCATGTGGCAGAGCCGCAGCATGGAAGGAGCTGCAGTTCAATATCACCACTTAGAGGAGAACTGCCTAGGAGAGAAGCCTGAGCCGCTCTGGCCTGTTGATATGAGAGACAAATAAACCACTGATTATTTTACAGCATCTAATAATAAGCAGTACCCTAACTAGTACACCATCTGTCTCTGTAGAGGAACTGTCAACAATCCTATATAAGGCAAGCTCCTTTGGCTGTATGCTAGATCCCATCTTCTCTCACCCACCCAAGGTTAAGCTCCACCAAAGATTGTCACTCTTTCTCTCTTGCATCATCAATTTCTCCCTCTCTTCTAGGTCAATCCCAGCACGTAAACATGCTGTAATATCTCCCATCTTTAAAAAATGGCAAACAGTGCTTTCACCTGGTGATGAGACTTTTAAAAAAATTTTTCTTTCTCTTCCCTGTATTGTTTAAATATATCCTTTTTTACAAAGAAAAAAAAACTAGAAAAAATTTATTACCTCTTAAGAAGTTCTGCTGGATACATGATATTACTAATGATGTCCCCTTCCTTTCCTGTGCCAGGCGTTTCCTGGGCTCCCTCATTCATTCATCAGCCTGCCAAGAGGCTGACGCTCAGAACTTTCTTTACTGCAGAGTGTCTCCACCCAGGGGTCACAAATAACATCAAGAAGTGGAAAAGAGACAGGCTAGCTATTTTCCTTCTCATGGCTAGTTTTCCAAATTCACAGTGGAAAAGTGGGTGACTTTCATCACCAGGGGCTTTTTCTCCTCTAACCAGTGGCACACTCTTTTCACCTGGTACCCTTCTTTATTCCTCCATCAAAGCCATATATATGATTTTATATACATAGATATGATTTCAAGTAATTTACTTCTCATTAATTTCACATAAATTCTATTTAATTCCATCCAAATCAATGAATTATCTCTCCTTGGGTTTACAACCTAAAACACGGACACTTAATTAACCTAGAAACAAAAAAGTACTTCTTATTTCCCAGGCTTCATTTTAAAAATCTAAAGAGAAAATATTTTCTAAATAGAAACAAATTGATTTCTTCACATTTCTGTTTCAGTAATGGACATCAGCTGCTGTTATATAAAGACACATAATTCACAAAAGCACTTCTTTGGAGAGATTCTTAAAAACTGCCTGCCAGTACTGAAATCAAGCTTGTCTGCCCCATTTGGACAAGAATGGGACTTCTGTAGTTTTCCTAAATGTTTTGCTGTAGATTGAGCAGAGCCCAAAGTACAGAGGATTGACTGGTTACCGGAGAAATTCTGAAGACTGTCAGCCTGTCATCCCTCTTCCCCTGCACACACACTTGTTATTCAGCTAGAAGTCTATTTGCTGTCAGTCTTCCAGAGGATAGAGGAGCTTTGGACAAAACAAGTCAGACAATACTCAGCTGCCCTGAAGGATCCTGCTGTCAATAGTGACTCTGGGTCACACCAAATGTCACCAACTAAGGAAACAAACAGGAACCCAGAGAGCTGAAGTGGCAGCAGCCTCTATTTCAATGACATTCTTTTTCATAAGAGTATTGGCTAAAACTTCAGGTTAAAAAAAGAAAAAAGGCCTAAATGGTAATAACTCTTCAATGATTTTTACTACCAGCATTCAATTTGCTTTAATTTAAACTCAGAAGAGAGAGTTTAATTAGAATCATAGAGTCTTATCCACTATTCTTTTAGGTGCAAGAAACTGTATTTTCACCACACGCCTCAGAGTTTGTGTCCAGAAGTGATGATTACTCCATATGTAGGGACAGACATATTCTCATGTACAACACCAGGGGAAAATGCCTGCAGATCTCCAGGTTCCTTATTAAAGAGGGTTAATCACTTTCCATTTAGTCAATCAACAGGTATGAATTGAATACCTGCCATGTGCCCAACACAAGGATTTGGAAGGAACAAAGCTTTGAGTTGGATTTGAATCAGAAACAGTTAGGGACATCTTTGTTCTAATACCAGTAGCTGCAGGGGAGAAGAGCAAGATGAATTGATGTCTCCCCTCCCAGACTTTTATGGAATATGGTTTTATATATTAGGAGACCAAAGAAGAAAATAGAAAAAAATTAGAGATAGGTCATTTACAGCTTACGTGTAATATGGCATCTATGTTTCATGACACTATACTATTCCTTATGATAAACATATATTATTATTACAACTAAATATAATACGTTCTATAAACTTTTGGATTTAAGAAAGGGCCACATTTTCCAGTTAATACAGGACTTGTTGCTGTAATAAAACAATTTGACCTTAAGACTTTTTATTTCTTTGCATTGAATGTCAGGAAAACACAGAGAAAGTCTCTAATTTATGAGACAAATTTAATCTTATCTAAGACCTCTTCAACCTAATTAATCAATTAATGTGATTCTGAGTTTAGCTCACTAAGTCAAAAACACACTTCAACCTTCACCATTCTTATCAGCCCTTGGAAAGGTAATTTAAAGCACAGTATCTGAATACGCAAAGTGATTTAGCCCAAGGTGATTGCTTCTTTGCAAACTTCCATACCCATAGCTGGCTTCTACTCAGGGCTAAGTAAGAAGAGACTTATATTCAATTTCATTTTATTGCTCTCCTCTCAAATAAAAGATATACACTTTGTGATTCCACAGAATCTGATACTGTATCCTGAACAATACAAAGTTCAGAACATGCTGCCTAACCTCAAGACTCTGAGAAGAACTAACGTGTTTAAGACAAAGACAAGTCAAGAATTTAACTGCAGGGTCCTGAGTAAAATAGGGAATCAGAATAAGAGGATCCCAGTGTGGCTGCAAGAGGTAAAGAGGGGATTTGAACTGAGTCATATCTCACTTGCTTCAATTGGGTTTCCTGGCTTCCTTCCATATGTCCAGGTAACTTGTTCACTGACATTCCCTTTTTAGAGGCATCTTAACCTAGTCCCTTTTTGGCATCATCTTTAGCAAGAACAGAGGCACCGACCCTCTAAATACTGTTTAAGAACCTGCAATGTGGACCAAACCAAATTCTTTTTATTCTTTAAGACCCATCTCTTTGATGGAGGCTGCCTTTCCTATGCTGTTGCCTCTGAATTCCTATTATTTTGGCCAAAAAGCCTTAAATTAATTAGAAATTATATAATGTAGAGTTGCAACTGTATTCTCCAAGTTCTTAGTCCTTGCCAGCACCACCCGGATGGCCTTTCAGCAGCCACCCATAAAGGAACAGGACACAGTGGGGTGACGTCCCAGGCCCTGGTTAAGAGGCTCCAGCTGATGCTCCTCATGATGACCCTCTGACAACACGGGACTTCTGCCTTCCCTGACCCAAACCACCTCTTCAACTGCGTGGGGACCAGCCAAGAAGTAGCAGGAACAGTCTTCAAAGACCTGAGGTCTCTCTGCTGGGAGTTCCCTAGCAGCTACCATAACAGCAGGCCTGTGGGGAAGTTCCTCGTGGACTGCCACCACTGCCACATGGACACCAGGGTCACGTCTGCCTGGACATCCAGGACAAGTGGTCAACCCTGTGTGTGACGTCAGGACTTGCTAAGAAAACCCAATGTCAACAGTCCTTTGAATACATGTGCTAAGTTCTGGAAACACCCACAATCTGTAAGAACCTGCAAGAAATACACTCAGCCTGTCTCCCTGTGTCGTCTAGTTTTTTTCCTCAGATGGTCTGACTTTTCTTTGATTTCTGTGGTGCCATTTTAATTTTCTTTCTGTCGAGGCCTTATGATTAATAAATAAATACATTTTGTTTTTTGTTTTTTTTACAAAAAAATGACATAATGAAGTATACATACTAAAAATAGTAGCAACTACTTCCAAGCCAACAAAGGGAAGAAAAAGAAAGGGTACAGAATACCTAATTAATTCAACCAACAAATGGAAAAGAAAACAAATATGTAGCAAAGAAAAAGAAGGCTTAGACAAGAAAAGACTAAATTACTATTTACAAACAATATAGTTGGCTACATAGAAAATTCAAGACTCTGAACAAAAGAATATCATGTATTGCATTAGAACTAATCTATTAGAACTAAGAACAGGGTTTGGCAAAGGTGAATTCAAAATCAACCACATTAATACAATACATTCTCATATATCAGCATATCAATTAGAAAAGATAAAGGGAAAAAAATTATTTGCAACAGAATCAAAAAGCCTTGGAAACTTAAAAATAAATCTAACAACACATGTACAAACTTTTACTGGTGAATTTATAAAAGTGTCTGGAAGGATACAGAGGATAAAAGAAGTATGTGGTGATCTGGCAGCTCGTCAGTACTCTTCCTCAGAAGCAGCCCACCCCGCTCTTTCCAGAACTATTCTCTGCAGACTTATAAGACTCGATAGTTAAATATTTCTTGAAAATCTGCCTCATTGTTACAGATAGGTAATAGAATTTTATGTTGTACCATCATTTGTTTAATCAGTTCCTCTCGATGGACATTTAGGTTATTTCTAGATTTTTTCTATTGCACATAACTCTTCCATGATCATCCTTGTGCATTCAGCCATGTCCATTGTTGTTTTATTTTGTAGACCAAATTCATCGAAGTCAAATTGCTGGGTCAGAGCAGGTAGAGAGGAAGGGA
Source organism: Eidolon dupreanum (assembly GCA_028627145.1). Classification (NCBI taxonomy): domain Eukaryota; kingdom Metazoa; phylum Chordata; class Mammalia; order Chiroptera; family Pteropodidae; genus Eidolon; species Eidolon dupreanum. The sequence goes on from CM053501.1 coordinate 36,721,267, forward strand.
GGGATTTCACATTAGAGACCACCATTAGCAACTGTCCCTGAGATGTTCTCATCTAGTATTCTAACCTGACTTTGGATGACTTCAAATAAAAAGGAAGTGGAAAGACAAACTAAGAGCACAGAGATCTGTCATAGGGTTCACTAATAAGGAAATAGAGGCAGACAGAAAAACAGATGCAAGCTTAGATCCTTTATATTTTGCTGGAAATCAGGGATAATATTTATTTATATTTTGTGAGAGCCATTATAATTGATGACTTCTCCACTATTATTATTATTATTATTATAGCTAACCCAGTCTTCTTCTATGTAGTGAGAGCAGTAAAACTCTTTAAATATTTATGTGGTGACTTGAGACACAGAAGTGAGAGCTAGAAAGCATGCATCTGATGTCAAAGAGCCTAGGAGACAGAGGAGGTGAGATGGAGGTGAGTGGAGGGAAGAGGCTGAGCTCCAGGCCTGCAGAATGAAAACTGGGCCAGTGGGGAGCTACACAGAGCTATAGAGGCTAATCCTTCAACCCATATTTATTGAGGCTTTACTATGTACCCAATGCTATTTTAATGGAGGACAGAGCCACGAAGAAAGCAGACAAAAACTTTCCTTTTATGGAACTAACATTGGGTTTTGGAGTGCAGAGTGGTGAAAGAAAAAGATTAATGAGCACATTTTATAATCTGTTAAATAATCATAAGCACTTGAAAGAAAAATAATAAGAGAAATGATGGCAGATTTAGATGGGGTGTCCAAGGATGGCCTGAGAAAGCATCATTTGAGTAAAGACTAGAAGAAAGTGAAGGGGTAGGCCATGTGATGATCTAGGAGACTAGTATTTAGGTGGAGAAAATAAAAAGCACAAAGGCCCTGAGGTATGAACATGACAGAAACAGCAAAAAAAGCCAGTGTAGCTGGGAAAGATAAGGAAAGAAGAGAGCTGTGGATGGAGCATAGCTGACACTAACCTGCTTCTCCAAATTCAAAACTGTTTTGTACTCAGACATATACTGCAGAGAATTTTGTTGCTAGTTCAGTTTCAGCTCTGCAGCCCTGCCAGCGTGATTTCTAGGAGGAATGTACCTGTTGCCATAGAAAAAAATGCACTGTGGAGTTCATTACAAAGAGCCTTTATCTATGTCAAGGCCCAACACTTTAAAATGTTGAGAGTTTTGATGTATCTTTACTGTTTGGGGCCAACCCAAATCATTGTATGCTTGCAACCTAGCACTTCTCCCCCCATGCCCTTCGACCCAACCCTGATGGCTGGTGTAGGGGAGGAAAAAATTATTTTTCCTTCTAATCTCTTAGGTTCTCTAGCTGGGGCCCTGTGAAATCAGATGGACAAAAGACAGATTAACAAAAGGAAAACAAAGAGAAATTTATTAACATGTGCATCTTGCATATGCATGGAAGTATGTAGAGATGAGTAACCCAAAGGGGTGGTTAGAATTTGGGCTTATTGGCAACTTAACAAAAGAACAATATATTTACAGAGAAATGACAAGACAAAGGAAAAGGGTTGTCAGCTTTCAAGGACAGAAAATTGTGGGAAGGTAAATATATAGGGGAAACCAATAAAACAAAGGTTGTTTATGCACATCCACCTTGGTGCTAACTTTGTCTTCTTCATGGCCATGAAACTTTCCTAGAAGAAGAGATTTATGGCAGTTCCCATTTTATAGAAGTTTCTACTTTTAGTCATATAAAGAAATCTCCAGGAAGATATCTTTCTGTATCTGTTGATTCTCATTCCAGCTCAAAAGAATCCTTATGCCAAACAGCATATTTTGCAGTGGCGTATTCTGGTCCCTTATACTGACAGAATGGGAGCCAGAACCCTACTGCTCTGTTGCTGTGCCTTTATCAACTCTTTCACAGACACAGGTACTATATTCCCTTAACTCAGTAAGTCTTGCTGATTCTGCTCTAAGCTTAACAAGCTCACAGGTCTGGTCTATGGTGACTTATACACTGACAACGAATTAAATGTTCTCCAGTATTTCTGTTTTTCAACTAGAAGCTCTCCATAAACTCTTTCCACATGAAAATTTAATTGGTTGTTAGACTCAAAGTAACAAGCATGAAGTTGTAGGGAAGTGATTCAAAGTAAGGCCAGTTTTCCCCAAAATGCTCCTGTGGGGAAAAAACTTATTTAAATTATCACTGCCTTTTCTCTCACTTACCAAATTAGGAAAAAGAGATTTTGGTGTTAACAAAACTGCTACCAAAATCCTGGGTGATTTTAAGTGTTAAGACACAGACATTTGGGGAAAGAACATTCTTTTTTCTCTTGTTATGGAGAAATGAAAATTTTCCAATTACCCTAGTGAGGAAAGGAAGCTGTTTAAATCAAGTTCTCTCAAGTGGTTGGTTGCTACAACTTTTAATTCATTTATCTGACATTTATTGAAGTTTACTCTACCAAAATTTCCCAAAGCTAAAGTCTAGTCCCCAATAGATATGCAAAGTCCTCAATCCACAATGAAATCTACCAGATGCCGAGTTCAAAACACTGGTTATAAAGATAATCAATGAACTTAAGGGAAGAGTAGACGAACTCAGTGAGAACTTTAACACAGAGATAGAAGACATAAAAGTAGAGATAGAAAACAAAAAAGAACCAGTCAGAAATGAAGAATATAATAACCGAAGTAAGAATATATTAGAGGGAATCAATAGCAGAGTACATGAAGCAGAGGATCCAATTAGCAATTTAAAAGAAAAGGAGCAAAAAAAAAAAATCAGAACAGCAACAAGAAAAAAGAATCCAAAAAAATGAGAATAGTTTAAGGGGCCTCTGGGACAACATCAAGCATATAGATATCTGCTTCACTAGGGTACTAAAAAAAAAGGAGAGAGCAAGGAATTGAAAACATATTTGAAAAAATGACTGAAAACTTCCCTAACCTGATGAAGGAAATAGTCATACAAGTCTAGGAAGCATAGAGAGTTCCAAACAAGGTAAAGCCAGAGAGGCCCACACCAAGAAACATCATAATTAAAATGCCAAAGGTTTAAGAGAATCTTAAAAGCAGCAAGAATAAAAGCAGTTAGTTTCCTACAAGGGAACTCCCATAAGACTGTCAGCTGATTTCTCAATAGAAATTTTGCAGGCCAGAAGGGATGGGCATGAAATATTCAAAGTGATGAAAACCAAGGACCTACAACCAAGATTACTCTACCCAGGAAGGCTATCATTTAGAATCAAAAGACAGATAAAGAGATTCCCAGACAAGAAAAAGCTAAAGGAGTTCATTACCACCAACCTAGTATTACAGGAAATGTTGGAAGGACTTCTTTAAGAAGAAAAAAAAATCAAAAATATGAATAATTAAATGGCAATAATTACATATCTAGCCACAATCACTTTAAATGTAAGTGAATGTAAATGCTCCCATCAAAAGATAGGGTGACTGAATATATAAGAATACAAGATCCTTATATATACTGCCTACAAGATCAAAAGATGCACACTGCCTGGAAGTAAAGGAATGAAAAAAAGATGTTTTGTGAAAATAGAAATGAAGAAAAAAAATCTGGGGTAGCAATACTTAATACCAGACAAAATAGACTTTAAAACAAAGGCTATAACAAGAGACAAACAAAAGGCACTGTAACCCCACTTCCAGGTATTTATCTAGAGAAACCTAAAATACTACTTTGAAGGGACATGTGCATCCATATGTTTACTGCAGCAATATTTACACTAGCCAAGATATGAAGGCAACCTAGGTGTCCATCAATAGATGAATGGATACAATGGAATATTTCTCAGATATAAGAAAAATTATAAAAGAATGAAATTTTCCCATCTGCAACAACGTGGATGGACATAGAGAGTATTGTGCTGAGTGGAATAAGTCAGAGAAAAACAAATGCCATATGATTTTACTTATATGTGGAATCTAAGGAACAAAATAAATAAATAAAACATAAAGAAACTCATAAATACAGAGAACATTTTGATGGTTGCCAGATGAGGAGAAGGTTGGGGGGTGAAAGAAGGGAAAGGATTAAGAGATACAAATTGGTAGTTACAAAATAGTCATGGGGATGTAAAGTACAGCATAAGAATGTAGTGAATAATATTGTAATAACTATGTATGGTGTCAGATGGGTACTAGATTTATTAGGGTGATCACTTCGTAAGTTATTTAAGTTTCTAATCACTATGTTGTACACTTAAAACTAATATAATATTGTATGCTGATTATAATAAAAATATCTTTTAAAAATGTAAAATAAGAATGTCCTATCATTCTCATCTGTGAAAAGTCAACTGCTAGTCTGTGATCATCCATGATGAGCCAGGAACTGAACTTTATTTAAACCTCCTAGCAATTTTATAAGATTGAGTAGACACCTGGACAAACTGAGGATCAAAGAGGTTAATATGCTTGGTCAAAGTCACATAGCCAACAAGCCAGGACTTAGAACTCCAACAAAATTCTTTCTAACCACAAAGCATTTTCTTTCCATTAGATTATGCCTCACTTTAATCCAGTGTTGAGATGTGGGTGCAATGGCAGCTTAGTGGCTCTTTGATTTCATTTTCATTTAGAAGGGAGAAAATGAACTAACAACTATTTCCTAATCCAAATAGAGCAAGCATCTCCTTAGAGAACCCAGACTCCACCAGGATCTTCACGAGCTCTTTCCCAGAATCCTCGTAATGGTAATGAGATGCCTTGCAAAGGTTCTCAAGGTGCTCCTTTGGAAACACAATGTGGCTTCTGGGAAGACCAACAGATATTCTTTCAATGCAACAAATGAGGCAAGAAACTGCTTCCAATTTTAAGATAAAATGAAAGGGAACTACTGGAAGGGGGGTTGTGCTCTGAAACTGTGTGTGGGGGTGGGGGAGGAGAGAGAGACAGAGAGACAGAGAGAGAGACAGAAGAGAGAGAGGGAGAGAGAGAGAGAGACAGATAGAGAGAGAGAAATACAGACAGAGAGAGAGATCCCTTTACTATTTAAAAATAACCCATAATAACCAAGTTTGTGATTCATATTTTTGCATGAAATCCTTCTGCTAATAAATATCAGAGCCCTCTTATGAGTTTTATTCTCCATATTTAAAGAGTATCTCCTATTTTTAGATCCACTGAAGATGTAACTGTCAAAGAAACGGATCTATTTCCCTATTAATTTTATTATCTTTTGAAATCACATATCTCATCATGTTACTACTTCCCTACTTTAAAATGCTTCAGTGGCTCCAACTGCCTATTAGACCAAATCTAAGTTCCTTAGCATGACATTCAAGGCTTTTTAATATTTGAATCAAGCCAATTATTTCAACTTCAGTGCCTGCTATTCCCTACATGTACTATCCTCTTAAATTATTCCAAAATACATGTTATTCCTCAAACAGGCCTTACCATTTCATATTAAAGAGCTTATACTGAGGACCCTGCTTCTCTGCTATGCCTGTTGAGATTGTATTTATATTTCAAGGTCTATTTCAGAATGACCTTTACTCTAAAGTCTATTCCAACTATATTTTAGACAAGTAATTACCAAAGTTTTATAATACAGACATTATTAACATTTAAAAAATGAGGAAGTTCTAATATAGGATTGTCCACTTTACCAAGTAAGATCATATACATATATACACACACCTATCAGAATGTATAGAACAAGTTAGAGCCAAAAAAGGGAAGACTATAATCTCAGAATACATAATGGTTTTTCAATTTCATAAATTTGGTTTTATGAAAAATTTACTCATTTGGTTGTTAATTTTCTCAATTTGTCACAGGAAGACAAATAGCTATGGACTCGCATTTGGAAACCACTGTCATCGTCTCTAGATGGAATTGATTGTTCCATTAATTTTCTTCTAACACTTTGTATAGATTTGCTACATTGAGTTGTAATTATTTTACTGGATCTCTCCTACCTGCTTCTCAGTGATTTTTAAATTTCTGAGTATAGGGATAATGAAGAAGATAATGCTCTGAATTCTAAGCCTCTGGTACATAATGGGTGCTCAATAAATGTCTGTTAAATCAATTTTAATATAAATGACTCTGCATGAAAAAAGAATACCAATGCAAACTGGTCCCAGGCAAAAATAGAGAACATAGAGAACATAGTTCTATTTCTGCATGTTTTTTTCAACACTGAGGGATCCTGCACCACTAGATATCGGTCGAATCCTTGCACAAGGCACTGCTAGGAATAGTATGTTAGACAAAGTTCCTCTCCTCTAGGTTATAATCGGCCTCTTCTTCATCATCATCCTTTAAAAGTATCTTCTTTACCCTGTAGTTTTGAAGTGATTTTACAAAATGAGAGTTTCATCTGCTCAATGAGGTCATTAGTTAGGATGCTTTAGCTTACAAATAACAAAAAAAGCCTAATTAAAATTCAATTAAACTGAAAGGTAATTTATTAGTTCATGTAACCGAAAAGTTTCTCAGGTATAGTTTGCTTCAGCAGCTCACTGATGTCACTTTGGTCCTGATCTCTCCCTATCTTGCCTCTCTGCTTTGGGCATAATTCTCTTCCACTAGGACTGACCACATCTGTGGTCCCAAGAGAGATAGCTATCAGCAGCTCCACAGGCTACATGCTTCTTTTCTTCCTCATCTTGCAGAAGAGGAAGTATAATTGTCCCAACACTCCCACAAATTCAATCTAATAATAATAGTTTAGGTTATCCACCCATATCTAAACTGAGGCCAGTAGAATAAAATTCACTGTTTGTCTAACTAAAGTTTCTGGTTCTAGCTCCGAAGTGAGGGAGAAAGCCAGCTATCCAGGAAACACATAGAAATCTGGGTTATTGGAAAGAAATAAAGAAACAATAGTTTTGGCAGCAAATATCTACTATAGCCTGTCCAAGATAATTTTCTGAAGACATAGCTATCCTCAAAAACCTTAGGACTTCACAAATATAAATATTTGAAAATCTCTTTCACAAAAGAAAAGAAAATGATGCCTTCTCAAAACTTTTATCCCTCCCCCACGAGAAGCAGCCACATTATTTTTTCTTTAACAAAGTAGAATTTAAAGATTTCTTCTAGAAAAAAGATGGATGATGATGAAGGAACTGTTTCAGGAGCTGACCCAGAAAGTAATGATTAATTATACCCTTACATGCTGAACTGTCCAATGTACTGGAGGCCATCATCTTTCTTCCAGTCTCAAAAGAGGTTAAGAGATTCTTTGCCTATGGCAGTGAGATATGAGTGGAAAGTTAGTCACTCGATCCTTCCATAGAAGCAATAATTCACAGCCTTCAAGGCAAAAGCTCTCCAAAGGAGCATGTTTGATTGAGGGCCTGTATTCAGACCAATCCACTCAGCTAAAATGGACAGATTCTTAGAAGCTGTTTTACTGGAAGCCTGGTTTTACCTGAAGAATTCAGATTGGCTGCCCATCCTCTGATAATACTTCAGATGGACTACCATAAACTAAGAAATGACTAATCTTAAAGGGATAGTAAAATTTAAATTTTGTCACGATTTTTTTGTTAAGAGTTCAGCTCCAATTAAAATTTTAATTACTCTTGAAATAAACTGTTATAGGAATGGCCCCAGTGAATTATGTTCTCCTGTATTGATGCCCATTGGATATTAAACACACATGTGTGCGCACACACACACACACACACACACACACACACACACACACTGAGCTTAGCCATGTGATTTGCTTTGGCAAATGGAACATTAGCAAATATGATGTGACAAAGGCCTGAAAAGTGCTTGCGATTGGGTACCCTCTGCCACCATGTGAAAAAGCCCAGATAGCTTCTTGGAGGATACCAGAACATACAGAGTGAGGTCTCTGCTCTTCCAACTATCCTAGCTACCCCAGACATCCCAGCCAAAGCCCAAAGGCACGGGGAGCCCAGACTTTACCATGTAGAGCAGAAACTCATTGATCCAAGTTAAGTCCAGCCCATATTGCCAACCTATGGAATTATGATCAAATAAATGGATATTGTTTTGAACCACAAAGTCTTGCGTCACACTGATACACACCAAACTATAATTACCACAACCTTCACACCTTAGTGTGCCTATATACCTTAGTCTAAATAGTAAGCAACCAGCAAATGTCTACTAAATTACTTAATAAATTAATCTAATTGTGCTGGTCATTCATTTGAATTACATTAAATTTGTAAAATCCTTTTCTCATGAAATGTGATAAAAAACATAAGATTTTACTGCAAAATTAATTTTGATCTCTTTGTTTTATTCAAAAGAAGACACATAGGATGCTATCTTCCAGTTAGTCTAGTAAAGCTATGAAATAGGAGTTTAATAGTAAATGCAGTAAAATGCTTAGTTTGCTTTCTGAACCTCAATATATGTTATTGCTGATGATATTGAGGATGATTGCAAAAATAATGATGACAACTTTAAACTTTCCAAGCACAGGTGCTATATCAGTCCATAATTTATTCATGGGTATATTACTTACAATATTATTGGTATCCTAAAAATGTGAAGTTTGTGATAAAGAGAATGTTATGTAACAACTATAGTGGAGAGAGGTTTTTTAAAATTATTTTCTGAATACATTGTGATTCTTCTTTAGTATGAGAAATGACATCTCTTTTTAGTTATAAAAAGATTCTTATTCCTTCAAATATTAGCCCTTCTCCATTCTCTTGTGTACTTTACACTGCTTTCTGTCATTTTTATCTATTCACTGCTCTCCAATACTTCCTTCTTATTATCTCTCTGTCAGACAACCCTAGGAATTTTTCTTTAATGGTATTAGCTCAACCATTCTCTCTTCTATACCTAATTGTCTATTTAATGCATTTCTCATGTTTTCAATTTTGAGGACTATATTATTTATTCCTAGGCAGCTGTTTGGTTGTTCTTTTTTAATTCACTTATTCTTTTTTATACTATTTTATTTGTTTACTGTGTTTTCTATGTACTATTTTATCTTTGTAATCATTTTAAATATTCTTATTTTATCAATTCTAATTTAAAATGTTTGAGTCTTAGGATATTAATTATTCTGTTGGTCATGTTTGCTGGATCTCATTTACATAATATATAATTTTTAAACATGAATTCATTCTTCAAGGATTGATGTATATTCCTTAGGAAACCTACATGCCCTGGTTGATAAAATTATTAGGATAGAGTGATTTCAGCCTTGCTTATGCTTAAAGAATAAGAAGTTTCAATGTTCTGGACCATTTTTAATGCCCAACTACCTGACAGGATGCCAGGTCCTTTTTTGGCTAAGCTCTAGGCACAACCCCCAGGTTCTCTTCAAATTGTGCACTTCAGTAGTTACCTAACATGGGAAAATTTACTCCTCCCCTCCCCCAGGTCACATATCTTACACTTGCTGTAATTCCTAAGCAGCAAGTCTGAATCAGGTGCTACACAATCATACTTCCTCCTGTTCTTGATTTAGTTCTCCCTTCTCCTCCATCTTAAGCTTTTCTCTTCACTTCCCTCTCTTAGTAGCAAGTTTATCCACCTGGATAAACTTCTAACTCTACCTCTATCATCTCCTCAAATTCTTCCTACTCTATCTTTACTGGAATATCTTACTAAAATTATATTTTAGGATTATAAAGTAAGGATATGATCAAATGACTCTGATCTCAAATAAGAGTACACACAGTATACATGTAAAATTTGGAGGATTATGTATTTTAATGCAAGATTTATTTACAATATAAGACTAAGTTTTCTTATGAATAAAATTAATAAAATTGGACTTTGGAATATTAGCCTTAAATCTACCTCACAGAGAGATTGCCCAAAACAATGGTTCTACAATATTTGAATTTTAAGGGTATAAGATTGATAGTAGCCTCAAAAATAAAAATAAAAAAATAAAAAGATTCCATTGTTCTAGCAAGATTCTTGAGAAACAAACAAAAATTGTGACTAGTTGAATGGTCATGAAAAAGGGCCTAATTTTCTAAAACTGAGGGCAGTTATAGTTCTCATTAAGCAAATGCACTAGAAATATAAGCATGATTCATACTGTCTAAGCAATGAAACAATTTTTTTATTGAGTTTCTGAACTTAGAAATGAGAAAATTAATGTGCACACAGCTATTTCAAACTGAGACTCTATCCTCTATAAATTTCTAATCTGGAGTAAAACAAAAATAGGATAAAATGTCATATAGAAGTCCCACATGAGTAATACAGATAAAAAGTTTAAAATATCTAGCAAATAATTTCTTTTTTTAATTTTTAAAAATCTGATTCTGGTTAAAGAAATAAAGAACACACAAGTTTATTACTGGCACTCCACCATTGTAGGCCAGAAATTCCCTGAAGAAAGTCAAGTTTTCTAGGACATTTTGTCAGAGGGAGAGCAGCAGCCTCAAATTCTACCCCTATTTACATTTTCTGCACACACACAAAAGGATATGTTAAGCATTGGAAGCCACAGGGAGTCTTCACCAGGCCACACGTCCTCACTGGCATCCAAAGCAGGTAGGTACTTTGTCAAGAAAGCTCTACGTCTGCTTTAGCAACTTGTCATGATTGGCCATCTGAAAAACGCCATTGTCAGTTTCTTGGAACACATAGAAAATAAATAAAATGCCACATGGAGCTTGTAAAATTTTGTAAAACCCTATTTGACCTCATCAAACTGTCAGGAGTTGTCCACCCTGAAACCCTGTCAGCAAACTTCAGCCTCGACACCTCCATATTCAGCTGTGAGTGCCTGCTGGCCAACACATCTATCCTTTCAGGGTTCTGCCTGCAGAGGGAATGGCAGCATAACCTAGATCATTTATAAAGCCCATCTCATCTTGGATTTTATGAGACAAGGAGATTTTTAGGTTGCCATGTGTCTTCCTTTCTCATGCTGCTATTAGAACTGTCTTAATAGGAATTTACTAAAGACTCACTCTTCTTTGCGTTTTCCTAGATGTTCACATAGCTTTTGTCATGCCCTCTACAACTTGAGTAAATAAGTATCATTTCTCTCCCTTGATCACCACACAGAAAATCTCCAAATCCAAGTGCAAAATGGTGGCTCCTCAGAGGCGACAACATGCAATTAGATGTCTGCAGTTTTGCATATTCCAAGCAAGCAATTTAAAATGTCAAATAGTGAGCAGTTTCTTTGTGCTCCATAAAGAGACTTCCCCTCATTCTCCAGACAACCCATTTGCAGAATTGCTAGTAAATCAACATAATTTGTTTTCCCTGAGACTATGTTCTGCTAGGGAAACCTCCTTTAAAACTGCTGAGGCTGCTGCAATTACATAAAATTATTGCATCTCACAATAAGGAACTCCCTATAATTGGTCATGCAAATGAGAAACAATAAGACATATATAATGTAGACACAGAGGATTATCCTTGAAAAGCAGTCTGACTGTTGTTCCTGTTAGTTTAATTTCATCAGTGTTCCTTTTGCTTTATAAAACCTCCAAACTCTACAATTCAGCAAATATTGGGTATCCCAGGTTCACACACTTTGCTTGGGTGAATTCAAATAGTGTATTATACATGTCAAATATTTGTAGTATTTGAATGCCAACACATCATCACTGTGACGTGTGTCACTGCAGAATTGAGAATAATTAGCCTTTATTTTTTAGCAACTGACAAGCAGACTTTTTTTCCAAAATTCTAACCGAAAGCCTGTAGGCACATCAGTAATATCAAATTTCACAAACATAGCACCACCAAAGAAAATTAATCAGAGGCCATAGTGGGGTCCTTTGTGATGCCTTTTCTCTGAAAGAGAGAACCTCCTCAAACAACAGGAGACTCACCCTTGTGCTATGTTGGTTTACAGATATGGATACAGCCTTGGTCAAGGAATGTCCCTGAAAGTTAAAAAGGCAGTTTATTCTCGTGGTGAAGAGAAGACTCAATGAAAACCAAACAACCTGGAGTCTAGCATAGCTTTTTGATAGACTGGTTCTATGATCGCAGTCAAGTCATTTTGCTACTTTAATATCCCATTTCCTTAAGTACAAAAAGAAAGATATCTGTGCTACCCTTTTACTATAAAGTATTAGAAATCTACCCACTATAAATGTTTGATGTTACACGAAAGGTTGCTATGGAGTTACGGTGAGGATGTGGCCTTAAGACTGACAGGTCAGGGGTTGAATCCCAGTTTTAAGGTATTAGCTATTTGAATCTGTACAAGATACTAGGTCTCTGAATCTTAGCCTCTTCATCTGTAAAATGAATTTTGGGCAGAATTAAATGTTTACTTGGTATACTATTACCATTAAAAACCTTAGCCCACACCTCAAAATAATTAAGGCAACCCTAAGCAAAGTTGTGAAATGAGTCAAAATTGCCTCAGGCTCCTTCTCCCTGAATTTCTTATTTTTCTTTAATCTTACACTCCTGCCTTCATGTTGCTTCCTCCTTCCAAACAGGACAACCAAATCACACTAAGATTATGGAGATACAACGTATAAGCAGTATGTATATGTAACATAGTACAGAAGCTAAGAGTAAGACATCTAGATTCAGACAGCTCTGGTTTCAAATCCTGACTCCATTCTTCACTAGTCATGTGACCTCAGGCAAGTTAATATCTCCAAGCCTCAAGTTCTCTATAAAATGAAGATAATAATATGCACCTGTACAGAGTTGGTGTACAGACTAAATAAGATATTCGTAACAGGTATTATGCTAGATACAGGAGAGCATCTAATAAGCAATGTGCTGATTTTTATTTATTCTCTCAATTTTTTAATGACTCAAGTTTAGCTTCTAAATAAATAAAAAGCTTCTATCTTTATACACAAATTTGAACATGTTCCTTCTCTTGCCTGATTAATTTCTGTAGATCCATTGTAGGCTTTACATTCTACATTTTTCAATTTAACTTCATTCTTTTCGAACCTGACATTTACTTATCTAACTTTTTTTCAGCTTTCTGCTGAGGAAAACAGCATTACCTCCAGTCCTGGCTGCCTAGGATTAATCAGTCAAATTTTTAATGTCACAAGTTCCTTTTCATTCATTCCTCCATCCATGCAATCATGCTACAATCTTTGAATGAGTTACCTCTTATTTGCCAGCCTTTGTTAGATACTGGAATACAAAAACAGTACAGAATGTCTTTCAGTAGATAACTATAGAATGGACAGCAGAGACATATTTGAGAGACATTAAGGAGGCAACAGTAACAGGACTTGAAGATTGATGGATACGACAGATTGGGAATGAGGTTCAATCCCCTTAACTTCTCCCCAAGTTCTTCTAGAAATGTTTGTATAAATATGCCTTTGTCTACATATTCTACTGTCTAATATCACTATAAGGTACTTTACGCACTATCAGGAATATTAATGTAATAGGGAGAAAGTTTTTTAACTTCTGGAAGTTCACACACATATATTTTCTTGGGAATAAATTTTCCACTAGCTGAACTAGCAGAAACTGACTCAGGCAAAGGAACATTCAAGTACTTTGATGACACACTGTGTAATAATTTGGTTTGGGACCTTTGTAGCCTTTTAGAATAATTCATCTTCTCAAAGTTTTGAGGGTCTTGTAAGATCCAAGGCTCTGCTGATGAAAAGCACAAAGCAGAATACCAGAATCTGCTTTACTCTGCAAAGGAAAGCAAATACTATTCTGGAACCACATAGTTGAGCCAACAAGTAGCTAAACTGACATTGCTCTGTAACAATGATGTCAAAGTTGAAATTAGGAGCTGATTTGTTTATTGCTTCCTCATAAGGCAAACAAGGAAAAGTGCTGGGGCCCTGAGACCCAGGAAAGTGGAAAGGAGAAAGACCATCAGCGCCAGCAACGTGGTGGCAGTCCAGAGCCAAGAAGAAAAGAACCAGTAGTGGCCCATATGTTGCATGTGAAGACTCCAGAAGGACAATATGTATATACAGGTTTGTTTACCTTTCCTTCAATGTAATCTGCCTCTCCCACCCCTCTTTGTTGCCCTGAAACTCAGTGAAGTCTGTTTAAAGTCTCTTGTGGTTGTTGAGCAGGGAACATTTAAAAGAATGCACAAGGTGAAAATGAGCAGGCAAGAAGCTTCACAATATGGAAAAGCTTTCTGGAGGCAGCAAAAAAAAAAATTACAAGAGAAGCCTGGAGCAGTGGATCAAAGGGAAGAGTGGCCAAAAAAGAACCAGGACACATGAGCATTCTCTGGGATCCTCAGAAATCTTTGAAAGGGGGAGTATACATCCTAGGTTCCCAAGAGTTGCAGACTCAGATTATTGTTATTTGGAATTAGAGGAAAAAAGAAACTCAAGAACACTAGAGATCTTGGGAAACTGGTGCACTAAGAAAGTTCTTACAGAAGGAAATGATCAAAATCTATAAGAAAAAGTCAGAATACAATTCACAGCATGCTCAATTAACTTCACTAAATAGGGCATAAGTAAAGGCTCAAAAGTATCCAAATCTCAGGCCTCCTAAATGTTTTAAAGTGAATAGCAGAGTTTCTCTGGGTCTTTAAGCTTCTCAAAGGCATAGCTGAATAAACTCGGTAAAGCTCAGCAGTCCTATTAGGGGGCTTCACTTGCTTATTCTTTCCCTTACCAGTGATACCCCTCAGAGATGCATGATGGCCTCCCATCCCCAGAGAATCCTATTAAAGAATGACAGAACCCCACATAGCTGCTAAGAATTTTGCTAAATGTGTTGTAAGATGGGAAATCTCTCACTGCTCTTCATAATCAGGTTTTTCTTTGTTTTTTTGTTTGTTTGTTTGTTTTTGTTTTTTTGTTGTTGTTTTTGTTGTTGCTTTTGCTACAAATCAAAAAGCTCTTGTTATCAAACCAATGATTTCTTACTGCAATTCTTACCCGATTCTTTTTCCTTTGGCCCTCCATAGAGATGAAGAGCCACTAGTCATCATTCTTTGTAGTCTTGACTAAAGGAGTATTAAGTGACCACTTCTCATTTTCTTACACAGGCTAGATAACATCATTAATTTTGCCCTCATAGGATCATTCTTCTAATTCATCCCTTTGATGATTGTCACTGCTATAGCCTCTCTGGTATCCTGCACTTTCTATTTTTAAATAAAAAAGCAAACTGGAAACAATATGCTGAGGACCAAAAAAGTATACTAAGATACACAACTTTACTTTTCTATTACAGTTGTAGTAATGCAAAATAATTTTGAAACTTTCTTTAAAATGCCACTGTTAACAGAGACCAAAGTGATGATTACCCAAAGGGAGAGGGTGAAGGGGACAAATGAAAAGGTAAAGGGGAATATAGTCAATAATACCGTGATAAGTTTACACAGAGACAGATAACTACGAGAATTAGCGGGGCGATCGCATTGTAAGGTATAAAAATGTCAAATCACTATATTGTACACCCAAAACTAATATAACCAATATAACATTATATGCCAACTATACTTTAAAAAAATAAAATTTGAAAAATATCATTGTTCACTAATCAACTTTGAAAATCTAAACTGTATGAATCTGCTGAGTGCTAAAAAAGTTAAATTTTTAATTCTGTTGAATAATATTATTCCATAGAAAACTTCCTGAAATATTTAATTTAAAAAAAAAAATCTGGTTAGAGGAGCTGGCCAGGAAATTCACCAAACTGCTGAAAGTTAACTTCAAAACTGAAAGCCAAGTTATTTTGTCTGCCAAATCTATTCTTGTTTTGATTGGGTCAATAAAGACCTTCATTGCCCAATCTAATTATAATTTCGAACCTCATCTCACTTGATCATACTACTTGATCTCAAAGGAATTCTTCTTTGAAATATGCTCTTCCTTTCCTTTGCATGACCTCACACTCTGGGTTTTCATCTTTCCTCTCTACTATTTCTTCTCACTCTCTTTTGCCCATTTCTCCTCTTCATCTTCATAACCTTTAACTCCTAAAGTTTCTCAGAGTCCAACTAGGGCCACCTTCTCTTCTCTTGAAGCACTCCCAGTCCTTCCTATGGTTTTAATTATTGCATATAAACCAAGGGCTTCCACTATATACTTCTAATGCAGACCTTTAATTGAAGCTCCCTAAACTATATATCTAACTTGTTAAAATTGCTACTTAGACACCTAACAAGCAACCCTAACACCACATGTCTAAGACTAAATATACGATCACTCTTTTCCCCACTGCTCTCCCCTATACATGACAAAACTGCTTGCTGTTCTTCCTCTATTTCCTAGCTCAAGAGTTGCTCTCTGAAACCTGGTGCCATCACTGACAACTTCTCTACTTCATTCTCCACATCCGATCAGTCACCCACCTCTGTCACCCAACTCTATTTCCTAGATTTCTCAAATTCATGTATTTCTCTCTACTTTCCTTGCTCCTTCCTTTGTCCCAGACACTAACTCCTCTCTCCTGGACTTTTGAAAAACTTCCTAACTGGTCTCCCAGACTTGGACTTACCCTCTCCAATACATTCTTCACCTTGCAGTCAGGACGGTATTTTGAAATCCAAAAGTCACAATGTCACTCCTTTGCTTAATATTCTCAAATGGATTTTTTTTATCATAGAAGATCCAAAATCTCTAACATTGCCTCCATGATCTGGTCCTGCTTAATCTGGCTTATGTTCATTTTCTAACATGAGTTCTCATTATTTCCTTCTCTCTCTCTACATCAGAGCCATACTGATCTTTTAATTTTTCACATGTATCAGAATCTTTCCCACCTCACAGCCTGCATAGCTCCCTCTGCCTAAAATGCTTTTTCACCTATTTCTTGTCTGACTACCCTCACTCTTGCTTAATGTGTTAGCTTACATAACTGTCTCTTCTTCAGAGAAGTAGCTCTTGATCCCTATACTTAGGATGAAAAAGATAGTAGTGCCCACCCCATATTCCAAATGCTCCCCACATTTTTCCAGCCTTTCTTGCTGTAGAATAAGTTTTCGTGACTAGCTTCAGTCCACTGGCTGGGAGTGATGACATAGCTCTCATCTGAAGTATTATAAATGGATTGGACTTCATATTCTCTCTCTTGTTCATGTAGCTGAAAGCAGAGAACTTATATAGAACTGTTAGACTATAACATGAGTGAGAAATAAACCATTGTCATGTTCAGTCACTGAAACCTTGGGATTTTTGACCAGAACATAGTTTTTAGTTCATTTCAGTAGCCTGTTAGACTCTCTGTGTTTTTCTATATCATATCTAGTTATTCTGTTATATTCCTGTATTTGAATACTATCACAGTATTCAAAATCTAACAGATTCTGAAAGATATTTGTTAAATAAGTAAATAAATGGGTACACTAGCACAGTGTAGAGACTGACAATGATTTCCTTTCAAAGAGATAAAAAAGATTTAAGATGACAAAGCAAAATTCTTTGGTAGGACTTATAGAAGATTTATTATAAAGATTTGTGGTCACCTGCAATATGACCCTGAGCATTTTACTCCTTTTCCTGGGGAAGAGAAAATAAATTACAAAGGCCCATAAAGTTAAAATTCCCTGAGAGATTGTTTTTAGAAAATAGAATAGACATCACAGAATTATATCTTATGCCTGCTTTGCACAGAAACCTCGCTAGATTAACACAAGAGATTTTATGAGTAAGAAAGAAAAACCTATTAGCTTTCTTTTTCAACTACAGATAAAAATATAAAAGACTATAAATGAAAGATATTATCTTTTTATTCTTTCATTTATTAAGATATTAGCTTAATAATAAAATGGCTTGTCTATCATCTTAGTGAAATAATAAATATTAGAAATAAAGAAAAATCTCTTTGGGGCTTGAATATAGTAAGATTTATAATTGTATCTTAGAATTTAGTATACTCTAAAAGCATTATCTTAGTTTATTTAAAGTTGAGAAAGTTTAGTTGTTTCAGTTTTAAAAATAAGTATTTCTAAGTGTGAGGATACAGAGGAGCTGCCTTCGCACAACAAATCCTCGTTCAGGTGGGCAGAACCCCAGCTATGTACCCACATCACCAGGGCTCCAACCAGCCCTCTGGAGAAGTGCCAGAAACTCACAGGAGCAGCACTTTGAAGGCAAAATCTTCAAAATTAAGATGATAAAATGACAGCTAATGTCATAGTCAGGATGCATAAAGTATAATTAAGAAAATCACTATGAGAAAAAATGTGGCGATCCTAAGTTGTATCAATCTGAAAACATACCAAATCACAGCTTCCCTGCCTGCATTAACCACTTCAAGGAAACAGGAGATCTATGTACCCTTGACATACATGAGGAAATACTGTGGTCAGCTCTCCTGCCTCAGCACCCCAAGAAGTAAACATATTATGGAGGAGGCAGTTCCAGCATACAAAAGGTTTTCAATTAAAGGAAAAACCAGTCCAGGCTGTTTGATGGCAGCAAGGAAGATGGGAGGAACATAAAACTGTGAATAGAAACACCTGGCTTTGGTTGTAGAATAGCCACTGGTTGACCTTGGTCAACAGCTTTCTGATCAATGGGTCTCAGTTTCCTTGTGTGTATGATGAGAGCCTTTAAAAGTATCAGCTGTTTTAAAACTGTGTCCTTCAGAACTTTAGCCCAAGAGTTCTTGGAGGCCTCCTTTCTCCCTCTCCCCTTCACCCAGAGGACTCTACTTTAATATGTGAAGACTTGAAGCTCAAGGTAAGACCTCATTTGAACAAAGGCTTTTTATATAACCATGATATTAACTGTTCATTCTCCAATTAGATTGACTTGGTTTTATCCTTTTTGGCCCCATGTAACTGCATGCTGACTCAGCATCCTTCACCAGCTAAGTTGAGTCAGATTCAGTTCAATTGTGCCAGCCTTCCAAAAGAAACCCTAAAGAGAATGCCATATCAGTGAAGCATTTTGGTCTTTGATTTCAGTCTGTCTGTGTGAACACCTTCCTTCAAGTAAGCTGCCTAGGGTGGCAACCAAAGACATAAAGAATATCTAAACAAGACTACATTACTGAGAGGCCTACCTGCGCTGTATATCTTGTTTGCCTCTTTATGGCCTCTCTCCAACCTTCACCCCACTCTCTTCTCCAAGAAGCTAACTTGCTGGGCTACATCAGTGGACTCCCACACTCCCTGTTTCTTGTAGTGTTTGGCAAATATTCCTAGCAGGAGATGATATTCAGGGAAGAAATTAAGATAAGAATAGGTATTTTCTTCTTCCTTGTGGGGCAGAACTAAACGTCACAACTCCTCTCAAGGTGGCCTTTCCTATGTGACTCTCTTGTGGTTCTAGTGACAGCTCCTTTGCATTGCTATTTTTAGATTTGATCTTATTAAGAACACAATATGAGACTTAGCCGCAACAAATTTTTAAGTGTACAATAACATATTGTTAACTACAAGCACAGTATTGTTCACTAGATCTCTAGAAATTACTCATCTTAGATAAATGAAACCACTGATTAGCACCTCTCCATTTCCTGCTACCCCAGCCCCTGACAAGCACCATCATACTCTCTGAGTCCATGATTTTGACTATTTTAAAAACTTCAAATAAGTGTAATCATGCAATATTTGTCTTTCTGTGACTGCCTTATTTCATGCAGCATTCTTATGTCTGCATCCATATTGCTACATATTGAAGAATTATATTTTTTAAGGCTGAATCACATACACACATGCATGCGCACACACACACACACTTTCTTTATCCATTCATTTACTGAATAACATTTAGGTTGTTTTTACATCTTAGCTATTATGAATAGTGCAGCAATGAATATCAGAGTGCTAATACCTTTTTGAGATTCTGATTTCAATACTTTTGAATAAATATTCATAAAAAAACCCAGGTGTTGCTGGATCATATGATAATTCTATTTTTAATTCCATGAGGAGTCTCCATACTGTTCTCATAGCAGCTACACCATTCTGCATTCCAACTGACAGTGTACAAGTGTTCTAATTTCTCCACATCAACAGCAAAGGTTGTCTTTTATATTTTTGATAAATAGCTATACTGACAGGTATAACATAATATCTCCTTGTGGTTTTAATTTGCATTTCCCTGATGATTAGCAACATTGAGCATCGTTTCATAAATCTTCTGGCCATTTGTATGTCTTCTTTGGAGAAATGTCTATTCAAGTCTTTAGCCCGTTTTTTAATCAGGTTATTTGTTTCTTTAATATTGATTTGTAGTTTCTTATATATCTTTTAATTAACCCTTATCAGATATATGGTTTGCAAATATTTTCTATCATCTTTTCTGTCTGATGTGGTACCACATTCCTAGTTATGCTTCTGTTGCCAATGTTTTCGGTGTCATATCCATGAAATCTTTGCCAAGAAAAATGCCATGAAGATTTTCTCCTATATTTTATTCTAGAAGTTTTACAGTTTCAGTTCTTACTTTTAAGTATTTAACATATTTTGAGTTGATTTATGTGTATGATATAAGATGAGAATCCAATTTCATTCTTTTGTATGGGAATAACCAGTTTTCTCAGCACCATTTGTTAATGAGACTATCCTTTCCCCATGGTATATTCTTGGTACCCTTGTCAAAGACTAGGTGACCATATATACATCAATTTATTTCTGGGCTTTCTATTTGGTTCCATTGGTATACTTGTCTGTATTTATGCAAGTACCATACTGTTATAATACTGTTATAATAAGCTCAGAGTCCTTTGTGGGTCCATACTAATTGTAAAATTTTTTCTTCTGTCTCTGTAAAAAAAAAAAAAAATGGCATTGAGATTTTGACAGATTGCATTGCAACTATAGATGACTTTGAGTAGTATGGACATTTTAATAATATTGTCTTCAAATTCATGAACACAGGATGTATTTCCATTTGTCTAAATCTTTAATTTCTTTTATGATTGTTTTGTGTTTTTTAATTCACAAGTCATTCACCTCATTAGTTATTCTTTTTGGCACATTGTAAGTGGAATTGTTCTCCTACTATTCTTTTCAAATACTTTGTTGTTAGTGTATGAAACACTATTGACTTTTGTATGTTGATTTTCTATGCTACAACTTTACTAACTTTATTGATTCTAATAGTTTTTTGGTAGAGTCTTTAGGGTTTTCTATATATCGGATTATGTCATCTGCAAACAGGGGCAATTTTACTTCTTTTCTGATTTGGATGGCTTTTATTTCTTCTTCTATTTATTTCTTATGCTTAATTTCTCTGACTAAGACTCCCAGCACTATGTTGAATAGAAGTGGTCACAGTGGTCATCCTTGTTTTGTTCGTGATCTTAGAGGAAAAGCTTTCCATTTTTCATCTTAATTGATTATGATGATGGCTGTGAACTCTTCAGTTGTTTATAAAATTCAACTGGCAAACCAAATATACAAGAATAGCCAAGAGAATTTTGAAAAGAAAAATGTGAGTTGAGCATGACTTATTCCACCAATTATCAAAATACACTATTAACCTAAAATACTTGAAATGGTGATATTGGCATAGCAACAAATATAATAAAAAAAACAGAGTATACATAAAAATAAACATATAAAATAGGTAATGTGACATTTTAAATCAGTACCAAAACATCGATTATTAAATACACAATGTTAAGGCAGTTTTTTATGCGTTTGAGAAAATTGTGTTAAATCTTTGCTTCGCTATGTAATTATTGTGTAATATTCACATTTGGAAGAAAGACCATTCTCATTTTTTTTCTCTTAAAAACTTCAATAAAAATATTTTATTATACGAAAAGTAGAATTAACATTTATATGTCTACCACCCAGCTTAAATAAATCTTAATAATTGGGAAAAAGTGCTATGGATTTTTATAAAAAGCTATTTTAAAAATAGCTGAGGGGGAAAAAAGCCATGGTTGAAGCCTTTCAACTCTCTTTTATTATATTCCGCTTTTTCTCATTCTAAAATTAGTCATTACCCTGAGTAAAAAAAAAAAGTTTATAGATATATGTATATAGAGTGAAAGTATACAAACATGAACTGGAGAGATACACACCAATTTCAGGATACTGGTCTATATAAATTTTCTATTCTCTCAGTTTTCTTTTTATATATTTTTAGGAAGTAAATTTTTATATAAATTAGCCTAATTTTTATATTCTTTCGTGTTCTTTTTAATGTTTATAGAAATTGCAGTGATGTTCTCTTTTTTCATTCATTTGATGGTTATGTATAATTTTCATTTTTTCCTTGATAATTATTGCCAAGGGTTTATCATTTTTAATAATCATTTTGAAATGAAACTTGGTTTGTTGATCAGCTCTAATGAACATTTAATTTTCTATATCTGCTCTCTCTCTCTTTCTCATTCTTTTAGATATGGTCTTATCTTCTTGCATTACTAATAATTTTTATTGTCTAAAGAATATTGTTTGTTAAAAACTAGATGTAATTTGACAGTCAAGATGATATTATCTTCCTTCAAATAGATTTATTTTACTTCTGGCAGGCAGCTAGGCCAGAAACAGAGAGCCCTAACCAGGAGTTAAAATGATTTAAAACTGGATTCAGTCGTTGTGAGAGACGGTCTAGTTTCATGTCACCCTTTACTACAGGTGGACCCTTAAGAAGCCCATCCAGAAACCTGGACTGTTTTCCTAGGCTCCTTCTCCTTGGCAGTTCCTACATTTCAAATTTTTTTCCTTAGTCCATTTGATTGTCAAAAACTCTGTTGAGCTTCTCAGTCTCTCAGTGGCCACTTGTGAAATCAACATTCTCTGAAAGGTTCATTCATGATGAACCCAAATCCTGGGCTCATCTGTCTTGGCCTTCTCCTGAATCTTGCTTAGGTCAGCAAATTCTCACTGCCTTGGTGGCTCAGATGCATTCAAACAATTTTTAAAATATATATTGTCTAGTTTTTCTATTTATCCTAAGGGGAGGGAATCTTTAAAATTTTATTATTAGTTTTAAGCATATAGTACATTAGTTAGACATTTATGTAGTTTATAAAATGATCCCCTTAATTGCTCATTCTCTCCTGCATTCCTTATACTGCGCTTTCCATCTCCACGACTATCTATCAACTAATAATTTGTACTTCTTTAACCCTTCACCTCACGCTCCCAGCCCCACAACTCCCCTCCCTTCTGGCCACCCCCAGATTATCCTTTATATTTATGAGTCTGTTTTTCAATAGTTTGTGCTCTTTATTCCTTAGATTCTGCAGATAAGTGAAATCATATGATATTTATCTTTCCCTGTCTGACTTATTTCACTCAGCATAATAACCTCTAGGTCCCTCCATGTTGTTCGAAATGTAGGATTTCATTCATTTTATAGCTGAGTAATACTCCATTGTATATATAAATCACAACTCTTTGTCCAATTGTCTGTTGATGGGCACTTAGGTTGCTTTCCATGTCTTGACTATTGTAAATTGTGATGCCATGAACATAGGGGTACATGGATCTTTACAAATTAATGGTTTTCTTTAGATAAATACCCAGAAGTGCAATTGCTGGGTCAAAAGATATATCCATTTTTAATTTTTTGAAAAGCCTTCAGACTGTTTTCCAGAGTACCTGTACCAATTTGCAATCCCATCAATACTATATGAGAGTTCCCTTTTCTCCACATCCTCACCAACACTTGTTCTTGTTCTTTGTTTATTGATGATTGCCATTCTGATAGGTGTGAGGTGATATCTTATTGTGGTTTTAATTTGCATATCTCTGATGATTAGTGACCTCCAGTATCTTTTCATATGTCTACTGGCCATCTGTATTTCCTCTTTGGAGAAATATCTCTTCAGGTCTTCTGCTGGGGCGAGGTGGGGGCAGATATTTTTTATCTAAAATAATCCAGCAGACGTTGCCAAACTCTGAATTCCTCTTCCCTATATAATGCTACTCTCCCCATTTCTTCTCTTTTTAAGTCTAGTTTATTAATTGCCTATTATATATATTTTTTGTTTTTAAAAATAACAGTACTCAAAATTATTTATGAATTTCATGAATTTTATCTAATTTATTGGTTACTGCTTTAATTTTTTTACCTCTTTTCTTTGATTTTTTCATGATATCTTTTTTCAAATTTCTTGAGTTTCATGCTTATTTCTAGTCTTTCTTGTTTGATAAGAGTTTACAGCTACAAAGAAGAGATTCTAATTCACTGGTAGCTTTCTCTATGAATTTTTATATGCAATATTACAATTCTAACTATATTCTTAATATTGTATGTTTTTAATTTTCTTGTTCTGTTCAGTAAATCTATTGGTCTTCTGAAATTTTCAACCAATTGGAAGGGATTTTTGCTTCTATTTTTGTCATTAATTTCTACTTTCATTACATTGTGATCTGAGAGTAAAGTCTAACAATTTCTCCTTTTAAAAAAAATACATTAAGGTCTTCTTTGTGATCTAACAAAATCTGCAGGGTAGGTTAGCAGACTAGAGACTGAGGGAAAAGGTACGGTTTGAGCTTGAAGGCAGTATGCTGACAGAATTCCCTCTTCATAGGGGGAGGTCAGTCTTTTCTCTATTAAGGCCTTCTACTGAATAGATGAGGTCCACCCACATTAAGAAGGGTGATCTGCTTTACTCAAAGCCCACTGGTTAAACATTAATCTCTCATCTAAAAAAATATCCTCACTTAAACATCTAGAATAATATTTAACCAAATATCTGGGCATCATGGCCTAGCCAAGCTGAAACATAAAATTAACCATCACATGCATATTTAATAAAAATCTAAAGGACATAACATTCTTCTAGGTTTTCAAACTTTACCACATATAAAACTTACCTAGAAAAAGTGTTAATTTTACATTCCCAGGCCTAGAACATATGTAAGCTCCTGGTAGTATCAGTTACTGTTATTAAATTATGTTTTAGTGCTGAGGTGGAACTCAGAAATCAGAATTCTTATTTCCTCAGATGTTTCTGACCAGGTGATTTAATGATGAATTTGTGAGATATTGCTCCAACATCTCCTTGGTGTCTTTAAAGGGACCTCAGAACATCCCTGGAGGTGGAGGGAAGCCCAAGAGAAACCTCTTGGTATTTCCTCTATATTTTCATATAGGTAAAGCTAGGTTAAACCAGCTATCAAGCTTAGGCTTGAAAAAGTAAAGAAATCATGAAAGGAAAATAATCAAACAGATAGGCAGGAAATATGAAAAAGTGATTCTACCATTTTATCTCAAGATGGAAAGGACTTAAGAATAATTCACGTGTGTGTGTGTGTGTGTGTGTGTGTGTGTGTGTGTGTGTGTAAATAAAAGTACATAGGCATATGTAGATATATATCTAGATTTTTCTGGTAGAATCTTCTGGAAAAAAAGTATATCCTTCTTACCCACTGCTCCCACTTTAAAGCTTGGTCCAAACTCATGACTCTGATGTCCTGCCATAACCTGGAGATCTGAACGTTGTGGTACACTCTGCAGGCCTTCCTACAGGACCAAAGGATCCGATGTTCTGTGGAGTGCTGTGGCTGACAGCCCTCAACTGTCCCCTCTCTCCAGAAACTGTTCCCGCCAAAGACAGTTCCTTACCCCAGGCCACAGCTCCTTCCTAGGGACAACCTGCATCCCGTGACTGATCAACACAGGAACGTAAAGGTCATTTCCCCTTGTTGCAATGTGGAATAACATCCCAGGTTAAGAACTTCCCGAGAGGTGAACTGACAAAATCCTTGAGATTACCTTGCAGCCCAAGTTCCTCTGATCAATCCTGTTTCCTTCCTTACTCTTTCCTTCCTTTCTCTTGTTTTCCCTTCCCTTTTTCAAGTGTTGATCCAGAGAGTATTCCCTAAGAACTCTACACACCAATAGCCATCTCAGAGTTTGCTGGGACATGGGTGGAAAACTCAATTTGTAATACAAAAGAAAAGCTCTGAGGCCATTTCTTCACCAAATTTCTTCACCTATTCCTATGCCTCCATAGTTATTTAGCTTCTCCCACTGAGTCAGAATTTTCTTCTCTGCAGTTATAAATGAAGTAGTTTCAGGGGCCACACTGAAGAGAAGAGGTGGTAGAATATCATGCAGACGTTTAGTTCTGATTTGCATCTAGTACCAGAAGCTTTGTTCCTGGGAAATAAATTAGTAGGGAGACTTATTCAACTTTCTTATCAATGTGCACATCCTGCTGTGCAATTTTTGCTCCAAGGTGCATGGTAAGGGTGAGATGATTGCAAATATCAGACCTTGCTTAGAACGATATATTTCTTAGCACACTGTGAAGCCAATAACCTTAGAGGTGAGTGTTCTGCTCTAATAACTAAAATGAAAGCCCTTATGCTAGTTATTGATATTATCTTATTACTTTGCATTTAGATAGCTACAGGCAGCAAAAGGGTTTTAAAAAGTCTAAGGAATAGGAATAATCCTACTTTACTGCCAGTGACACCCAGATAACCATTAAATATTCACTTGTCAGATAAAGGAAGTTTCATTGTTCTATTTCAGAATAAACAGGGCAGGAGGTACTTTTTAAATTTATTTTCTGGAAATCTGTCTTATCAGCTTTCAATGACATTGGATTTTCACATTTATTTATCTGGAAATCAGAGGTGATTTCTGTCAACCCCTTGTTGTAGTCACATTTCAATTAAAAACCTGAAGGAGGGCTCTTATCAGGCTCCAGCATTTGTCTGAGTCATCACTAAATATACTTTCCTGGGAAACGAGATTTGTATTTTCTTTTTCATTGACTACAAAAGTATTCCAGCTTAATTTGGCTTTGCTTACTAACTTCTCAAAATGAAAGATAAGGTTTCTGGTTAGCAAGACACATTGCCTTCCTCCATCAAAGAAAATTCAACAGCTCATGAGCACATTTTACATAAACTCTGGAAGAACTGAGATTCATTTACTAGTAATTTGTTGAAATACATTTTTTTAATTAGAGCATTTAAATATTGGCCCTCAGGAAAGCCCATAAACCCAACTAATAGAAATAATCACTAATGAAGAGTATCTATTTGTCCTATCACTTGGATAATGTACCTAATATTTATAATGTCAGTTACCAAACAGTAATCAAAATATTTTCTATATTTTCAAGAAAAGCTGTCACTAATGACACAGTTGGGGGATTTGCTATACCTCACGACTTCTAAAATATTGGTTAAGTTTCTAAAGATTTAACGATAAAGAAGATATCATACATATCTATATTTATATACAGTAGTCCCCTCTTATCCACAGGTGATACATATTTTTGAAGATATCCAATGGATGCCTGAAATGACAGGTAGTACCAAACTTTATATGTACTAGGTTTATTTCTATATATACATACCTATGATAAAGTTTAATTTATAAATTTGGCACAGTAAGAGATTAATAACAATAACTAATAATAAAATACAACAATCACAACAAATACTGTGATGTTATAGGAATGACTTTGGAGCTATTATTAAGTAAAATAAGTGTTACCTGAACACAAGAACTATGATACCATGACACTTGCTCTGATAACCAAGATGGCTACTAAGTGACTGATGGGTAGGGAGTGTATACAGCATGGATACACTGGACAAAGGAACAACTCACATCTGGTGGAGGATGAAGTAAGATGGCAAGAGATTTCATCATGCTACTCAGAATGATGCACAATTTAAAACTTTTGAATTTTTTTTATTTCTGAAATTTTCATTTAATATTTTCAGACTACTATTGACTATAAGTAACTGATACCAAGGAGAGTGAAACCATGGATGGGGAGGGGGAATCTACTGTACACATAAACGTACATATTTATATGTAAGTAAAAACTTTTCTTTTGAAGATACCCACATGATCCAGTGTATTTAAATCAAAAGTATGAATGACAAGAATTATATTTCTCTCTAAGGATTTGATTAACCTTAGAATTCATAAAGTTTATAGAGTCTTGAGGCATGGAAAATCATGGTAATCATATTGTCCAAGTTTAGTTTAACATACAAAGACATAGGGACCCAGCAAGATTTCAAATGAGAGCAGAAGTTTTAAAGTCAAAAGTACTTGTGTTCAAATCCTTCATCAGTCATTTAATTTAAGCAAGTTACTTAAAAGGTCTCAGCCTCAATGCCCTCATCTATAAAAATGGGACTAACAAATATTAACATAAAAATTATTTTAGGATGAATGCAAGCATTAAATATCAAACCTGGCACAAGTTCTCAATTGTGGTAGCAGTTATTATTACATGCACTTAGTAACTTACTATAAAGTAGCCATGAAAAATAAGCATAAAAACAGACTGAAAGTAATTAAAGTATTTTTAAAGAATATGAGGCTGAGAAAACACTAGATAAACTATGATATGAAGTGGTAATCCTGGACTAAGAGGATAATAACTTTGAAAGTAAGGAGGAGAACTGTCTTTTTCAGTTGATACAAAAAACTTAAGAGATAAGACCTAAAGCCCATGTATTTCCTAATTAAAAGAAGCAGAGTAAAGCGGCTTCCAGAACTCTATGTCCACATACGTTCCCCAGCCAGGTGGGTTCTCAACAAAGCTCATTTTCCCTCCAGTGCTCTGCATCATGTTTATCATTAATCATATTGTTCATTAACCTTAATTTTACAAGGATTAAAATGTTAGTGAAGAGGTTGGATACGATACAATGTGATATACTCAGGCCTTCAAACTAATCAATTTTCAGTCTATTGATCCTCATTTCCATCCAGTGTTTTATCATTGATTCTAATGGAAATTTTATAGAGTTATTAAAATCATGGAAGAACTGAACGTATTTTGAATTTACTTGCAAAAGTGCTGACCAATGAATCAATACATTGTGAAGGATAAGGAAAGAAGATTGTAATACTCTAGAATAAATGATTTTTTAACAAGAACTACTTCTGTTTTATCTATAAATGATGGCTTTCAAATGGAGAATGCTATAGTCAATTAATCATTTAGAATATACCATGTGCCCGATATCAGAGAATAAAAAACACTGAAGGATAAGCATGGTTCTCACCTATGTTTACAATCTAACTGGAGATATGACTAATGCAGATAAAATCATTAGTGAATTGTTCAACTTGGTAGAAAAATCAGTGTAAGCTAAAGGGATCAGACAATGATAAAAATACTTTCATGGCTCTTTTACATACATAATCTCAGTTAACCTACTTAGAATCCTGTGAGAGGAGTAGTAGTATCCCCATTGATAGGTGATAAACAAACTCAAAAGCACTTAAGAATCTCACTCTAAGTTAAATACACCCTGCTCAGAAGAAGCAACATGTGGTAAACACAGGCCTTCCTATCCAGCATCTATTTCCCACGTTTTATCTTTAAAATCAAGATTTTTGTGCACAAATGGGACTTATGGGAAACTAGTCTCACTTCAAATCCAGGATAGCTGTGTAATAACACATCTCCCTTGCTGGCAATAGGACTAGGAGCAGACTCTTCACTCAATTCTAATTGTGTTGTGATGCCTGCCAATGGCCTCCTGAAAAAGGATTTGTGATTCCTAGAGGGTTGTTAGCTTCTCCATGATGTAATTGAGAACCTAGATCCTTCCATCTCTCTATTTTTCCACTCATTTTGAGGAGTTAACAACCACCTCTGAAGCTTTTCTCACTTCCGAGAGTTCCATCCTGTGAGATAAGGAATTACTTTATTGGTAAACCAATTAAGAGGATTTGGCTGTGTTCCAATTGCCACAAAATGCATTCTAAAAGTGCCCTAAAACATAGAACCAGCATTCAAATGCAGGCCTTCAGATTTGAGGTTTCACTTGCTTTCCCACTGTGCAATATTATTGTACCTGCTTCTTGGGAGAAACAGGACTCTTATGGATCAGGATTGGAAACTTATTTTAGAGAAGAAGGGAAATGATACCTGTGATGCGAAAGAACCTGAGGACTGGAAATGAGTTGGGAGCACAAAGCTGCACACTGTAATCTCCTATAATCAATTGAACATTTTCTTTGTCCTAAATTTGATACTTGGAATAAGAGGCAATATCATGTGTTCAAAAATTCTGTTTGTTGCCGTTATCAAAATACTTCAGCCTTCCTCCTCCATGCTCAGGCTGGGCAGACTGTCTTCTTGTTCTGTCAAACTAAGATCCTGGGTTAGTTCATCAACTAGCCATTGAACCCCTCCCCCAGGTAATTCTTAAAACCCTTACCTCATATATAGCGCTATGATAACTACTATTTGGGATTACAAAAGGTGCTGAGAACATTGTCTATTCCCTTGGGGAAGGTCATATTGTGGTCAAGACACAAAATGCAATGATAATAATAATAGCTATCATTTAATGGTACATACTAACAACTAGATATTGTATATATGCACTTAATAAAATGGCTCTTTAAATTGACATGATAGATGTTTAGACAAAAATAATCAACATCTATTCCCAAAAATACTTATTGCCTAAGGGTTTTGGGATGATGAGGACTCTCATTCATTTTTCCAAATATTCCGTTATGTTTTAATATTGTTTTTAAAACTAAAAATGCATGAATCAGATTGCTTTTATTAGCAAATAAATTTCTGAGTCCATCTCATTTGAAAAGTGAAGATGACTCTTAAGTACTAGGTATATGTAAGAATAAGTTTAAGTGATAAATTGCATGCAAACAGCCTATCTAAGAAGAGTGAATTCTTAATTAACATCAATTCCCCTTTCCTTTCTTAAGAAAGACATTTCATTTTTTCCCTAGAAGAATGTTAGTACTAAATTTAGATAATCCAAATGTATTGATTCCTAATGAAAAACATTAGCATAAATGAAAGAAAAAATCAATGATTTCTCTAGTCTTTGTAATAGTTTCAAGCCATTAAACACATAAAAGGGAAATACTCCAAGACACAAGGAATTTTTAATCATAAATGATAGTTCATTTTTTTTTAATTTTTCCTCATGTCGGAAGGTAATTTCTCTCACTCAGTAAGCTGCTAGATCATCAACATCAACAATAAAAATAATTCACAGAAAAACAACATGATCATCCTAATAGGTACAGAAAAAGCATTTGACAAAATTCAACACCCATTAGTGATAAAAATCTGTCAGCAAACTAAGAATAAAAGGGAAGTACCTCAATCTGATAAAGACTATCAAACAAAACAAAACTACAGTTACTATCATACTGAATGGTAAAAAACTATAAATACTCATCTCATAAGACCAGAAAGATGATAATGTCTACTTTCACCACTTCTATATAACATTGTATTCTAATTTCTAGTCAGTGCAATAAGGCAAGGAAAAAAAAAAAGACATATTGATCAGAAAGAAAAAACTAAAATTGTCACTGACAATATATTGTCTACATAGAGTACATACTACATACTTGTCTAATAAGTCTGCAAAAAAAAATTTATATCTATTATGCAAGTTAGTAGTGTCATTGTATAGGTGAATACATGAAAATCAATAATTTTTTTATATATTAGCAAAATAGGATTTAACATAGAAATTGAAAAAATACTATTAATAATCAACAGAATCAACATCAAAAAAAAATATTAGGGAATAAATTTAACAAAATATGTGCAACATCTATACCTAAAATTCAAAATCTTCTGTAAGAAATTTTAAAAGACCTAAATAAATGGAGAGCTATATTATGTTCATGAATTTAAAAAATTTAATGTTATCAATTCTCCACAAATTACCTGCAGATTCAACATCCCAAAGTGCCAGCAGGCTGTTTTCGTAGATATAGACAAGTTGTTTCTACAATGTATATGAAAATGTAACAACTTTAGAATAGCCAGAATCATTTTTAAAAAAGAACAATGTTGGAGGACTTACACTATGTGAGTTACAAAAAAGCTACATTAATCAAGAAGTTTGGCATCAGGCAAAGATTTGACATATAGACCAACAAAATAGAGTTCAGAAATAGACTTACATATATAAACAATTGAATTTGACTAAGGTAAAAGGTAATTCAATATAAAAATACACTGTAACAATTAGATATACAAAGACAATTAAAACTAAAAATAAAGAGCATTAATCCTTACTTCACACTCATTGCTCTTTTTACAAAACAAAACAGTTTTGACTTCAAGAACCAATCCAAGCATTTAAACCTGATTCTCACATAGTTTAAACAGAAAGATCTTGTTTTAATTTGTTTTTAAACTAGGCTTTACTTACTTGAGATTTAATTTTTATTTTTTACGTACGTTCTCCCATGTTACTTTTTTAAAAAATGCAAGTAAAATTGAGTCCGCACAATATGTGTAACAGGTATTTTCAAAAATTCCTGCAATGCTGAAAGATAGGTCTTCTCAGGCTTAGTTTTTCAGCATGTAGGAGCGGGTGAAGCAGATTTAGAAATGTCCTCCCTTAAACTAACTCACAGACTTGCCCACATGGTCATCAGCAGACCAGAGCTAAACTAATTGCACATTTCCTTGGTACTCAGCAATGCCCCTCAGAGTGGTGCTTTTGCCTACATTCAGAAACCAGATGTGAGGCTTTTAAAAATGCCCTTCTGAACCCTGCCCAGATTTACTGGATCATAATCTCCTGAGCTGGATTTACATTTAAAACAAGGTTTTCCCAAAGGATTCTTTTACTTAATAAAGTTCAAAAAACACCAGAAGAGTAGATATATTAAACTGTGGTATATGAAATAATCTGATTTTAAATACTTAATGACAAACATAGAATCTAATTAGCATAAACTGAGACTGGAGAGTGGGTACTCTATTGGTATGACTAGAGTAAAGGGTCCATTCGTATAGGGGACATGGCAACATTCAAACAGAGAAGATTCTTATACACCAGGCTTCCAAGTCTGAATTTCATTTTGTAGGTCAGTGGTTCTCAAACATGAATCAAAATCCCTGGAGGACTTGTTAAAATACAGACTGCTGAATCCCACTCCCAGAGTTTCTGATTTAATTGGTCTGGGCTTAGGCCAGATAATTTGTATTTCTAACAAGTTCCCATATGATGCTAAAGTTATGGGTCTGAGGACCACACTTTGAGAACTACTGAAAAGCTTAAAAATGTTAAGAGAAAACATAAGCAGTAATCTCACTGATACTGCTGCTAGTAATTTCTTTTTGGATATAGCTCCTCAGGCAATGGAAACAAACGAAAAATAATCAAATGAGACTACATCAAACTAAAAAGTTTTGCACAGCAAAGGAAAACATCAACAAAACAAAAAGACAACCTACTGAATCGAAGAAGATATTTGTTTATGATATATCAGATAAGGGATTAATATCTAAAATATATAAAGAACTCATAAAACTCAACAACAACAACAAAATTCAATTAAAAAATGGGCAGAAGACCTGAAGAGATATTTCTACAAAGAGGAAGTACAGATAGCCAGTAGACATATGAAAAGATCACCAGTCATCAGAGAAATGCAAATTAAAACCACAATAAGATATCGTCTCACATCTGTCAGAATGGCTATCATCAATAAATCAAAGAACTACAAGCATTGCCAAGGATGTGGAGAAAAGGAAACCCTCATACACTGTTGGTGGGATTGCAAATTGGTACAGCCATTATGGAAAACAGTCTGGAGATTCCTCAAAAAATTAAAAATGGATCTACCTTTTGACCCAGCAACTGCACTTCTGGGTATTTATCCAAAGAAAACCAAAAAAATAATTTGTAAAGATCTATGCATCCCTATGTTCATGGCAGCATTATTCACAATAGCCAAGATATGGAAGCAACCTAAATGCCCATCAACAGACAACTGGATAAAGAAATTATGTTTTATATATATAGTGGAATATTACTCAGCCATAAAAAATGAAATCCTATCACATGCAATGACACGAATGGACCTAGAGATTATTATGCTGAGCAAAATCAGTCAGACAAAGGTGATTACCATATGATTTTGCTTATATGCAGAATCTAAGGGACAAAAAGAACAAATTAATTGAAAACTAACCCACAAATAAGAGGACAATCGAGTAATGGCCAGAGGGGAGGGAATTTGGGGTACTGGGAGAATGGGGCAAAGGGCTAAAGAAATACAAATTAATAGTTGGTGGAGGGTCATGGGAATGGGGAGCACGACATAGGGAATGTAGTCAGCAGTAAGGTAATGGCTATGTGTAGAGCCAGATGGGTGATAGAATAACTGAGGGCATCATCTCATAAACTATGTAATGTCTAACCAATGTACTGTATACTTGAAACTAATAAAAAAAAATGTTAAGAGTGAGTATGATATAATCAAATTTACATTAAAAGAAAAAACTCTGGTGCAGTAGTTCTCAACTTGGCTGCATATTTCAATCATATAGACCAGGAGACCCAAGAGCACATAAACAGAAGCTCTTGAGGGCAGACTCAGTATTTTTTAAAGCTCACAGGTGATGTCAATAGGTATTCAAGCATGAGAACTACTGCTTGGTGATCTGTGACAGTGTTGGAGGCAAGTGACACTGGCAGGTGAGGAGCCAGTTGAGACAGTCCTTTTTAACCTGGTTGCTCAGAGCTCAATCATAGATAAGTGGGCAGAACTCCAGGCCCACTAACATAATTACAACACAGCAGTTACAGTTATCATTTTAAACATATTTAATAGGAAAACAAAAAGTTTTGTTGCTATAAAATAAACAGTTTGACAGTCACTGAGTCAAGCGTTTATTGAAATAATTTTAGCTAAAATATTGTCGGGAGCAGCTGAAAATGGCTACAGAAGGGCTCAGGGTTGCTAAGGTTTTATGTCTCCCAAAATGTCAAGCAGTAAATGGGAATTGCGAAGCTGTATGAAATTACAGGCTTGGGGAGGTGACTGCCAAAGTCCCACTCAGACATCGTACTTTGTTATGATTCCCTAATGGTATACATCATCAGAGTTAATGGAATTGAGGGTCAGGACTGTTGGGAAGTGAGGGGTTAGAGATTTCATGTCTATAACTGTGGTCATTCATGCAAGGGACACATTTAGATGTTGTTATGGGGGCATTTTCAAGGTAAATTGCCCCCATGGAAACTTGAAAACTCTGGTAACAGGAATATAACAATTTTTGCTTCTCATGAGACAAGATTAATTTATAAGCATTGGTCATAGTTCCTAGCAAAGTATGTCAAAGGTCATACAAAACATTTTTTTGAAAGATAATTATATGTTTATATTGAAGAAAACATACAAAAAATAAGAATATTAAAGATATTAGAGGCCTGTGATAGGACAGTTGCCTTCCAACTTGAAAACACATACTTCTGGGGACCCAGCAAGTTTTCCCAAGAAAACACAAGCTAGTTGGTTTTGAGCGAATCAATTCCAGATTCGACTTTTCTTCAAAAGTGGATCGGCTGGCCACCGTA
>CM053501.1:36762059-37082787 GCA_028627145.1 Eidolon dupreanum
AAAACACATACAGCTTTTTTAAAAAACACATAAACTTCAAAATTACAAAATAAGAAGTACTTTAAATCCTCCCTCTGTACTCTCTCAGCCTCCACAACTATTCTCACCTGAGCTCTGTTTCGTTTACTGGCCCTTGGACATTGCCCAGTTCTTCACATTTCTTCCCTCAGGATATCTTAATCCCCCATGGCTTTTGAATGAGGCAGTTTTATATTTACATTTTCTTTGCATATCACACTCACTTATGGAGACCATGACCTACAGCAGCTGGCATCTCCGGTCGTCTCTGGGTCCCCTCCTCTAGCAGCTCCCTGCATGCCCACATCTGAGGATAACAGCAGAGCAGCTCTGCCCTGCTCAGGGTCATTCTTCACCTCATTTCCTTCACTGGGAATATGGAGATGAGACTTAGTGGCTGCAAGCCGGTGAGCTCTGACTTTTAAAGCTGCCCAGATAAGCAAAAAGCTTGACCGACCTACCTCACAGTGTCCTCCTTCACCCTCCCAGTACACTACCTTCTAGGTGCAGAACCTATGAACTTCCCAGTGGCCCCGTCTGCTTGTAGCCAGCACTTGGAAATGCAAATTATAACTCTCTGCAAGGACCTTAATTTCTCTGTGATGTCAATATCATAATCAAGAAACAAGATCTAGTTTAATGGTAGATGTGTATTGATGACTAATATGTACTCCCTAAGATATTTTATTTCTATTAACAGTTGAAACCAAAACAAACAAAACAAGAATAGTTATTGCTGATTCACTTTGACAAGTGAAGAACTTATCCTTGAAACCTCATTGGACCCTTAAGATATTTTAGATCCCATTTGAACTTTCACCACATATTTTATAAAGAAATAAGGAGTAAAACTTTTGCAGTAAAGGCAATGACTAGAATATTAGACCCCAGTACCCTGAGTGTTTATAGTTTAAGTTGAGAGGGTAATAATTCTTCAGACAAAATACTCCATGTCTTCCATTAAAACTGCTTCCATGTTTAGCATTCTAAGGGTAATAAGTAACACTTGTTTAGCACCTATAAAAGATATAAAACGATGCTCATTTATTGAATAATACCTGTCTTTTAAAAAGAGGCTATAAAATAAAAAAGAGAATTGAAATAAATCCTAGGATTCCAGAAACCTTAACTATCTGTTATTTCATTTAAACTGAAAACCACATTGTGAAGCAGGTAATGGTATGTTCATACTGGCAAATGAGGAAACAGATCTCAGAAAAGTAAAGTGACAACACACAGCACACAAAGAGAAATTTTCAGACAGGAGCCCAGGATCTTTAAAGCCATGTGCATCCCCAACAAGAGCTGACTCTTACAAGAGTTCATACTTGATTTTAAAAGTATATTTTGTAACCCTCATACACTGTTCGTGGTAGTGCAAATTGGTACAGCCACTATGGAAAACAGTCTTGAGGTTCCTCAAAAAATTTAAAATGGACCTACCTTTTCACCCAGCAATTGCACATCTGGGTATTTATCTGAAGAAAGCCAAAACAATAATTCATAAAGATCTCTACACCCCTATGTTCACATCAGTGCTATTCACAATAGCTAAGATATGGAAACAACCTAAATGCCCATCAACAGACAATTGGACAAAGAATTATGGTTCATATAAATAATGGAGTATTACTCAACTATAAAATAAATGAAATCCTACCATTTGCAATGACATGAATAGACCTAGAGGTTATTATGCTGAGAGAAATAAGTCAGACAGAGAAAGATAAACACCATATGATTTCACTTATATGCAGAATCTAAGGAACAAAAAGAAAAACTAATCAAAAAAGACACAAATATAGAGGACACTCTAGTGATGGCCAGAGAAGAGGAGGTTTGGGGGACCAAGAGAATGGGGTGAAGGATTAAAGAAGTACAAATTAATAGCTGATAGATGTCATGGGGATGGGGGAGAGTACAGCATAGGGAATGTAGGCAGCAGTAAGTTGATGGCTATGTGTAGAGCCAGAGGAGTAATGAGGTAATCGGGGAGATCGTTTCATAAACTATATAAATGTCTAAACAATGTATTGTATACTTGAAACTAATAAAATAAAATGCAAAAAAAAGTATATTTTGTGCATGAACAGCAGATAAAATAGTTTGAATTATATCAACTTCTTTGTTTTTGAAAAAATTTAGTGGTTGCCCTAGAGTTTACAGTACACACTTTCAACTAGTGTAAATCCACTTTCAAATAATACTTCATGGGTAGTACCTTAGAACACAGTAAGTCTTCACTTAATGTCAGATAGGTTCTGTGACTTTAAGTAAAACAATAATAATAAAACCATAATAAAACCAATTTTACCATGGGCTAATTGATATAAACAAGAGTCAAGTTCCTAGAGCCATCTAATCAATGTTATCATGAAACGATGCTGAACAAAACATTATTCGAGGAACTATTGTATTCACAATCTCTCCTTTCCATCCCTTACAATATTGCTAGCATTTTCACTTACTCACAAGCTATGTTTACCCAATACATTATTTCTATAATTAGATTGAGCAGCTAGCTATCTGATGGATCAGATAATATTTAAAAAATTAAAGATTTTATTTTACCTTCACTTATTCCTTCCCTGATGCTCTTCCTTTCTTTATGTAGACCCTAGTTTATAACCAATACTGTTTTTCTTCTCTCTGAAGAATTTCTTTTAACATGTCTTGCAAGGCAGGTCTATTGGTGACACATTTCCAGAGCTTTTCTTTGTCTGAGAAAGCCTCCATTTCTCTTCAATTTCAAGGGATAATTTCACTGGATATTACTAGTTTTGTCTTTTCTTTCAACACTTCAAAAATTTTCCATTCCACTGTCTTCTTTCCATAGTTTCTAATGAGAGGTCTGATGAAATTCTTATTCTTGTCCCTCTATAGGTATAATCTGGTCACAAATTCCAATGTATGGGGAGTTTTCCACGCCACCAAGCGATGCTTCAGCACCAGCTGTGTGCCCTATAATTCAACTCAATTCTGACACTATCTACCTGGAGACAGCATCAGATTCCACAGGTTAAAGAATCAGTCCTATAAGATTTCCCCTACTTCATATGCTAATCACAAGGCCAGGTTGTTACTTGTGCTTTTGACTTATAAATCAAAGGTTTCTCCCACCTCTTGTTTTATTAAAGATTCTCTGTCTTTGGCTTTCTGTAATTTGAATATAATATATCTAGGCATAGATTATTATTATTATTATTATTATTACTATTATTATTATTACTATTATTATTATTATTATTTACTCTGCTTCTTGTTATCTGAGCTTCCTAAATTTGTGGTTTGGTTTCTTTAATTAATTTGGGAAAATTCTCAGCTATTATTATAGAAAGAAAGAAAGAAAGAAAGAAAGAAAGAAAGAAAGAAAGAAAGAAAGGAAGGAAGGAAGGAAGGAAGGAAGGAAGGAAGGAAGGAAGGAAGGAAGGAAGGAAGGAAGGAAGGAAGGAAGGAAAAGAAAAGGAAAAGAAGGAGGGAGGAAGGATGCTTGTCTTTGTAACATCCCAGGAAAGTCAAAGTCAGGTTGCCATCAGAATTCTTCTGACAATGTCAAGATGGCGCATTGGAACATTCTAGGGGGTGAGTGACACTTCTGAGGGCACTCTGTGAGGGTGCCAAGCAGAGAAGAGAGACACAAATATATAGGAGGAGTCCAGCAAAGCAAGGTCACAGCCAGGAAAGCCTAGAAAGTGGGTTAAACTGAGCAAGCAATACCTGTAGGACAGGCAATCAAGTTAGAGAACAAAGTTGTGCAGAAATGGAATCGATGCATGAGGCACAAAGTGAACAAGATATACCATTTAGGATATTTGTCCAAGACTGTGTTAAATGTCATAAGAAAGCAGAGCCACAGGTGAGAGCTCCCCAAAGGTGACACATTCCCAGGATACCTGTCCATCCTTCAGAAACTTTTGCTTTGTTGACTCTATGTTCGATTGACTGACAGTGGGGTAAAATACTGTAAAGGAGACAGTCTACAGGAGAACATGGTTCTCTGTCCTCTGCTCATTACTGCACACACAAGTTACCCTCTGTTTTTATCCAGAGTCAAGTCATATAATGCCCTACCTCAGGGCCGTTATCTGTGCTATTCTCTCTGGAGTCATCTCCTCCACCACCTACATACTTTGTAATTATATGTTATTTGGATGCTTGTTTGATTTCTGTTTCTGCTATTATATGCAGACTCCAGGACAACAGAAACCATCTCTATTTTATTCACCACTAAATAACCCATGGTGCCTGAGCTAAGAGCTGATAAATATTTAATGAATGAAATGACTAGGTTGGTCACTGTCCTAATAATTTCTGTTCCCTTCACCCAATCACTAGAATAGGCCATGGGATGAAATGTACCATCAGTGCTAAGGAAGGAGAAGGAGGAGAGATGGGGGAGGTGGTAACAGTATGGTAGACGGAGAGCCAAGTAATAGCTGAGACAGACCAGACATCTGTCAAGATAATGGGGTGCTGGAATAACTAGGAATGCATTCACAAAACTAGCCATGGTTGGGAAGTCAAGTGAGTAGACAGGGAATAGCATAGGTAGAGCACAGAATGTTTGGGGTAAGGCAAGGTTCAGGTGCCCAATGACCATTCAGTGCCAAGTGGGAATACTTCTTTTTGGCCCACATCAGAAATGATGACAAGCCAACAAGAGGTCAAAGTTCCTATTTGATCTCAATGACTTCAAAAAGTAGCATCACCAATTTTCTCCAATAAGACAACTGGAGACACAAAAATTTGGACTTGAGAAGACTTAAGAATGCCTCATTTTCCATATCTATATTTGTGTCTTTTTTGATTAGTTTTTCTTTTTGTTCCTTAGATTCTGCATATAAGTGAAATCATATGGTGTTTATCTTTCTCTGTCTGACTTATTTCTCTCAGCATAATAACCTCTAGGTCTATTCATGTCATTGCAAATGGTAGGATTTCATTTATTTTATAGCTGAAAGTTTAAATCTTTGAATGAAGTAAGAGTACCTCAGGAATAGCACAGGGCCTTTTCAGAGTCAGAATCATTTAGTAGCATTATTTAAGCTTTGTTATCTAGGTTGAAATTAGCAAAAATTTATATCTTTCACTTAAATTGTTTATAAGTACATACACCTACTAAGAAAATTAAGTTAAAAATTAGTTGTTAACTGAAATTTGATCTACTGAGGTGATCCAGTAAGTCTGTTTATGATACTGCTAATTTTTAACTTGGTTAAATCGATGAAATACTAAATGCTTGAATTCCTCCTCTCAAAATAAACAGAGAATAAGTGTCTCTCCATCTTATTACATATCCAAGAATCATGAAATGATATCACATATGTGACCTCCACTAAGTGCCTTTAAAAAATGGTTATCTAAATTGAAGGTATTATGCATATGTATACCTAATACATGACATTTTTTTCCCTAAATTGAAGAATAAAAGTCCAAGGTCACCCAGCTACTAAGTGCCTAACTCACATTTTGCAAGAATTGGGTTTTGCCCATTTTGCAATTCCAAAACATTCTGAAATCACACATTTAAGATCATTGAATGTCATCAATTTCTAGTATTCATAGATATATTTTTTGTTGTTATAAAATTAGGAAGCTAAGGTGAGTTTTATTTGAGAACCTTAAAATACTGCATCTTTTAGGTTGTTTTCTCCTTCTTTCACTTGATAAAATTAAAGTCTACAAAAATAAAATTTTGGTTCTGTTCACCTTGAGGAATTATATGATCAAATGCTAGCTTATATTATATGATAAGATAAAAAGGATTCTTCTCTGCCTCATT
This sequence comes from Eidolon dupreanum, assembly GCA_028627145.1. Taxonomy (NCBI): domain Eukaryota; kingdom Metazoa; phylum Chordata; class Mammalia; order Chiroptera; family Pteropodidae; genus Eidolon; species Eidolon dupreanum. The sequence goes on from CM053501.1 coordinate 36,767,860, forward strand.
CTCTTGATTGTATCTTTGCTCTCACCTCATGTTTACCACAGATAACACTCGATATCTTCCTAAGCATTCTTTCTTAAGTTCTCCTACCTGATAATCAGAGTAAATTGAGGTCTTTGAACATTTGAGGTAAACTAAGTAGGGGGAAATTTGGAATGACCACAGGTGCTTCACAATTTCCAAGTTTACCATATATAACAAAAAAGATTGATGGAAAAAGTTGAAAAGGTTTTGGATATGCACTAACATAGGAGATAGCTTAAGGAATCAAGGCACAAGAGAAAGAAGAGGGGACTAAAGATGATCCTGCTGAGAGTCTAAAACTGATTTTTCAACTGGGTGTGATTTTGCCTGTCAGAGAACGTTTGGTAGTGTCTGGAGACATTTTTGGTGTCACAACCAAAATGGATACTACTGGCTTATAGTGGGTACAGGACAAGGATGCTACTAAATATCCTACAATATACAGGACCACCTCACATCCACCAAAAAATAATTACATGGCCCTAAATGTCAATAATGTTCTGTCCTAAAAGAATCGGTGTGCTGCCCCTGTCTCTTTCATACTCCCTATCAAATATGTTGAGAATGCTGACCTTTTGGGTTCCTCTTTACCAATGTCACTGAATAGGACTTAAGATTTTCATAATATAAAACTATCTCCATAATGAAACTTTCCTTAATGCCATTATGCTTCCACAATGCCAAAGCTAGGCAGTAGACCACTGTTCACACTCTTTCTTGACCCAATGCCTCAGTACAATCTGACTCCCCAGGACAAACAACCTAATGCCCAGTTGACACATTTATGTGCCTCACAACACTAACATGAAAAAAGCTTTTTTAAAAATATGTAGAATGCCTGGGAAACTGTTTGGAGACTGTATCTTGTCTTCATTGCATGGCATTCTACACTGCAGCATCAGTTCAAGGGTTTTCAAGGCCTAGTGAAGGAAGATTGAAAAATTAAGGAGGAAAGAGAATGTTGATATAACGTCCTTCTGCAAAGTGCTATTAGTTATACCAAGGGACCACTCTGAGCCTAGGGCAGCTGCCAATGGACAAATATGCCATTTCCCACTCTCCCACATCCACTCAATCCACAAGTAAACTAGAGCCCTCCAAAACTTCTAACACATAAGTTCTTGGGGTCCTGATCAGATTCATGACTATTAAGTAGTAGCAATATAATGCTTATATTACATATAGACTACATATTACATAGTCTATATTATTGATTGCTCTATAATGAATGGATCTTCTTTATTAAAGAAGAAGAAAAAAGAAGAAAGGAGGAGGAGGAGGAGGAGGAGGAGGAGGAGGAGGAGGAGGAGGAGGAGGAAGAGGATAAAAAAAAACGATTCATGTATTACCTGCAGGACCAAATTTTCCAGGATCTCATTTAATCACATTTTATACTTTAAGTGAAATAATAATAATCCTGAGTATTTTTTATGGAATAGAAACTTAAGAGTTATGTTCCTCGCTTATGGAAAATGGACAAATATCCACTAAATTCCATAACACTTTGTTTAAGAACATAACTGCTGCCATATATCAGATTTTGTCATTGATCAGCTTAAACTCCTTTTTTGATATCTTACTGCACTATGAATAAAATCTGAATTTCTAAAAGTCTCTACACAATGGTTATTATTTCTCATTCTCATAATTGCTCCCTATGCTCCATCTCTCAACACCCTGTGGGTTATCCAAGTATCCCAAGCTCTTTATTACTTCGGTGTCTTAGTACTTGCTCTTTTTTAAGCCTATACTAGAGCACTCTTCCTTAAGGTTTTTCAGCATGGCTGAATCCTTCTTATTCTCAGGTGTCACCTCTTCAGAGAGACGTCCCCAGACCAGAGAGACCTTACCCACACAACAATTATCAGCACATGACCCTATTTATTTTCCTTCTGAGCACTTATTACAATTATCATTAATCTTTTCAGTATGATTTTCACTCCTTTGTTGTCTATCCCTTTCTACTAGAATGTCAGCACAATAAGCACAGGGATTGTCTGCTGCCCAGAGCCTAACATACATGACACTGACTGATCATATTTTTTTGCATTAATTAAGACATTTTCCACAAGCATGGATTATCCAAACTATATCTTCCTGAAATTTCAAATGTAATCGCATGACCTGAGTCAATATACAGAAAGAAAGGTATCATCTCCCCAAGCTCTGAAATGGAGCAGAACATAGAAATTAGCCAACACACTGACATCATTGAATAAGCCACACAAATAACCTGGTTTACCAAATGAAAGTAGTTATTCTCCAAGTGAATCTAAGAAACTAACACAGTACATTCCCTTTCTCAATCAGCATAGATTGAATTTGGATGTTTTTCTTAAAAGTGAACATTTTATAAATCACTTCCACAAAGTTGAAATTACAAAGAAATAAGGTTGAAATTATTCTAAAGGTCTCTATAAATGCCACATCTTACAGAAAAATTTTAACAATGTATTAACGAAGGAAGGTAATCAGGCAAGTCATCAAATAGTTATTAAATAAGCATTTACATGTATTTGTGTCTATATATGTACAAAACTAAAGAATTTTCAAGTTGCATTTCAGTACAGCAGCAGTCTAGATATTGAAGGAAAAAATGACCAAATTATGTGAAAACCCTTAATTACTGTTTGACAAATTTCACTATTAATAAAAGCTACATATCCAAGTTATTAGAGAAAAGCACTAATCAAAGCCTAGGTTTATGAAATTGTAGTATTAACATATACTAAAAGATGAAAGAAGTGTGGATTTATAAAGAGTAATGCTTAAATATATTTTTTAAAAGTAACAATAATAATATCAAACTGCCAAGCACATAAGGCCCGTGGGCTTAAATGCCTCAACTTATTTTTCACTGAGATCATGGATGTAGGATGGCCTGTGCTTCACTACAAAAAGGCAGGCTTTGCTACGAAGATGCTTCCCAGAAAGGGTGTATAGTCCCTGATCTAAGACCTTAGTGTCTTGTCACGTATTTCACACATGGGAGTTGGCCTATGAAATTACAGATGCTTTTCCTATTTTTAGTTTCTATGAGGATTTTGTTTCTGAATCTAGATCCTTCTCTTCCTCTTGCTGTACATGTTGCACTCACCTTCAGCTATAATTTGCATCTGTGTCATAGTATAATCAAATATAAGCCTAAAAATCTAGCAATACAATTAGTAGTAGCTGCCAGTAGAAAAATATCTTAAAAGCTTATGTTAATTGTGGTTTTACCACCACCAGAAGAACATCCAAAGAGAGGGATTTTAATATCAGAATCATACAATCTTCTTCCCCTTTGTCCCTTAATATTTGCTAATTCTTTCTATTTTAGAGTTCTCTACTCATGACAACTTAGGAATTATCACTAACCTCAAATAATAATAAACTTTGTTTAAAATACATGTCATTGTGTGTCCTTCTTAGAACTCGGATCTCTGAGGAGCGGGCGCTGCCTGGCTGGTGCTACTACATTCAAGTGGACTGGATAAGGCTGGTTCTTGGGATGTGGAAATAAAAGGTGGAGACTTAAACCAACTGCACTACTAGGATGAGGGGCATTGCTGGCAGGAACAGCAAAATGGAGAGAGTGTATACCGTCTCACTCTCTATTGACTCCTACATAAAGACCTAACCAAAGCTAACAAGTGCAAGAGAAAGGAGTTTTGCAGAGTCCCAACCCCAGCATTACAAAGCAGGGTAGAGACCAGTACATTTGGAACAAAGAAACAATAGCATACTCCTCCCCCATGTGATGTTGCGGCTGGACTACGGCTCGACTACGTGTTCACTCCACCTGTACCTTGATAGCTACTTAAGGATGCTCAGTTGTCAAATTCAGATATGGGCTTGTAGTTGTTAATGTTAAAACAAAACATGCAAAACACTCACTAAATCTCCACCAGCAAGGAGGCTAACACCAGAGATGAATAAACACAACCTTGATCATATGAAGCATCTTAACTGATAAAATATAAATATAAACTGAGCCATAGCTTTTGAGACTTCAAAGAAGAATAAAATTAGTCTCGATAAGTAATTTTATTCTGTATAAATGGTTTGTCTCTTATTTCTATTCTAAAGTGAATACAGATTTCTCAATAATTCAATGACTGATGGACTGGTTGGTAGATTTTCCAAGCTTCTTTCTCTTCCCGCTGCACCTTTGTCTTTAGCACTTCCCCTAGAAAGCAGACAGTGAAAACCCATTCAGCGGCTTTTCCTGCTGTTCTCTGAAAGGTTCAGCAGGAACAAACACAGAACCACTAACTACAAACTCGGAGGCTCACCAGCCAAACCCTATGAAGTCTGGATTCAGACAAGGGAGTCATGCCTTGAACAGAATTCAAATTTCCTCAGAAGTAAGTTTACAGCCATCATTGCATTGCTACTGACGCTGTGATTGATTGCTGAGATCTAGGGATACACACAATATCCTGCAAAAACTGGAGATGTTCCCATAGAGACCCATTCCAACACTGCAGAAAAGCAGGGGAGGTGGAACTGATGGAGCAACCATGTTGCCAGGCCACTTCTATTGCCTGGTGCCTGTGATGTATCATCCTACCCAAGTAAGCTCACACAGGTATGGCTGGGTAAAGGAGAGACAGGAGTCAGGAGGGGCCAAATTACAATATTGAAAGTCTATTACCTAAAGGACTCAAGAGAAAAAAGAAGTAACAGATTTAAGGAGAGAGGTTTAAGCCCCAAACCCAAAGTAGAAGTTCAGAACTATCGTCAACATTCTTCTCCCTCTTTTCCACCAACCCGCTCCCTCCTCATATACTATGCAGGTGGCCAGGAAAACTCAGAGATGAATAATAATCAAAAAGAAAGCAACTTGAACATGTTAAAAATCTGCAGAAAAAAGAGAGAGAATAAAACACAAGCAACAGGCAAATAGAGAACTCATTTAAAAAGAAAATTGCCAAAAAGGAACACTAAAAAAGTTCAGAATGATCATATATAGCTGCAAAGAAACTGCAGAAAGCTTACTAATCTTTTTTTTAAAGATCAAAGAAGAGACTCAGTTATTCAAAGAAAAAATTATTAGTTAACATGAATAGATAAAAATCAAGTAGGCAGAATTTTAAAAAGAAATGGAAGAAAAAGTTTAACCATTACAAAGATAAACCACATGTATGCTGGATCCCATATAAGCATAGCTTGTGTCCATTAATGAAGCCAGGAACTAGAATAGATAGAAAAATATAAAAGAAATAATAGATATAATTTAAGTATGTAAAATGGCACATTGGAAATAGAGTGATAAAACAAGCAAAAAGAAAATATACATAGGTAGGAGGAAATTAATAAGGTTTTTAAAGCTAAACCTAATGAAAGAGAAAATACAAATTAAAAAGGATAAATAAAACCAAAGCTGCTTCTAAAAAAGAAGGTGAAATAGATCAACCACTGGGCCCCTGGTTGATAAAAAGGGAGAAAGCAAAAATTAACAATATTAGGTATAAAAAGAATGCTAAAAAGTATAGAAAAGATATGAGAATATCATTTGCAATTTTCTATTAGTATTTTTGAAAAGCTAGAGGATAGATGATTTTCTAACAAAATAGAAGTTACCAAAATTAGATCCCAAGGAAAGGTAGAAGAATCTGAAAGGACCAATAAACATAGTAGGTATTGAAAAAGCAATTTTTTATATCTGCCATTTTAAAATGACACTTGCCTCACATATTTTTATGTATGGGCTTTGAAGCCACATTAAAATAAAATTTGTAAAACAAATAGTTCCTATAATAGTTAAACTATTTCAGACTACAGCAAAAATGGACAATTATTTAATAAAGTTAAAATTGCCATAATACCAATATTGATTAAAGTGTGAAAATTCTGCTCATGAATATAGATATAAAAATTCAAAATAAAATATTAACAAATTAAATGCAGCAGTATATTGAAATAATACACCAAGACCAAGAAGTATTTTATAACAAGAATGCAAAAAAGTTCCTTTAGGAAATCTATGAACATAACACATTCATTATCAAATAAAAGGAGAAAAAACTTCTAAAATTCAACAGTCATTTCAAATAAAAACCCAAAAATCAAATAGTAATAGAAGAAAGCTTCTGAAATACAATGAAGAATTTCTACCAAAATCAATATTGACATATGAAATATAAGATACTATTTCTTCTGAAATCAAGAAAGATTTGAGTTTGCAACTCAAAAGGATACCCTATGCAAGAATAGACTGAAAGATCAACACAGAAACATAGATTAAAGAAGTTACTAAACTTCAAGTATATAACAAATCATTTACACATCGACACCAATAAAGCATGTCAGATAGAGTAAAAAAATCAGATAATTCCTAGATTTTTCCAAAGCAAGAACCAGGGGAAAGTACAGGGCTGTCTATAAATTTCCATGGGAAAGAAAGTTTAATTAGAGATCCCAGCCCCAGAGATTCAGTTTTACAAATGCACATGCAGACACCTGCACACATGCACAGTCTTACGCTCATACATGTACATACAAAACAGGCATTCTGTGGTACATTCCCCTGTGTTTTCTTAGTTCAGTATTAAACAACTCAAGTGTCAGAGTTTCATCTATTTCCCATTACAGAAGCCAAATCCTCTCTTGCACCTACAGGGTGAAAAATGCATTAAAATGTGAGGGAAGATCATCTGTGTCTTATTATTGAGTTTTAGTAGGTCTTACCTGAGGAACTTCCAGCCAGGCCACAGTTCACTGGATTCTGGTTAAGCAACAGTGATACTATATATTAGACTCATTAACAGATATTTTCAGTAACAAGAAGAAAATCTAAAGACCACTTTTTAGCATTCATATACCCTTAGCCAGGCTGCCTTGCTAATCCTATGTAGAAGCTTGTGCAATTATAAATGGTTGTTTATGAAAAAAGAGATGTGGAGTCTTGATTCTTCCCCTGCCATACTTTATATGGAAGTAGAATTCCACAGCCTACTCTCTCTAGATCCCACCTCCATTCTCTGCTCACTCATGTCATACTTCCCTTTCCTAAGTCACACAGACAACATGCACACACTAACACATATCCACATATATACACACACGCATTCCACAGAGGTGGCTGCCTTCTTAAGAACCACACCAAGTACCGAGAGGTAAACATGGAGAGAATGTTGGAGTTGACAAATCATCATTTTGTAACCATCACAATAAAGATTGTTTCAAGGAAGAATCATAAATGGATGCTAAATCTAGGCGGGAAATGACCAATTTTATAGAAGCAAAATTTACATATAATAATCTGCCCATTATTTGTATGGTTGGAAGAGTTTTGATAAATTTACATGCCTGTGAGCCCACCACAAAAGTCATGATTACAAACTTTTCCATCACCTTTAAACTTCCCATATGCTCCTTTGCAATAAACACCTTCCCCTCACTCTCCGCCTCAGACAACCACTGACCTACTTTCTCTCACTAGATATTAGTTTTACCTTTTCTAGAATTTTATACAAATGGAATCATACCATATATATTCTTTTGTGTCTTACTTCTTTACATGGAGCATAGTTTGAGATTCATCCATTCTGTTGCGTGTATCAGAAAATAATTCCTTTTTATTACCGAGTATTAGTCCATGATATGGATATATTACAATTTGTATATGTGATCATCTGTTAACGAATATTTGGTTTGCTTCCAGTTTGGGGTTATAATGAATAAAGCTGCCATATATATGTACAAATCTTTGTATGGACATATACTTTCATTTCTCTTGGGTAAATAGCTAAGAGTAAAGGTCATATGGGAAGTGCAAGTTTAATTTTATAAGAAACTGTCAGATATTTTGCAAAGTGATTGCATCATTTTACATTCCTACAGTAATGTTTGAGAATCACACATCCTTGCTCCACATCCTTGGTGTGGATTTCAGCCATTCTAGTGAGCGTACGGTAGTACATTTCATGTTAGTTTTAATTTGCATTTAGGTAATAAACTTTGATAAGAAGCAGAATATTTGCATGGTCTTCAAATGTCTCACCACAGATTGCTTATTAGAAGCAGGGAAACATAATAGTATCTATATAGTGGAAAAATCAGGCAACTTGATTATAATTAACATTATAAATGGGAGGCAAGTAGAAATTACGTGTCTCTGGATGTCATACACTGGAAAGGATGTAATGCCACTTTTGTGTAGTATCCTGGCTGAGAGTACATAACCTAAAACTAATCATGACAAACGTACATAAACCCGAAATAAGGAACGTTCTACTTTAAAAAGAGACCATACTCTTCAAAAGTTTCAATGTCATAAAAGAAAAAGAAAGGCTTGGGAATTATTCCAGATTAGGAAGAATAAAAAGACATGACAATTAAGGGCAATACTTGATCCTAAACTGCATTCTATAGTGCAGGGGGGAAAATACACAACATGTATATAAATACTATAAAAGGCCTTTATAAATTGGCAAAATTGGACTGTAAGAAAGTAAATTAGGTAAAAATATTATCACTGCCATATTTACTGACATTGATCGCTGTATCATGATTATAAGAGAAAATAATTCTACTCTTAGAAAATATACACTGAAACATTTAGGGGTAAACAGCTATACTGTATCCAACTTTCAAATGGTTCCACAAAATAACGTGTGTGAGAGAGAACACAAATGCTAAAGCAAATAAGTTGAAATGGGCCAAAATGTTAATAATAGGTAAATCTGAATAAAAGATGTACTGAAATTCTTTCTACTATTTCTGTAACTTTTGATATTTGAAATTATTTCCAAATAAAATTTTTTTAAGTAGCTAAACCAACTTGGATCAAGATGGACACCTTATCTCATATCTAAAATCCCTAAACATTAGGGAAAAAAAGATATTTAAAAAATTCATAACAGTCATAGGAAAAAATGAGTGACATCTGTGGACCAGAGAAGTTGATATCCTAAACAATAATAAGAAGACAAGATCAGATTTATAAGAGAAGCCATAACTCAAAACAAACTTTACACTCCTCTCAGCAAACACCAAAACCCAGACCTAAATAATGATCGACTGGTTTCAAGTCAGAAACAAGTACATGAAACTGAACCTTGAGTTCTTACACCTTAGCTCAGGATCAAAGGAGAAAACATTTACAAATTCCAGGTTTCTCAGAGAAGGCAGTAATGCGGCTCTGCCCCTGTCCTGATAAAGGAGCAAAGTAAGCTCTTCAGAGAGCTCTGACCCACTTCTGGCCACAGTTAACAGTTGTGGGCCCAGAGCCACCAGAAGTAGGAAGTAACAAACAAGGCCCAGAGAATGAATAACCTCTGCTTTCAAAGCAGTGCTTTATTTCAGTGCCACCTGCTGTTCAGTGATGCTCTACCAAAACCTCTCTGAAGTACTGTCTCTGGTCCTTAACGCCCAGATGTACTGCACTGCCTGCTTACCTCTGACAAAATGATTGCTAAAGAGCTGACAAACCCCACCTGGCCAAACTTGTCCTGTGACTGCCTAAGTTCTTTCCTGAAATCCACAACTTACCCTGGTACATGTACCCGCCAAGGTTCTCGTCCTTAGCCATAGGTCTGTTAATCCACGCTCCTGCCTGAACACTTCCACTCTGGTTCTTGTATGATAAATCATGTCTCTCCCTCACTTCAAGAAGTTATCAATCTTTTGTTAGCAACCTGTAAATATATTATCCTTATAGTTTGTCTTCACAAGCCAAACTTTCTAATTTCCCATTGCTCTTCTCAGAAGCCTTTTCCAGACAATGCATAGTTTTGGAAGCAAGGTGCCAAGTAGTCAGTTTTGATTCCATTTTAAGGTGTGCAAATTGAAAACATTTTTAATTACAAATAAGATGAAAGAATCACCTTCCATCAATTCCCAGATGTCAGTTCACATTAAACAGGAAAGAAAATATAACCAGAAGCCTTAAGTAGTTAATTAGCTTGATTTTTAGGAGTTTTTACCCCAGCTTCCAAAAGTTATATTGGGATAGAGCGATGTCAAACTTAGTTTTCATGCCACAGGACAGTTAAAACTGATGTTTGATCTGCCATCCCTTACATCAAGTCTTCTGGCCTGTTTGTTTTTTCATTTCTTTCTCCTGAAAGTATAGATTTTAAATTTTTGTAGGGGCAGTAGTCCAGATTTCTTTGTTCAAACAAAATCTCATTTATCACTTAATAATTCTAACCAGGGTTAGACTTACTGTTGAAGGATCTGGCACCTGTGATGAAATGTGTTCTTACTCATGTGTCAGAGTTTCTCTTGGATGATAAGGCTTGAGACACATGATAGAAATCCTAGACCTCTACTGTACTAACAGCATTGGCTATATACCTGCATTACTCAACAATAGGACATAATTTAAGATAAAAATTTTAAAACAAAGCAACAAAGATTTAAGATAAGCACCTCCACAAGTTTTACTCCTTTCAGTTTGTTTATAAGGGTATACATAACAAAACCAGGTATCAAGAGAATTTGAATTGTGCAATGTCCATAAAATTATATGAGACTCTCTTTGAAGCCCTTTATCTTTTATGATTGTAATTCTATCCAAAAATATTGATTAATGTGGACTTGTATTATTTCTCCTCTAATAATTATTAGTAGATAATACATCAAAGGGCTCCAGCTAAGTGCGTTATTTCCAGTAACTCGTTAAATCTTTATAACAATACTCTGAGGTAGATAGTATTGTCTTTATATTTTAAAGATGAGGAAACTGAAACCCAGCATGATTAAATAAATTGGCCAAGATCACACAGCTAATAAATGACAGTACAAGGACTCAAAGCCAGGCTAGACTCACCAGTTATCCGTGCTCTGACCACTATTCCGTACTTCCTCCTGTCTTTTGAAGCTCAGCATCCGTTCATGTGTTTACATAGTCAATAGAATTAGATTTATTGGAACCTACCTGCCAAAAACCATTCTACTTAAAAATATCTCAAACTGCTCTCTCTCCCATAATATGTTTGAAATGAATGCCAACAAGTCTGTAAATTAGCTAAGTAGCATTCTTAGGACTGAAGATCACACATCTGCAGGCTTTGCTGATTCATATTCATTCTGGTTTTACAAGTGCTGCCTCTACTGTGTTTTACTGATAGCTATTTTACAAGATCTTCATTACTTCATAATTGTTCAAACTTCTACATTGTTTTTCTTGTGAAAACAGATGGTCTGCATGCTTATAAAGTTGGAATAATAAAAGAAAATGAGAATCGTATACCAAAAGATCCTCTATGCCCAGTGCCAATAAATCACTAAATTAAATATTCCTTTTCTGGAGCATTATCAGAGTACACCGCCTTTGTGGACCAATTTCTTAAAAAATTCTGCAGGGCAGCAGGAGCCAAGAACAAATGAAATGTACCTTAGTCTATGTTATTAACCAGAAAATGCATCTACCATAGAAAGAGGGCTGTGCCATCATTTCTAAAAGTAAGCCATTTACTTCAATTAGCAGCTTCCTTGGGTCAGGCATCCACAGCACCTTGAAGCTAAAACCATTCTGAGATGGACAGAGGATGCAGAAGGAGGAGACACATCTGGTGGTATACAGAACGAGACACCAACTTTACCTTGTTGGAGTCTCAATATCTTTGTATTTCTATAAATATTCTTGAGCTTTATTCTGGGATACAGTTAACTTTCTTGGTAACATTATTACCCTTTTAGATCTTAACATTGAAGCTTTGTTCGGCAAAACCAGAACATGTGGCCTTAAGTTAGTTTTTCCCTGTTACTGGGGCGAGATCCTTCAGAGTATTTGATTCAAAACCTATGATTTATGAGGTGTTCCAGTATGGCCGTTGAGAATAGGCACTGTTCCCTACCCTAAAGTGAGCCCCTAGTTTTGTTCCCTCTGATGCTGTAGAGTGGTTCTTTCCTGGCCATGATAGCTCTCTTACACACATGTGCTGATCAGCACTCTACTATAATTTCTACAGAGCTCCAAAGATTTTTCTCTGTGCAGCTTTCTCCTTTCTAGTATTCTTCCTTGAGAACTCTACCCCTCTTTGCCTCACTGAACTCACAGCTCCATTTCCTCAACCTAAGGAGCCAGCCAGGCACAGCCTGAGTAACTCTCTCTGAACTACGACCTGGAAATTCTCTCAGGCAGCAGTCTGAGACAACCGTACGGACCACCTTATTCATTTCCCATCTCTCAAGGATCATCCTCTTTCACTGCCTGATATTTGATGTCTTAAGAACCATTGTTTTGTATTTTGTCCCATTTATTTATTAGTTGTTTCAAGTGGAAATGTAAATCTCATCCCTTGACTCAACCTTGATAATTCTCTCTTAAAACTGCTATTTCCCAAGAAATCCTAAAGTTTACCTGCACTCTATGCCTTCCTCACACTTTATCTCTAGTAAGTTTTTCTACCTTTCTTCTCACATTCAACTCCTACCTTTGAGATTTGACTTAGCTAAAATACCACTTCCCCTATGAAGTCTTTTTTGCATCCCCCACCAGAAGTAATCACCCCTTCTGAACTCTGTTGACAATGTTCACCTTCTAATATGTCATATACCAAAATATGTACATTTTATCTCCCCACTAGACAGTAATCAACTTAAGGGCAGAAATCGCACCTTATCCATTTTCACTTCCTTAGCAATACCTTCTACTTTACCTTACTAGCTATTATTAATGTTGAATAAACAAACAAATAAAATGGCAAAAAGTGTCATTATATCTCAGAAGCATTTAACTAAGATTCACTAGACACACTTGACAAAAGTGGAAAGACCACAATTTACATATGGCAGAGAGATTTCAGCCATTATTTACACAATGACCTTATCCTAGAAGTAAATATAACATGGAACATGTTACACTCTTTTTCCAGTCTATCTCCATTCTTGCAATGCTCATCAGCTATGACACTGATGTTAAAAAGTATCATTTTATGATATGGTTCCTATGTGTAAGCCAAATATTCCTTCAAGTGCTTAACTTCAAGTTGTCTTATTCAATGATGGAAGAAAAACACGTGGTGTTGGAATGAGGGATGATATTATTGACTTCAAATGTGGTACCTTTCGAGGGAATTCTCAAGAATATTTTGACCTCGTGTTATTTCATCTTAATCATTGACATTAGAACTTAACATTGGCATAATATCTAACTTTCTTTTAATTTTTGGAAAATGAAACCATGTATTATCATCTTGTATCTTCCATGCCTGGCAGAAAGTCTAATACATTATAGGTAATCAATATATAGGTGTGATTTTGAACTGGTTGCAGATTAAGCATTTATTAAAGTACATGTTTTGGTTGGTAATTATGCCTCTTCTCACCAAGAATTTTAAAAACCCTTTTCCCAAAATGAGACATACATTGTTCAATATACAATAAAGTTATTAGGTTGCTACTACACTTTCGAAGTATCAAACAGTTAGGTAGTACAGCCTCAAGTTTTTTCCTTCAATTAGCCCTTATTCTGTCTCTCCTGCTACTTCCTTTATACATTTGAGGTTTCACAAGGGAGCCACTTTCAACTAACATCAATTTTCCTAAATATTTGAAATGAACTAAACCATGTACAATCAGTTTAGGTTCCAAATTAGTGGGATAGTATATGTTTGAATTTTTGTAATTAATATTATTGACACCATTCTTTGTTTCATATCAATTAGATGTAAAAAAAAAAAAAATGTCAAAAACCACTAAACTCAGACCATCAAAATACCAAGGTCTGGCTTCTGACAACTACCACAAACTTAGTGGCTTAAAATAACAGAAATTTAATCTTCCACAGTTTTTGAAGTCAGAAGTCTGAAATCAGGCCAAAATCAAGATTTCAACAGAAACTAGCTATACTCTTTATAAAGGCTCTAGAGAAGAATCCATTCCTTTCCTGTTCAAGCTTATGGCGGCTTCTGGCATTCCCTGGCTCATGCCCACATCTCTCCAATCTTCAAAGCCACCATCTTCAAATTTCTCTGTCTTGTCTTCATAATTCCTTCTCCTCTGTATTTGTGTAATACAGTCATGAGCCACTTAATGACAGGGATACATTCTAAGAAATGTATTATTAAGCAATTTGGTCATTGTGCAAACATCATAGAGTGTACTTACACAAACCTAGATGGTATACCTAGATTGTATAGCCTACTACTAGGCTATATGGTATAGCCTATTACTACTAGACTACAAGCCTGTACAGTATGTTATTGTAAAAAATAACATGAGATTAAAACAAGCACTAGAGAAAATGATGCAATCAAGAGACATAGTAAACACAAGATGTCTGAGGCTGCTGCTGGTATAACACAGCATACTGTTTCACAGCAAACTTTTTTAAGTAGAAAGAATACACTCTAAACTCTTGATAAAAATATCATAAATATATAAATTAGTAACACTGTCATTTATTATCATTACTAAGTATTATGTTTGTACATAATGATATATGCTATACTTTCATATTACTGGTAGTGCAGTAGGTTTATTTACACAAGCATCACCACAAACATTAGAGTAATGTTTTGTGCTATGACATTACCATGCTGCAATGTCACTAGGCTCTAGGAATTTTTCAGTTCCATTATAGTCTTATGGGACCATTGTCATATATGCAGTCCAATATTTACTAAAATATCATTATGTGATACACAATTGTGCCTCTGCCTGCCTCCCTCTTATAAGGATACATGTGATGGCATTTTAGACCCACCTGGATAATCCAGGATAACCTCCTCTCCTCAAGATTCTTAATTACATCTGCAAGGGCACTTTCCCCATACAAGTTAACATTTACAAATTCCAAAATGTAGGGCATGATATCTTTGGGGGACATTATTCAGCCTACCACATCTTTTCTGGAGGGTTCAAATGATGGAGGCTTACTAGAATCCAATAGTAGATAGCAATATGGCCATTAAATAGATCAAAGTTGGTTTTCTCCTGATCTCTGACATATGTCAGAGGAACAAAAGAATTGACTTCCTTGAATATAGAGATATAGCTCATCTTCCATAAGCAGTCTTGGTTCATGCCCAACCCTCCTAATGAAGCCACACTTAGCCTTTGTCACACTCCCAATCAAACAAAACCAATTTCATTAACAAGTATTACAAACTTTACTGAAGACTGAAGGAGTGCAGGTGATGAGGAGGAGTAGTAAAGAAGAAAATTTAGAACACAAAACAAAATTTCATTAAAAAATTTCCTCCTGAGACGATGCTTTCCTTCTCCTTCAGTTCTGCTTTAGTCACTAAATGCTTTATCTTTCCTTCTTTTATTCTTCTCAAATCCTCTCTATTGTCATAAGCCACTCAATTCTTGGAATGAGTTTGCAAAAGTTCAGTCAGCAAAATAAAATCCCTTCAGTTCTCTAAATCTACCATCCTCTGCAAGTAATCTGACAAAAAGCTCTAAGTCCTTGAGCATGCTCTCTGAGGTCTTACACCCTAGCTCCAGTGGTTTATCAGCTTATTCACTCAACCAGTGCAGCTCTTCCTAGAAAGGAATCTGCTGATAAGTAAAATAATAATAATTAATCATCGTCAACATCATCATCATCATCATGATAGTTAATAAACGATTGTTTATACCTCTCTTCATGATCCTCAGTATCTTACCTGCTGGCGAAGCTGGAAAAAAGAAAGAACTCCCCATGTCATCAAAAGATTTCATACAAATGACCACATTTTACAAAAATTCTTATTTCTGTTCCTCTCAAAAAAACTAACCTCATTACATTTTTGTTATTACAGTCCCCAGTAAACATTTTTGCAGTAAACACATTTTCTATTCAGAGTTAAGTTTTAAATGTTTAAAACATTTTTTCTGGACATTTCCTTTCACAAGTTATTAGTTTTCTAAGAGTTTTCACAAGTTCTTCAAATATGTCTGATAGCATTGTGGAAATAATAGAATCTTGGAATTATTCCCTGAATCTAATTCTACATTTGGTTTATAGTATCTAGAAAGATTAATTTTCCCAATCAATAGGTTAGGAACTAAAAATCCATAAACGAAAAGGTTTTGTCCTCCTCAGTTGTACATGAGTCATTTCCCCCAGCTCTGTGACATATACACAGGTTTTATAAGAATTAAATTAAATTAGCTGAAATCCCAATATGTCTTCTAGACACCACAGAGGTTACAAAAATGAGTAAGACCATCCTGACCACCAAGAGGCATTCGGGATGGGAAAGGACAGATAATTTAGCAGTTTATCCAATATTGGCAAAAGCACAAGGACTCAGTCATTGGTAAAAGATGACTGTACTGGAAAGTTGTTTCTATCACCAGTTTCAGGACTGTTTTCTACATAGATTAGAAGACTCTTATAATCGCGTAGTCTGAGAAAGCAGCCTAGCCTAGCAGTTTCGAGTCAGAAGCTCCAAAACTTCTACTTCAGAAATAACAACAGTAAAAAGTGGGTCATTTGTTTGTTTTAGAACCCATGGAATGGATTGAAAATAATTTCCTGTTCTTGAAAAAAAAGGGAGGGGTAGCGAGAAGATAAGGAGCAAGAGGTAGAGAAAAATAAAAAAGAGGGAAAGAAGGAAGAAAAGCAAAGAGATATAACAGGATTATAACAAAAAGAGATAGCAGTTATGATGGTGTACATATGACACATTTATAAGCCCAAATTCTGCACTAAAAACAGCTAGAATTGGCTTGAATTCCTCATTAGAGTCTAGTCAGGAGCATCAGAGAATCGAGAGCTACAAAGGCTGAAAAGAAAAGCTCCTCCCAACGATGCTGAGCTGGAGGCCACTGGACAGGGAAGCAGGGTCGACGCTCACCCCAGTTTACAGTGTGACACAAGACAAAACGTTTCCTGAAAGACACAAACTAACTGCTTTTTGGTTTGGCCTTTTTCAGTGGACTTTGGCCTTTTTAAAAAGATTTTTATTAAATACAGCTAGCATACAACATTGTATTCATTTCAGGTTTATATCATAGTTATTCAACATTTATATATCTAAAGAAGTGATCATCGTGATAAGTCCAACAACCATCTGATACCATACAATGCTATCATGATATTATTAACTGTTTTTCCTATGCTGTGCATCACATCCCCATGACTTATTTGTTTTATACCTGGAAATCTGAACCTCTTATCTCCCTTCACCTTTTTCCCTCCCTTTAAATTTTTCAATTACAGTTGACATTCAATATTATTAAATATTAGTTTCAGGTATACAGCATAATGGCTAGACATTTATATAATTTACAAAGTGACCCCTCCTGACTAGTCTAGCACTTCTAGAATTTGGACTTTCTAAGTCTCAGTTTCTCACCTCTAAAATCAGGAAACTCATCATACCTACCTCACCAAGTTGTAAGAATTCACTGAAGAATTCTGGTTTGGTTTACTCTTTCTAGTAAACTGTGTACAAGGTTACAAATGAAACAAGATGATTACACAGTGAAAAAACAAAGTGCAGGCTACTTTTCAGAATTCGTAATTTTTCTTAACCTGCATTCTAAGTATGCAAAGTCTGGTTCTCACATGGGAAATCCTGTCGAACTGTAACCCCTTTCCCTGGAGATTCTGGTCTCCCCATGCAGTACAAGCCTGGAGATAAAAAGAATGAGGTCAGCCACCTCAGGAAGAGGGTGGGGGGCATATGGATGAAGACTGGGAATATTTCTGACAATTTCTAAAACTGAAAATGCCTTTGACTTTTCACTCGAAAAGTGTTCCAGAAGCTGCTCCTCTGAACAAGGACTAGGCATTCTTCATGGCTGACAGCTTTTGGGAGCAGAACATTGTGAAAACACAATTTCTATTCTTAAAGAGAAAAATCGTGTGCCTCGTGACAGTAAGACTGCATCCAGGAGCAGAAGGGTGCCTGCATGGCTCTGTTATTTGCTGGCTTGCAGTGAAGGGCATTGGCAAAGACAAAAGGTATTTTCCATCCTGCAGTAGAGAGAAGCCCATCTGTTTCCTGCCCCGGCACAGTGCCGGGGAAATCCTTCATGAACAAGAAATCTCCTGCCAGAGTTCCCTGGAAACACTCCCCAGATGATCCCACAAACACACAGGAGCGCATGCTCTTCCCAGCCTGCCTTTTTGTATTTTTTCTTTTTATTGCTCTATAGAGCCAGGTGGAGAACAGTGTCTGTGTTTTAGAACTAGCAGGAGGGTCTGCCTTCAAAGCTGTCAGAAATGTTTATTGTGCTTTTAGTCCTAGAACAGCTCTGACGGTCTCAATTCAGATACACACAACTTAGGATCGTATCTTGTAGACCAGCTAGTGGGAAGTGGAAGCCAGCCAACGCTGTCTGTCTCCATGCTTAAGCAGAGACCCTCCAAAGATCAATGAGAAATGTGATCTGAATAGATGCAGGGCCCCTGGGACTGGTGACTAGGCTACAGCCATGGCCATCTGTCCTGGTGAGATAGCCAGGTTTCACAAAACCAGAGCTGAAATGACTGACAGCTCCAGGCACCCAGGACAGGTAGGATCTCCCTCCCTCAGGCCTCAAAAGGGAGGAGGAGAGGGAGCCAGGCATACTAAGAGCCCCGTGTAGCCAATAGATTCAACAGTGAAGCCTCTGAGGGTGGAGAAATGGGCAATTGCCCTCCGGTTGGGGCCACCTAGGCATACTTAGCCTTCGTCTGGAGGCAGGCATACTTACCTGCGGTGTATCTTTGGGATGCTTCCATGCAAAATCCCTATTAGCTTCTCTACTCCTAGGTTTTGGGAATGCAGAAACTTAACCACTCCACCTACTCAGAAAGCTCTACTCCGCTTGTGCATTCCTTCAGGAGTTAATTCATGTTTTCCCTGACCTGATTTGTGCTTTAGAGAACACTGAAGAGCTTTCTGAAATGAATTAAATAAGCCCTCGGTTTACCTCCACAGATCAGACTATCAATCTGTTGCGATCAGCCCTGCCTCCTCAGCTAAGGCCGATACCTGATGCTTCTCTGCAAAAGTAACACGGACCCAGCCAGTACACCTGGTAATCTTGTGAGACACTGGGCATGTGAGCCAGGAAGACACTGGTAGGTCTTCGTCTGACCTTTAGAAGTCATTGGCTTGTGTCTTGAGTCATAATGTTCAATGACACATTCTTCGCATCACTGCAAATGTTGTTAATGATCCAGGGAGGGGAAAGCCCTGAGCTAAGCTATTTTCAACAGGGAAACAAGAATAGGGCAGCAGCACCACCATTCCCTAACTTGAAGAATTACAGGAGAGAAAGTGAAAAACCCTGGGTTAGTGAGAGAAAGTCCTTTTATTAACATTTAAATGAAACCTTTTCTCACTTTCATCTGAACCACAGAAATAAATGTCATGTTGTTCACTTTATAACTATCACACAAAATAAGAGTTTTACACATTATCCATTGAATATAATCAATGAGAGCAACCAACCAGTATTTTGGTAAAAAACTGCAGGAAAGAATTTTCAGCCTTTTGGTTATCAGCATTTTGATGACCTACAAAGATCAGGATAGTTGTATACTGGATAGATCGTCCCTTTATTTCATAATATATAGACAGTCTTTTATGCTACTGAAGTAAAGTTCTCTGAGAAATAAGAGAATTTATTTTTTTACAAAAATTATAACTTCAGTTCCATCACTGCAAGCACTATATATTTTTATATGAGTAGCCAAGCCAATCCTTAGCCATAATAGTCTTTCGTATATGTTATATCATCTTCTCAAAAAGAAAGTCTGAGTGATGAAGTCTAAAGAACAGTGTTTCACAGTGTAGACCAGATTGAGAAAGTTCTACCAAGTGACAAATCCTAAAACCAGAAAGAGGTGTTTCTCTATGTCTTTGAAGAAGCTTAATTAATGACTGGCTCCCTAGGAAATAAAAACAACAAAGAGCAAGTGCTACATGGGGGAGAAATGTCTCTTCTGAAATACATACTGATTAGGAAGAACATACCAGTAAAACATTTGCAAGAAATTCAAAAGAAATGTCATAGTATAAAGAAATACTTAATGTAATAACATTAACAGGATATTGTGTATTTGTCCACATTGCTTGCTCTGGCATGGAAAAAAAAAAAAACAGTATTTTCCAAATCTTGAGAAGCTTATTTAAATTCTCATCATTTGAATTATCCATGTGTTCCTAGTGAGGAAATTGAACAATTATATATATGAACACGAGAAGGAATTTGCAGATTACCTAAACCAATCAACTCATTTTACAGGTAAGGAAGAGAGGCCCAGAGAAGTGAGGAAACTAACACAAACCATCAGAGCAGTTAGTATCAGGTCTGAGACTAGAACCCAGGTCTCCTAACCCAGCAGCATTCTCAGTTCCATTTCGGGCTTTCTCTGAAAACCATCTTATTTCCTTTATCAGGCAGAAAGGACCAGCCGGGGGCATGTTTCCTCCTTCACCTACCTATCTGAAGCATTTATCCTGCAGGGCCTACCGGAAACCTTCCTGTCTATTATAGCTTACTGCAATCTTCCTCTCTCATGAATACTAATTATTTCTCTCTTTCATATTTGGCTCTTATGCTGTACTCTCCTGTGACTTCTCTAATATTGTCACCAACTAAATATTCATATATTGCCACCATACTTAAGACTTGACCTTTCTATTTTGACTGCTGAGTTATATCTATCTTATAGTCTCAAGAAGACTATGAGCTTCTTGAGAGCAGATAATATTTTTATCCCCAAGTCTTAATATCTAACAGAGTGCCCAATGAACAATACTTGTTAAATAAACAGAGTGTCATTATTTAATGCTTGCTTGTTTAGCTAATTCACTTTTTATGGGTATAAGCATTGTCTCTCTCAACTCCCAAGCAGATTTCCAGTCCTCTGAATTTAAGACTATTTCTTTTCTTATACTGCACAGTTTTGAGGGTATGTAAGGGGGAAATGAAGTGGAAAGTCAGGGGTCATTGTGGGATGAATATTTTATACCTCAGATCCATTTGCAAGAATCCAAATGTCCCCATGGGTTCTGTCTGAATTCTGCCACATTCTGCCCCATGACACACTCATAAAAAATTATATCTCAACCCTGATGCTATGGTGTATGGATGGGGATTTTGTCCACCAGGTGTCTCTGGCAAGGAACATGGAAGCTGCGGACCTGGGCGAGCCAATTCGGGATACTGAGTGTCCTGAGGGGCAGGGCTTTCCGCTGAGTGAGTGAAACTCCATTTCTAATCTTTGCGGTGAGGAGATAGCATCACTCAGGAAGCAGAGCATAAGACCTGGGTGTAGGTCATTCCTTGTTCTCTCATTCCAACTATAATGATTTTCCAGCATATGCAAAGGAGCAATCTTCTGCAGGAAGATGATTAGAGAATGGAACTGCTTTGGTAATATTTCCAAAGTAATTTATCTTCAGGTTAATTCAAAACGTTATTGTTCAATAGGTTGTTTTGGTTCAAAAGAGTCAGAAAAGGGATGATACACATATATGCCCTTATTTATTGAGGTTTTTATGTGGTAGACACTTTCCTAAGTACTTTAACATATTTTATCTCACTTAAGACATCCATCAGCTCTGTTGTGTACTAGAGGAAACAGGCACAATGACATTAGGTACCTTGTCTGAGATCACATGGCTAGTAAATGGTAGAGAAGTCCTTGATTGCCTCACTTTCTAGACAAAAAGCTCCATGAGAGCAGATTCTTCATTGTTCCCCACTCGCGTTACACAGACACACAAACACACACATACACAGTATAGTTCTTGGCACATAGTAGATGTTTAATTAATATTTACTGAAAGAATGAATAAATGAGAGAAAAAAGCGTTGCTTCAAGAGTAGAAAGACTAACACTTCATAAATAAATTTTTGATTGGCCATCCTTTTACCTTGTATTTTGATAATAATTTCTCAGCTTCTATACTTCTGCTACTTTCCTATAGTTACATAAAAAAAAGAGTTGACATGTTTTTTTCCAGCTATAGTAGGATACAAATAAAAGAACCCAAAACTAGCCAAAACTCCAAAATCTTCCCTACCAGGGAAGAAGGAGCTTCTGGATCCTGGGGATAATGAGTGCACAGAAATTGGGTTTAATTAAGAAAATACTAGAGTTACAGAACTAGAATAAATCTCACTGTCATCTAGCTCACCTCCTAGCTTGAAGCACAGAAATACCTAATTCAGCCATTACAAAACCTTGATTCTAAGAACAACTTTATAAAAAAAAGGCCAGTAAAGATAAGCCTCTTATTACAATTCCAATTCTCACAAAGTTAGAAGAGATCTTCAGGAACCAATAGCTATTCATTTATTCATCAAATATTTGGAACTCAGAATACTTGTTCTCATGACTGTAAAAGTTAGGTGTCTTTTTCTGATAGCTGTAAACTTTAATTGTGAAGCGAGAAAGGCCTATAATAAAGAGAACCTATATTCTTTCAATCTTTAAAAATTTAGAGGCTATTTTAATAATACTTGAAGTATGTATTCTTGCTAAAATTACCCAGAATCAGTGTCTTTTGCTAACGAACCTTGATGATTGGTCACTGTAGTTTTGCACAACAGAAATGCCTGTGTGCTGTGGATATAGAGTATGATGTAGGTCTGGTGGATTCAATTTAGCTCTGAATGTTCCCTTAAGAAACCACATTACCCCTGTTTAACTACCTAGGATTTTACTACTACTTTCACTGAAATCACTCTGAGAATGAGCTCTAACTCTTCTTTGGAAATGACTGATAAACAGTTAAAACTTTGGTGGCCTAGCAATAAAACTAGCATTAATTAGGTCATCTTATGTACCAAATCCAGTTAGTAAGAGATTCCTATTCAGATAGCTTTCCAATTTTCAGGCCAACATACATTCATACTAAGATATGGATGTCTTCTAAAGACTTTTCTTTCTCTGAAAATAAGTTCATCTTAATTAGTGTTTTGCTCTAAGCTCTTTTCTGCAATGCAGGCCTCTCACATTTACTTCTGGGAGACACCAGGGAGTCTTCTCACCAGGCTCAAGATTAAACCTATTAACTACCCCACAAACACTACTTCAGCTTTTAGTCACTATCATGGAGGCGACCAGGAAGTGTCATCTAATTATACAAAATCTATGAAACCTACAAGGCACTTCCACAACTTCCCACAGATACACCAAGGTGCAGAGCTACATAGTGACCTGTGCTGTGCATTTATTCCTTTGTTTTTATCAACCTCACCTATTATCAAAGATGCAGATATATATTTATGAGGCTGTGGAGGAAACGGAGCTGATGGACACATTGTAGGCAGTATTCAAATTTGCTCTTAGGATGAGTTCTCTCCCAGAAGTCATTTCAGTCCTTTAGGCAAATGCCTTCCTTGCAGGCTGCCTCACTTGTTTTCTAGACATGCTCAGACCTGGCTCTCAGTGAGCATTCTTTTATCTAAAGCTGAGGCCCCAGAATCAGTGGCAGGATAAATAGAATTTCAATTCAACCACTTCTATAGCCACAAAGGAAATTTAACACCTGAATTTTAGAAAGTTCAATCCCATATGTCAATATAAAAATGTCAGTCTTTGTCAATTTATAGAGAAAATAATAAGATGATTATGAATGAAAAGTTCATAAGCAAAGAATTAAATTGATGATGCCAACTGAGGTTATGTTTAACAGATGGACACCAGTTTCAAAAAACTCTCTTGAATATGTAATTGGGTTTAATGTTGAGTGATAAGGAATATAATGATTACTTATGTCTAAAAGATGTAAGTAAATGTCAAATAATATTAATTGAATGAAAGAAAAAAGACAAAATTGAGAGAAAAAATATATTCTTTGTTCAAAATGCCATACATAGAAAATAGTGAATAATATCACATCTGAGAGCCCCTGGTAAATTATAAATGCTATTCAAACAAATGTATTATTATGCAAATGCAAAATCTGTTACAATACTTTGAAAATTAATAATTTTTTCTATGCTCAGATTTAATAAAGTAAAAAGGAGGTGCATAAAGAATGTGGATACTTAGGAATAAAATGTGAGTGAAACAAGGTTTGTTTTCAATTATCTATCCCTAATCTCTCCTTTTAGCCCATTCATTGCCAACTCTTTCTTTTCTTTTCTTTTTTCTTTTTTTGATGTTATTTCAACTCCTCAACTTCAACAACAGACCTTTAAACTCTAGTCTCCTGTGGTTCTGAGAATATCTTCAGCATCCTCTGAAGTTAGATGCAAGTCACCTTGGGACAGCTGGATTTCTGCCTGTCACTAATCATAATAATCATTATATCCTTCCAAAAATATGGGCTTCTTTTTATATAAATCATGCTAAAGGGCAGGAGCAGTTTTTAAAGTAATTGGTTTTCCAAGTAAAATCATAGTCTCCTAAGCTAAAAAGTCACAATATTGAAAATCATCCTGTCGAAATAGTCCTGGGCTCTAGACAAATTGGTATTTATAGTTCTAACAAATGTTAATTGAAATCAGCATTAGAAACATCAGTGGATCAATGAACTATGCATTTGTAAGCTATCCCTTTACAATAGATAGAGAAACTGAGCAGCCATATTCAATATCACACCAATTTTGTAAATCATTTTCTTAGAGGACGATATGAAATTGTAACAGAATCACAGCATTGAAAGGAAATTTAGTGATTTAATAATTAGGCTAAGAGAGGGAGTGGATGACTTTGGTTCTCAGTTAGCTTCTTGTGTCTCCTGCCAAAGTTTCTCTATGCTGATAAGATCAAATATTAATATATATTCTTGTTCCTCTTCCCTTTTTTTTAAACAAAAGATTACACATTATACACATTCTTCTGAATCTTGTTGTTCTCATTTAACAATGTATCTTGGGTATCTTTCCCTGTTAGTAATGGAGAGTCTCCTCTTTCTTTTGTACAGTGGTATAGTATTCTACAGTATAGATGTACCAAAACTTATTTAACCAATCTCCTATTGGGTTGCTCCCAACTTCTCACAACACAAACAATTCAACAATGAATATCATTTTACACATGTCATTTCACATATGAAGGATGAAAATTTTGGAAATGGGATCCATCCAAAGGTATGTGCATTTGACATATATTGTGATATATATTCTTATGCCAGCCCCCATTTTAGAAACTTAGAAAACTGCAGCCCAGAAAGACCAAATTTCCCACTTAGTTCACCCAGCTAGTGAGTGGATATGTGGCTCTAACACCTAAGTCTCCTAAATCCTACAGCGCTGTTCCTATTTACCTGAATACTTCTGAATATGAAGTTGGACAGAGCTGACCTCCAGGAATCCCACTGGGAGATTCCTGAAACGTCTCAATAAATGACCAGTTTAGAGAAACCAAACACATTTCCTAGTCTGCAAATCCTAACCCAGTTGCAGTATCTGAGTGAATCCCACCAGAAGTAAAAAAAAAAAAAAAAAAAAAAAAGGAGGAAGTATATTTGAGTAGAGGTGTGAAAAAAGAAAAATAAAGCAGAGCAGGAGCAATAACATAAAAGTCACCTTGTGCTATGAAACATATTGGCTGTATTAGTGTGTGGCTTCAAAAATAGCAACCTCATTAACAAATGCAGTAGTAATTTGCATTTTCAGACATTTAGGAACCTACTTGGTTTAATACAGTCTCCATCTCTTGCCATTCAAGTTGGTTTTACCATCATCCTTTAAACTGTAGCTCACAAAAATTTAAGCCAGTAGATACGTTTTAGAAACTGTAAAACTCCATATGTGCAGATCATTAACAGGCTTATTTGTTTGTTTTATCTGCCTCTCAGTCTGGCCTCTTAATCCTTGACTGCTTTTAAACAGCTCATCAAGAATCAGCCCCCTTGATGATTGGTAGTTTAGCTAACAGACAAAACAAGCCATAAAACATCTAACCTTCTGCCACATCCAAATATCTTTGCTTATCTGGTTCTGCTCAAGTCCAAAGCTAAGGGTACAAGTATGCATTTTTCTCTGGTCAAACAGAATTGGAAATAAATCCTGAGTGTTTTACACAAAGAAGGCATTTAGTAAATGCTGGCTGATAAGATCTTTAAAGGAATTAAAGCAATTAAAAATAACCATACACATCATTACTAGTAACCAACATTTATTTTTTTTAAATGGGGCACTGTCAGCGGCAACCACCTGTTTTAGAATCACAGAAAATAGGAAAAAGGAAGGCAAGGGAATTGACTTTCATTGACTGCCTACTGCTTGTGGTTTGCAAGACTCAAGATTCTTTAAATTAAAATGCAGCTGATAAAGTTTCAATAGAAGTAGATGCCCCAAATCCATCTGAGCCTCCAGCTCACCCCCAATAAGCCTTTGAACTTGAGAAGATTGGGATGCAGGGAGGCAGAGAAGCAATGAGAGTCATGGTTTAAGGTGGAGAGGAGGTCCTATGCAAGGAGTTCCACAGCAGCATCTGTTTGTCTACAGATCAAATGCTTGAGGAGTGAAGTTGCCTTGTGCAAACAAAACAATAAGCAACAATCTAAAGCACTTGACTTTTGCAAGTGAAATACAAATATCTATAAAGCTAACACAATGGATTTTTTTTAGCATAGTAATAGGAAAATAATTCAGAAAACAATGCCCTTTCTTCCTTACCCACTACACCATTCATACAGCCAAGCTATACTTTGAGGGTTATGACTTCGGTGAGAATTCTGTAGCTAATTTCACTTTCTCCAGGTTTTAGATCTCCAAAATGTCTGGCTTAAATATTATGCATGTTCTAGTTTGGATAATTAATTCAACTAGCTGTGATTCCTCACTTTATTGAACAGAGGGTGAAGGAAAATGTAAAATTTAACACATATACAAAAGGTGTTAATTTCTTAAGGTATCAACCAGCCAAAGAAAAGCAAATAGTTGCCTGCACTCTTTGTGTGTAGCATCAAGATGTGAGACATTTTCATATGTGATCCATGGAATTTTTCCTATTACTTTATAGTCACATAAACTTCCACACCTTTCACATGAATAACTTAAAAATTGCCTTGTAGAGTTTTGTTCCTTTAAATAGCTAAGTAATGTAGACAATTCCTCATTATACAAACATTGGTTTTTAGGTGTGTCGGTTACATAAGGTCTCTGTTCTTATTTGTCTCCTTCATTTCAGTCATTTCACTGAACTCCAACAAAAAGCAGATTTCACAAAAGAGACAGAGTTTAGTCCAATTTACATAAAAAATTAATAAAAATGAAAACTATGTCTATATTTATGCATATGTATGCAAATATAAGAGAACCATCTGGAAGAATACACTCCAAACCTTACCAGTGGACTCTTCTGTTAAAAGAAGTGTGATAATTGGAAGGGGAGATGCTTTCATTTTTCCTCAATGTACTTCAGCCATTGTTTGTATTTTTTAAAAGTGAGAAAGTATTTATGTATTACCTGTAAGAAATGATCTAAAATAAAACTTATTATTTGATTAAATTCCACCTGTAAAATAAAGTTTGGGTTTACACTGCAAACTAAATACTGCATTGTACTCCCCTAAAAGCTGTAACTTCCCAGAAAAAAAACTTTTTTTTATTTTTTTTTTTTTGCATGTAGAGATATCATTTGTGTCAAGGGAAAGAGTCCATGAAAAGAGTCTATTTGAATAAATGTTTGGAAAAGTTCAGCTGCTATAAACATTAGCTGCTTTTGTCACTTGTATTTTCCTGTAGTGAAACAGGAATATTATCCATCTTAAGTAGTTTTCACTTGTCTCTTGCTTTTACATAGTAGAGGTTCTGTACAATCAATTTCAATCAAGTTTGTTCCCTTGTCCTTTTGGATTCTTTCAAAGAATGTTCTTTATCAAAGCCAATATCTTTGTGCTATTAACCTTTGAACATCCCTTTACCAGAGCCAAACATCAGATTGAATTCTGATCACTCACCCTCAACCTACCACGTCTCTCTTATTGCGTATCCTGGTTCTTTCCCAAGCTTTTCAAGCAGCTACCCTGAAGTCAAACACTGGCAAGTCTACTCAAACTATTCCAAGCAAACAAGTATTTAATAGCATTTCCTTGTATTTGATCAGGAAATCCACTTATTCTTCTCCCCTGAGAACAAGTTAAATTGAAAAATCCTGTAGGCTACCATCTAATTCAATTTGGCTAGGATTCACTGAGTCTTGTTATGGTTAAGACACTCTAATAGATACAGTGGCATTTACCATGACAAGATAACATTCCTGTCCTCAAGCAGTTTACAGCCTAGCAAAACAAAATCATCATCCCTCAACCCCTATTCATCCTGTATTAAAGTCTAGAATCTTTGAAGAGTTTTTCTTTTTTTTTTTCAATTGTGGTAAAACATACATAACATAAAATTTACCATTTTAACTATTTTTAAGAGTACAATTCAATGGCATTAAACACATTCACAATACTGTGAAACTATCACCACTATCCATTCTCAGAACTTTTTCATCATTCCAAACAGAAACTCTGTACCCATTAAACAAAAACTTCCCATTTTCTCTACCCTCGGCCCCTGGTTACTTCTATTCTACTGTCTCTATGAAATTATATATTTTAGGTGCTTCATGTAAGTGGAATTATATAATATTTGTCCTTTTGTTCCTGGCTTCTTTTATTTAGCATAGTTTTCAAGGTTTAATTATTTTGTAGCATATATCATAATTTTATTTCTTAAGGCCAAGTAATATTTCATTGTATGGATATACCACATTTTGTTCTGCCATTCATTTGTTAGTGGACACTTGAGTGTCCTTTTGACTGAAGATTTTTTATTAAGTAAATCTCTCTTTGTCAGATTTCTATAAACTCTGTATTTGGTTCAGTTAGAAAGACCACGATCAGTCTTTTTTTCAAGTCTCCTCAGTCTCTCTGGTACACTACAACACTAGATAGAATGAAAAGCAAGTCAGAAGAATAAAACCATGTGCAGGACAAGTCTCTGTCTTATCAGGGCACAACTTCTTCTGCTAGTACTGACACTTTCACCTTCCAAACACACACACACACACACACACACACACACACACTATAAGTTCATGTCCAGAGGAAGTCATGTCAGGCTTTGTTTTATAATTGAAGAAGGAATGTGTTTTCCACTGAGCTATTAGGCCAGAAAAAGCTGCAGAGGAAGGTGAAGAGGATGATATGCTATTTCTCTCTGAGCCTCCTGGGTTTGACCCCTATTTCTAGGAGACTGAGGATTATAACATAAAATAGTGTTTATAGGTTTTTCTTTGAGATTTTCAAGATAAGCAGAGTTGCTTTAAGGCCCAAATGACTGTATGCCTCAGAGCTGGGAAGGCCTTCTCACCTCTGAAAAAATCTAGCATTTTGGACACTCTGGAGACAATCCTCAGGGTAGACAGAGCCGTCCTCCTGATAGGCCATGGTAGAATGGCCTTCTCCCGTCTCCTGGCAACTTTGTGGGCCAGAGAGAGCTAGAGCAAGAGCAGGAGAGAAGGGCATATGTGGCAGGGTGCCAACAGGTGAGGCATCTTTGGGGGAATTATTGGTAAACACTTTAAGGAGAAATAAGATTCTGCTATTATGTGCAGGCACCATCTGATACTATGATGTCTTTGGTACAAATAGAACTGCCTGTAGCTCTATTTTAATCACGATTCTGGCATTTAAACGTCAAATTCTGCGCCTATGTGAATCTGGGTACATGTTTATAGAAACCTCTTGAGATAGTTATGGGTCCCAATGTCAGCAATATAAAGGCCATTATTTTTCAGAGTCCTACACTAAATCTGCTCTAAATGACAATATAGTGACCAATTCTTAATGTTATTTTACACATGAAAAATAGTGGACATGCTAAAAATGGTATCAGCATCAACATAAGTTATTAGAGCATGATAAATAATGATTTACAAACTTAAAAGATGGTAACTTGGGGCTCTTTGAAGACATGATATTAAAGAAACAGTTAACCTGTTCTAGCAAGAGACATACTATATATTTCAAATATAAGATGAAGTATATTCTCAAACTATTTCTTACTAAAAGGGAATGACTTTATATACAAGTCTAGACAATAGTTCATAAGATAGGACATTCTATTATTATACCTTAGTTGTTTAAAAAAGACATAATTTGTAAGGGCAGGCAGGGTCACGTTGTGATAACTAATTAGCACCAAAGTTCCTGGTGGCTTAACACACTTGTTATTTCTTGTTCACACTGCATGTCCCTCATAGGCTGGCAGATCTCAATTTTACGTGGTCACTCAGGAATCCAGGACAATAGAGGCTCTGCCACCTTGTAATTGCACCATGTGGAATGTGTGGCCTGTCAACAATGGTACTAGAAACCTGCACATAGACTTTTCCCTACCTTCACTCCCCTGCTGAATTGGCCAGAACTCCTCACTGGATTTCATCTAATTGCAAGAGGGCGGAGAAATGTAGGAAAAGAAATGTAATATTTGCTGAACATGACAGTCTCTGCCATAACACATCAGCCTGACATTATCTAGGTCAATGTTAGTTTGGAATGAGTAATAGAGGTCAGCTGACAAGAATGGTTTTTAAAAGGTGGAATACTGAATTTAACACAGATTTGTTTAGATGTTTTTAGAAAACAAACTTTTTAAAGATCACTTAAAAAGCAACACAAGTGGTTACATTTTACTCATCTCAACTATACACTGAGAATAAATTTTAAAAATAACTTTCTTAATGTTATACAAATGAGTACTTACAGTCTGAGATAGTGTCCATTGTTAGCATCAGACATGGATTCAGAAAGATGGTATCTTCAATAACTAAGGCAGATGTGAAAGTGTTGTACTCTATAAAAATATGAGCCTAGAAAAAAAGCAATAGTTCTAAATTAATCTTATTTTATATGTGTATTTTTAAATTTATAGTATAACAAATTAATAATTAAACGTCAAAACTAAAGAATTGATCATTTAATCAATACTCTTAAAGTTGATATACTCTGGCCTTAAAAATCTTTTAAAATTCCTTTCATATTTTAAATGATAAATACTGCCTTAAATTTGTACTTGTATAGTTTATAAAATAATCATAGAGATTATAAAAGAGATTTCTAATAAATTTATTTAAGATAGCCACAATATGTATTTAAGGATGCCAGCATCTGCTTAACTTCACCTGCAGAAGTTATAAAATGAGCTTATATTCTGAGCCACACAACCTAGTATTGACTATACAATGTCTGAAATTATTGGCCCCCTGCTGCACGTTAGATTTGTAAATCCTGTCTCCTCAAATATCTGTAAATGGGCTGGAGTCAGGTTTGATCCAGTTCAATCATCTTCTTATTCCAGCAGCCCTAGCACTAGCACTGTCCTGGGTACAGAACAGGTCCTATTCTATTAATATTTCTAAAGTATTACAGTGGTTGCTCCTGACATTTTGACAAAAGCAGCAACGCACTCAGCCTCAGCCATTTTGGATAATGAATGAATTTCTAAACAAGTAGTTAAATTAATTGCCAAGTAATTTGGAAATGCCAAAGTGGCACATATTTTTATTATCCTCATTATCCATTTCTTCAACCTTCTCATCCCACATTTATCTTAACATATTTTGCTTGTTTCAAATATTCACCCTCCTGAGTAATTTTTCTTAGAAGGTCAAAGAAAAAAAAATGAATATTTACAGCAGTGACCAAGCAAGTTTTTGGTTTTTCAAATGTGAGGTACAGAAAAAGATCAAAGTATGTTTAAAAGCAAAATAAAATCACATTCAATGTAAGTCATCTTATTAACATGAATACAAAATTTTTTCCAATTATCAATATTTTCTCAACTTACCCATAGATCAATTGTTGGTTCATTTGAATAATTTGAGATATATTTCCTTAGAAACTGTAATATCAAAGGACATCTCCAAAAGAAAGAGAGAGAATACTGCTTTAAAAATACCACATGTGCTAACTACTGCTATAAACTTTATAGGGTAATCTGTGGGTTTATGCCCATGCTAACCTAAGGAAGGTAAAAGAATTCTGTTAGAATTTTAGTCATTAGGAAAGCACATGGGGGTGATGCAACCACAAGACAAAGAATGCCAGATTGTCAGCAAACCACCAGAAGCTAAGAGATAGAGTCATGGCACAAATTCTCTTTCACAGCCCTCAGTGAACCAGTCGTGCTAACTCCTTGATTTCACAGTTTCAGCCTCTAGAACTGTGAGAAAATAAGTTTCTGTTGTTCTAAGTCACTATGTGGTACTTTGTTACTGCTGCCCTAGCAAACTAATACAAAGTGAAAGATAACTAAACAGAAATACAGATGGTAGATAAGTAGGTAGGTAGGTAGATTATAGATGATAGATAGATAGATAGATAGATAGATAGATAGATAGATAGATAGATAGACAGACAGATCTAAGTCGTGCTAAACAAAGAAGAAAACAGGAGAGATGAAGTTGAGGCCTTGTTCTTATACATAAGAATAAACGCTAAGGATGTAAGGTTTGCTATGAGCTGTGGAGTTAATTGGCTATTTGCAAAGTCTGTCAACGGTTACCTGCTCTGACTTGCATTAAATAGCAGGAAAACCATAGTGGCCCCAGGTACAAAAAGACATGCTATGTGATGCTATTCTACCAAGAGTACCTGTTTGGTGGTCCAGAAATCAGTTCCACTGGCTGTGCAGAGTGGCAATTACTGGCTGAGTGTGAGAACAGCAAACAATTTCTATTTTCTCAACACTATTAGGAACTTATTACAAAAAAACATACTGAATTGAGCTGTCCTCAGTTTTGGTTGCTGGTGGAACTGAGCATTTAGGTGCTGCCCTTCGGTATGTGCTAGTGAGCAGAACCAGCAAATACTGATGTAGCAGTGGGAAGGGAGTGGTTATGAGGATGCAAACTTGCTCTTTCCAAGTAGGTTGGCTATCATAAAACTTGGACCTTTTTAGACCAGCATTTTCTGGGTTTGGGATTGTTGCTCTCTTATTGTAGGGAAACAGGTGGTGCTGGCAATCCATCCTTTATTTGTCTAGCTTTTAGAAAGCTCTGGGAGCTTTTCACAATTTCTAGAGAATTTGGTTGTATCTGCCTCAGGCAGAGAACTAACTTACTTTGGGAAATTAAATAGAGAAAGATAATTCAGGGTATCTGACACAAGTTTTCCACCTAATTTAAGTACTAGAATCCCTAACAATGTGGACTGAAAATGTCCCAAATCTCATTTATTTCTAAAAATTTCTCGTTCTAATATAACTTTTGTCCAGATTCTAATTTTTCATTCTGTCTCCGTGTTCATAAAGCCAATCCTACCTTTGAGTCTGGGTTGGGGTTTTCTAAATATTTGACTTGGGCCCTTTCAAAGCATTTGCATCTTTGATTCATTCTGCTTCGGCATTCTCTGCATAGGACCCCTCACCTTTAGGGCACCAAGCTCTAGCCCTCTTATTGGAGTCCCAGCTGGCCTTACCCTGCCTTTTGTGTAAGTATGTAAAAATGTAACTAACAGAACCATTAAAACATTTCTCTACCCCCTAGTCCTTCCCTACTTTGGAAAAGAGGTATGTTTCCACAGATTTCTGTTTGTGATAATATGTAATCCAAGATATTGCTACTCAGAGGGTAGTCCATGGACCAGAACATTGACATCATCTTAGAGCTTGTGAGAAATTCAGGAACTCAAGCCCACCTCAGACCTACTGAAACAGAATAGGCATTTTAACCTGATTCCCAGGTGAGGCATATGTACATTAAACTTAAGAAACACTAGTCTGAATAATTTTAAAACCCTCACATACAAAGCATCTAGAGGTATTTATAACAAAATTCCACTTAAATGAATGACTGAGGAACCAAAAATAAGAGAAAACCCCCAAAATGAATAGGAAAACTGAAAAACTGAAATGAAATAAAAGGTGAGATGGTAAATGGGAGCTTGACACCAGGAAGAGGAGGGCTGAGAGGATGGTAAGAGAAGGATTTGCATATTAACAGCCATGAGCTTTGGCCTGGGCAAGGGAGGGTGGTGGAACAGACTCCACACAAGGCCTAGAATCTTCAAAGGGACCTGCCCTCAGGAAATAGTGGATTAGGAAGAGATCCTCATACCATCTAAACAAAGGACAAATATATTTGTTGAAGTAACATACAGAACTCTAGGAAATGAATGCCATAACATATATGCTACCTATATACATTAGCAACAGATCACAAATCTGAAGGAAAAAAACAGGGAAGACAAAGATAAATGTGAAGAAATGATCAAGGGTGAAACCAGAATAAAAAGAGAGATGCAAACCATAAAAGTGAGGTTAAGTAAAATGGAAGAGAGAATGAGAAGGTTCTTTTAAGAGATTGAAAGGAGAGAATGAAGAGAACAAGAGAGAGGCAATATTGACAGAGATAATAACTGTGAACTCAGTAAAAGATGAAATCTTAGTTTCAGGAATTACAAATGAGTCCCATGCAGAATTAATATGGATTTGGCTGTATTAATCATCTCTCATGGTGAAATTACAAGAAACCAAAGACAAAAAGTGAAAAGGCAAAAGTAGTTCTGGTTTCCAAAAAGATGACAGCTAGATAAAGCAGGGTTCACCTTTTCCATAACCATGTTAAAATTACAGCCACATATAACCAACAACTTAAAGAACCACCTGAAGCCTAGCTGATCATAACACATATATCTGAGGTTATAAAGAAAAAGCCACATCAAATTTGGTAGGAGGGATCCAGACACGAAGGGACCTGGTCCCGCACCCACAAGCCGCGGTTGAGCAGCAGGAGGGAGAACACAGTTGCAGGGTCAACCCCTGAAGGAACAAGGGGCCCTAGCCCCACACAGGGTCTCCCTAGACAAGGGCTCCAGTCCCGGGAAGGAGTTCCCACAAAATCTGACTCTAAAAACCAATGGAGTTCTGGATGTCTGGGTGAAATGGAAAAAAACCTGAAACCCCAGACATCCCTGTTAGTGAGCCAAGCACAGAATCACTCACTCACAGACACTCACCCTGGACTTCGGCAGAGGGTCGTCAGCTCGGTGGAGGGCCAACAGCTCAGGAGGCACAAGTGACATATGGAAAGAGTTGAGTGGTTCCAGGGCAAGGGCTATAGGGACAGCCGCTATTGCTTCTCCGTCGGGGGACTCAGGAGCAGTTTACAGATGGACGCCATCTTGCTTGTGTTGAACCCTCCCCTGCACAGCCAATTCTGAAGCCACATTGGCCAGGTGAGATCAGCCATCTCCACCCCATGTCTCCCTGGGGCCACACTCCACCCAGTTCACAAATTTTCTGTGGAAGCCCATTGGCTGGCAGGCAGCCAGCCCCACCCTGTGGCTTCCCTGGGCCGCATATCTATTTGCAGGGAATAGCCCTCAGCTCATGTGGCCCACATGCAGACCACACATTTCAGGGGTGACTTTTGGTAGCAAGCCACTGGTGCCAGCCTGAGCTGTAGTATCTTTTGGGCAGATCACAGGGGTCTAAGGACCTGAGGAAAACAATGGCTGGCTTTGCTGCGATCTAAGACTTTTATAGGAAGCTTCATATTCAGCACTGGCATGAAACCTAACTCTGCATTGACCAGGTGAAATTTATTTGCTTTACCCCAGTGACTCCCTGGGTCCCTGCCCCACCCAACTTAAATACCACTCAAAGGCTCTTCCACCTGCAGAGTCATACAGGCAGCTGGCAGGCAGCTCCAGGCCTTGAAGTGCACTGGTCCTTTTGCTAAGCTGCCCAAGGTCTGGTACTGAGGGTAACCAACCTTGGCTTATAGCATGGTCTTTCCCTACTTGCCTCCGGATCCAGCATAGGTAACAACCATCTGCAGATCACTTTGTAGCTCCTACCACGTAGCCCCAAGCAGTCAAAGGCAAGAGTTGAACTTGGCCTAGACAGGAGCCCTTCCAAGGGACCACAGAACCAATACATCTGAAGACTGGCACCAGATCACAACAGAGCACCACCTGATTAGCCCTATAAGTGGCACACCCAAAGAGTAGCCTCCACTGGTATATGAGAGTGCTGAAACAAATCCCACATGGCGGGGTCAGCCCCCACACAGCATCTCATACCCTGTGTGTGTGACCAATCCCCACAGGCAGTCAGCCCAAGAGTCAGTCCCATTCACTGACATGCTAACAGCAATCAAGGCTTAGCTACAACAGGAGAACACACACAACCATATAAGGAATACCCCCAGAGCTCCTGGCACAGGGATCAGGGAGACTGCACACAGGACACCTGTTACATAAAGTTACCTGGGCCAAGGCTGCAAGATGTAACAAATCTTCCTAATACATAGAAATGAACACAGAGAGGCAAATAAAATGAGAAAGCAAAGAAACATGCTGAAAATAAAACAGCAGGAGAAAACTCCAGAAGAAAATACTAAACAAAATGGAGGCAAGCAATCTACCAGAGACAGAGTTCAAAACACTGGTTATAAGGATGCTCATACTTAGGTTCATACTTAGGGGGAGAATAGATTATCTCAGTGACGGTTTCAACAGAGAGAAAATAAGTATGAAAAAGGACATAGAAACCATAAAAGGAAACAGAAATGAAGAGTACAATAAACTGAATGAATAATGCACTAAAAGGAATCCATAGTAGATTAGATGAAGCCAAGGACCGAATTGATGAGTTGGAAGATGAGGTAACAGAAAACAACCAATCAGAACAGCAAAAAGAAAAAAAGAATTTTTTTTAAAAAAAGGGGAAATTTTAAGAGATCTCTGGAACAACATAAAACGTACCAACATCTGCATCACTGAGGTACCAGTAGGAGAAGAGTAAGAGCAAAGGATTGAGAGCCTATTTGAAGAAATAATGACAGAAAACTTCCCTAAGCTGGTGAAGGAAATAGACATACAAGTCCAGAAAGGGCAGAGAGTTCCAAACAAGATAAACGCAAACAGAAGCACACCAAAACACATCATCATTAACCTGCCAGAGGTTGGAGACAAAGAGAGAATACTAAAGGCAGCAAGAGAAAGGCAGCTAGTTATTTACAAGGGTACTCCCATAAGAATGTCAGCTTACTTTTCAACAGAAATTTTACAGGCCAGAAAGATTGGCACAGGATATTCCAAGTGATGAAAAACGAGAGCCTACAACCAAGACTGCCCAGCAAGGCTATCAGTTAAAATTGAAGGTGAGACAATGAGCTTCCCAGACAGGAAAAAGCTAAAGGAATTCATCATCAACAAGCCAGAATTATAAGAAATGTTAAGGAGACTTCTGTAAAGAGAAGTAGGTAGAAAAACCACGAATACAAATAATTAAATGGCAATAACTATGTATCTATCAATAATCACTATAAATGTAAATGGATTAAATTCTCCATTCAAAAGACATAGGGTAGCTAAATGGATAAGAAAACAAGACCCATACATATGCTGTCTACAAAAGACCTACCTCAGATCAAATGATACACAGAAACTGAAAGTAAAAGGATGGAAAAGATATTTCATGCAAATGGAAATGAAAAAAAATCTGGGGTAGCAATACGTATATCAGAAAAAATAAACTTTAAAACAAAGGCTATAATAAGAGACAAAGAAAGGTATTACATAATGATAAAGGGATCAACATAGCAAGAAGACATAACCCTAAGAAACACATATGCCGCCAACACAGGAGCACCTACATACATAAAGCAATTATTGACCGAAATAAAGGGAGAGAGTTGGACAGTAATACACTCATATTGAGAGACTTTAATACCCCATTGACACCAATGGACAGATCTTCCAGACAGAAAATCAATAAGAAAACAGCAGCCTTAAATGACACATTAGACAAGATGGATTTAATTGATATTTTTAGAGTAATTTGCTCCAGAGCAGCAGAATATAAATTCTTCTCAAGTGCACATGGAACATTTTCCAGGACAGACCATATGTTAGGTCACAAAACAAGTCTCAATACATTTAAGAAAACTGAAATCATATCAAGGGTCTTCTCTAACCACAGTGGTATGAAACTAGAAATTAATTACAAGAAAAAAACTGAAAAATACACAAACATGTAGAGGCTAAATGATATGGTACTAAAAAATGAATAGGTTAACAATGAAATCAAGGAAGAAATCAAAAGATACTGTGAGACAAATGAAAATGAAAATACGACTCAAAATCTATAGAACATAGAAAAAGTAGTCTTAAGATGGAAATTCACAGCAATAAAGGCCTAGCTCAAGGTAAAGCTCAAATAATCTAACCTTACACTAAAAGAACTAAAAAGAGAACAGAAAAAAAAAACGTGAGTAGAAGGAAGGAAATAATAAAAAATCAGAGCAGAAATAAACAAACGAGAATCTAGAAAAACAATCCAAAACATCAATGAAACCAAGAACTGGTTCTTTGAAAGGATAAACGAAATTGATAAACCTTTAACCAGACTCATCAAGAAAAGAGAGGACCTAAATAAATAAAAGCATAAAGGAAAGAGAAGTGACTACAGACTTCACAGAAATCTTATAAGGATTATAAGAAAACACAACAAGCAATTATATGCCAACAAATTAGACAATCTGGAAGGAATGGATATATTCCTAGAAACATACAATCTCCTAATACTGAGTCAAGAAAAACAAACAATCTAAACTGACTGATTACCACCAACAAAATGAATCAGTAATTTAAAAACTTCCAGATGGCTTCATAGGTGAATTTTACCAAACATTCAAAGAATTGACACCTATCCTTCCCAAACTTTTCCAAAATATTCAAGAGGAGAGAAGGCTCCCTAACTTCTTTTTATGAAGCCACCAATACCCTGATTCCAAAACCAGACAAAGACAGTACAAAAAAAGAAAACTATAGGCCAATCTCTCTGTGAACATTGATACAAAAGTCCTCAACAAAATGTTAGTGAACTGAATTCAGCAATACATTAAAAATATTATACACCATGATCAAGTTGGACTTATTCCTAAGATGCAAGGTTAGTTTAACATCTGCAAATCAATTAATATGATACACCACATTAACATATTGAAAGATAAAAATCATATGATCATATCAATAGATACAGAAAAAGTGTTAGACAAAATCCAGCATCCTTTTATGACAAAAACTCTCAGCAAAGTGGAAATAGAGGGAACATAACTCAATATAATAAAGGTCATATATGACAAGCTTACAGCTAACATTATGCTCAACAGGGAAAGGCTGAAAGCATTTTTCTTAAGATCAAGAATAAGACAATGCCCACTTCCACCACTTCTATTCAACATAGTATTGGAAGTCCTAGCTCCAGCAATCAGAAAGAGAAATAAAAAGAATCCAAATTGGGAAGGAAGAAGTAAAACTGTCATTATCTGTAGATGACATAATACTATATAGAGAATGCTAAAGATGCCACAAAAAAACTGTTAGAAATGATAAATGAATTCAGTAAAGTAGCAGGATACAAAATTAATATTCAGAAGTTAGTGGCATTTTTATACACCAATGATGAACTTTCAGAAAGAAAAATTAAGAAAATAATCCCATTTGCAATTGCATCAAAAACAATAAAATACCTAGGAATCAAATTAACCAAGGAGGTAAAAGCCCTGTTCTCAGAAAATTGTAAGTCATTGAAAAAAGAAATTGAAGAAGATACAAATAAATGAATGCATATACCGTGCTCACAGGTAGGAAGAATCAACATTATTAAAATGGCCATATTACCCAAAGTAATCTATAGATTCAGTACAATCCCTATCAAAATACCAATGACATTTTTCAGAGAACTAGAACAAATAATTCAAAAATTTATATAGAATCATAAGATCCCAAATAGCCACAGCAATCTTGAGAAAGAAAAACAAAGTTGGAGGTATCACACTACCTGATATCAAACTATACTACAAAGCTATAGTAATCAAAACAGCATACTACTGGCATAAAAACTAACACACAAGTCAATAGAACAGAACAGAGAGCCCAGAAATAAATCCATGCTGATGTCATTTAATCTGTGACAAAGGAAGCAAGAACATATAATGGGGTAAAGACAGT
Organism: Eidolon dupreanum; assembly: GCA_028627145.1. Lineage (NCBI taxonomy): Eukaryota > Metazoa > Chordata > Mammalia > Chiroptera > Pteropodidae > Eidolon > Eidolon dupreanum. Next base: position 36,807,669 of record CM053501.1, read on the forward strand.
CTCTTCAACAAATGGTGCTGGGAAAACTGGACAGGTACATGAAAAAACTTAAACTGGACCACCTTCTTACACCATATACAAGAATAAATTCAAAATGGATTAAAGACTTAAACACAAGACCCAAAACCATAAAATTCTAGAAGAAAACATAGGCAGTAAACTCTCCGATACTGCTATAAGTAATTTTTTTCTGATATGTTTCCTCAGACAAGGGAAACAATTAAAAAATAAACAAATGGGAGTACATCAAACTAAAAATGTTTTTCACAGGGAAGGAAACTATGAACAAAACAAAAACACAACCTACTGAATAGGAGAAGATATTGCCTATGATACACCTAACAAGGGGATAATATCCAAAATTTATAAAGAACTCAACTCAACAACAACAAAAAACAACAATCCAATTAAAAAATGAGCAGAAGACCTAAACAGATATTTCTCCAAAGAGGACATACAGATAGTCAATAGACATGTGAAAAGATATTCGAGGTCACTAATTATCAGAGAAATGCAAATTAAAACCACAATGAGATATCATCTCATACCTGTCAAATCGGCTATCATCAATAAATCAAAAAACAACAAAAGTCGATAAGGATGTGTTGAAAAGGGAAACCTTGTTCAGTGTTGGTAAAATTGCAAATTGGTATAGCCACTCTGCAAAACAGCTTGGAGTTTCCTTAAAAATTAAAAATACAACTACCTTTTGTCCCAGCAATTGCACTGCTAGGTATTTATCCAAAGAAAACCAAAACACTAGTTTTGCACCCCTATGTTCATGGCAGCACTATTCACAATAGCCAAGATATGAAAGCAACCTAAGTGTCCATAGACAGACAACTGGAGAAAGAAATTATGGTACATATGTACAATGGAAGATTACTCAGTTATTAAAAAAAAAAAGAAATCTTACCATTTGCAACAACAAATGTTGTTGACCTAGAGGGTATAATGCTGAGTGAAATGTCAGAGAAAGATAATTAGATATGATTTCATTTATATGCAGAATCTAAGGAACAAAATAAAAGAACAAATTAAATGAAAACAGATACAGAGAACAAACTGGTGATTGCCAGAGAGGGGAACTGGGAGCTTGGCTGAAAAAAGTGAAGGGATGAAGAAGTACAAATTAGTTTCAAAATAGTCATGGGGAATTAGAGTATAGAATAGGGTGTATAGTCAATATTATTTTAATGATCGTGTGTAGTGGCAAATGGGTGCTAGAGTAATTGGGGGGATCATTTCATGGATTGTATAAATGTCTGATGGTTTTAAATTCAAAATTTTTTTAAAAAACTGAAAAGGCCAGAGTAAAATAATCAATAACTTATGAAAGGACACTAATTAGACTGACAACAGACTTTTCAACAATAATGTTAGAAGAAAATAATTCAATAAATACTCAAAGTACAAAAGGAAAAGAGCCATTATTCCAAAATTTTAAATGCAGCCAAACCATCTTTAAAGAATGAGGGTAATAGAAAGAACTTTCAGACAAAACTGAAGGTGGAAATCTTTCCATGTTCTTCTTTATTGATGTTATAATAAAACTGTGTCTCGTAGCTTATTGAAATCAATAAAATTCTATTCCCTAAACCTATAGCCTTAAAATAAAAGGTGTCTATAATTCTCTCCCTCTGTGTACAGTATCGTCATCTATTAGAAGTCAAAAAGGCACCAGCAAATGGCTTTTGGTGAAAAAAAAATGACAATTTCTATACTGAGCAGTTTCTCTGATAGCAATCACCCCTTTGTGTATCATTATGCGAAATGGACAAGACCCTAGGTGCTGAGTCAGGAAATCTGCATTCAAGTTTTAGCCATGCCAGTAATTGGATATGTGACTTTGGACAATGTACTCTGTGTATAAAAGAAGGTAAGCGACATAGTTCATTTTTATGACTCTAATCTCCATTACTCTGCCATTCGCCCTGCACCTACTTGACTGTTGTGAATTGGCATCTACCCAGAAACCATGCAGTTATTTCACAGAACACAATCCAGAGAGTTTGACTGTCTCAAGCTATCTTTCACTGAAAGACCTCAACCTAAAATCTGACCTCTATATTGATTGGTAGGCCAGAAAGTGTTTAGAACAACTTCTCATAAGAAAAACTCCTGAAAGTTCAAATTCCAAGTCAGTTCTCTCTCCACCCACTCGCCAACCCACACCTGTACCAAAGTCACAACTTCTGGGTTTTGCCACAGATTTCAGCTTATGGAACTAACAAAGACTCTATGAGTCTGAAATTGCTATCCTCCTGGCACCACCCCCAGCAGCCTCCATTTTTCCTTCTAAACACCTCAGCACTTTCTTTGTGGTTTAAGTTACCACTCTCCTACTTCCAACAGAGAATGAAAAGATGATTTATCATCTTGCCTTTAATGACCACAGAAATATTGAATTCTTCTGGCCCAAAAGAACATTTCCCACAGGGCATCATCTTAAATCTTAATTACAAGTTTATGTATTATTCAGGCAATGCTAGAAATTTAGCTTTAGATTAGCATTATAACATTAGTCTTCATTTACTCTCCTTGATTGTCCCCTTCACTTCCAAATGATGGTCATTCCAGTCCTGTTGCTTCTTTAATTACACTTAAGTTAGAATCACCTTTTCTCTAGAGTGCCTGACTTTCTGTCAAAATGCCCGTTACTTCTCCAACAAAAGTACTTGACTCTCCCCTGGGCTCCTTGCTGACAACACTTAGGGAAGCAAATAGGTTATTTATCACCTGCCAAAATCCAGTAGAAATGATCTCTCCTAGGAAATGATCAAGTTAATATAAAGATAGTTCCCTTGTAGTACATACATGAATGCATGCACGCGCGCGCGCACACACACACACACACACACACACACACACACACACCATGCAGGTAGCGCACAGATATACTCCCTTACATACACACTTAATCAATGATTAAAATAAGGCAAAGCAACGATTTCTCACCAGTTGCTAAAAGATGCTATTGGCTTTATCTAAAAACTTAAGATCTGAATAAGAGTGGCTAATACTTAATAAAATGCAGGTAATCTGACTGCATGCCTTTGCCCTTTAGCACTGTTTCGTGTACTGCATCTTTCATTGTCTTCCCTCTACCTTTCCAAAGGGCTCTGGGCACTTTGTCGTCCATGTGCTATGAGAGCTTCGTAGATGAGTTTTTTTAATCTTCTGAAATTTAAGACACTCCTCACAGGACACAAAAAGGATGACCTAATAGCCATTATGAATTCTGTTTTGTTTTCTTTTGTTTTATTTGGTGCTAGTCCTTCAGCAGGCCAGAAAAGAGCCAAATACTTGTCAGCAAAATCATGGGAATCTATTGTTTTTAAAATGCTAAGCCAGGAATGTGCTAACGGAAGAAATATTCTTTCCTTTTTAGGGTTTTTTTTTTTCTTTATTGAGGTACAATTTATATACTGTAACATGCACATTCTTAACTGTGCAACTAGGTAAATTTTTACGTATATATACAACCTGTGTAGCTACCACCCAGATCAAGATATAGAACATTTCTGTCACTCCAGAAAATGCCCTTGTGCCTCTTCCCAGTGCTATATGCACCTCAATGGCAATGGCTACTCTGACTTTCATCACCATTGGGTTATATCAACCTGTCCTTAACTTCATGATGTGGAATCACACAGTATATGCACTTTTGTGCCTGGTTTCACTTGTTCAGCAGAATGTTTTTAAAATTTATCCATGCTACTATATACATTATTTTTTTCTTTTTATTATTACATAATATTATTCCATTTTATGAATATACTGCAATCTGTTTTTGCAAAACCAAATTATAGTTTATTGTTGTTGGACATTTGTACAATTTCCAGTTTGGGACCATAATGACTAAAGCTGTAAACAACAATCTTTTATATGCCATTTGGTGAACATATGCACTAATTTGACTTGGATATTTACCTGGAAGTTGAATTACTGGGTTATAAACTAGGAGTATGTCTAACTTTAAAAGATACCAAAAAATAGTTTTCCAAAGTGGTTGAATCAATTTACACTTCCATTAGCAGCTCCAGTTGCTCTATAATATCACCAACACTTTGAGAATTTTAATTTTAGCCATTCTACTGGATTTGTTTTATTCTCTCATTGTGGTTTAAATTTGTTATATGTCTTAACCTTGTGTTCAATATCTATATATACTGGATATGAGTCCTGTGTCAGATCTCTCTCTCTCTCTCTCTCTCTCTCTCTCTCTCTCTCTCTATATATATATATATATATATATATATATACACACACACACACACTTGTATGTATTATGAATATCTTCCCCCAGTCTGTGGCTTGCCTACTCATTCTATTAATTATATCTTTGATGAACAGAGGTTCTTAATTTTAATGAAGTACAATTTATCTTTTTCTCTTTTCTTGTATGGCTTAGTGCTTTTTGTGTCTTGTTTAAGAAATCTTGCCTGCTCTATGGTCATTTTCTTTTGTTATATTCTAGAAGTTTTATTATTTTACTATTCACATTCAGATCTTTGATCCACCTCGAATTAATTTTTATGTATGGTATAAGATCGAATTCAAAATTAATTTTTTTTTCCAGATAGATATCATTTTCTCCAGGACCATTTATTGAAAAGTGATCTCTTCTCCACTGAATTTCAATGGCACCTTTATGGCAAACCAAGTAACTGCATATGTGCATGTCTATTTCTGGATTCTGTTTGTTCCATTGCTCTATCTGTCCATCCTTGCACCTAAATATTATTTCTATGAGGTAGGATCATCTTGTAGGCCTCTGATGAATGCAAATAATTACCTTAACATTTGCCCACTTCACATCTGACCCTCGCTGACTTTCACTATGCAGGATATTATTGCTGTCTCTTACCTCGAAATCCTCCCTTCCCTACTCAGCTTTGTGATGCTGTGGCTGAGACTCTTCAAATATTTCTCCTACGCCAACTGTCCCCTGCTACATTCTGCCAATTAAGTTCATTAGAGGGAGACTGTGAGGCTGGTAGAGGGAAAAAGACCCATGTAATGGTGGAACTGGAGAAGAGATGAGTATACTCTACCCCATCTTCCCTCCTCTGAAAAACCTTGAGACCATTTAATAAGTAAATATCCTCTTACTTCCTTTTGAGAAAACTGAAAAGACTGAATAATTGAAACAATAAATTATTTTTAAGTGAATGTGACGGAGAAGAGAAATAAAAGGATGATGAAAACAGTACTACTTTGATATTTTCAAGTAATCTAGCAATCAATTACCTACACATTTAAGATTTTATTCATTATGAAAAATAGTCAAGACTTGGCATGAATTGCTACTTCGGAAAAGCTGCTGTCAGAACTACTGTATGTACATTTTTTTTCAATAAATGTCTGCTGTAGCCTAAGAATGTGAAAGGAGATAAAAAATAAGAGAATAGAAGATACAAATCACAGGTATGTATTAATATGTACATAGTTTTTTTTTATATAAAGGGGCAACAGAATAGATGAGGCAGAAGCAATTTCAGAAGAAAACATTCCCTAGCATAAAGTCCTGAGTGTGCAGAAGTAGATAATTAAATTAAGAAAAAGCAACTCCTAGACAACAAAGAAATAAACTGATAAAGCCATTAGAAATAAAAATGAAGTTCAGAAAGGTGGCCAGTTACATACTTTCTTGTATAGAAAAGGTAGAATGGTAGAAAATAGAATTTTTTAAATTACAGATTTCTGATTTAAACACACCCTCCCCAATCATACATACAATCATACACATAAAAATTTTGTTAAAATGACAGTAAATCCATATTAATAAACATAAATCAAAGAAATAGTAAATGTAAGATGTGTTTTTATCAGAAATGTCGATGGCTTTCTGGAAGTTCAAAAACAGAATGGATCATAATGACAGATAAACCAGCACAGAGAAAAACAACTCAAAATAAGCACAGGATAAAGCTTTAGCAGAGGTAGGAGTTATTCCTCAGAAAAGCTCCAGGCTCAGAATTGGCAGGAAAAGAAGCAGGAGGAACTATGGGGCAGCATTTAAGGTAATTAAGTAACGGCTTGCCTTTGACCACTGAGCCAGGCCTGGTTTATACAGAACAGCTGTCCGCAGCACCTCCTCTCAGCCAGAACATGGTACTTTCTAAAGTGAACAAAGGGAAAGTTGTGCTTGACTAGTCTAGTCTATAACAGATGGGAGTGAAACACTGAGGTATATATCTCCTCGACTCCCCCACCTGTAAGTCATCTTCACTTGGCAATAATAGGGGGCCTTCCACAAACTATAGGGAAATCAGCCTACAAAACAGCACATACCCACTACCTCAAAGCCTAGAGCCCACAAGCCTGTACAAGGGATCAATAGTTTGGGTGAACATGCAAACATCAGTAGTCTGTTTTAATCAGTATAAAAATAAATGTACAGCTAACCAGTGATTTGAAAAAAGTCGTTAACTTGAGAGAGAGAGACCAAACTGAATAAAACTACTGAAGAAAAATTTTACTAGAGGTGTTAAAAGAAGACCTGAATAAATGGAGAGATAAACTATGCTAATGGAAAGGAAGTGAATATTGCAAACCTTTTAATTCTCTTCCAAATATATATAAAACAAGTATACTCCAAATAAAAACCCAACAAGATTTTTCACAGAACACAGGAAAAAAAAAATGGATTGCAAAATTCATAGATGGGTAAATGTACAAAAATACCTTTGTCAATTTTGAAAAAGAACAAAGAAGAAATTTCCTACCAAATATCAAAATTTACTATAAAGATTTAGTAATTAAAACAGTATGGTACTCGAAATGGATAAATAAATGGAGAATAGTTAGTTGTGAATTTAGTATATGATAAAGGTGACATTTTGAATAGAAGGGAAGGACAAATTATTAAATGAATGCTATGGGAAAATGGAGTAACTCCTTCGGAAAAAATATTAAGGTGATTTTTATATAACAACTTGTAGCATAAATTCCAGAAGCCTCAAAGATTAACATGTAATAATAAAAATAGAAAAATATTAGAAGAAAGGAGTAAATATTTTAATCACCTCAGGTGAGAATAGTCTTTCTGAGCATAGCAGGAAGTATTTAAGAACTTCCCTATATCAATTCAACCACATAAAAATTAAAATTACCTATACGAAAATAAATTCAAGAAATAAGGATAAAAGACAAAGAAGAAGCTGAGGAAAATTTTCAACACATGAGAGTAATACTCACATAAAGTATTCCTATAAACCAAAAACAAAAACAATTTAATAACCCAATATTAAAAGGAGCAAAGTACACCACAGATATATTACAGGAAAAGATGCAAATGTTTGATCAACATATATTAAGCAAAGAAATGCAAATTAAAACAATAAGATGTAACTAAAATTGAAAATGTTGATAATCTATTTTGGATCAAGTAAAAGGAAAAAATACTAAAATACTTGGCTGATGAGAGTTTTTATTGGGATTACTTCTTTTGATGGTATTGGAAAGATTAAAGTAAAAAATGTTCATATATTTTATCAGACTATTCCAGTACTTCAGGATTTATCTCATAGAAATATTTTAAAAAGAGTGAAAGAATATTGATTTCAGTGTATTTGTTAACAATGGAAAATTTAAAAGAAGCTAAAAATTCATTGGTAGATTATTCATTAGAATACATTTATCAGTAAAGTTCTGTGTACTGTTTAAAATAGAATGGAGTAGTTCTACATCAGTGATGCTCGACCAGGACAATTTTGTCCCTTCCTCCAGGGGCCATTTATCCAGACACACTTTTTTGTTGTCACAACTGGGGAAGGGATGTGCTACTGACATCTAGTGGGGAGAGGCCAACATCCTATAATCACAGGACAGTCCATACGACAAAGAATTATCCAGCCCTGAATATCAATAGTGCCAAGTTTAAGAAACTCTGTTCTACAGGAACTAACAAAGAAAGTGCCTATGGTATATCAAGCTGTGGGGGAGGGAGTCAACTTGCAGAATGGCATGTATACTATAATCCCAATATTTGTAAATATTCTATAATATTAGTAGTTATAATAATTAATGCATTGGATATTGAGTTTAAAAGAAAATCTAATAGAATATTTAGCTCAACTGAAAAAGTAACACACCCCATTTTTAAGCCTGGCCTACTACATGACTCTTAAATTCTCTCTTCTCTGCATCCTGGCCAGATGCTCTGGGTAAATAAAAGTTTTCACTGAACTGAATAATATCCTAGAAAATTAAAAATTACCAAAATTGCATCAAGAAGATATATCGATAATAATGTGGAAATGTTAAAATAGTGTTCTAAAATTATCTACACAAAGAGACACCAGACTAGTTTTATAGGTAAGCTCTTTAATCCTTCAAGGAGCAGATAATGCCCTTGCCATATAAATTATTCCAGATAATAGGAAAGGTGAAAAAATCTCCAATGAATCACACAAAAGCAGCAATTTCTTGATACAAAATTTGACAAAATAGTATGAAAAAAATTATAAGTCAGTCTTTATTAATATGGATTAAATAATTTAAAATAAAGTTGGCATACTTATAATTTAATAATTCACAAAGTTCAATAAATCCAAATAAAACTATACCAAGTCAAATCTAGGACAACTTTTTTTTATGGCCAAATTAGTTTTATTGCAAGGATATAAGAGTGATTTAATATGAAATATATTAATGTAATTTATCACTTATTGAAAGTTTAAAAAGGAAAAAATTTAAAGTCTTTGCAACAAGTATAGAAAAGATATTTGAGAAAACAACATTCATCTTTGTCTAAAAAAATAATAATACATTAAAACCTCTTAGTAAACTAGACCTAGAAGGATATTTCAAGCACCTAGCAGAGTGCCTATAATGTTGGAAGCATTCAATAAATAATTATCAAATGATTGCATAAACAATGATTACTTCATTGATAAGGAACATTTATCTTACAGAAAAAGCAATTTTGTTTTTCACTATATGGTGTAAACTCAGAGGCATTTCTTTATCAGGGATTAGAGGAAAAATGCTTGCTCTATTGTTATTTATCTCTGAAATAAGATAAGGAAAAAAATAAAATGCATACAAGTCTATTTTTAAAAGAGAGGGCAAAATGATTCTTGACAAATAACCTGATTGTCTCTGGAAATTCCTTATCCTCTCATTTCTTCTTCCATCTTCCTTCTCTCAGTGCCTGCCCCACCTCACCCCACAAATACACAGACACAGATAAGCCTTCACAGGATAAAAAGAAAACCATTCAGTCCCTTCAATATTAACACTGTATTCATTTGCAGTCTTTTATCCTAGACCTTCCATCTGTATCCCTGAAATTTTCACTGTCCCTCTGGGACAGCAAACTGCCTTCCTGTCTCACTTCAGTCATTTCTTTTCTGTACTGAACAAGTCTGACACCGAGATCAGTTCTGTTGCTTTAAACTAGTGACTCAAACGGCAGTCTGCGACCTGCTGGTAGCAGATGAGGGTTTCCTTCTGGACTGAAAACTGATTCAAAAACATAAGTTCTCTGTCTCTATAAGAGAATCATCTACAATTCTAGAGACTTTCATTTTATACACCATGAATCCTATCAAAGAACAAACCCTTTAATAAATCTATTGTGCATACATTTTTGTACTATTTTTGTTATTTTGTCAACAATTCTCTGTTATCAATGAGTCCACTTTCAATTGGAAGATGGTAACAGTTTAAAAAAAAAAAGGTTGAGAATTGACTTTAAGCAAGCCATGCCATTTATATCTCATAGTCACCAAGGACAAAACATGAAGCACAATGGCAGTTGAAGTGAACCAGTAACAATTTAAAAAGCAGGATGGTATTGAATATATTGAAAAGGGTTATGGGTATAATTTCTGGTTGGTCAGAGAACAAGTGAATTAGACTATATTAATCTATCATTTCAAAGTTTTAATGTATTTTGTTACTAGTTTGAGTTCACGAACATTTTCTTAGTTTTCCAAATGCTTTATGTCCACTATTAAGAAAAAACAAAAATATTTGGGAGCTTAATAACCATTTTAAGCTCCAATCTATCTTAAATGTGGCTTTCTTTTGAAAAACAATAAAGCTGACCCATGCCATCAGGAATTCAATTAGAGTATTTCACAGAGAATGGTTTCTTATTTAGCAATGCAATCATCCATGAATGGAATCCTTTCAGAGTTTACTGAGCCATTTTTTAATTGTTTTTCCTTTAAGTCATATTGAAAACTATTGTAAGAAGGAATGATATATCTCCCTGGGCATGTTTAAGTGGTTCAGACCAGTATGTAACATCTTTAGCTAAAGAGCTCTTTTTGGGTTTCTCATTCATTAAAAATCTGGAGTTAACAATTCTAAAAGTTCTATAATTAAATTTATGTATACACACCTATATGTATATATAAATACATGATTATTCTAGTAGATATTCTGATATTATAGTGATAATATTTCATATTCTTAAAAGTAATTTCTTTTATAAAACTAAAAATGTTCCTTACTTGTAATGACTATGTACATTATGATGTGTCAACATGATTAATCAAGTTTAGTCATTAAGAATGTGAACTACATAGATTGCGTTAATGCTTGGAAATACATTTACAAAATTTGGTGAGCGTAGAATGCAATACATAGCATAGTATAGACACACAAAATTCAACCATGTAAAATTAAAATGGGAGGGATTTAGCTGGAATGTGATGGCATAAGCTCTAAGAAACCAAGATCTGAATTCCAACCTGTGCTGCTATAGCTAAAATGCCTAATCCTCCTGAATCTCTTTGGCAGAGCTGGTTTCCACAGCCACACTATCCTTCAGGTCCCAGCTTCTACTAGTGGCAAGTGGCTGAATCATAGGAGAAGGCAACCAGAGACCTACTCACCAAAGGCCTGCACAAAGGGCTGCTCTTAGACTGCTTCAGCACCCAAAGAACTACGATGCTGCCAATTGTATCTACACGCAGGCTGTATCCCCATCTCTTAAGGTTTTCAAAGCACACAAAAAACATGACATTTTGTCACTCAAATCCCCTGTTGAGCATCCTATATCTTATTTCTTCCAGGATAAATATTCTGAATTCCTTCCAACATTTCTTATACTTGGGATGACCATACATACAGTCTGGTTACCCTGGGATAGTCCTGGTTTAGCCTTGTTTTCCCAGACTAATAATTATACCTTGTGAAAATATAAAGTTCAAAAAGTTCAAATATGGCATTCAAACAAATATAGAATGTGTGTCAAATATTTTTTCAACTTATTATTGAGTGAGGGGCCAACTATGATAATAGAGAAATGGAAAAAGAGATGCTAAAATAAGTTTGCCAGTTGAGATATTAAACTGGTTAATAACTCAAGAGGAATTGAACAATAAACCTTGATGTAATCTTTTCTACTAGACAGAAGTAGACTTCACAGTACCTAAAATCTAATCAAAGAGCAAAGTCAAACACAGGTACCTCCTTCTAATGAATCAAATAATCCATGGGCAGGCCTGATAAATAAAGCCCCGGTATGATGCTAAAAGGACATATGATCACTCTCTTGCTTTATTTCCAAGTTTTGGATAATTTTCCTTAACAGCCCCCCTTTCACTCTCAAAGGTATCCCAGTTTGGGCAATTAATTAAATTGCCACCAAACTTACAGCACTCTAGAACCATAACAGTAATCATATTCCAGCAAACCCTAGCCTCAGGCAAAGTGCATCACATCCACCTAAAGGGCAGCCTTATCAAGCACCCAGCTCAGCACTTACAACTTTGCTCTGCACCTGCCTCTCCAGGCCATGTCTCCAGTTGTTCTCACCACCATCTACCCCACACACACACACCCAGCTGCTGCTTCTAGCATACCTCTATGGGTTTTGCATTTTAATGTTTACCCCAGCTCTGATACTTGATTATTTGCTCCCAGGTCCTGGCCTTTAATCCACTTCTCAAATCTTGAATAATATTCAGCTTCTCCAGCAGACCCATTTATAACAAGCCCTTCTCCCATCAGACCCTAAGATGCTTCTTCTTGTGTACTGCCTTTTCATGCCTGTGACCTTAGGTATTGCTCTAGTCTTGACAATCCAAGAATATTTGAGAGCATTGCCAGAAACCACCTCACTCGAAATTCAGTCATGAAAACTCCTACTCCCATGTCTGTTGATTGTCCTGTGTGAGAGCTTCACCACCAAATCACAAAACTACTTTATCCCACCCCACCTCCAACCTCAATAAAATAGGCTGTACCCTTTAGTTCATTCTCTAGGCTGCAGGTTGGCAAACTAAAGTCCTCAGGCCATATTCAGCCACCACCTGATTTTATAAATAAAGTTTTATTAGAATACAGCCACATTCATTTAATTAAGTATTGTCTATGGCTGCTTTTGTGCTGCAAAGGCAGAAATAAGCAGTTATAACAAAGATACTACAACCCACAAGGCCTAAAATATTTACTATCTGACCCTTTACAGAAAAACTTTGCTGACCCGATTTAGGCCCCTGTCTCTCTCCTTCGAAGCCCATCTTGAAGGTCATCTCCTAGTGCATTCTCCAGTATATCACCCCTCTGTCGGGCAGAGTTAATAGGTTTGTCATCTATATGTCCAGAGCCCTTTATGGATCCTCTGTGATAGCAATAAACACTATAACACAATAATAATAATTGCTTACAGATCTCTAACTCTGACAGGGGCATTTATCTTCAGGTGTAGGACTATGTCATCTCAAAATGCCCAAAATTTGACCCACAATCAGCAATCATAATTTATTATTTATTTTTTTTATTACTTAACAACTGTGTCTAAGGTACTCAAGTGAGTATTTACATTTATTCTCTTTTATAATTCTCAAAATAACCCATGTAAAAAGACTGAGGCTCTGAAAGGTCAAATAAAAGGCCAAGATAACAGTTAATAAGGGGTAGATCAATGGTGGATTCTGATTTCTCTAAATTTAGTGCCTGGGTTCCTGACCCCTAAGCTGTATAATTAACGTTTATTTAATAAGCCTTCTGGAAAAGGCCCCATTAGCTACTCACTCTAAAATAGTTGGAAACTCGCTCAAAATTAAGAGCTACAGGCTCTGTGCTTATGTGATTCATCCTTTTACTAAAGTGAGATTCTAGAACCACTTGGGAAACTGAAATGTTTGTGAACGTGTTCTGTTAATGAGGCTGTCTACCATCAGCTTTGCCCTGTTCTGTTGCCAAGGAAGCATCCTTGTCCCCCACAACTATGTAGGCAGTAACCCGGCTGGGAAGACCAGGAAAGTATACATGGACAGATCATCTTTACAGGTCACAGAAAAGATCTGTAGTCATATAAATAAACTGAGTCAATAGTCTATTTGAAATAATATGTGAAAAAATGTATCTGAAAATTGGAAATAAAGAAAAAGTTATTAAAACATATACTTGCAGAATCATATGGGGGTAATGGCCACCCATGAATTGTATACTAAAATGTACTGTTTACTACGGATTAAAGGTCATAGATGTAGTGAACTTGTTAGTCTTTATATTTCTGTTTAATAGAACAGATAATCCCAAAGATTTATGCCCTGCTATATATTAAACAGTTTTATAATTAACTCAGCAATCTTATTCTTATATTTCTTTATTAAGTTTCCTATAAATGTCCTAGCTTCTTAAATGTTCTTTCAACCAGTATTAACATCTAACTGGTTCCTTTATTCAGTCATGATTTAAATAAAATCAATGATACATGTTCATTGTATTTTTGCCTGGAAATCATGATTTTACCTCGTTGAAAATTATACTTCACAAATATGTTAAAGATTTCACATTCACATGAAGAAGTTCAGTGGATAAAACACAAAGACCTCAGGTAATCTTTTAAAAATCTATTACTTAAATTTCCCTTATGGAAAGACTGTCTTTTTTAATGGGCTAAACTGAAGACTGCTTGACTGTCCTCTAGGTGTCTTTTAAAAGATATAGTTATCATTGATCTAGGATAATCCAACACCAGGAAATTACACTGGGAACATTCACAGGCTGATGGAAATTACATGTGGGTTGGATAAAGCTAAATAAAAGTAAAATTTCATAGTTGTTCATATCACATTATGTTATAATACAGGTAAATTCAAAGGCTGTATTTTCTCACTTTATTTATAACTGATATTTTAAACTAAATTTAGTAACTACCACCTTTGAAAAAAATAGTGTTACCTTCAGCAAAACCTCTAGAGTCTAGATATATAACTACTATAACAAAAGTCTGATCCTTCAGAGAATGCTCTCCCAGGATGGTTTTATAAGATCTCTTTCTCTATAATAATCTATATAAGATTATGAACAGTTGACAGCTAGCCACTTTTTCTATCAAAGCTGAGATTTTTATCTGGGCTAACCTGCAAGACAGGAAATTACTAAGGCCTACTGAAACAAAGGCAAGTTCCAGGACACTAAAGATGCAAATAATACCATATTTCTTTATTGTAAATGTGTAGATACAACTAAATTTTATCTATTCCAGGCCCAACCCAACATACAAGTCAATTTTTAGGACTCCCTCAACATACTTGTATCATTCAACAACCCATGGCTTATGGGATGTTGGGTCACAGGGAAGGGCTTGTTGCTTGGCCTGTATGGTTACCTGCCCAAGTCAAGACCTATGTAAATGAGGGGTGCTCCTCCAGCATCTCCACTCTCTGCAAGCCAAGTTTTGTCGTAGGGACCTTTGCCTTTGCTCTCAGGGGGCTTGCCGTATGGCATCATTCCTCCCATTTCAATGGCACAGAGTGCTCAAAGACACCAAAACTCTCTTTATTCCTACTTGGAGCAATTATCACAACTCTCCTGGAGAGCTTCTCCCTTCAACCTTCAAAGTGCTAAACCTTCAATCCCTTCCACTAACAAATCCTTGTTAATCTTCTAAATGAGCTAAAAGCATTTGAAAAAAAATCCATGCTTAGACCACCTGGCCTGACTCAAGGCCAGAGCATTCTACTTACACCCAAACACACAAATTTTGAACTACAAGATGTGGGATGTTGAGGGGTCAGAGATGAGGACATAAGAGGGCAAGGAGAGACTGGCCTAGTCTGGGACGGGAAAGTGGGATAGAGGTTACATCAAAGAGAGAGGTTGGTTAATCTCATTGTTCTATACTGTAGGCCTATATGCAGTAAAATAATTTGCCTCTCAATAATTTTTTCAAATCTACACTCCTCTACATAGTAGCCATAATGCCCCTAGGCAATTTCTTCATCTAAAAATGAGATTAATTATGGTCCATATCTTATATGGCTAGATAAGTAGTTCATGTGTTAGTTAATAAGTATAAAGTGATTATAACACTTCCTGGAGCATAGTAATCATTCATTAAATTTAATATATTAATATCTAGGATTATTATTATTTACTGCCACAAACTGCCAAAAAATTCTCAACAAATTGCTTCCCTAAAGTAGATATACTACTGTATTCCATTAGAATGGAACTGTAGTATTATTGAAGCTGAGACACCTTGAGATAAAGTCTCTTACCCCTGGGAAGAACAACTGAATCCCAAAAATTCTTAAAGGTAAAGTTTATATAGAATTGTGCCAGAGAATGAATGTTGTCTCATGCCTCATTTAGAAAGGTGACTAGAACTAAGGATGCATTTTCTCCACAATGTGAGGGACACATGGGTTTGGAAATTCTATGATGTTCTCTCTAAGCCCAGAACATGTCACATATCTAAGCAGGAAGCTTACCTCCTGCTGATAAATTTCCAACACTATTTATCATAGTGCATACATGGGGAGCATTTTAGCCCTATTAGGGGCCAAAGTAATATTAATGATTTAAATGGATTATCTACAGGGTAGTAATATTAGAAATTATTCTGTGGATCTTTATTTGTATCCAATTTGAACTGGATTATCTATATTTTTTATTTTAGTTATGGATGACAGGCCTTCTGCCAGGTACCTAGGATACAGTAGAGGAAAAGATACAGTTCCTGACATCGCAGAGCCTGCTGCCTAATGGGGATACTGAAGAAGTGCTGGATGCTATAGGAGCCCATATCCAGAACATCTGACTTCATCTGGTGACTCAGAAAAGGCTTCCCAGAGGAAATTAATTTTAAGACTAGAAACAATAGGCAATTTATGATTGAGTAGAAGAAGCATTGTAGGCTGTATCATGTTTAAAGCACTTGGGTGACAAAGAACATAATCTAATATGGCAGGAACATAGAAAGCAAAGGAATAAGTAACAAAAGAGGCCAGGTATACAGGACCTGCAAGCAATCATAAGGAGTTTGGACTTTCACTTAGTAAACTGAGATATGATCATGTTTTCATCTTATCTGTTTAGATTATTCTGGCCACAGTGAGGATAAGTGATTTTAGTATGGCAAAATTAGATGCAAAGAACTCAACAGAAAGCTATTGCAAAGAGCAATTGACAAATAATGTTGACTTAGGTTAGAATGGTGACAGTGAGAAAGGAAAGAAGTGGATGGATTCCAGAGATATTTAGGAGGTGGTAATAATAGCTCAAGAAGGTCCAGGAAGAAGGAGAAGCAAAGGTGACTCTCAATGACCTGCTGAGTGGGAGGTGCTAATCATTTACTATTAAAGAGAACACTGGAAGAGAAGCAGTCTTGAGCTCATTTGGGAGAATATTTAATTTGAACTGAGTATAATACATTCGAGTGGAAATCTCAAGCAGACAAACCAATACTCAGAAAAAAGCCCACACAAGAAATATTTTGGAAGTTATCAATATAAAAATAGCAATTGAAGCCATGGAAACAGGTGACATTGCTTAGGAAGAGAATATAAGGAAGAAAAGAGGGAAAGACAGAAGTTTGAATGACTAGAGGAAAAATAAGGAGAAGCCAGGAAGGCAGAGAGCCAGGAGTTCTCATCATGTTAGCCTACATTACTAAAACAGAGACCAGAAAGAATCCTATTCTATATCTATGTAAAATAAATGAGAATTTTAGGCCAGGTAGAAGAGGGGTATGAAAGATGCCATACTGAGCAGGTGAGGACATATTTCAGGGTAGGATATGGCTCCCTCCACACACTGCCCCCTCCCAGCCATCCCACTCTCTCCTGCCCCAGCCTTCTCAACTAACTGGGCTGACAAAGGGTATCATGCTGGCTGCCGTCTTTCCATTGTGGCTGTACTTAGACTAGATCTGTCTGGCTGAAGCACATTTCTCTGGGTCCAAATGACCAATAAGGGAATAGCAAACAATGGAAGTAAGAAGGGAAATGCCTTTGGCCTCCAGGAGAGAAGATAGTGAAGACTGCATCTCTTTCCCAGGGCTTCTCACTAACCACTTATCAGAATACCACTTATCCAATTATTATAATTTACATTTTAAGAATATCCCTGAGTGACTGGTATGTACAATAAAGTCCAAGACATATTGATCTATATTAAGGGTCAGCAAACCCTTGTAAAGAACTGGAGTAAATATTTTAAGTTTTGCAGGCCATGTGGTCTCTGTGATGACTACTCAACTTTGCCTTTATAGTACAAAAGTAAACATAGCCTATATGTAAACAAATGAGCTGGCATTGTTCCAATAAAAGTTTATTTATGGAAACTGAAATTTGAATTTCATAAAATGTTTGCATGTCACCATAAAAAAAATCCTATCTAGAGGATCCTAGAATTTATAAGTAGTAGATGATTCCATAAAACCTAGGGAGTAAAAGAGACATATAACTTTTAAAATAAGATCCTATGAGAAGACTATGCTTATTCTATAACTAAATAAAGTATCAAAGTTCAACTTTAAATAGTCATTACCCAGAGTCTTATGCAGATGTAACTTGGCCTCATGCATAAAAACTGAAGAGCTAGAGGTATGGCAAGTTAGTTTGAATAAAAATTTCTTATTTGCAAAGACAAGTGCCTTATTGTGCTATGATACCTCAGACATTCACCAAGTCTTTTAGGCATTTAAATTAAATATTTCCTCGTGAGTTTTTGTTTCCTTGTTGGTTTACCATTATTTATGCAGACATTTAAAGCATTACTAATGGGTCAGAGGTTAATGTGAATTGCTTTCTTTACTGTTAAGCAGGGCTGTTCTTCCAGATGAAACATAGATTTCTAAATCTAACCCATTCTTTATTAAGAGAAATAAAATCTAAAATTTCTCTCTCATCAAAATGAATGAGATATTTTTCTCAGCATTTGAATTGCTCTACCTTAAAACAGATTCCTATTTTTTTTTCCTTCTTAAGTCATTAGTGTTCTTGGCATCTCACATTACATCAACCCACTCAGTGCACTCATCTTGGATTTCTTTTAATCATGTCTTGCCAAGAGAATTAAAAAGTGGAAAACTGAAACTTTTCATTTCATTTTTAAAGTCATTTGATATTAAGATCAAATAAAATTCCCTTCACTGGCCAAAGTCAGTCTCTTTCAAATGCAATTTTTTCCACTCTTTTCCAAATGCCAATAGTGCATATATCTAAGTCATACAGAAAGTTGTAACATTTTAAAAACATGTTCTGTATAATGCAAGATGCTATAATTTAAGCAACTATTAGGAATATAAAATTATTCAAAGCAAAAACCAGTCAATATACGTAATCATGCCCCCCATTTTTTCATAAGCCCCATTTTAAAGCAATTATTTAAATATTTAGTATCGAAACACTAAAATTTTAAACTTGAAATATGAACTTCAGAAGATTTCATTGTTCACTAAACTCTTAAGAAAAAGCCTTAGTTTCTTTTCAGGTGCATAGAGACCTATCGCTATCTTCTTCCCAAAAGTGTAAGAAGTTGCTACTTTTTTGTGGAACAGGAAGAGACTCAGGAAGAAAGTCGGAGATGGGAGAGACTAACTAAAAAGGAATCCTGTTTCTCTAATATGTAGAAAGCTGCAAAAAAAATCCAACTCTCACCTTAAAAAGCAATAAAAAACTGGTTAATTAATAAAATCATGATTTGCCTTGAGTCCATCAGAGAGCTGAGGCAGCAAGCCCAAACAGGTGAACTAAATTCCGAATGACAGACCTCCTCCAAGGAGACACCAGATGCACGCATGACCTGCTTCACCTGTGCCAAAGCTCAGCAAGAAGAGGCAAACACCTTGAACAAGGGTAAGTGAAAGACAAAAGTTTAAGAAGTTTTTAATAGCCAAGTGTGGGCCAGAGTGAGATTTAGACCATGGTAGCTCCCAACGCAAGGAAATCTGCACTCCCTCACAAGTTCTTTCCACCCCAGTTCCCCACCTCCACTCCAAAGGCACAGAAAGTCCCACCTACTTTTCCTTCTTGAAGAGAGACCCTTCTAGAAAAGGGAGTCAAGTACTGTGGGTCCTGAGGGAGGGTCAGGAATTGCTCCCTCCAAAGCCCAAGCAAAGATTTATGGCCTCTGCTCAAGGATCCAAGGCAATATCGACAGCCTGCTGAGGTATGGCAAACCCACCCTCCCTCCAGCACCCAGTCCCAGGCAAAGGTAAACTCTGAGAGCAGAGTCAGGAATCCCCCTCATCCCCATCACAACTGTGAACTGAGTGTAAAAAGGTCTAGTGAGCAACTCCCGGGGTTGAGATGCAGAGGGACGGAGCAAAATGCCTGTCACTCATCCCAGGCAAAGGACCACTGCTGCTAACAGAGGAGTAAATCAACAGCTGCTGTCACTGGGGGTCTGGGTACTCCCCCAGGGCCTAGGATTCTTTGTTGAGAGATCAGCTAACACTGGTAGAGGAGCAGAAAACTCTCCTGCAACAAATTCACAGATAGTAGGCAGTGTTTGACTGCCATAGGAGGGACAGGAATGTTTTTAAAAAGCCCAACTCCTGGGATCCACATATTTAGGATCTGGCTCAGTGAGGCTGGACCAAGAAAACTAAAAGCCCTATCCCACCCTTATTTTTAGTCTCCCAATCAAAAATGATGAGAAATAACAAGAACGTACATTCTGCTATTGTTGGATGTATTCTATATATGTCAGATAGGGTAAGTCGTTTGACAGTGATCTTCTGTATTTTTATTGATTTTCTGTCTAGTAATTCTCTTAACTACTTTAGAGGACTATTGAAATCTCCAACTATAATTACTGAACTGTCAATTTCTCCTTTCAATTCCATCTTGTTGCTTCATATATATTTTGAGCCTCATTTGTTATATGTATAATTTATAAATGTTATATCTTCCTGATGAAGTTATACTTTATTATTAAAAACTATTCCTCATTGTTTATAATAATATTCTTTATTATAAAGTTTATTTTGTCTGAAATTAATACAGCAACTCATTTTCTTGTGGCTACTGTTTGCAAGATGTATCTTTTCTACTCCTTCACTTTCAATTTTGTGTCTTTAAAGAAAAGTGCCTCTCTTACAGAAAGCACATAGTAGGATCTTGTTTTTTTAATCTAGTCTGACAATCTCATCCTATTAATATAATTATTGATTAGCTGGATTTATGTCTATCATTTTACAATTTGTTCTCAATATAGCTCGTGTCCTACTTGTTCTGTTCCTTTTTCCTGCCTTACTTTGTGTTATATGTATATTTTTTCTAGTATACTATTTTAATTCCGATATTAAATTTTTAAACTTTCCTTAGTTTTTTTTGTAATTGTTTATCTAGGAATTGTTATGTATCATTAACTCATCACAACGTACTTCATAGTAATACTGACTTAATTTTGACAAAATATAGCAAATTTGATGCAATATAGCTCCATTTCCTCCATTTTTTAAGCAGTTACCATCATATATGTTAAATCTGCATATGTTATAAACTAGTCTTACATTTGTTTAAACAATGTTTTTTTAAGAAATTAAAAAAGAGAGAAAAAACATATATATACTTTCTTTTATATAGATCCACATCTTTATCATTTCTTGTGCTTTTCATTTCTTCTGGCGGACTCAAGCTACTGCCTATCATTATTTCCTTTCATCTTGAGGAACTTCCTTTAGTATCTCTTATATGGCAGATATACTCTCCACTTTTGTTAATCTGGGAATGTCTTTTTTTCACTTTCAATTTTTGAAGAATAGTTTTGTTGGATATAGTATTGTTAAATGACAGTTATTTTTCTTTCTGCATTTTAACTTGTCATTTCACTGTCGTCTGGACTCCATTACATTCTGGCAAGTCAGATACTATCCACATTGTTGTTTCTCTGTAAATGATGAGTTATTTTTCTCTTGCTGCTTTCAAAATTTGCTCTGTATCTTTCCACAAATATACTATAATATAACTAGTTGTGTTTCTCTTGTGCTTATTTATCTTGGAGTTTATTGAGCTTCTTGAATCTATAGATTACAGGTTTTCATCAAATTCGAGGAAGTTTTGGGCCACTATTTTCTTCAAATATTTTTCTTCCCTTTTCTCTCCTCTTCCTCCATGACTCCCAATACAGATATGTTGAGACATATCTTGCCACTGCCTCACAGTTCTCCAAGGCTCTGTTCTTTAATCTCATTTCTTCTCTCTGTTCTTTAAATTGGATAATTTCTAACTTCAGGATCAGTTATTCTTTTTTTCTGCCATCTCAAATCTGCTGTTGAGCCTATCTACTGAATTTTTTATTTGGTTAATTTTTCAAAGCTAAATACCTTTAGTTTTTATATTTTTTATAGTTTTCATTTTTCTATTGCTATTTCTTATTTGCTATAACTACCAGTTTTTTTTTTTTAATAAACATGATTCCCTTTAATTTTTTAACATATTTATAATAGTCTTTGGGTCCAAGTAGACTCAGTTTCTATTGACTGCTTTTTTTTTCTGTATACCGATCACACTTCCTGTTTCCATCTCATAATTTTTGGTTGAAAAATGGACATTTTAGATAATATATGATAATAATTCTAATTCTATTTCATTTTTCTGAAGACTTTTTTTTCTTTTCTTTGTAACTTGCCTGGACATAAATCTGTCTTTTCTGTGGTGTGCAGTCATTGATGTCTCTGGACAGACGTTTTAACTTTTATTTTTATTTTTTACCCAGACTTCTTCTTTGTTTTCCCTAGGTCTACATAGCTTAGTTAATACTTTGAGTAGAGGTTTGATGCAAAGATCTTAAGCCCATAAAGCTTGCACCCCCTGCTGATTGATAAGTATGTAGTCTGAGAATGTATTCAAATTTTCAGTTAGATCTTCTTTGGGATTTATTTCCCCCTCAGCTCTCTCAAGCCTCCTCCATGCATCTGTGTAGTTTTTTATTCAGCCAGGGATATTTGAAAAGCTGATCTCATTTCTAGAATCTCTCCAGTAAGTTTCTGGCTGGCCTAACAATACCCCCAACAAGAATTGAAACCTCATATTAGTAAAGCAGATGACTTCCTGTTCTCAACCAAATTCATTACTTTTAGCTGACAAAGCCACGTTTTCACTCCCACCTCGCACCCCAAGTCATATCCACACCCGCTGGCAGCAAAGCTATTGCTTTTTCCATCCGGCCCCACATTTTTGCCGATTCAGTTATTGAGATAGAGGGTGGGGGTGGACAGAGAGGGGAGGCTGCCTGATTTAGCAAATAATAATAATAATAAAAACAACAACAACAACAGCCTGCCTGATTTAGCAAATAATAACAATAATAATAATAATAATAACAACAACAACAATATAGGAATGTCCAGTTAAATTTGAAATTCAAATAAATGAGTTATTTTCTAGAATAAGTATGTCCAATGCAATATTTTGTACATACATATAGTAAAAAATTATTTGTTTATCTGCAATTCAAACTTAACTGGGCATCCTGTGGTTTATCTGGCAACCCTAGGGGTATGAGAGGAGTCTTAGATAAGAGGCTTAGCTAAAATTCTCTCATTTTGAAAGATAAATTTTTTCACTTTGTTATCTGCCTTTGGTCAATTTCTAATGCCTTTAAATTGTTGTTTTTGACAATTTTACCCATTTTTGTACTTGCTTTTGGCCTCCCACCTTAATTTTAAGATATTAATATACTTTTTAGAAAAATTGAATTGATCACTTCGTAATTGGACTCAGGATTAAGGGTAACATGCTCAGAACACTAAGACTGGTCTACAGAGAAAGCTCCAAGAAGAAAGTTAACTGTGAAGAGTGGCAGATTTTTTGTATAGTCAATTCTACTTCCTCACAGTAAGATGGTTCCTTTGGACTCTGCCAGTGGTGAAAATCACAAATTTGTGGTAGTGAATTCTCCACCATCATAAAGAGTCTTGAGAAGGTCTGAGCTCAGTAATAGTGCCATACTAGGTACTAAAGTCAGAGATAGGCCAGCCCAAAGATGGTTCAGGGTACAAAGAGTTGTGAGAACAGTGACTTGAATTTATGCTTCAATACTTTCATTTTGTCTTACCATTGAACAACTAAACAAATGATGCAAGAATGCCTTCAAGATCCAAAGATTTATGGTATTGTATACAGATGCAACTTCGCTGAATCTCCCTTGTTCCTCAGGAAGTGCATCTGAATTTGTGTTTTTAGCAGCCAGTACAACAAACAGAGGGATCCTCTCCTGTGACCCAGAGGGGCCAAAAAATGCAGATTCATCATCTTTTGTCTCCTTTTAGAGCTGGGAGCTTGCACTGGAGATAGGCAGGATACATCAGCAGCAGGACCCAACTTATTACCAGGTGTCAAGTTAGCTAATATCCAGGTTCAGGTTCAAAATGTATCACTGCATGATAGTAACATAATACAGCTAAGCACTGGCAAAGAACTTTAGACAGCATAGCTATTGCCATGTTTTATTTCTTGCTGTCCGTATTGGGCTGCCAGAAATTTCCATGGGATAGGCCTGGTAATGGCCTACCACAGAGGAAGACAGGTTTTTTAGCTCAAAACCAGGCTTCACAACTCATTACTTATGCAGTTTGGGTTTCATTAGCCATAAAAGCAAATGTAAAGCATAACACAGG
Source organism: Eidolon dupreanum (assembly GCA_028627145.1). Classification (NCBI taxonomy): domain Eukaryota; kingdom Metazoa; phylum Chordata; class Mammalia; order Chiroptera; family Pteropodidae; genus Eidolon; species Eidolon dupreanum. The sequence continues at coordinate 36,831,496 of CM053501.1, forward strand.
CTTTGAAAGCTTATTGAAAGATTTTCTTAAAATTAAGCAATAGTTTCATTCCTTAAATATTTCCCTATTTTGCCTCTATGCACGTTCAATTCTCCCCAAATTACCCATATTACAATATTCTTTAAGATCCTAGATCTGTTCATTTTGATCTCTTAATACATGGATCAGGTCTCTTGCAATGGTGCCCAACATTTTTCACACCAGGAACCAGTTCTCCTATGAAAACATAATGCCTGATATCTGAGGTGGAACTGAAGTGGTAATGCTAGCGTGGGGGAGCAGCTGCAAATACAGATAAAGCTTTGCTTGCTTGCCTGCTCACCTCCTGCTGTTAGGCCCAGTTCCTAACAGGCCATGGACCCTTACAGGTTCAGGGTTTGGGGACTCCTGTCTTAGAGCCTTAGAACCATGCTTAGCATAATGATAGCAATAAGTAATAATATTTAATATTTAGCGAGCCGTTATAATTTTCCAAGCGCTGCTCTAAATATTTTATAGGCATTAACACATTTAATTTTTAAAATAAACTATTAAAAAAAGAGTATGGACTATTATTATCCCAATTTTATGAAGAAAGTTAAAAACAGAGAGTGGCATAGCTGGTAAATGTCAAAGCTGCAATTCAAGCCAGGTAATCTATATCCAGAGGCCACGTCTGACCATGATATTCTACTGCCTCATTTTGAATGAATGAAGGAGTGTGAAGAATCTCTTTATTAAAGAACAGGTGAAATTCACTTCACTATTGCATTCTCAGAACTAAAGCAGTGCTGTATTTTATACAGGTGCATTTTTAAATGAGACACTTCATCTAAACGCCTCATTGGGAAGAAGGTTTAATATATTCTCTTGAATAATAATAATAAGATTAAAAGTAGATGTGCTAACTTGAAATAAAGCTCCGGGGAACAATAAAATTTAAAGGAAAATAAATAACATTTAGTTTTCTACTAAATGTCATACAGACTTGCTAGTTAACATCTTCCTAGTATACTGTTTCAGTTATATTCCCTCATTCCACACATTTCAAATAATAAAGCACAGCAGTTGGCACTAATTTGTTATTTGTATCTTGGGCTTAGATTCTCAATTTGTATACTAATAACTTATATTTTTACAAAGTTTTTCAATGTATAAATTACCTTCTTATACATTATCCCATCTCATTTTAGGATGTATCAAATGACAAATAGAGAGTTTAAGTAATTTTTCTCAAGGTCACACAGCTTATAAGTGGCAGAATACAGACTCAACCCTCAATTCAAACTCCAGATTTAATCCTTTTCCTACTGCCCCAAAGCTAGACAAACAAAGGAAAGGCTTTCACTACAATGTCAAATTCTATGCCTGGTGGGCCTGGTGGCCCACACTGATTAAAACTAAGGAATAATATTTATGGTTAAATTAGAACCTTGTCTCTAAAGAGCTCTAATCCTTTATCTTGCCAAATTTATCTACAGTTCATAAAAGGAAAGACTGGGATGTAGACAATTGTCTCTCGGTCCTAATGCCAACAACCCAACCAGCCCCTCAGCTCTCTGATCTCCCAGAAGCTCCAGAGTTAGGTGACTTATCACAGGCTTTGCCTTTAAGTCACAGAACAAAAAATAAAAAGTTGAAAGTAACTTCCTTTTTTTCAAGGCTCTGGGAAAACTTAGATTATGTTTAGGAATCTCTTTAATGCTGTGAAAATAGAAAAATGGAGGAAAGATCACAAATGAGTAAGCAGACAGGTGATCAGTCTTCTTCCACTCACTAGTTGAATAGCTTTGGGCAAACCTCTCAACCTCCTGTAGGCTTCAGGTTCTTCATCTATTACAAAAGATAGAAGGCATCTAGGTCAGGTGTCTGTAAATAATGGCCCATGGGTCAATTCCATCCAATGCTTGTTTTTTAACTCAGGTTGATTGGAACACAGCCATGTCCATTCATCACTTATCATCTATGGCTGCTTCGATACTACAAAGGTAGAGTTGAGTAGCTGTGACAGAAACCATCATGCCTGCAAAGCCTCAAATACTTCCTACCTGTCCCAGTATAGAAAAAGTTTGGTAACCCCTGGGCTAGTTCTTACTCCAGCCTTCTCTGTCTGGCTGAAAATTTCTGATAGTGACAGAATATAAAAAATACATTTAAATTCTGTAATAGCCCTGACAAACAAGAAGGGGTATTCTTGGGTACATAATTTCTGAAGACTCCATGAAAGACAGAAAGCAAATGAGATTAAAGGGGAATGAGAAGACCTGGCCCATAATACATGCGAGAAAGGGACAGCTGTGTTAGGTGGAAGTGACTCCAGGCAAGGCCTATGTCAGAAAAGCAGGACAGAGAGGAGAAGGTCCCTGGGCAGCCAGCAATGTGGCTGGTTAGGAGCCTACTGCAGGAGCAACCAGATGGCCTGCCTCTCACCAACCTCTCCATGCCAGCCTCAGAAGGCATTCACCCCTAGACTGGAGCAATGAGGAGGAGCTCATGAGCCAGGGCAATAGAATGGTACCCCAAGACTCTGGAAAAACAGGGAGATTACATTCTCAAAAAAATAGCTACTGGTATAGTATACCCACGAGTATAGACCCCAGTCATTGGAGATAGGGTGTCATAAAGAGGTGAAGCATTCACAGGGGAGTGGGGAGGGAATCTTAATTAGAAGACGAGCACAACCAAACCATGCTTAATATTAACAGCATACAGCACCACATTGAGAGACCCCAAGTACAAGTACAATCTGATACCCAAGTAAACAGTGTTGCTAAAGCAAACAGAACAAGATTTTAGAATAACATAAAATATATAAACAGTTCTTAGAAATAAATTAAAAAGGCAATGAATCTAAAAAATAAAAATAAAAAAAAACATAGCCAAAGGATATGAACAAGCAAGAAAATTCACAAGAGGAAACACAAACAGCCATAAAGACCAGAGTGCTCAAGAGATTCAAACTCAGATAACAATAACTTACTACTTCTTCCCTACTTCCCCAGTTAGATTGATAAAACGTTGAGAGAATGACAATAACTACTGTTTAGGGAGGAGAAATAATTATTCCTAGGCCCTATTAGTAGAAATGTGATTTAGATCAAAACATATCAGCCTATCTAACATTAAATACGCATATTTCCTTTAATCCAGCAATTCTACTTCTTAGTATCTACTAGGGAGAAATATTATTACATGTATAAAAAGTCACACAAACAAGAATTTTCATGCAGCACTGTTTAAATAAGGAAAAAGTCAAAGCATCTAATTCCCGCCAGTAAAGAATCATTAATGAATTCTGGTGTATGCAAGCTAAGAAATTATCTGTATTCTAATGGAACACTATCTCCAATAGAATGAATGTGAGCTACTGAAGGACAGTGACTTCTTTTCCCTTATCCTTTGGTTCCTAGTACAATGTATGTCATCTAGAGGCACTGAAAATTTGTGAAAGAATTAAATCTATATAATGGGCCAGCACTGTACCTTGGAAAGCTGATATATATGAACTGCAACAATATATACTCTCTTGCCCTCCAGCTTCTTATTGGGTTTAGCCAAAGAGGATCTCTTTTTAAGATCAGAGGAAGTATATTAGCCAGCTGGGGCTGCATAACAATATACTACAGACTGCATGGCTTGAACAAGAGACTTATTTCTCATAGTTCCAGAGGCTGCAAAGACCAAGATAAGGTGGCAGGGTTTGTTTCTGTTGAGGACTCTTTTCCTGGCTTGCAGATGGCTACCTACTCACTGTGTGCTTTCTCAGTGCATGCATGAGAAGAGAGACAGAGCAAGTTCTCTTATATAAGTCTCTTCTTTAAGGGCATTAACTCCATCATGAAAGCTCCACCGTCATGACCTTATCAAAATCTAATTCCCTCCCAAAGATCCCATCTCCAAATACCATCATATTGGAGGTTAGAGATTCAACATATGAATTTGAGGATACACAAACATTTAACCCGTAATAGAGGAAAGAGGAGGAGGAAAGATTTTTATTCTCCTCATTCCCTTTCTGCGGGATTGGTGCAGATTGACTTCCTCTCTCCACTCAAGGTCTTGGCCCTGCCAGCAGCTCATTTCACACATCTCCCCCACCTCTCTGCATTTTTCTGCTCTCCTCCCTCCTTCCCTGGTAGCCCCTTCACTCCCCACCCTTCCCCCTATTTGGTCTAGAGGTGGTAACAGTGTACTCATTATTATTAATCTCAGGGTACTGCAGTGTCCCCTATGATTTCCCTACACCCTGACAATAAGGTTCAGTTCATCAAACTCTCCTCAAATTACTCAATTTGAGTTGAGCCATTTGCTTTTTGTCAGAATTCTGACTGACGTGGATAGATGTCTAGAGAATATTATTAAGTGAAGAATGGAAGTTTCAGACCAACACTGAGATAATGACATAATTCATATAAAATATATATATAAAACAAAAACAAATATTTCTATATGTACAATGTGTATATAAATACAGAAAAATAGGCATGAAGGATTCACACTAAATTGATAACTGATTATGTCTAAGCAGAAAATAGATTGGGGAGGTGAACAGAGAAGAGAGATCAAGGAAATTTTTAATTTACCTATATTGTTTTTAATAAGGAGTATGCATTTATTTATGACATGCTTAATTAAAATATCTTGAAAGAAAAAATATATGAAGGAAATAAAATATTCATACTATATTTTTAAATGACAGGCATAAACTATTTCTTTTAAATAATGACATCAAAATATTAGTAGCAGTTATTATTAGACTGTTATATTACATGTGATCTTTGTTTGTTTTCTCCTGTCTTCAAAGTTTCTAGAACTAAAAATTAAATGACTTTTAAAATTATGAAAGGATTTACATCATGAATTGGACAAATTAAATTAAATAGGGATGATTGGATTAGGTGACCTCTAAAGTTGTCTCCAGTTCTAAGTTCTGAACTCTCTAATATTTTACTTACAATAAATACAAAGTTATCAAAAGAGCAGAAAGCTACAAGGAAACTGGGGTTTTGATCAAGTGATGGAAAGTCTGAGAATAAACAACAGCAACATATAAATACTCACAATAGGGAAATGTAGAGTAGGGCCATCTACAGATATCAGAGACACTCAGCTGAATGTCTGTGTGGGGTTGGCAGGAGTATTCCAATCAGGTGCGGTACTGGATAGATGCAGATCAGGCCTTCTCTCTACTGGTGAGGATTCGAGTCTGGGGTCTGGTGGACATCACATGGAAAGAGCCCACTCTCCAACAGCAGAGTCAGGAGGGAATGAAGAATTGAGAGTGTGTCAAAGGCTTAAGTCTGGCTTGTTCTTGGCTCAAAAGCAAATTAGCTTATTCTCCCAACCAAAAGCATTTGCCAAAGTAAATGAGCGATGACAGCAATTGGCAAAAAGAAGAATTTCCCTCAACTGAGGAAGAGTCCATAAGACCATAATAAAAATATTTGACTTTATGAAAAAAGTAATTGAGGAACCACAGCTGTGTTCTGGGGACAGAGATACCATAACACACTAAAAAGAGATAATGCTGGTCCTCCCATGCAAAAGGGAGTAAGCAAACCAGGTGGCAACAGTCCACTAAAACCTGACATAGGCCCTTGGATGTGAGAATAGGGAAGAAAATGAGCCAGTGGCAATTAATCCAAGAAGACTGATGTGTTTGTGTGAAGAAAACAGAAGCAGAATTACCACAACATGTAAGAATAAAACCATAAAAGAGCTTAATTTTATTCATTTCCATTCTGTTCTGTTCTAGTTTAAATTCCTGGCTCACTATTCACTAATCGTGTGACCTAGGGGCAAATTCTTTAACCTCACATTCTTCGGATTACATACATAGGTCTCAGTACATATACATTGTCAATAAATATTAGCAGCCTTCATATCTCTTATTTTTTCTGTTCCCTCATATTTATAGATTTATGCAAACACCAGATATATGTTTAGTGCTGCTTTCAACCCACGGAAATAAATTATGCTATAGGAAGTAATTTGTTTACAAAGCAGATTCATGAATCTGAATACTAAAGAGGAATTCCCTTCCCAAGTATAAAAATAACTCTTATTTATTAACAAATAACCTACCAGCAATCAAAATCAGAGGCTAACTTAAATACACTATGAATTTTTAACAATGCATACCTATCTTAAAAACCTACAGAGCACCATTAAGCAATTCTATAAAAAAAAAAAATAGTGATCAGAGGAAAGTCAGAGAATGGAACTTATTAAGAATTATAATACCACAATCTGCCACTCTATGTCATTCTAATTCCAAAGAGTGTCTGAGATTGGGTTCCCCAGAGGCAGAGCTTGAGATGTGAATTCCTGTGATTTATTAGGAAGTATCAGGAACAAACAGTAGGGGAGTGGAAAAAGGAAACAGGATAGGAAAGGAAGCTATGCAAGGGTAAGATTTTAAGCCAAGTTTTGGAGAATGTAGCTTTAGCTCAATCCCACAGGAGACCTCTGGAAATGGTGTAAGCCAATGTCCTATCAGAAGCAAGGAAGATTGAACATTTATTTTCTCACGTATGTTCATTACTGGTTCAAGACTGGTTCTGAGGGGACTAAATTCTCAGGCACTCCCTGCTTTCCTTGCTCTAAGGCAAAGCCATCTCCAGCAGCCTGAGGGCAGCCCTTCCAGAGAGAAAGCACAAAGGAGACAGTGCACAGGTAGATGGAGTTGATACTGAAGAAGTCTGAGCAGAGCACCGACAGTGCATATGGAGCTATTTGTACATTTACTGATCTCTGTTCTTAGACTTGTCCTAGGATCTATCCCCAGGACCTCTCCTATTTCATTTTGAAAGAAATAGAACATGTACACTGGCATCTCTCCGTAGCATATATTTTATTTCCATACATGAACACAAATTATAAAGTCTATTCAAATAAACAGATTTAGCTGTAAAATGGAAGTTAATCTTAACTGGATGTTAAAAGCAGCTCAACCCTTTTCTCTTTTATAGTCAAATTTGCAAATCTTCAAAAGAGATCCTATTCAGGTGTTGTTTGAAAATTGTTATTCTATTCAGAAATTTCAGTCTCTTGAAAAGTAAGATTTATCAGGCTATTATGATATTAGACCTTTTTTATAATAGAATTATGTATCAAACATATGATGCAGCATAATAATCAAATAGAAGAATCTCCACAAAATGGTGCTCACTGTGGGTGTAAAGTTGTCTATATACATTGTACCTTCCTCCTTGTATCCACTAGCCAATTTGAAAATTGTGATTGGCCATAGCAAAGAAAATATATTCATATTAGGCTCTACTCAAAAATCATCTGCTGCTAATTACAGTGCAGAAAATAGATTCTTGAGACAAAATAGGTATCAAGAAGTTCAAGCTACTTCGTTACATGATTCATCTTAAACTCTCCAAGGAATTTGCAACTTTGGTGGCTTTCAACTGCTATAGCACAGAGATTACCCATCCAAGAGTGGCTTACCTGTAATCCATGACATTATCCCCCCTCTACTTTTATCTATATCCTGTTGTGGTAAAGCATACAGGATCAGCTACTTAAATTATACAGTCTATTTTGTTACAATTCAGGAAACTCTCAGATATAAACTATGATTGAGCAGATCTGTCATTCCTTGATGTTTCACTCCTGCTTCACTTCAATTCCAGAATTGTATCAAACATTCTGCCCCCTGTATCCAGAAGAAGCGAGTCTTTTTCATATGTGTCTCCGGTGAGGTTTTGGATATCTTTTGCCCCAAGAGCACCTATCACTAAAGCCTTATCATTCCTTTACTATCCTCAGAAGGCCTCCCAAATGCCACATTTTTTTTGCAACTTAGTATTTCACCTCTCATTTAGGAGTCACCTACTACTGTTCTTTACCCTTTCTCAAAATAATAACATGAGACCACTGTAAAAGCAACAATTCAATTAGAATTTTCTGACTCTGGGCCTAATCTAAATGGAGATTGTTAGTCGATTAAAAATCTGAATAAACCATAGCCTTTAGATTATAGAAAATGGACAGAATGAGAATTAAATTTTCCAGAGCACCAGGAATAAAGAATAGAAAGTGAAAAAAGAGAATAAGCCAAAAGAAAAATGCTAAGAGAAAAAGACTGACGAGAGCATAAAACAAATAGGCAACTGAAAATCTGGAAACAGTTATAGAAAGTAGTAATAGTGAAGATCACTTGCTCAGGAACTGATAGAAGATACTGGGGGAGGCCAGGTAATCTTCCCTTGTGAGCAGAGCAAGGATATGAAGAATGAAGGCCAACCTTTGGCTGTAAATGCCATTAGCATTTCAACACAGCACTCCTTACTTGCTCCACCTTTCTATTTTCCCATCTATAAAATAGGCATAAGAATTCCTGGTACATGATACTCTCTTGTAGGAATTTTGTCACTCTCTTGTAGGAATTTTACGTATGGAAAGTGATTTGAACTTGTTGAGGAAAATTTAATTTCAAAACTGCATAATTATAATCACCTGCAAGTAAGCAACACATACACAGATGCTTTTAAAAATAATTGTTTATATATCAAGCCACGTATTTACTGTGCTTTCTTCCTTTTTCCATTACTGTCATGTAATTAGATTGCATTATATTAACTAGATATATTATTTTATTATGATATATTATAACTAAATTAATTTTTAAGAAGTCAGAGTGACACAGAAAAGACAAAATAAAAGCTCAAGGTAGATTTTACTCTTTAGCATTTATCAAATAAATCAACCCAATTCAACAATTATCTGTCAATTGCTTACTATATTCCAAGACACTCTGGTGGTTATACAGATGAAAACCAGACTCTATACCACAGACGTTGTTGTGGATATACATTCTGTGAACATATGCCAGTACATCTGTGAAGATTGATGGAAACACCCTTCTCAGGTCAGAGGCCACTGTCACATATTCAGCCTTCCACTGACACCTTTCAGAATGCCCACTTCAGTATTCACCCTGCCTTATGAACATAGACACCCAAAAGATCTAGTTCTGCAAAGCACCTAGAGCATAAACCACTACAATGACTGGATTTCATCGTCATTTAATTGGTCTAGGAATAAGTCTGAGATGATCACAAATTTTACATTGTACCTTCCTCAAATAAATTATTTAGAGAACTAATTTAATTAATTGGTATTTTTATTAAAATAATATAAACATATAGTTAAAAAATCAAATATACTAAAAGGCTCATAATGATATACAACACTTACTTCTCTCACTCCTCCCAAATGTCCATTCAACTTCCCAAGATCAAACACTTTCAACTGCTTGATGTGTTTCTTCTGGGATCTGCCTTTCATGCTTCTAAATATGTTTATTCTGCTATTTACTCACTTAAAATTTTTAGATATTATCATATCTGTCAAATGCCTACCAGTATTATTTTTCAAATGTTCAAAACATCAGAAAATGATTTTAAAAGAAGTCTCTCTACCAGCAGAGAGGTGGACATTTATTGAGGTACTCCCAAATAGCAATATATAGATTTTTTTTTATCCAAACAAGAAATTTCTCATCTTTCTGTGCAATTCTGCTTCATTTCCCTTGTATTTTAAAAAGGCATTACCCCTTCCCAGTACCATCTTGCACTCCTCCTGCTTCCTCTCTGCATCTGTTTCCTAAAGGACTCAAATGACACTTCAGTCCAGCAGCTTCTGAATGATTTGGGCTGAAGTGGATCCCGTGGTCATGTGCCTCCAGACATATCTCTTTTTCTATAAAATACATTTCTTGGACTTACGTGATGTTATGCAGGATCCCATGTTATTGAGTCAAACATTCTACAAGCCCTTGGAGAGTGCTTCTGGCTGAGGCCTTGAATGTGAAAGACAAATCCACAATCCAAACATTTATCTATCCCACTCAAGATGAATTGCTGCCCTTTCTAGAGCAGAAGAGGTTCAATTTAAGTAATTTGTCACCAAGTGCCTGGTTGCTCAACCTTGAGAAATACTGGCATATCAAGAGCTCAGCCTCAAACTCTTGTTTGTAGGTCAGCCATTCATAACCAGCTAGGCACTGGAGAGACGCCATGCTAATTAGTCCATACATGCCTTTGTATCTCCAACCATAATTATTCCATTCATGACCACTAGTGTTGCCTAGAACAGAAGCTTGCTAACACCAATTGGCTGGTATTCTGTCCACATGGTTAGTGATTCTACCCCAGTAAATGCTTTCTGTTGCATATTAGCATATGATACAAAGATATTCACACTTCATGTCTACTCCCGTATGTCCACCTGCATGCATCTACACAAAAAATTTCTTGTATCCTACCTTTCAATCTTGCTTATTATAGTCCCCTGACCAATCAACTAAGCCATCTGCCACTGCTCATGAATCGATGAATAGCCTTACCTTCAACCACTTCTCCTTCCAGTAGATGACCAAGTGCACTGCCCAAAGATCTGCCCATAGGTAGTATTTCCCCACACCATTCTTTCAAAACTGCCCCTGAATGGGAGTAGGTGCAACAGTAGTAAATCTTCACTTGCAGCAATATACAAGCCTACCCATCCATGAACCCAGCTCAGGTTTTCCCACCTCCACCAGCTGATTGTAGAGAACCTCCCATAAAGTGACAGGCTTTATTGCAACTTCTCCATGGTCAGCAACAGCAGTTCCAACATTTCTACCCAATTTAGTAGGAGCTATCATTTTTCCCAAATTTCCAAGATCCATTCCAGCAGAATATTAGAACTATCTCTAGAGTCCTAGCCAGGGTGTTAAGTCCTATATGAAAGATTATCTCATAGTTTTAAAAAATCTCTCTATGCAGCTTTAAGTTCCATCTCCCTTAAGGACCTCAGCATTCACTCCCTGGCACACTCTCCTGGTTTTTTACAGGTCCTGCTGCTCCTTTTACATGTAACACCTCCTCTCCATCAGCAAGCCTAGCCTTTCCCTGATTAGTCATGCTGAGACTTGACCTTAGTTATTGGTCTGGTGACTAGGAAGAGAGATGGGAGAAAATCCTAAGAGGACCAGTATTGTTCTGTAGGCATTTCTATAATATGTGGTTCCTTCATAATATGAAAGCAAGCAGGAGGACTCTGTCTTCCAACAAGAGGAACTAGTACAGTTCCAAGTGTTCAAAAAAATCTGGGAATTTCAGGTACTTGAGAATATCTCCTTAGTTATCATGACCTTAAATTTCAGAATCTACTCCCTCCCTAACAGAGACTTTACTTTGTCGTAGACAACTTACCTAGGCTGAGAATCCAGGCTTCTCCAAAGTTCTGTTGCTCATACAATTAAGACCTAGTCTGTCATTCCTTTAAATGCTGCCAAAGAAGTCATCTGATTCTCACACTTTCATCTGAGCTGGTGATTGATTGCCATGAGCGTAAAGGGTATTCAGCAACAAGCACCCAATTCCATCCTTATAATAATATTGCTTTTGAACCTCTCAAATCCTAAAGATTATTACATGAGCCAGTGCCTCTCCTTCCACCTGTATTCCATCCCAATTCATCGCAGGTAAAAGATTTAACAATTTCCCCGCTGCTACATACTACAGACTATCAGTACCTCACCTACCACCAGTGATAGAGATTCATTGCCAGCCATCTGGGAAGTGATCCAACTTCACAATCCCTTAGAGTCTGCATCCCATGACCCTTCTTCTGGTACCAAGTATCACAGGTCAGATTCTCTAAAGCAGAGTCTGAACTAGAGATTTAAATTCTTGGTTAAAGGGGATTTGGGCAGGGCATCAAAAGTATCCATCAAATCCCCCCCACACTAAATGTTTCAAACATGAGCACTGCTTTCCCAGCTTGATACTTACAGGATTTGAAATATCTATTCCAAAATGAAGATATTGAAATGGGAGTTTTGCCCATCAGAAATCCAAAAAATTATGCCCAACCACAAAAAGAAATGTATCACTTTCACTCCACAGACATAGAATGAGAAATCCAGATGGTGCTACATACTCAAAAAGTTTAGCTATCATAGATTATCAACAAAGAATCAAGTCTAAAAAAAACAGGAATTGACAGTCCAGGAGAAAGTATGGGAATTCAGAATTAAGAAGTCCCATTCTAAAAAGTCTACCAATTATGTAAGAAAATGCAAATTGTTAAAATAAATACATTTCAAAACAGGTATAGATTTAAAATAAAGCATGACTTTTATTAACTTTACATAAGGATAACCCTAAAACAGCTCATAATTCATTATATTAGAGAATTAATGTACTTTATAATTCTAAAGAGAAAATGTGCAAAGAAGTGTTTCAAAGACATTTTTAGCTCAAATTTTTCTGTTTGAATTCATAAAGCTCCCTTCTGGTTTCCAAGCTGTCATAAGAAAAAGTACCTAATTGACTGCAATTTCAAAATTGGTAGAAAACAGAAACAATCCAAAGGCTAATAATAGAGTTGAAATGCCTTGCTTCTTTACCAAAAACTAGGTTTACATCCAAGATACAGGCTTTGGAAAATGCATTATTTATTTAGCACTGAAAATAGGGAAGCCAGGCTCTGTTCAGAAGTTTTCTTGCTTACTGTTATCAAAATGACATTTTGCTTTACAACCACACTTCCTACATAATAGGCTTGCTATTTCCATTTTAAATGTTGAGCCCTTTTTCTTAGAGGGCAAGAGAGGGGGTCACACAGTAGAGCATTCTGAGACTTTGAGTATGGAAATTGTCCAAATAAGGTACAAATTCAGCACAGCTTTTGGGGAAAAAAATAAAGTAAAATAAAGACCTTGAGCAAACATTGATATTTCTGCATTTCAATCTGCTTCCAAAGATCAGAAATTTCCAGCATTCATAGGAGAAAAAGAGTAAAGCTTGAAGGACTCCAGAATAATCCCAGGGTACCCACCATTATCAACATTTTGTCTGGTCACATATTAAAAAAGAAATGTAGCAGCTGAGGTAAAAAGGGAACAATGATTGATAGGAGAGAAAATTTAGAGCCTCAAAGAGCTAACAACTAACACTAAGTCTTTGATGTTGACAAATGCTTTCCAGAAAAAAGGAACACCCAGAAATTGTTGATTTTCTACACTCTAATCTCTAAAGCAAAGGACGTGGTATGGAAACTATAGAATATCTTGAATATCAGTGTATATGAGTAGAGTTCATTCAAAATATGAGGGAAAATCTTTTAGAAAGCCCAAGACTCGAATCACAAGATTTCGAGCTGAAGGGGCTAGAAAATTAGTTAACAGATGAGGAGGTAGTTAACAGATATTTAATCTACACATTTCTTATAATGTTTACAAGATAGTCAAAGTTGTTCACTAATAAAGTCCTTCGGATAGAAGATGCCAGCATAAAATTGAAATTTCTTGAAGGCAGAGATCTTTTCAACTAACTATAAACCTTGACTACAACCCAATAACTTGCTAGCTATTCTGTAAAATCCAGATCTTGGTTAAGTACATTCACTAATTCTTTCACAAGAAATGCCTGTACAAGCAGTCTATATGTCCACTATCTGTACTTCAAATCAATGGAGAAAATAGTTGTTTATCAAATAAATGGTGTTGGAACAATTGGCTAAATTTTGGGAGAAAAATTAAGTTAGATCTCTACTTCATAACAATTACAAAAATAAAATACAGATCAATTTCAAAAAGCTCATTTTTAATTAAGAACTCTAAATAAATATAGGCAATTCTGTTGATACCTACTATTATGTATGATGAGAAGTTAGCACCCATGTAAAGATCTAGGGAAAGAGCATTACAATAGAAAGGAAAACTAGTACAGGGCACAAATACTGGAATGAACTTGGCATGCTCAAGGTCAAAGAAATTCAATAGTGAAGAGAGAAAGGAAGAAAGCAGACAATGAGGTCCCAGGGCTAGGAAAGAACAAGATCATGTGAGGTCTTCTAGGTCATGTCGAGGAGATTGAATTTTATTCTAAATGTATTAGAAGTGTTAGAGCAAGAGTGACACAATCTGATTTATACTTTAGAAAGATAAGTCAGGAAGACTAAAGGAGGAGTGAAAAGTAGAACCAGGGAGAAATAATGCAAAGAGAAATTATGGGGACTTCCACTAATAAAAAATGAAGGTAAGATAGCAATCTAGGATGATTCCTAGGCTGCAGCCTAGAATGGATGTTGTGCCATTTACTTGGGATGAGGGAGGTGGGGGCAACAACTTTGAAGAAGAGGAGTTAATAGTTCTATTTTGGACTTGTTACATCCTGGATGCCTATTAGACATCCCCATAATCACCCAGTAATCAGATTAATATCTGAGTAAGGAGCCCAGGGAAAAATAAACTTGAGGATTCACCAACATATAAATATTATCTGAAGCAATGGAACTAGGTAGGGTCAGATAGGAAGAGAATATATAATAATGAGAATATATAATAATATATAATAACAGAACCAAAGACTGAGTTCTAAGAGGACTCTAACTTTCAGAGTTCTAATAGAGGAAAGGAGACAAGACTGAGAAGGAAGGGCCCAAGACATAGGGAATAGCAGACTTACTATATTTCCAAAACCTAAAGAAGAAAACATTTCCAGGAGTGAATCATCAATCATATCAACTGCTATTGAGAGGTCAATTGGGATGAAGAGAGAGAACTGACAATTGACTCTGACATGGTATAAATCACTGGTGACCTTGAAAAGTGTGGTAAAAGCTGCTTCACTAGAGTGGTTTGAGTAAAAACTCCACTAATGAGTTAAGGAGAGAAGGAAAAAAAAAGAATGAGACAGCAAGTATAGGCAACCCTTTTAAGCAATTTGCTGTGAAGCAGAAATGAAAATGGGGCAGTAGCTGGAAGGGGACAACAGCCCAAAAGTTGTTTATTAATGCATAATAATAAAACATTTTATATGCTGTTGCAAATAATTTTTAATAATCTGCTAAATAACATTTATTCAGCATTTGTACTATGTCAGGCACTAGCCCACACACTTTCTTGTATTGTTTATTTAATTTTCAAAGGTATCATCATTTGAGAGATAAAATTACGGAGGCACGGAGAAATCAATTAATTTGCTCAAAGTCACACTGTTAGTAAGTTGCAGAGCCATGATTTGAAAACTGGTGATATAAACTCTTTACCACTGCAGCTGAAGATGCAAGAAAGAAAATAAATAATTATAAAAACGTAGTCCCTGAGAAGGGATTATTCCTAGAAACAAGAGCAAATAGAAAACCATATGTGGATATAAACACGAATAGTTAGAATTTGTGGTGGGAATAGGTATTTCTCCTCTGATTGCATCTAATATTTGTATAATTGAAAGTTAAAAACTTAAAAATATTATTAAGACTTTCCCAGCCATAGGGTAGACAGATATGTACCAAGTGCTCATAATGGAGCTGGGAACATAGTAGGACTTTGTATGGTTAGCTTCTATTACATTTAAAAGTGTTACCTGATGTTCTTGAGAAGCATGTACAGGGCATAGTAGGGACTTAAAAGAAAGAGTGGTCAATTTTACTGTGGGAGAAGCAAGAGCAGGAAGGTCTTTGAGATGAAGGATTCTTGAGTTCGCACATAGGACAACTTTTGAAAGATGAGTAGGTGTAGTTAAGGCAATTGGATGGGGTGGAGAATGATAGGAGCATTACAGAGAGAGGCAGAAAAAATGAGCATCAGGGGCTCCAAAAGGATCACATCAGCTAGTAAGCTAAAGGATCCACAAACAATTATTTTATGGCTGAAATATGTTTCAAGGAGGGTCAATGCAAGAAAGAAGGTTGGAGAGATAGATATAAAGGGGTTTGTATACTACACAAATAGCCTCCAAATAAGATTCACAATTCAGAAAGATTACTTTGGCTATAAATGGAGAGTGGGGTAAAAAATTGAGGATGGGAAGACCAATTATTTGCATCATAAGAAGAAGAGGATCTGAAGTTATGAGGTAGCTCTAATAGAATTTAAAAGTGGAGACAAATTAAACAGAAAAATATAGGGAGCATGAAATATTAAACAAAGAAAAGTGTATAGGAAGGATGAGCATCAAAATAAAATATAAAAGAAAACCTAAAAGCACATCAGAAACGAGTGAATATAAACTCCCCTCAGAAAGGGCCTCTGTCAAAAACAAAAACAAAAACAAAAACAAAAAGTGTGTAGAGTATGAGTTTTAAAAAGAAGGAAAAGAGAAGGTGGAGGTGGAGGAAGAAGGAGAAGGGTATGGGAAGAAAGACTGAAAGAAGATGAGTCAGTTATAGCCAATGTTAGAGAAGTACAATGAAATGGAATCATCTACTTACAAAGTCTGGTCACAGAAGCCAACTATTTGGAAGGAAATCATCTGGCCTTTGGGTCATTAGACGTTATGACTAAGGAACAGCTAGGTAGATGCCAAATAAGAATCCCAGGAACATCAAGCCATACCCTTTATTAAATATGAAAATACATGACGTGGAAAGTAGAACCTTATATACAAGCAGGTAATTTTGTAAGACTTCCCAAAAGGAGGTCCCAGATGGAAACTAACAATGAGTTAGAGAAGTTCTGGGGCACTATAGTTCTGATGATTCTCCAAAGAACTCCAACCCAGTCCATGTAGATAACAAACCATATCCACAATGCCAGACTTAGTTTACTAGTGGGTTTCCCTACTTGAAAGAAACCATAAATAGCAAAAGAGGAACATTTGTGAAAAGGAGGCAATAGACTTGAAAGAATTATGGAGATGAAATCTACAAGATTTGATGAGTGAATCGATTTGTCCAGGGAGAGAAAAGAGTCAAAGTTGATACCCCTAATTCTACTGAAATGAGAGCAGATTTGTTGGTGGGGCAGGGTGGGGAGGATATAAATTCAATTTGGATATACTGAGTTTGAGAGGCTGGTTAGGCAATAGTCATATGTGCGGATCAGGAGCTCAGGAGAAAGGTCTGGGCTGGGAAAATGGTTTCTAGCCATCAGTACATAAGTGGCGTTAAACCATTCAGAGAGCAATGAAGTCCACTCACGCAACAAGAATGGTAAAGGAAGAGGATCCAGCAAAGGGGACCAGGAGACATCAGTCTAAGAGGTAGGATGAGTACTGGGAAGGACTGGATTTCAGAGAGACTCATTAACCAATAAAAGGGTCAAAGCTGGTTTAGTATTTTAGCTTCAGTCAATGAACAGAAATTATTTTAATAAATACATTTGTTTTCACTTAATACAGGTAATACAAAGTAGGCATATGAACATTTCTAACAAGAACACAAGCACATTTTGTTATAACAATAGCATGACCTTCACAGGAAAGCAGCTTTTTAAGACAAGCCCTCTTTCTGAACTCTCTCTTCTCTTGCAATTTTCTCCCCTGAACAATTTTGAATCATTAAAAGGCACAGCTTCTAATTAATCTAGTAATACCTCCTAATTATGGCATGTACTCAAGACTTTGAAATCTCTCTAGATAGCACAGTCATGAGACTGCAAAAAATTTTTTGATTAAATATAGTATGACTTTTATCAAAAATTTCTACCTTCCTTCTCTAAGCTTTAAAAATAATAATAAACACCTTTCTCATATATACTCTTTCTCCATCACCAAATTTAATTGCTTTTGAGGAAAGTGAAGTGAAGGAAGAGCTATCCATAGGAAAATCTAATTAATAAGTTAACCATTGATCAATTGCTCTTGCAAAAAAAAAAAAATCTGTGCATTAAGTAACTAGAAAGAGATACATCATATTTTTTTCTACTTTTAATAATCTGAGAAGCCTCATTTAGATGCTGAAGATTCTAAAGTATGTGCTCTCATTTCCTATAATTAAACCAGATTTATAAGAAGGAGGAAATTGTGTTATTTCAATTGACATGATATTTGGATCACATATGTTGTTTTCACAGTTTCATACAGCCTCTAAACAGTAAAACTCGAAATACTCTTCTCTCCTTCCTTATAAAGAGTTTTCAAGGGGATAATTTGCGATGCAATGATTTTGTGATTTTGAGAAATATTAGGCTCCCTAGCATAAGGTTCTCAAACTCTTCCCCAATCCTCTCCTAAACAATCCTGGAGTATATGACACACATTCATCTGTGAAAGAGCACATATGGAACCAATTCTCAAAGTGCACATTGTGTGCATGTGAATATAGGGGACAATTTCATTTGTTCCCATTTCCTCCTCACTTCTAGGCACTCATGGGACATAATTTCTTAGGAAGGATAGAGTGTGGTTAAAAGTGCTCCTGAAAGCTCTTTAGTTCAGCCATTTTTTTTCTATTAGGAAAAAGCTCTCTGACATTCATTGAAGTCATTGAGGAACAAGAACAGATAGCATCCCATTGTTTTTCTTTAGCTTCTATCTCTATCCCATGAATGCTTTGAACAAAGAGCCTGCAGAGGAAACCAGACATGAAAGCAAACCAGATAAAAATACTGCAAATATCTATGTTTCTTTCTGGTCACATGATTTTATTCCCAAACAAAAGTCTTACATTACATCAAAACCAGAGACTGCTTTAAAAGGTGGCTAACTGTTATAAATCACTACATAGTATATACCATTTTGCAATACCATTTAGCAGCATAAACAATATAATGCGTATAAATAAGACAAAAAACATTCTGCAATATAAATCCAACTACTGATACAGACACAACCTTGAAAGCATCCTTGGGAGCTGCAGCATAACTGGACCTGACAGCCTGCACACAATATTTACATGCTGTGAAACTACTTTTGGCTTCTGAGGAATTATGAATAAACTCTAAATAAAACCATTTCTCTGATGATTCAAATCCCAAAGAGGGAGGAGGTTGAATTGAACTGACAATGAACTCACCTTGGAATGAAAGTTATTCACCCTTTCTTTTGCTCTTACAGAGGAAAAAGAATAGCAGGCAATAGAGAAATGTGTATTGTGGACATCAAGATGACTGTGAGATGTTGGAGAAATATGAGAATAATAATATCTCTTCATTAATCTAAAATGTCTTTCCTGTGGGGTACTTGAAATCAAAGTGGGCAAGTGGAGTCAGTCCACTGGAAGTCATATTTTAGTCTCCAAATATGCAAATTCTAGTTCTGGTATTTCAATTCCCCATGGGCCAACATTTCTACCTTCTATCAGAAGAGCTCATCCTTTGGCTCTCTTGATTCTCTTCTCCCCATTCCTGCCTCCTCCCTCACAAGTTGATAAATCACATCTTTATTGATGACACACTATATGCTGAGAAGTACACAAACATTCCTATAGTAAGACCAACTGGGGTGGCTCTAGTTCCCTAATTTCAATGGAACCCAAGCTCTGAAAGAAAATTAAAGGAGTATGTAGTGGCGTTCATTCATGCTAAAAATGAGGTTGGTACATGTGCTTACATATTCATATTTGTGCCCACAAATATATTCACAAAAATACATAAACATATAGAAATAACCACAATTATCACTCACCATCTCCTTATCTAGTGAGCTGTGTAATGTGGCCACCCCCACCCAAGTACCACTTCAGGACATTTTTTGCTTTTTTGTGACATCTTTTTCCCATCTACATTACCCCTGATGCTCATCTTACCCAGATTTTATCTCTATAGAAATGTTGAGGAAGAAATAACATTTTGTAATATTCTGTAATATCTCATATTAGAGCCATGAAATTGTACTGTTTCCCATGAGTAATTTATAACTAACCCAAGAAGCACCTCTACTATTGGAAGACCATGGACTGAAGGCATTGCAAAACACCCAGCCACTAGTGTTACTCGTTGTCTCCCAGCAGCCTTTGCTAATTCAACCAAGGTTACTTTTACAGAAGGTTATAGTGAATTTAAGAATTCTACTAAACACTACTGTGGTCACTTTAGTTGAATCTTCTAAACGTCCAGGTTTTTCTGATAGAAAATGATCTCATTGATCTATAAAGGGTTAACTATTCAAAATGCTACAGGCAGTTATTAGTCAGGCCAAGGCTCATTTTGCTTTGCTTTCATCCCATTGGAGCTTTAAAAAATGACTGAGATTTTAAAGGACAAACTTCCCAGGCTGGTAGTGGGAAAAGACAGTGGATTAAAGATTTGTCTTTCTAGCCCCACTCATACTCAACAAACTGTTGAAACTTCTCTCTGTGACATTTCCTAGACTGTTGTCTGCTTTCATAGAAAAATATCAGTGCCACCATAAACAGCTCAGCTTAACGCTGATTGCTATCCTAAAGGGCAAAGTATTATAGTAGCTTCCCATCAGGTGTCCTCATAGATGGATTATCATGCCACATACGCAAAATGAAACCCCACCGTATCCACGTACACATGGGTGCACACACAAACATCCAGCCACGTACAATCCAAAAATATCAACACTACCCCAAGAACTGATTGCTAACCACTGATGAGGCTGCAGGGTTTACTTAGCTCCATATAATTTCAAAAGTCATTCGGTTTGGCTGCTTTTCTACCAAATGGGAAGGAAACTGCTTTCTGTAAGACTTAAAGCTTTAAATCCCCATATTCCCTCTCTATGAGAGAGAAAGAGAAGAGAGGACTCTATCCTGTTTGGTTTTACTATATTTAAAGTACCCATAACAAAGCTGATTTTTCTTTCAGAAAATGATGGGTTTAAGAATAAGCTTTTAAAGAAAATAAAAACAAGTAATCTGAGAGAATCTTCCTAGTAAGTCATGGGTGTTTTCAAGGGACAGGGAAATTCACAGCAAGGGAGCAAAAGAGCCTGAACTGTTAAAGCTGTAGGATTAATTCTCTCAGGAGACGGAGAAACCCTCGGGGCCACGTGGGGTTTTTCCACTGGCTGCCTGAATATCAAGCAAGAACGTTACTATCCTCCGATTTTCATCCTGATATTTCCCAATGATTTCCTAACAGCTTAAACACTTAAAAACAATCGTGTCCTTTGAAACATTTTAGCCACCAACAGGTGAATGTGATTAGTTTGACCTTAAGGAGGAGGGATGACAGGGAGTGTTCTTTAATCCTTATTTCTGGGTAAAATAAAATGACTTTCCTGAATCAGAAACAAAGTAAAAATGAAAATCTATGGAAACTCTGGTTACCTGGCAACCCAAACCCATGGGCTGTGTCTGCTTGCATCCTAATGTCCTCTAGTATGAAAGATGCAGTCAAAAGGGATTCCCTTTATGTGCAGCCTCTTTACTCTCTGCCCATTCATTCATCCCAATTATTTGGTTTCAAAGCCAGTAACCCAGATTTCTGAGAGCTCTAATACTTGTCTTTTCTAGAAAGGAAGTTTCGGCTAGGAAATTTACCATAACACCTTTTAAAATGAGTCAGTGTTTTACAAACCGCCTGGGAAAATTGTGTTAAAAGAAAAAAGCAAAGAGGAGGTTACAGAGGGAGTATTTCTCATGGCTGCCCTGCAGTTCCTTCCAATTGCTCTAGGTAACTGCAGTGTCATGCCTGCTTGATCGGGAACCTCAATGCCTGAGGCTTCACTTGGGGAATTGCCTGTCACACTGCAGATTCATCTAAAAATAACCAGCCTACACTGGCAACTGCCTGAAATAACAGTAAAAGAAATAACTACGGCATTCCATACTGTGGCTCCAGCTTCTTTGAGGCTCCAGCCCCACCCCCACCCCAGGCCAACCACTTGCCAATTATTTTAGTTCCTTCTATTATCTGAATTAGAAATAATAGTCTAGGGCTCGTTTTTTTTTTGTTGTTGTTGTTGCTCTTTTAATTTTCTGAGTCAAATAATTTGAAGACTATTAGAGAGCTACATGCTGAATTTCAAACTAAAAAAAAAAAATTAATTAACATTTTACTCTTGTCAGAAGAAAAATGCTGTATTATTCCCCTAGGTTTTTAGATTAAACTAAATGTCAGTGGTTCTTACAGCGATTCTGTTAATCCCCAACTAATCAAAACAGGTTTATCCACTCAGTGTCTTTTAAAAATGTAGTACTCTCAGGGCCTTGGCCGTTTTACTATTTATTTATATTTTCATCGGTGGCTTTAACATTTCAGTAGAAATCAAATCGGAATGTTTTATTTGTCAGCATCTTTGTTAAAAAGATTTATGAAGGATGGGGATTCTAACTATGGGTATTACAATACAGAAAGAAAAGTTGGCTCCTTGTAAACTTTATTTATTCAACAAAAAAAAAATTGAGAAACTAGCATAGTACACTAGGCTAGAAAAAAGTATGTGTCTGAGGTACAAAGATGAACACAACACAATCTCTGTTCTCAGAGAACTTAAATTTGACAAAGAAAGATGTTCTTTGCCTTACTGTAATATAAGAAAAATACACTAATTATAAAGAGACACAAGCAATGCATTATGCAAACCTTTGAAATATAGTTATTTCCATCTGTAGTGATGGGAAAAGCCAAGAAAGCTTCAGGGAGAAAATGGCATTTGGTCCAGGTCAGTAGATAGGAAGAATTTTGATAGAGATGGAAAGGGTAATCAAAATGGAGGAAATCGAGTGACCAAAGGCATAGGAGGCAAGAAGGTGAAGGTAACATCCAGGAATTGGTCAATGGTCCAGTTTGGTCAAGGCACAGAATACAGGATTGTCAGTTTCAAATGTGAAATACCAGTCGATCTATAATGATGCCATTCACAATTCATTCACTCATTCATTTGGCAAATATTTACCAGATACCCCCAACTCTTCTTGTCAGGGACTTAAGAGAATTTAAAAACAATAGTAAACAAGTGATTTTGTGATAATTTTTCACAAGACCCTTCACCGAAGTTGTTGATCAGAAATCACCATGCCTGCTTTAAAATTACAATAATATCACAGTTGATGTTGCTAAAAAATTCTGTGTCTAATGTGACATTCATGAGGAAGTTTCATCATTCCAAGTGGGACAACAGAACAGCTTGTTGGAAGAAATTGGTTCAAAGCACAAAGCATTCATACCATTGCAACATTCCAAGTATATGCAATTGTACCTCCCATAGTAGTGCCTAAGGAGTTGGGTGTTTAAGGGGTGAAGCTTAGCCATTTTATTTGGAACTAGCCACCCCATCAATTCACTTAAAAGCCAGACATACACATTTCATCTGGAGGAAAAAAATATCCTCAAACAATATTTTTCAACTTTATGGATAAAAGAGTTAAAAACACTTGCTGGATCTACTCCATGGGGTTAACGTAAAGATAAAATAAGGCAATGTATGAGAAGTAATCTGTAACCTGCTAAGCACTAAACAAATATTAGCTCATTTTTACCACAAATTTCATCTTTGCTGCTAAGTTAGTACTACGATAAGCCTCTCAACAGTAGAGCACATGTTGTCTTAAGTCTAGTCAGAATGCCCTCAGGAGTTATTTCTTGGATTTCAGAAGAGAGTTAAGGACTGTGTCAGTCAGCAAGCAGTCCAGGTAAATAGAGGTA
Organism: Eidolon dupreanum; assembly: GCA_028627145.1. Classification (NCBI taxonomy): domain Eukaryota; kingdom Metazoa; phylum Chordata; class Mammalia; order Chiroptera; family Pteropodidae; genus Eidolon; species Eidolon dupreanum. The sequence continues at coordinate 36,854,759 of CM053501.1, forward strand.
ACCACAACAGCAAAGAAACAGACAATAGCTTTGAGAAGCTACGAATATTGCTCGGGAGCTTCCTCAAGATGTATCCTAGTCATTAATATTGAGATTATGTGGCCTATATTATGAAAAATTAATCCAAGTTAGAGTATAGTTGCAAAAGGTGCTTCTATCCAAGTGGCTTGACAATAGGAGTCATTTGAGGTATTATCTTTGGGTTAGAGCCCTCTCACATTCATATTTTGGCTATACTATTGAACCACCAAAAAAGCAAGGACATTAGGTCAGCATAACTCATTACATCATTATAATTGCTGAAATTGTGTTATCTAATATTTTTCTAAACCATCTTTGCTAGTCAAAAGTTATTAGTTAAATACAGAGGGAAAAAAAAACAGTTATTAACTGCTTACTCTGTGCCAAACACTCTACTTGGCATTTACACATTAATTATCTCATGTCACATTCAAAAGACAGATGTACACCATGGGATGTATGATTAAATGTAATGCTTTTGTTTCTTTTAAGTTATTATAAACATAAATCTCTGAGACTAGCCCAGTGTCCTTTGACCTCTTTTCCCCCAGAATTTTTCAGGACTTTTAGGGGTCAGGAGAGAATGTAGCAAAATTAAGGATGTGGTAGAGTTGCAGAGATTTGAAACTACTCCTGTGGGAGAGAGGAGGGTGTCAGCAAAAATGATTACCAAGGGCAAATAGAAGGAATTCATAGCAAAACGATCAACATGACATATGGCTTTTTCTCAGATGAGAAAAATAAAAGACACAGCATCAGAATTCTCATGCCTTTTCCTCTGGCAGAAGAAAGTGGTAGCTAAAATAATTACAATCAATATATTAAATAGCATTCAAATTAAAAAGGCTACTACTCACTAGGGTATATTCTCCAAACCCACATGGATAGACGCAAAGGTTAAATCCACTTTATAGAAAAGCTTCCTTTCTTGAAAAACCCACATCAAAGGAATTCCATGGGTTGGCACGTGCTAGAGTAAAAAAGTAGTCCTCTCTGTTTGTACATACTGACAAATAGGCCTGAGAATTTTTTTCTATTATTATTAACTAATTTCTCTCTTTATTTCTTACCCACAAAAGTTTTGTCTCCATCCTTAAGCCAATACTAAAACTCCAACTCCAGTAATGACCTCCGCCAAAAGTCACAAAGCCCAAAAACTGTATGAGGATATGCCTCAACCACACTCCCTTCCTAAAATCAATATTCTCCTCCCTTTGCTATTTCAAGCATGCATTAGTAAGAAACTGACATTTTCTTACTGGATCTGTGTGTTGGGGATATTTGGGAAAGACATTTCATTTAAAGTATATATTCTAGGACATGTGGAAATCATCAATCAAAATCCACAGTATGATTATTAAGTGTAATTCATACAATGCTACTACCATATCAAGGTATTTTTTATTTGAACATTTTAAATATATAGCCTAATTGGAAAATAAATTTGAGGAAATTTCCTAAATCTGAGCAAAATGACTTTTCTAAAACTGAAGATCCCACTGAAAGATTAGATATTTACACATGGTATGGAAACTGACCATTTTTAATTGTAGTCATGGAGCACAAATATTCCTTTGTGAAGTGTGGTATGAAGAGCAAATGAGATCATGTATGTGAAAATATTCTGTAACTGCAGAACATATTGGAAACCTAAGAGATTAGCTCCCTTTCTCTTCCCTCTCTCTTCTTCAGCTAAGATTGATTTATAGTAAGCTGGGATAAAATCTGAATCTGTCTCATAAATAGCGTAATGTTTCAATTGCTGTCACAGTCACCATCACTTTATGTTGAAGCTTTATAGTTGCATTCAAATTAGATATGGAGTACACTAACATAATTAGATTGAATTACACAAAATTGCTGATATTCAATCATTTTTAACCTATACAAATGGCCATTTCATAATTCAAATAAATATAAAGCATTAGCTTTCCTTTTAAGATCCTGTAAAATTACAGGCATCATAAAAATTAGTTGTAATGATTCTGATAACATTTGCATTTATAAAAGATAAATTAGAACTACACTGTTCTGGAGAACAGGGGCGTCCTCCATAAAAATTTGAAAGAAGGACATAGGAAAGGGGTAGCTTTTCTGATAAATGGTGACTGGAACCCACATACCAGAAGGGGTCTAGCTATGTAAAAGAAACCCAGACATAATATATCTTATGCTGTCATTGGAGACATGTTGCTATCAGCCTGTAATAGGATGTTGAAAGACTCTTTTACTCTTGTCTCAGAATTTCAACTAAAGTCCATAGCTAAGAGTAATAGATACTAAGAATCCCCACATTCTAAAGAGAACTGCCAAGCATATCTCTAAAGAACTTATCAATCACGCAGCTATCGTGAACTACTCTTGCCAGCCTATGAAAGTAATGCATTAGAAATTTTAGAATTTACTGAGTTGTTGGCCTAGAAATGGTTCTCAACTGAGTGAAGTTTGGAAAAGTGAGGAGGCATTTCTGAGAATGCCATTGACATTTAATGGGCACGATCCAAAAATATTAAATACCCTACAAGGGAGAGGCCTACACAGCAAAGAACTTTCCCATCCAAATTGCCAATAACAGTCCCAACAAGAAATACTAGCATAATGTGAAAGTCCTACAGATTCTCTACTCCCCTCCAGTGATGGGGCTATCCTCTTACCCAAAAGCCAAGCGATGTGGGATTCAAGAAATTAACAGTGGCTTCAAGAAGAGGAGACAAATATCCATTCCCCAGGTGGACTCTACCTGAGTGGACTTGCTCATCTGCCTCTGTGCCTCTTGGAGCAGAGAATACAAGAAAATCAATTGCAGGAAGATGGCTGGCTGAAGAAAGGAGCAGCAATGCAGTGGTCCCCCTCCCACCTTTTAGGTGCATCTCCTCTGGGCCAAGTGGACATCACAGAAGTTATCCAGGCTTAAGCTGTGTGGCCAAAGGGCTGCCACTGGGTAATAAGAGCATTGTTATGGTGCCTGCCATACAGAGGACATGGCCAGCCAAGGAAGAAACACAGTGCTCTCATATAGGAAACACTTGCCCCTTCCTCCATTTCTCCTCTCAAACCCACTAGAGGAAAGAGGATCCCTGGGAAAGAGAAGGAAAGGAGGTACAGAAGAAGACAAAAAGCAAGCCAGCCTCCCCACCAATGCAGTCCACTCACTAAAACGGGTCTTGTGAATCCCAAGCCAAGCCTGGTAGAGGAGAAGAATCCTCTATTGGATCTGAGGCTGAAATTTTAAGCTGATTAAATTAAACTCGACTGGAATTTTATGCCCAAAAGTGTCCGCCAAGTGATGGGTTCTGTCCAAGATATTGTTGAGATGGAAAAATCTTGACAGTTTGTGTTTGATTGTAAAAAAAAAAAACAGAAACAAAAAAAGTCAAGAAACAAAGCTGTTTCATATTTGCATCTCACCAAATCCTTGTTGATAAAGAACATTCTAAACTTTTCTATAGGAAAATATAGCACTAATTCCAATAAGTGAATAGAGATATTTGTAAAGTAACTAAAAATTACTAATAAAAATTTATAATAATAGCTGCCCATGTTAGCCAGTGTCAGCAACTACAAACAACAAATAGATTTTAGGTCTCTTAGGCAAAGAATGAATTACTGGAGAGTATTACAGGTGTTCATTCGATCAATAAATACTTTATCAAGTACTACTATATGCCAGGTATTATTCTGGGCACTGGGATACAACAGTGACTAAGAGACAAAATCTCTTCCTTCATGAAGCTCGACTTCTAATGAAGAGTCAAATAAAAACAAATAAGAAAAATATACAGCATGATAGATGATGCTAAAAGAAAAAATGAAAGCAGGGATGGGGAAAGGGGGTTCTGCGTGGAGCAGAAGGAGTGCTCTTATAAACAAGAACAGTTAGGGAAAACAATCCAGAAAGTTGACATTTGGGCAAATTCCAGGAGAAGGTGAAGGCGCTGAACAATTTTGGCAGTAAATACAATGCCGCTGCCACCACTGGATGGTGTCACCACTGCCGATGGATACTGATAGGGCTGTGACCACCAACAAATTCTAACCATCCCTTCATTTTTTTTTTCGCCCATTGATTCTATCCCCTCTTCCAGGCAGACCATCTATGTGGCTGAAGGAAAACAGAATACATCATTCCAAAATACGCCTCTTTGACATAAAAAAATATTTTGAGCTGAAGGCAATTAAGAAGCTGCAAATGCAGGAAAAGCTCTCTCTATCCTCCCACTTTTATGCCTAAAGGCAGGATATAAATTCATCTTTTACTGGAGACAGACTCTAATCAGCCCACAGATGGCACCAGAGAAATCTGCAAACAAACCTTACTTCATTAGTTTCCTCCCATATATTTACCTTCCCAGTTTGCCTCCCTTAGAAGCCTAAAATCACTTTCATTTGTCCTCTCATTTCTCCACAAATCTATTGTTCTTTGTTGAAGATGCCATATAAGCAGGAGTTGTAAGCCACTGTTTGACTTACTTTCTGTGAAGGATGTGCGGTACACACATAATAAATTTTCTCTTGTTAATCTGTCTTTTTTAAAGAGTCTCAGCTGACAACCAAAGATGGGTAAAGTAAAGCCTTGCCTCCATATACGGCCATGCCAGGGCTCCATGCCCTGCATCAGGAATGGGCAAAAGGAGGATGGGCTGAGTTATGGTCACTGGGGTTCCCCCCAAATTGGAAGGATGTCAGCCATACTGGGGTTTTTGGGGGGTTTTGTTGTTGTTGTTGTTGTTGTTTTGTTTTGTTTTTTTTTTTTGTTTTTGTTTTTGTTTGTTTTTTGAGAACTTACTCTGTGACATTAACTCACTGAGAGGAGATTGTAGCTTTAAAGAGGTTTACTATGGCACCGTGAGGTGGAGCAGGAATTCAGACTCATGTCTCAACTGACCCCAAAGCCTGTGACCCTAACACAATGAGCATTGCTTCCCCCAAGTAAGCAATTCCTATTTTTATTGGCAGTATGGAAGGGGAGGGAGTAATTGTCCTCAGGGTCAGTGTCAACCATGGGGTCCCTAAAAAACATTCCACATCAAGTGTCAGGATACTCACTCTCATTCTAGATGTTCCTTTCAGCTTCTCTTACCTCTATTCTCTCTGCAAGTGGCCAGTTCATAATTAAGCCCGGTGGTGGTTTAGCCCTCTAGGTCAGTGCTTCTCAGAATGTGGTACACAGAACAGCTTCACCAGCATCATCTGAGAACTTGTGAGAAATGTCAAGTCTCAGACCCCACTATAAATCTGTTGAACCAAAAACTGGGGGTGGGGGCAGCCATTTTGGTTGAGAGCAATTGCTATAGGTCTTACAGCTGTTCTAGATGCTGTACATTCTTAGTGTGGCTCCCTACACCTGAAGCAGCCATCTGTCTGCTTCCCACTAAACCCCACAGATAGCCGCTGACCTTTTTCATGAAGCTTCCCCACCCAGGGCACAGGAGATAACCACCTAAAAAGAACTTTAAAAATTTGTCCTTACGAATAAAGTCCACACCAAGCCTACAAAATCTTAAGAGATTAAAATGCACATTCCTCTAAAAGGAATGTACACATATGTACAATATTGTATTTTGACAGCCAAAAGTAATGTATGTCATGACACCTTGAATTATGAATCCATGGAGAAAAATTATGTATTTCTATATAGCACCTAAGACATTGGCACTGTTTAACAAATATTTTTTAAATGCTTATCTACTTATTAGAATAATTGATGTTATTGGGAAGCTACCTATCATAGGCTCTCCATGGGTACAGAGTTTACTCACAATACAATGAAATCCATGAAATGGTGAGATGATTAAAAACAGAGTTTTAGTGAAATTTTTATAGCTTTTTATAAATGCAAATTTATACCCCTAGGTAAAGCTTCACACAGTTCTTTTTTATCAAAGCAGAATGAGACTCTTCAGTTTCCATGGATTTATGATTCTCAGGGGTCTTGAGAAAAACATTCTAGTATATATACTTCCCCAGTGAAATTTTGCTTCGCAATACCTCAAAAACAACTTTTTTCCTACTTCTCTCTACATAGCTATCACATGTCTTTCAATAGGTTAATTTCTTTATTAATAACATTTAATTTTTCTTATTAGAGAGACTATATTCACTGTTAAAAAGGATAAATTAATTTTCTTAAAAGTCAGTATTTTGTGTTTTTCTTTTATTTTTATAATTCAATTTTATAATTAGTAGAATTTATCAAGAGAACGGAACTATTTTGTAGAGATTAATGCAAGGAATCTATCTTAGACCCTCTTTCTCAAATGCCAAAATGTAATCTCTATCCTTATTTTTTTTAAAACATGTTGATTATCAATATTTAATAAAGTGTACACTTTATTTCAGTGAAAGTTTATAGTCAAATTAATTAAAATATACTTATTTAATATGAATTTAATATCTACATCATAACAATAATAAAGTTACATTTTTGTCTAAATTTTCCTTAAGTTATTGAGTGCAAAACTCCCCCCTCCACGGATGATATTTCTAAGGAAGTCTAAGAACAACGAAAGAGGGTGTGGAAGATTCACTGATTATTCACGAGTGATCAGGTGTAGCTATATGGTAAGACCACCTTGTTGTTCACCTCTTCTATTACTACAGTACATCTTTGATGCTAAGAGAGCATCATTGCACACCCTATGTTAGCAATAAATAGAATAGCAATTCGAATTAGATAAGAACAGGGTTAGGGCATAGAGTTTCTGATAGGTAATTTTTTATATTTGCAATAAAAAAATTTATGTATGATGTTAGGTCCCATAATGTTGCTATATCTGATGATGCTTCGCTAGACACGATGTGTTATTATTGACTCAAAATAATAATTCATTCGATCACAAACTAAACTTCCAAAAAACAAAATTAAAATAATTAAGCCTAATACAAAGAAATAGAGAATATGTTTTTTTGAATCTTTATTTTTGAACTAACCCAGAGCTTCTGCAGTGAAAAGTCTAAAGCAGAACCATTTCTGTCATACAAGGGAACAACTGTAGCAGCAGTGGTTGGAGAGTCTCAGGGAACTACAGAGAATAGCTCAGGCTGAAAGATTTCATCATTCTGAGTTCACACCACGAGCACAATTAATGGAACTTTCAGTAAATTCCATAGCTCTTGATGGAGAATATAGATTAGAAATATAGCTGAGGTGGCAAATATGGGACCAGGATTCTTATAGAAAATAGTGTTCCATTTTCTGTTGCCTGAGTGTACCAGACACACCTTAGTAATTTCCACTTCTTTATGTGAATGCCTTTTTGAAATTTCTTCCTCTGGAATATAAGTGAGACCTATGACTAGCTTCTAACCTATAAAATGTAGCAAAGGTGATGGGCTGTCTCTCCCATGACTACGTTATGTTATTATGACTCCATCCTAGCAAACAAGAGAGATTTGCTTGTTGGCCTTAAAGAAGCAATGAGCCATGTTAGAAACTGGATCTGGAGAGAGTCATATAGCAGATAACTGTAGGTAGTCTCTAGAACCCAAGAGGGTCTCTAGCCAATAGTCATTAAGAAGTGGGGGTCCTCAGTCATTCAGGCACAGGGAAATGAATTCTGTCAACAACCTGAATGAGTTTGGAAGCAGATTCTGACCCATCAAGCCTCCAGCTGAGAGCACAGCCTGGCCAACAGCTTGATTGCAGCCTTGTGAAGGCCCTTGGCAGAGGGACCAGTTAATTTGTGCACAAACTCCAGGCCCACAGTAATCACAAGACAACAAATGTACATACATTATTTTAAGCCACTAAATTTGTGGTAACTTGTTGCACAGAGTAGAAAACCAATACACTGAGTCAACATGGAATCCTTTCTACTTTGAATCAACCAAGTAACATCTTTTCTTCATTTATTCCTAATATTCCAACCTTCACTATAAGATGCACAGTACTTACCTCTGTAAGGTTTTCTTCATTTCAGAGAGGTATGGAGTTTTAAATTTAGGCCTGGAGATACTTTTTAATTCTTTTACAGGACTAAGGGTCAAATTTACTGAAAAACAATTAAAGGAATTGTTTAAGTGTAGCTCTAGGCATAGTTTAGGCTAATATTAAAGAATAGGAAACTAGGAAAAGCAAGAATAGAATCTTTAATCTATTTACTCTCTCATTGTATAAAGCGAAAACATAAGGATTTATTTAAGCAAAAATAATTATGATAACAACAGTGACTCAGTTGATTATTCTTCCAATATTTGAACCACAAAATATCTCTAAGCAAGAAAGAGGTCCTAATGTATTTTTATCTGTATAACATTGGTATGCTTTTGTATTTAATAAATATATACAGAAACATATATTTACCAGGCTTGAGATGCCACTGATGGTTTTTTACTCATTCAATAATATTGACAAAAAACTCTATGTGTCCTGCACACTTCTAAGAACTTTTTTTAATTTACTAGTCAGTAAATAAAACAGTAAAGAATTTTGCCTATATGACACTTATAGTTTAGTGAGATAAATGAACAACAATAAAAATAACAAACAACTAAATTATATAGTGTCTTAAAAAGTGATATGAATGATGGGGAAAAAAAGTAAGAAAGGGGTAGCTGAGTTTTGGGGAGGGTAGATAAGCGCATTATGAAAGATGGTGGTATCGGCCTCCATGACTAGGTGAGATCTGAGCAAAGACTTACTGTAAGTGATGAGTTCAGTCAGATATCTGTGGGAAGCACATTCTAGCTGGAAGGAACAGTGAAAGCAAAGGCTGAGACAAGAGCATGTCTGCCATTCCTCAAGAAAGATCAAGAAGCCACTTACAGTGTTAGCCCCCAAGTTCTCAAACTTTTAAATTCATGGTATACATGGTATCTCAGTAATTTTTCCACAGCACCTCTATGCCAAAATAAATACCTACCAGTTTCTTTCATTAAGTAATTAGATCCAAAAAATGAAGTGTTTATGTGCTAACAATTTAGTAGCCATTCAAAAAAAAAATGTATGCATAAATCGAGGGAAAAAATATTTATTAGATAACCACAACAACTTGCAAATGAGGTGGATGTGTCTCTTGGACACTGCACAACTCTGCAGACCTTGGAATCACATCTGATTCTTCATCCTCACTAACTATTCCATATGGATTTTTAAACAGTACATGCTTTTTATCCTATCAAATTCTGAAAATCCAGTTTTGCAAAAATTCAATGTCATCTAAAAGAATGCGAGTACAATCTAATATTGAAACTCTGAAGAAGTTTGCTTGGTCTCTGTCAGATGTTGCTCTGTTTCTCTCAAAAATCAAAATGTTCCAGGGCCTCCCTGGGTGTTTGCATCCGTACCCCAGGGTGTCACAGCACACGGGTTAGGAACCATGGTGTTACCATATTCCTAAATCTCTTTCCTTCTCGTGGATCAAGCTACTTCTCTTGAGTAGTTTCTCTGGCTTTCTTTCTAAAATTTCTCCTTCCCAACTTCCTTTTTGAGTAGCCCCTGACTATCTTAATAAGTCATGAGCGTGTATATATATATGTGTGTGTATATGTGTGTGTGTGTGTGTGTACGTATATATGTATGTATATATACGTTCATGCATCTCATTATAGTAATATAATCATTCAGAGGCCTCTATCCTGGAGAAGGTCTCAGTTCCTTCCTTCTCTGGATTCTCGAAGGAGTTACCCTCTTTTGAATGTTTTAAACACCAAACAGATCATAACATTTTTAACTAATTGAAACACATCTGCTCACACCTAGAAATGATGGAAGATTGAGGGGGAATATTTTCTGTCCCTGTAAAGATAATTCTATTTACAGTAGAAGCTAGTGATCTCTTCTACTAGAATCTGCTTTAATACGTTACCTTAAGGCTTAATGGTTCAATCATTTTTTAAGTCATATTAAGAGTCCGAATCATTACAAACTGTTTTTCTTTCATTTATTTATTTATTTACTTATTTATTTATTTTTTAAAGGGCAAAGGAATATTTTAACCCATTATGAGAATTTCCAAGGACTATGAGAAAACCAATAGCTTTATTCCATGAAATTTTAAAAGTCATTAGCTTTCAGAGAAGGAAAGACTAGAAAGCATGTTCTCATTGTGAGAATCAATCACACACCTTCATTTCTCCAAATCTCAAGTCACCACTGTTCACGTGACATAGAGTGAGTGGCAGGAGGGAGGCTGTCATAGCCCATTTTCAACACCATACACTGTGAAACAGTGTATTTTGGCATTCTCTCCTTCAAAGTGAGAAATCTAATTGAACTTGCTTTATACAGAGATAAAATAATACAGTAGTTCCTGTTGACCCTCCTGCATAATAAAAAGGTCATGATTTCTTTTCAAATAAAATGAGGAGGAAATAACTTAAATTAAACCTGTTTATCTACATCCTCCACCAATTACAAAAATAGTCACTCATCCCCAACACCGCTTTCTCGCCAGTCTTTCACGGTGAAATAGCGCCATCTAGTGCTAACATTGTCTAAGCGACATTCAAAACTACAAGAGTCAAAGGGTCCTAAAAAGCAATCGTAAAATAAAACACATATTTATTGAGAACCTACTATATAAATACCTTATGTCTGGCTTTTTCTTCACAATTCTGCAAAAGCTTTCAAAAATTTGAGTTTCCCTTAGTTTTGTGGAAAGTATTTACATTGTGGTAGGAGGGAAAAAAGAAATGATCTGTTGGAAATTTTGCTATTCTGTCAACATTAAATATGAGCATGGAGGTGGTCATCAGGCTGCTCAGTTTGAGCAGAGTCCTGATTACATTTACCGCACCTCTTCCAAGAAAGATAGGTGGCTACTTAGCATTTATATTGCTATTTTCATCTCCAAACCACTTTACAGAACCTCTTTGATTAATTCCCCTAACACCTTTGCAAAGTAGCTATTACTCTATACTATTAGCTTCTTTATGAAAGCTTTTGATGGCTGTTGCCATTGCGTGTGCGTGAATTGCATTTACCAAAGAGAATTTCTCCAAAGACTCATGTCTACAGTCAAAGAACAATTACCATCTAAAACCTTAATGTTTTCCCTTTTTTCAAAGGAAAAAAAAAAAGGCTTATAATTAATTTACATAGTGGACATAGTACCTCTCTCCCATTCAAAGATAAGAATGCCAGAATAAAGGAAAGCATTGTATCATCAATATGAGACTTCTCCCTAGTCTCTCATCACTGCCACACCAGAGGACTCTCCTTTACAATGATAGTATTATTATGTCCTCAAAATAAAGAAGGCCCAGGAGATGAGAAAGATGGGCAGACTGCTAAAAGAGGAAGAACTTATAAATTAGGACTCTGTGATACATTAGGGAGCTGAGCATCCATCACTCCAAACTTAATCACCTTTCATAAACCAGCTATTCCTTAAAAACATTTTGATTAGTGGTATAATTTAAGACAAAAAATAGTAAACAAATTGTATTTTTAATGAATAATATTCACATTTTTTTCTGATTATAATTCAAGTTTGAGCATTTTACTGGACTCTTCCCTTTAAAAAAAAATAGAAAGTATTTTCTAAATTACAAAGCATCTTTATACTATATGACTCCCACACAATATGTGTTAAATATGAGTGTTCCAAGAGAAAGGGCACACCTTAAGATACATCCTAGGGAGAAAGAGAACAGAGCAAGGCAGAGTTGTTAAGAAGTTAAATCCTAAGCAAAAGTGTCATGTCAGTGGTGGGAGAGGCCAGGACACATTGACATCATCAGTGAGAGGCCTGTCTCCATCACAACATTCATTTTTCTGCTTTCATGTTTTCTTGCCTTCATCCTAGAGATTACCAGCCAACGAAACACATGACAGGCATTTCACAATGTACATTTTATGATGGAAAAATATGTCACATTAGAAAGAATCATCCAATAACTTTAGCTTAAAAAATGATTATTCCATGGTATGTGGGAAGCAGAATTAATGTATCACATGCCATTTTCAAAATCCTTTGCAGACCAAGAAGGATGTTTTTGGTGATGTCTCAATGCCAGCTTTTTAAAAACGAACTCTACTTATAGCTACTTTATGTAAGGGGATTTATCACCATTCTGTTACCTAATGTATTTTAGTATATTTTAGGATTTAAGAAAAAAAGATAAATAGTTTGAACTGAAATAAAAACTCTAATTAGCATATTCATTAGGCCAGACTATTTCTCAACAAGAAAACTTATAATTTTCATTAAAAAGAGATTTTAATTTGGGTTGTTGTGGAAGTGGAAGTAGAGTCTTGTTCTAGGAACAGTATATATTCATCTTGGAAGAGTTGGGAAACTTATAAATTGATCTTATTTCAACTTTTATCCCTAAAAGGGGTACAAGCAATTCCTGATCAAGTTTTTAATGATGACCTCTTCAAATTCTAAAGAGTTCACATTGATGAGAAACTATTCTCACAAATGGGTGATAAATTTAAAACCATTTTTATATCGAATATTTTACAGCCATTCAAAATTTTGGAATTTTACAAAACCAAAAAATTTATAATAGTTGAAATGACATTTAGAGATCTTCCAGGTCTTTCTCTTCTTTCATGGAAAAAAGTAATGTTAAAATTTTTGGCAATAATGCAAAAGCACTTCAAATCCAATCGAACTTTTTCCCTCATAAAATTTTCACACTAATGATAAACTTAATTTGCAGAAGGCACATGTACTGTTAGAGCAGTCCCTCTATCACCAGCTTAGTCACTATAAGGGACCCATCTACTGCACAAGCGCAAAAGTATCTGATATATGGAAAACAGCCACAAGACTCAGGCTCCTGTTCCCCCACAGTCTTGACCATAGGCCTTATGTTATATCCAGTGCTCCTGAGCTCGTCCTGAAAAATGAGCACCCCACCCCCAACCGTAATTTCCTACAGCATCAGAGGTCACGTGTCCACAATGGGCAGCGACATACCCTGCCCATTAGCTGGCTACTGTAATCCATTCCCACATGTAGAGCATCTCCCAGGCCAAGCACTAGGAGGGTGCCTGATTCCATTTTGCTCAAGTCCCAGACACAGTAATTCTTGTCTGGAAACTACCAGGAGCCACAACTACCAGCCAAGGGGCATGACCACCTCAGCTCATGCAAGGCCTTCCTGAAAACCAAGGGTCAGAAGATGCCTGTAACTCACTGGGAACACACAGGTTGGGAAGCTTCATTGTCTTATTCTTGACTGTCACTTGGACATCAAGCCTTCAGGCCGAGACAACACGAGAGCCAGGAAGATCTTTTAAACACTATGGCACAATTACATGATCTAAGACCTCTGGCTCTGTTCTCAGCCTGTTAAAAGAATTCAGAAAGTTGTCCTCCTTTTAAGACAAAACTTGGCATCTAAGCTTATTGTCTTGGTGCTAAATCCTATTTTGAATTTCATAAGCTAAATATTAACACTCTATTCTCATTTACATTCCAACTTTAAGAATTCTAATGTCTCTGATCCCAAGGATGTTGTATACTTTGGCTGACTATGGAGAATGTCAAGTACGTGGAAATTAAAAAGAGAAAAGTTTTTTACTGGTTTTCAACACATTGACCCTGGATACATGAGCATTTGATGCCCTCGAAGAAATAGCCTCAACCAAACTCTCCAGCCTCATCTCTCTGTACCCTTCTCCACACAGGAATGTTGCAAAACTAGAAAGCACAGCATTTCTTCAAGAAATACATGCAATCCTTCTTTGTTCATGCTATTCATTCTTCCTGGAAAGCCCTTTACTTCCTGTCTCCAAGCCAAAAAAAAATCTATCCTTTTCCTTCAAGATCCATCTTTTCCTGAGTCTCTCACCATATTTGTTTCATGTTAAATTTGTATTTCTTTCTTTTCAGAACCCTCCAGAATTTTGCATATTACTTCTGTACTTCTACTTTACCTTATGCAAGAGAGAGTTATTCAGGTTTCTGACCTTTATACTAGTATGTGAGCTCCTTATGAATAGCAATGATGTCTTATTCGTCTTGTGTCTACTCAATATTTAAAGACTCAGGTTTGAAATTATTAGGATAGCAGTATCGATTAGAAATAGGTTTAGCTACATATAAAGAAAAAATAATAGTCAGTTAAACACAAAGTATGTTTGCTTACACATAAGAGAATCCAGGCAAAGCTGTTTGTCTAAGTTTAGGCAGCCCACAGCAGAGATTTTTCTCCATGAAGTTATCAAGGACCCAGGCTTCCTCTTAGTTTCCTCAGAATCTGACTTACAGCCCCAAAGATATCTTGCAGCTACTCTAGTTGTCATATATAAATTATGGTCAGCCAGAAGGAAAAATAGGAGAAAGAACAACAACAACAAAAAAGTACATTAAATCTCTAAAAATGAAACCTTAAAAAAAAATAAGAAAAATAAACCACACACACACACACACACACACACACACCCCTGACAGGAAAGTCACAATTTACACTCATTGTTTCAGGGAATGAAAAGACACAAGAAAGATTGTTTCAGGTGACCCAGAGAAAAAAAGGATTCAAATTATTGCTTTTGGTGCTTCTAAGTCCAGCTATGAAATACATAGAAGACTACTTGCATCAAGAATTTTCCACCCATGAATGAAACTCTCTCAGCTGCATGAGCTGTCAGAAGGGAGGCAAAAGAACCAGAAACTAGTGAATGTCCCTGATAATTGCCTTTGCCCTCTCTCAGCTGAAGGAACTTACCATAAGTTTGGGAATGTAAGAACAGACCAAATCTAAACCTTGCTTCCTTAATGAAGTCCTAGAATTCACCCAAATCTACAGTGATGGAACAGACATAGTGACCAGAGAGAGGGCGCTTAAAACAGACAGCCTCCCTGATCCCCCACGAGTTCTCATGACTCAGCATGGCTTGTAAGGGCATCAAAAGTCTCCTTTGACCAATCCTATAGAGTCTCAGTGTAGTAGAGAAAGCCCAAGAACCTAAAGAAGTCTCAAAGTCAGTCAGATTGAAGGAACAGAGAATATCTTCCAGAACTTGCACTTGAATTCATTTGGAAAACCCATGTTTCATGGATGCTAGCAAGGATAGAGGCTAACAACTGAAACAAGCAGGATTGAGCCAGTATGAGTGAGACAGACAAATGCCAGTATGAATCAATGACCCAAGAATAAGATGCCCTTTTCCTTCCCTATAAAAAAAAAAAAAAGCAGACAACTCAGAATTAACTTAATGAGGCTCAAGTTAAATATTAAATTCAGTTTTAAAAAGTAAAGTTACACTTTTCACATACAGTGTTTTTAAAAACCATATCATCAATGATGACCAATCCTTTCAAGAAAAAGCTTGATGAGGTGATAATGTAGTCAAGTTGAGAAGGCTTTGCAAAGTGGCACATTAGATTCAAGTATAAAGACTGATTAAAATTTACTGTGCTGACAAGATGGAGTCACAGGAAGATAGTCTTGGGCCCTTGTACACAGAAGTGATAGCACCTCAAAATGAAAGGAAGAGCCTCATGAGAGAAAGGATCTGGGCTCCTGAGATCATTCCCACCCTTCTCCTTCTATGGGTTTTCTCTATGTACACTTTGGTTTGGTCCCTGTTATGTTGTTATTATTATTTTAATTTAAAAGTGCTAGTTCCTTAGTAGCACAGTCAATGGTTCTAGAGAAGCAAAATCTTGAAGGAATGAAATTAAAAGGAAGTACCTTAGATACTGGCTACAAGTTAAAATTTTCTGTTTAGAGAGTCCTTTTAGATGTCTATCTCTTCCTAAACTGGGAAAAAGAAACATGATCTCTAACAGGAAGCTTTAGCACTGTCAGCCCAATCTTACCTGGACTGATAGCAGATAATTCCCTATGGATTTTTCTCTGGGCACTGTTTAGGAGGTGCTCTTGCACATCACCCTACCAAAAGAGCTCTTCAAAAAACACTGGATTTGATTTGATGCTCTTGTCGTTTGTCAGGTGTGGTGACCTACAGAGAAAGCAGAAATGTTTAACATGTATATTAGTTTGTTAATTTTCTTATGTGCTAATGTAATAAAATACCATACACAGAGTAGCTTAAACAACAGAAACTTATTTTCTTACAGTGTTGGAGGCTGAAATTCCAAGATCAATTTGCCAGCAGATTTGGTTTCTTCTGAAGCCTGTCTTCTTTGCTTGCAGATGCCCACCTTCTCACTATGTCCTCACCTAATCTTTTCTCTGTGTATATGCATCCTTGGCATCTCTCTGTGTCCTCTTCTTTTAAGGACACCAGCCAGATTGGATAGGACCCACCCTAAAAGCCTCATTTTAACTTAATCACCTCTTTAAAGGTCCTATATCCAAATACAGTCACATTCTGAGAACTTGGGGTTAGGACTTTCGCAGATGAATTTTGAGAAGATACAATTCAATGCATAAGAATGTTATTGAGTAGTTATTTCCTATCAGAGGTTTTGAATATTCCTGTAACTGTTTGTATAACAACTCAAGAATACACCATCCTCAAGTACCAAGGGCATGGAGAACCATGTTTAACCTACAGCACCTCAGCCTTAGACAAATGCCAAAGACATGTTTGACAAAAATCACATTTTTTATGTAGTAGTCACTCTTCTTCTAATTTTTTTCTCAAAAAGATCAAATAAATAAATTCCATGAGTACACAGGCATACCCAGTCACAGAGATACTAATTTACAGCCATACTATACTTAAAATGAAAACAATCTTGAAATGTATTTCAGTGGAATAAAAGACACTCGGAAAAGTCATCCATCAAAACACTAAGTTAAATATGTATTCCTTTCCACTACCTGCCAAAATCTCTAAAATAACAATAATGGAATTAAGGGATTAATCAAACAAAAAAAGACAAAGAAAACGTAAGAAAACAATTACTGGGTAATGACAAGAAAATTCTCGAAGATAAAGAGAAGAGGAATGAATGGTCATTTACTGCTCCAGTTATCTACGGTTATGTAACAAAATAGCCCCAAATTTTTAAAACATCTTTTTTTATGCTCATGAATTATGCAAGTCAGGAATTTGAACATAGAAGGGACAGCTTGTCATTTCACCATAATACCTGGGAAGGCTCAAAAGTTGAGGTGATTCAACAACTAGGGACTGAAACTATCTGAAGGCTTTATGACTCATGTCTGGAAGTTAGTGCTGGCTGTTACCTGGGACCTCAGTTTGAGCTGTCAGCTGGAATACCTGAATATAAAGGTCTTTGTATATGGTCTAGGCTTCTTCAGAGCATGGCAGCCTAGAACTTTTTACATGGCAACTCATGGATCCAAAGATGAGTGTCCTAAGAGAACCAAGGAGAAGGTACACCAGCTTTTCTAATCAGCCTTGGAAACCACTTTGCCCATTTTCACTACACTCTACCCTTCAACTAGCCATTAAGGTCAGCCCATATATAAGAAAAGAAAACATAGACCCCCCACCACCACCTTTCAATCAGAGAAGTCTCAAAGTATTTGGAGACATGTTTTAAAACCCCTACATTGACTAGCAGGATGTAAAAAGCTGAAATTTAAAGTTTGTAAAGGAGGCCACAAGTGAATACAAGGCAATCAATGTTATAGAACACCAGTGGTCTTGGGCACTAAATACACCAGATACTAAGGTGAAGGAATAGAGGGCAGGAATGAGGGTGAAGCTTGGGACAGGACGGTGAACCTCTATATAAAGGAGCACTTAGACCCCCAGATTCTTTCCCCAACTTACCAGACAGATCACCAACCCATTTTCATCCGATCAGAAGGAGTGAAGTTTGCTTTCTAGAGCAGCAGTTCTCAAAGTATGGACACTTTCAGGGAGTCTACCAGATCAAAACTATCTTTACAATAATACCAAAATATTATTTCCCTTTTTTATTCTCATTAATGTGTACTGGAGTTTTTCAGAGAATATATGCAGAGCAGATATGAGAATCTAGCTGTCTTCTATTAAGCTACACATTTAAACAATTTGCAAAAATATAAAATAATGCTACCCTTCTCACTGAATTATTTTTTTGTTTTGGAAATATTAGCTATTTTTCATAAATATGTGTTGTTTATATTAAAATGTTTATTGTTATTTTTAATGAATTAATAAATACTTTTTAAATTTTTGTTTTAACTTCTAACATGGTAAGCATCAATTGAAATAACCAACATAAACAAACATTCTTTGGTGATCTCAATAATGTTTAAGATGATGTAGACCAAAAGAGTTTGAGAAGCGCAGCTCTGAAGAACCAAGAGTGAAAAACCTTGGATTTGGGGACATCCTAAACAGCAGAAGGAAAAGATGAGGCATGAAACAACAAGGAAAGAATTAAGCCTAAGTACTGATCCTATAGAATTCCTCAATCTCTTCCCCCTATTCAGCACCCAAGAATATAGGAGGTAGAATTATGTCACCCTACCCCAGGCAGGAGACTGAAGAACTCTTTTGTGGAGAAACTAACCAACTAAGGGGAAAATTCTGACATTTGGGAGTCCCCTAATAAATGACTCCATATTCCCAGGATCATCCTACAGTGAAGCCACCAATAGACAGTTCCTGCCCCGGCACACAGCCTATACCAGTTTGTTAATGCCTCGCTTAAAGATGAATGGACGACAGGAAAGCTTTTTGCAGAAAGCTTCTAAAGTACAAAATAAGACCAAGACAAGAAAACAAAACAAGAGAAAGGCCATGGAGCAACAACAACAATAACAAAATCTTCCAAAAAAAAAAATATCATTGGTATCCTAAGAAATTTCTTCAAGAAACAAGGAAAGAATGTTAAAGAAACAAAAAACTTGAAAATTAAAAGCAAAGTTAGCCAAAATTAAAAAGATCAGTAGAGGGCTGAAAAATAAAACTGAGGAAATATCCTACAGAACAGAGCAAAAACATACAAAGATGGAATTGGGAAAAAATCACACTTAGAAGACTGGTTTAAAAGGTGCAGCATCTTAGCGTAGTTTCATTTAAAACACACACAAGCACTCAGAGAGAGAAAAAAAATTATTAAGGAAATAATTCAAAAAATTTTCCCAGAGTTTGATGACAACTGAATAATGCCTTCAAAATATTAAGGAGAATATTATTCAGTCATAAAAAGAAGGGAAATTGCCAACATGGATGGATCTTGAGGGCATTATGCTAAGTGAATTAAGTCAGACAGAGACAGACAAATACTGTATGAAGTCACTTATGTGTAGAATTAAGGCAGGATAGTTAGCATAGGGAAGTTTCCCTTCCCCTCCAGGATATAGACCTGGAATTTTTCCTCCCTTACTCAGCCCTCTCCTTGTTTGATTTTAAACATGAAACTCCAGCATGAGAAGCAAACCGAGGCCAGGAGACAAGATAGATGGCCTTTAGCCACCTCTTCCCCTCCAGGTAACATAGGAAACAAGCCAAGACCGGGAAGTAGGCTGAATAGCTTTGAAACAAACCCTACCCATCCCACAAAAAAAAAAAAGCCCAGCTCAGGGTAGACTCTCCCTCTGAGCTACCCACACTTTTCTCTTAAGTGTGTACTTTCATTTTAATAAAACTTGTTCTTTCCCACTTGCTGTTTGTTGTGCCCTTAAATCCTTTCTTATAGCACAAGACAAGAACCTAGTCACCAAAGCTCTGGGGTCGGGGTCCTTCTTTCGACTCCCATGCTGTCAAGCTCTCTGGCATCAGAATCTTAAAAAAACAAAAAACAAAAAACAAAAAACAAAAAACAAAAAAACTGAACTCACACCCAAAAAACAGTTTCTGAATATTAATTGACAAGACCAGCAAGACTAAAATACTAGAAATAGCTAATCTACCTGTAAGCATAAATTACAATTAATTAGAACCCCTAATCATTAAAATTTAACTTTGAGATAGAATTAAACATTCAGGAACTGAATTCAGCACATTTCTAGATACATGTATTCTTTACACTAGCCTAAGCCAATCAATACATGGTATTCCGTTGACCACGTCCATTCCTATTTGACACTATCACTGCAATAAAGCACTTGGAGATGTTTGCTGATGCTTTTAGGGCAGAGTCAGTTGCAGTTGAGGACATAAGGTCTGTAACTGCTGTTATCTTGCCCCTAAAAGATAGAGTTTATCTGAGAATGTAGCCCAAGTGGAGAGAACAAAGCTAATAGATGAAAAGAAATTCTATCCCATTTCACTGTTTTATCCTCTTATTAAGCCAATCACTAGGAACTCTCAGTCAATCACCTGTTTACCAGTTGATTAGGGAGGCTAGTTGGACTTCCTTTTTTGTCACAACAAAAGTCCTAAATGATACAAAGATAAAGGATATCTGAGGCAAAGTTTTCACTTTAGCAAACAATGCCCTGCCAAGCTGTTACTTCAGCCCAACTTCCCACAATGGGGACGTTTAAACCTAAGTTTTAAGCTTCCCTCTCGTTATAATGAATTTGTGGCGAGAAGCTAGTATTTATCAACTTTATTTCTCATTTTAGCCTCTTCTCCGCTGCTACAGCAGTATTAGGTAATGTATTGATTTCCTAGAGCTACCATAACAAATTACCAAAATTAGGTAACTTAAAATAACATAAATTTATTCTCTGGCAGTTCTGAAAGCCACAAGTTTGAGATCAAAATGTTGGCAAGGCCGCACTCCCTCCTGAGGCTCTAAGGAAGATTCCATTCCTTGCCTCTTGCAGCTTCTGGTGACTATTTGTATTCGTGGGTTTACGGGAACATCATTGTTGGGGCCCAGGACAAGATGCCCCAAAGTATCCCACAGTGGCAGATAGATTATTTTTTAATTAGTTACTTGAAAAGCAGCCAATGCAAGAAGGACACATTGACTTCCTTTGTCTCCCTGAATGCAAGATGTAAACCTGTCCTGCTAAATAAAAGTGCCCTCCTTGCTCCAAGGGGGTTAATAAAGACACCTTTATCCCTAGAGCTAAGGAATCCAGAGCCAAAACACCTACATAAACAAATCTTGTTATTTTTTACTAATTTACTATCCAAGTCCTCTTTCTGTTTAGATTCCTTACTAATGAGCACCCAAACCTAAGTTTCTTTGTCCTATTGATTATTTACAAATTTATCATTTCTTTTGTCTGGTTGGTTCTATCATTTCTCTGAACATCATTTATGATCTCCTGTGTGCACATATTAAATTGTTTTTTCTCCTGTTAATCTGGTCTCATTTCAATTTTATTATTAGTTCAGCTGTGTGAACTCAAGAGGTGTAGAGCGGGGAGATCTCTATCTCATGGTCACATGGCCTTCTCTTCTATCTGATCTCCCTTCACTTACCTTATAAGGACACTTGTAATTGGATTTAGGGGCCACCCAGATAATCCAAGGTGATCTCCTCACTTAAGATCTTTAATTACATCTGCAAAGACTTTTTTCCATATAAGGCAACATGGGACACGGACATATTTTTTAGGGGGCTACCACTGAGCCTACTACAAGTAATCAATGTCCTTTAAAACCTGCCATAGCTTATGAAGCATCTTCTTGAAGGAATACTCTTTGACATGGTGGTTCTCTGGTGGCACCCCATGCCAACTAAATTGCAGTATCTGAGAGTGAGAACCAGGCATCAGTAGTTTTAAAGACTCCCCAGGTCATTCTGATGTGCAGCATTTGAGAACCACTGCTTTCATTGCAATTCTTTCTTTTTGTATATTTTCACTAATCTTCAAGTTCAAAATTCTCCGATTTAATTTTTCTGTTTGTTTATTAAAGTTTCCCTTGTGGCTTCTCTTATTAAAATAAAGTCATTTTATAAAAGTAAAACAAAAGATTATCTTATTGGATAATTGGTTATGCTTTCCCTTTGATCCTGCTTCTGAGAACTTAGGAACTGCTCTCACACTAGAGATCCACAAATTTGCCAGTCTTTGCCTCAATATACAAATCTCTGCCAAAAGCAAAGGCAAATCATTTCAAATTTAATTCATTCGAGTAAAGCTTTGTGCCTATTGGAATTATATATCATTTTCAAAGAATTGTTCTAAAATAAATCATTAAACATTTAAAGCTTTAAAATCTGTAAAATATTAACCCCAGAGAGGAAAAAGAGATGAAGTTTTGAAAAAATCTTGATATGAATATGGAAAAGAAATGTTCATATTTCTTATATTTCAAGAGAGTTAATTAGGAACATTTTCAAATGAGGCTCATGATCTTAGAGACTCTTAGGGCATAGCAGTGGTTCTGAGAGTGTGTTCAGAAAGATTCCTAGTTTCTCTTAATACAAATAGAAGTTCACCTGGAGCCACATATGTAGTTAAACTAGCTCTTGCATGTTGAAACCATTGCTCATCTTTCTAATCTTCTTATTAATTTTTTAAATCAAATTTGCCATCATTCTAGTCAAATACTTTAGGTAAAAATATTTCCCAGTCTGCATCTCTCTTCACACTAAATCTTAAAGTTTTCAACAAGTATACAGACAAAAGTAATTACTAGATCCAAAAGCCCAGAATAGATTAGAACACAACTTACATTTAGCAAAAGAAGGATTTTGTACCTATTTTATATTTAGCTTATATTACCAAGTGATTTTTTCCTCATAATGTTTGGCACCAGTAATAAACTATTTATCAATATGGGTAATTTTAATATGTATTTACTAGGTTAATAAGACTCTTCTTACATTATACTTTAATATTTGCTAAGAATTTAATAAATCCTGGATGTCATACTCTCTTTCCTTCAAAATCATGTAAACACAGAACACAGAAGAAGACATTAAATTCTCAACAGCAATTACTTATTGAATGCCTACTTTATACAATGCATTTTTCTAGGAATGAGAAAACAAGAGGTTCAGTGCCATTCCTGGGCTGGAGAAACTTGCTTGTCCTTGAGTGAAGACTAGGCCTTCAACAAGAAGAGCCACTAAGCAAGAAAATCAGTAGGCGCAAGGGACCATAGATATGAATATATATGGCATGGTAGCAGATATCTGGTCATTGTTTGGCCAGCATTCATTCTTTCCTTTTCAGGTAACTGCATCCCAACTTCCCTTTGAAGATCCATTTCTCTTTCACTCTCAGTCTACCACAGCTTATAGATCCTGACAGAAGACACAAAACTCCTGGGTCAGAGTCAAAATATTTGGTTACTCACAGCAATAACAGTTGCCAGAATATTTGCATTTTCTTGTATCTGTTCTTTGAGCCCCAGTTCCCAAAGGGCAATGCAAAGAGAGTCAAGGGACACCTACACACATAATGGGGTGTGTTGCAGGAACACAAACTTTTACAAGGACAGTAAGCATGCCTGCTGTTTATTACAGAAAGAGATACTATCTCTATCTTCCAAGGCTGTTTGCCAAACAAAAATCATTGAAAAAGATTGTTCCAAAGAAAGTCACTCAGTGCCTATGCTCACAACACACACAGAAATGCAATCATCTGCCAACACATTAGTTTGTTTTCAGTTCATTCTTCCCAGGAAGTATACTTAGTATGCAACTACTTAATTAAAAACTCCTAGACATCTAGAGCTTATTTCCTTAGTTCCCCAGTGAAAAGTTAAGCACTACAATATCCACATTAAGTGCCATACTCAACCATGACTCAGAAAAGCATAGAAGCCTTGCTGAGAAAATTTGTCTAAGACAACAATTCCCAAACTTTAACTTTGGATTTAACAGTGAGGCACAGTATACAGCCATTTTAAGAAATTGTCTATTTTTATTGGGGTAGAAAGAACAGTGTTTCCTGTGTTTTTGTTTTTGTAGCTGTTTGAATCTATTTAACTCTCCAGATCACTTTCAAACTATCTAATTTTAAAGATGGGTATGCATTATATAAATAGAAACATCTTTTTTCTCATTTCTTTTGTGTGACATAATAACCAAAAAAAAACAAAAAAGTGTGTTTGAGAAAGATGGTTTTATTACAAATAAAAGGAATTTCTACTTAAGAGTGTAGATAAAATTGAGGGAACCTATTACATTTCAGAGGTCATTGACGGTAGATTTTTTTCCAAAGATTTAGACAAATTCATGAGTAAGAAATGTAAAGTAAATTATAGGGAACACTTAAATATTGGGAGAAATTATACCTAGTTATGAGATGAGCTCTACTATGACATTTAAAATATATATACTAAGCTAAT
Source organism: Eidolon dupreanum (assembly GCA_028627145.1). Lineage (NCBI taxonomy): Eukaryota > Metazoa > Chordata > Mammalia > Chiroptera > Pteropodidae > Eidolon > Eidolon dupreanum. Next base: position 36,878,754 of record CM053501.1, read on the forward strand.
TTTAACTGGTTTTTATGCCTTATATAATCTTACTCTGATATCTGAAAGTGGCATATAACGTGATAAAATACAAAGGTACTCTTGTTAATGACTCATTCATATGATAGTCTTTTCCACTCTTTTCTAATCAAGTAAAATCATGATTCATCATCAACAGAATTGCAGATTTAGAATAATGTTGCTGCCAAGTATACAAACCCAGGACACTCAAAATGCATCCCCTGCAGAGAAGCCCCCCTAACACGACTCCTGTTATTTATCTACTCCTAGGCAGTTTCCTTGAATTTATGATTTCACACACCTAGTAGATAGCTCACATTTTTTAATGAGAGTAAATATTTATGAATGCTTGCTAACAGTTCACACGTATTAACTCATATGTCTGAAAACCACCCTGTGAAGCTGTTTGATCCATCCCATCTTCAGATGAGAACACTGAGAAGTCCAGAAACTTGCCCAAGCTCCACTGTTGGAAATGATTTGAGCCCAGAGCCTGTGCCCTCACTTCCATACCCACTGGCCTTAGGAACAGTAGTTATCATTCTCTACCTACTACATACCAGTCAGAATCAACTCCCGGGGTTTATGGCATTTTCTCAACACATTTTTAGAATTTAAAAATGTCAAAAACTGGCACAAGGGTTTTCTGACCTTAATTAGTTATGGCTATCATTTGGCATACTACATAGTTTGTTTTTTAAGTGTTTTATTGATTTATTGAAGATATAATTTTCTCAACCTTCACTCAGATGGGCAGAGAAAATGTACATTTTTTAACTTGCTTATAATTCTTTTGATAGTGCTCGCATGCACCAAACAGCTAGTAGCAGAGAGAAAAAATTTACATTTTAGTTTAATCTAGTAACCTATCTGTCTGAGAGTATACTTTGAAGTATCTCTTGATGTAACATCTCTTTTGAAGATAGTAAAGTAGAGCCCCTGGCCAGGATCATACAAGAGATATAGCCAGACTTCTACTAGGGATTGCCAGGCAGAGACCAAGGCCAGGCTTTCAAAAATCCTCCCATCTGCCACCTGTGCCTTCAGATGGAGTGCACACTGATGGCAGTGCAGAAAGAGATCTATGAGTAGTATCCTCTTGCTACTCTGACATCTATATCAATGACCCTCATTGGATGGGTCATTTCTCTCTCTGCCAACATTTACTGTACAAATTAATGTCTGATATAATTTATGCTTTGGTCTTTTTTGGCTTGTTCTAGGCCTACCAGTGTTCACTGACTTACTTGGCCCCTAGAAATCTTTTGTGTCTCCTGCATGATCCTGGCCCAGGAGCTCTGCCTTGTAGCCTTCAGATTCATGGCAACTCTACCACCATCCACTCCAAACCTCTACCCCAACCTAGAGAAAACTCCTCAGTTAAACCCTTAGCAACATTTTGTATCCTTACTAGAGAATATTGGAAGCTTCTATATCTTGTCTAGGCCCACCATTAACCAAAGGTAAGTAGGAAAGCTAAGCTTAGTGTTCTCCCTCCTTTTACACCTAAAATACTGAGTCACCAAGTTTAATTTGATGTGGCCTCTGCCACATCAAATTACTCAATTGTGGGTAATTTAATTGAGTAAATTACTCAATTAGTGGGTAATTTACAAATAATCCCCTATCTTCAACACCAAAATAACAATTAGGGACACAGCTTTCTGTTCTTAAATTCCCTTCAGATTATTTAATATATTTTAGCCCAAACAGGAGAGGTTGGACTGCCTCTCCCTACCTATTCTGCTTCTCTCCTCTCCCCTTTTCCCATAATCCCTCAGGAAGGAGGATTTCATTCCATACTTAGGGCAACAAGTCTTATGGAATAGCCATGTAGATAGATGGCAATTCTTGTTTACCTTTGTGGAAGAAACTCTGATAATCGGATCCAAATTCTCCCTGTTTGGTTTTTGATATGCTTAAAATTTGAGAAAATAGTCTCTTCCTCAATAAAGTCTTGCAAGTCTATTGCCTTAATATAAAATCCTGTTTGAAATGGCAGAAAAGAATTCTTTATGAATATCTCAGGTTGTAGAAGAAAAACACATGGAAAAAGACAAAAAAGCAAAACACAAATATTTTTAAGAATACCATACCAGTTGTACTCACATTTAACAGCTATAAGTGTGTACATATTTTCTATGACTCTTGTATGTAAATATTGCTTCCACTTTTTTTCTTTAAAATATTCCTCTATTCAACCTTGGAGATGTTCTTTTATCTCTTATGCCACTTATAAGCTTTTAAATTAACGTTTCTCTTGATTAATAACAGGTACATATAAGTCTTTACTATTGAGATAAAACTACAAGGAATAAAATTTCTGGTCAGGATGGCAAAGTAGGTAAACACTGTGTTCCCCTCCTCCCACCACCACCTCAAAATTACAGCTAACTACAGAACAATCATCATTGAGAACTGCCTGAAGACTAGCTGAACAAAAGTTCTATAACTAAGAAGCATCATTGAGACAGGTAGGAGGAGCAGAGAAAGGGGATGGGCTGGACACACACTCAAATGTGGCAATTAACAATCATGAGGGATAGCTCTCCCTCTTAGGAATAAGGGCTTCCAGCCCCACACTAGGCTCCCCAGACAAGGGTTTCAGTACCAAGTAGAGAAGTCCCTACAACTTCTGGCTGTGAAAACCAGAGAAGATTGTGGCTGAGTGAGATGGAGGGCTGCTAGAGTTCCAGGAGGTTCTTTTAAAGGGCTTGTATACACACTTACTCACTAATGGACTCACTGGCTCTGAGCTTTAGCACTGGGGCAGAAGCAAAAAACCATCAGGGACATATGAGGAGGAACTGAATCGTCTAGCCTCAGGGCAAGATCTTCAGGGGCAGCTTTCTCCCAGACAGAAGTACCGGTAGATACCATTAAGCCCTCCTCCCACACAGCCTGCACAGGCACAGGTGGACACAAAGTCTAAGTCTCCATAAACCTGGCTAACACTGTTCTCCCCTCCTTTGTGATTCCCTGAGACGCTGCCATACCCAACTTGCAGTCTCACCCAAGCCATTTCCATTAGCTTTTCCATATAAACAATCTGTCTTAGCTTGAGCTGGGGACTCTCCTAACATCTCTCAAAGATTCATCAACCCCAGACAAGCAGGAGCTGGCCTCAGAGTGCCCTGTACCTTTTGTGAAGCAACCACAAACCCAGCACTAGTAGCAGCAGGCCTTAGTTCACAGCTTAGCTTCCCCAGGCACCGCCAACCTAGCACAAGTGACAACCATCTGCAGATATAACTCATACTAAGTGGCTCCAGGCAGAGCACAGGCAGTGACTGACCTGGGGCTGCAACAGAGCTCCTCCCAAGAGGTCCCAGAACAAACACACTCTGTGGCCAGCTTCAGACCATGCAAGGGCACCACCCAATCACTTCTACAAATGACACACCCTGAGGGCAGACTCAGCTGGCGCCAGAGCCCTGCTAAAGCAAATACTGTTCCAGGGGGTCAACCACTACACAACAGCTACTCTGCTGTAATCACGGCCATTTATCATGGTCAATCAGCTTGAGGATCAATCCTTCCCACTGAAAATGCCAACAGCAATTAAGGCTCAACTACAATACAAGGGTGCACACAATTCACACAAGGGACACACCTAGAGTACCTGGATCAAGTGACCAAAGAGACTGTGCCACTGGGTCCCAAAGGACAGCTATAACATAAGGCCACTCTATCAAGACTGGGAGATATAGCAGATCTACCAAATACATAGAAACAAACATAGAGAATCAGCCAAAATGAGGAGAAAAAGAAACAGGTCCCAAATGAAAGAACAGAACAAAAGTACAGAAAAAGAACTCAACAAAATGGAGATAAGCAATCCACCAGATGCAGACTTCAAAACACTGGTTATGAGGATGCTCAAGGAACTTAGAGGAAGAATAGATGAACTCAGTGAGAATTTTAACAAAGAGATAGAAAACATAAAAATAGAGATACAAAGCATTTAAAAAAAAACAGTCAGAAATAAAGACTACAATAGGTAAATAAAGAATACATTAGAGGAAATCAATTAAGTAGATTACATGAAACAGAGGATCAAATCAGTGATTTGGAAGAAAAGATAGCAGGAAACACCTAAGAAGAGCAACAAATAAGAAAAAAAGAATCCAAAAATATGGGAATAGTTTAAGGGGCCTTTAAAACAAAGCCTGTAACAAGAGACAAAGAAGGACCCAGCAATTTCATTTCTGGGTATGTATCTGAAGAAACCAAAAAAAACTAATTCAAAAAGACATATACATCCTTATGTTCACTGTAGCATTATTTATAATAGTCAAGATATGGAAGCAATCTAAGTATCCATAAATAGACAAATGGATAAAGAAGAGGTGGTACATATATACAATGGACTATTACTCAGCCATAAAAGAGAATAAAATCTTGTTATTTGTCACAACATAAATGGACTTAGAAGATATTCTGCCAAGTGAAATAAGTCAGATAGAAAAAGACAAATACCATATTAATTCACTCATATGAGGAATCTAAAAGACAAAATAAATAAACAGAAACAAATTCATAGATTCAGAGAACATGTTGATGGTTTTCAGATGGAAGGGGGTTTAAGGGAAAAGGATAAAAAAGGAGAAGGAATTAAGATGTACAAATTGCCAGGTACAAAAACAGCAATGGGAATCTAAAGTACAGCATAGAGAATATAGTCGATAATATTTTAATAACTATGTATGGTGTCAGACAGGTACTAGACCTAGTGGGGCGATCACTTTATAAGTTATATAATGTCTAATCACTATGTTGTACACTTGAAGTTAACATAATATTTTATGTCAACTGTAATTGAAAAATTAAAAAATTTTTAATATTTCAAATATGTTTGGATTATTCCACTGCTCACAGTGACAAGGTCTCAGACCCAAGACTTCTGTGGGAGATTCAAGGAAAGAGGCAAAAACAACACAATTTGAACTGGAATAGAAAAGCATTTGGGAGTTGTTTAGTTCAGTTTTGAATTAAACCATTCATTAACACTCTAAATTTCCTCCAAGTATTTGTCAGCAATTTTACCCATTAATATTCTAAATTTCCTCCAAGTATTTGGCAGCAATTTCACCCACAAATGGCCTACAGTATCACTTAATTTCCCTTTGGAACTTTGGGAGAAATAATGATGCTAAAAATAAAATGAAATAATGTATGTGCAAGCACCTAGATCAGTGCCTAGTACAATGTGCTTGGTTGAATTTGAAAAATAGTAATAACTTCTTTTATTAAACCAGTTATAAAGCATTTTACTGTACTTTACAGTTGTGTTGAATAGAGATATGAATTTGTTGACTGCTTCATCTGCTTTGAAGTGCCCAGCCTGTAAGAGTGGATCAATCTCAAATGATATATTTCCTGGGTGTGGGAGGAAAGGCATGCACAGGGCTCCTACACCCAAACAACAGAGAGTGAACCTAGAGGATTCATCTCAACTCTCTCACCTCAACTCCAAAAATGATAATTCTTCAGAAGCAGGACAAGTTTAAAATTGGGGATCAGAATAAAAAAATTAACATGAATTCACACTACCTCCTCCCTAGTTCTATCCATAGTATAATTTTAAATGCTAAGGAGTATAGCAGATCCCACGGACATGATCAACTTATATTTTTGATTTAGGGGAGAGCTGTGGCCTCCTTTCACATCATTTGCACTCTCAGTACCACCTCCAAGTGAAAGAGAATTGGTAGAGCAAGACACCTATATAAAGGCTTGTTTTTCAAAAGCAAACCCTTAATTGACAAGACTTATTTTTTTGTGTCCTAAATGGAAAAAGCTTTCCAAGCAGATGCTGGATTCCTCCTTACTCACAACTTATTCAGTGTAATGGCTGAGTGATTTTGACTTAGTCTTTTTGCTTTGAAATTGGCTGTGTGCTTTCAGCATTATTTCTTTTCCTTGATCTTATTTTCCAAAATGCTGTGTCTATTCCACCCTGGAGCCCATTTTTATGGCTTAAAACTGATTAGGTGGTTTGTTTTATTTGTTTTTGTTTCCTGATTTTATGTTTAGTGGAAATAAAGCATCATATTAGGGTATGGATTATGAGATAACCTAGTGTCCTCTTAATATCCACATTCTTTTATTTTAGGAGCTTCTAGAATTTCCTTAGAGAATGTACAGGCCGAGAAAAGAGAAACTACAATGAAGTCCTCTCTTTTGCAGAATTTATAGAGAAGACTGATATATCTGCATATGTTCAGTCCCTCTCAATCACCAAAAGAACACTCATTTCTAGCTGTAAGGCATCTTTCTTTATCCTACAATTGTTTTTTCCCTTCTCAGAACCATTTTAAAAAGAGATTAGAAGCTTCGATGAGGGGCTCTAGGTTTGTGTTGGAACCTATCTATCTTCAACACTTGAGAAGTTACAATTCTGCCTTAGCCTTCACTTATGCTTGCTCAGGGCCTCAGGATCATCCATAGGAAAAAGACTGAGGCCTTCCCAGGTCTTTCCTGGGTAGCTTGCAGTACCACACATGCACGTGGCCTCCTAGATCCCCAGGACTAAGAGCTTTCGAAGCCCCCTATATATATCTTGTATCCCAGATTTTCCTCTTAAATTTCTAGCCAGGCTTGTTTGCCCCAGCTGGTATTATAGTTTCAGGCAGCTGAGATGCTAAAAGATTTCTGCTTGTTATTCCTGGCAAATACCTTGGGAATAGAGCTTTGCCCACAGATCAAGTCTTAAGTCAGGCAGGTCAAGTAATTATAATGCCATTACTCTAACAAACTTAATTTTGTTTTTCACTATATATTCTTTTTTTATAAAAGTATGCTGTTTATGTTTAAATATAATTATTAAATTTTAAATTAAGTAATAAAATTATTTTTAATTTTTCTCAATTTTCATATTAAATATACTAAATGTTGACATATAAGCCACATAAACAATACCTCTTTTGAGCCCTCAATAATTTTTAAAAACATAAGGGAGTTCTGAAATGAAAAAGTTTATCTAAAAATAAAATTTGAAGTTTGTAGAATTTTTCCTTTCACACTTTAAAGACAGTACTTCATTATGTTCTTGCATTCCATGTCATTGAAGAGAAATTTGACATTAATTCTATTCTTGTTCCTTTATGAGATATCTGTTCTTCCTTTTTATAAGCTTTCAGAATTTTCTCTGGTTCTTAGTTGTTCTTATGATTTATTTATAGTATTTCTAGGTGTAGTTTTCTTCCTATCTATCCTATTTTGTATTCTGAATTCTTTCTACTTTCTCTCATTCTGGAAAATTCTCAATCATTATTTCTTAAAATATTTACTTATTTGATTTTTTTTTCCTCTCCTGTGGTGACTCCTACTTATTATATAGATATTAACATAGTTCCTTCTACTATTCATAAATTTTGACTTTTTGTTTATATTGTCTACTCTTTTGTCTTTTCTTATTAGTGAGAGTTCCTTGAAATAATTATATAGAGAGTTCTAATTAATCTTTTGTCATTTGTAAGTTCTCATTTTATTCAATTATTTTCATCTTTTTTTATTGTAAAACATAGCAATGTGGAAGAAAATGAATAAAACATAAATATCTGGTTTAACAAATTATTATTATAGAGTGAATACTCATATAATTACCACCACGGCTGACTTCATACGCATGCAACCTGTGTGGATACATTGGGATCTGCTACTTAAAGGATCCCATACTTAGTTTAATGAACTGCTGTCATTGTCTTGAGATTTTTAAATAATTTTAAAAATAAAGGCCTCCACATTTTCATTTGCACAGGCTCTGCAATTATGTAGCCCATCCTGAACACTATCCATGTCAAGAAACAAAAATCTGCCACACTTCAGAAGCCTCCAACCTGTTCCTTCCCAATTACAGACCTTTCCCGCACCATGAAGATATCTATGGTAACCATTTCATTGCTTTTTTATATAATTTTACCACCTAGTATGATTATACATACTATAGTTTTGTTTTCTTGCCTTAGTGAATGTGAATGTCTCATATTGTGGCACATCAATAAGATGGATTATACAGAAGCCACTAATATTTTAATTATGAAAATTATTGAGAATATAAATAGGAAATTCTCTGTTCCTGGAAAGATGGCTAATTATCATAGACACTTACTTCCTTTTCCAACCCAACTCTGAAGATAACACATAGAAAACAACCATGAATGGAGCAAAGCAATTAATGTAAAAAGAACCAGGAAGGGCTACAATGTCCTAGGCAGCATGTTACAATGGTGTATCTAACAGATAGGGTTCAACTGTGTTTCCCCTTCTCAGAAAGATGCCTTCCACCTATTTGTACAGATAAATATTGAACAAATGATCACACAATGTATATATGTGACAAATGATCACATAATGTATATATATGACAAAAAGGAAAAAGTACTTGGTGCAATAAAAGCACATAATGAGGATTTGACTAAGCCTGAGCAGGCTTTCCAGGCAGGAGCAACTTTTGCTTTGTGGCCTAAAGGAGTTAACCAAAGTGAGCCTTGCTATGGGAAGAAGGGCATCACAGCTGAAGGATTCTAGGAAGACAGTGTGCAGCAAGTGAAGAGGAGGTTTCAGACAAATCTAGAGGGATAACAAGAAGCCATATCAAACAGGCCATATCACAAGAGAAAAGATTTTAAATAGGTCAGTGATATGATCCAATTAGGTTTTAAATGGTCACTTGCATTGCAGAGAGTAGATTAGAAGGGAATAGTAGAAATGGAGAGACCAGTTAGATGGCTACTATAGTACTCCAGGTGAGATATGCTGATGCCTTATCTATGGCAGTGTCAGTGAAGATGGAGATAAACAGATCAGTTTGAAAGATAGTAAGAATAAAAATGGTCAGTTGTGGTCTAGAGCCATGCTACCCTGCACAAGCCCCATCCCATCTGATCTCAGAAGCTAAGCAGGGTCGGGCCTAGGGAGACCACCTAGGAAGACCAGGTGCTGTAGGCTTAAAAGATTAAAAAAATAAGAGACTGTAAACTAACAAGGTCCTTGCAATCTGTGAGGTCAATCAAAGGTTGCCTCGCCTAAAAAAATTTTTTTTAAATTGGTCAGTTGTGGTTGTGGGAGCTAAAGCAGTAGAAAGTATTCAAATTAAGAATAACTCCCAGTTCCTGAAATATGCATCTCAGTGAATTGTGGTGCAATTTGCTGAGTTAGGGAAACAAAAGAGAGGAACACATGGGGGCAGATGGCAGGGAGTCCAAATAGTGAGCTCTAGACCTGGTGCTTGAAGTTTCCTTTGAGATATCCAGAGGAGATGTTGAATAGGCAGTGGGACAGTGAGCCTTTCACATGGCCTCTGATCACACTTAGCAGCCTTTCACAGAGAAAAGGCACAAAAGCAATATTCTCTTCATGTACCTTTCTTAATCCTTTCTCCATTTACCATGGATATTAAGACAGAGGCACATTCTTAACAGGACAGCCTTATTCTCTAGCCATGACTCTGAAAGGCACTAAAACCTATAATAAATAAAGATCGTCAATCCCTGACATTAAGTAAAAGTAATAATAACAAAAGATTTAATACAAAATCATTTGAGGTTAGCTCTTTAAAAAGCAATGTATGGATTCTGAATTCTTATTATTGGGTGCCTACAATTGTATTGAATTTTGGGTAACTCACTGAGAATAATAATGACAAGGCTGTACATAGACATCTTTCTTATTAAAGGAGAGCAATTATGTAGAAAAACATGACTTTCAAAACCAACAGTTTTTCAAAGGCAATGTGTGCATCACTTTTCCCTATAAGGTTATGAATATGTTCTTGTGAATTTAATATTTAAGCACTAATCATTAATAATTTAAGAGCTTTTATCATACCACTACTCTAATAAAGCATGGTAACTAACTTCCATAGCATCAGTAATCAGTGTAAATGAATGACACTCATTTTATCATTACGAGGGTGTGGGGGCTAAGGTCAACTCATGTTTCAAGCTTTCTTTTTCTTCTATAGCATGTCCCTTATAGAAACATGCAAATCTTGCTTGCTGTTTCTGCTTCTCTTTGCATGATACATTAAATTCTCTTAGCTCAAATTATTAATTTATTATCACCAAGTTAAAATCTGTTTAGAATGCCCAGAGGACGTGTACTGTAGGTTCACAGCTATAGATCCAACAGAGTTTATAAACTTGTTGCCAATGAAATAGGAGACTTCCATATGTTCAGAGGCCATTATCTGAACCAAAAATAAAATTTCTAATTATTTTCATCCATAAAATGTCCAGAAGAATGCTATACTATGCTAATTGTAAGAATATAGAGTAATATAACAAATGTCATAGGTGGGCTGCTACCTAGGAGAGACAAAATCCTTCAGTGAAGGAAGCAGTCTTTTCATCATCATATTTCATTATTTATGAGCTCTTACGGTTGAACAAGAAACAATAGTATATAACTTGTATGCCCTCTCTGTCCCAGACTCTGAACCAGGTGTTTTCCATGATATTTTGTTTAATCTCCACAACAATTATGGGTGCATATTATCCGTATTTTAAAAAGACAAAACCTTAACACATTAAGTAACTTGCCTAAGTCACACAGATAAGTAAACAGCAGAGTCATAAATTTAATAACTTGTATTTGAACTACTGAACTTCTATAGGAAATAATCATAAGGAACAACTGATAACCTGGGGAGATTAGAAATCCTAGAAGCAGGAAAAAAAATCATCCAGTGATAAAAATTTTTAATATAATATTCACCTCCAGTCAACTCTTGATCATCTCAGGATACAGAAAACAGAAGTTACCTAAACCACAGAAATCTTGGGAAAAACTATAAATTTCTTTCATCAATTCCTTTTCTTCTTTAGAATTAAAAAAGTGTTTAGGGTGCAGAAAACTAATGCCACAAAAGATCTAATATTAACTATAGGGAAACAATAATCAAACAACTGGAGTAAACTATGTATATGAGAAAATGACTTCAGAATTTTTCCATTTTCCTCTTTCTCTATGTCCTAACCAGAAATCAGACATATGCTCAAGACATAATAGCACTGAACAGTACCACAGTTTCACAATTAGTTTCTTTCTTGACTAATTTATTATGAAAACTACTTGCTTTAGAGTATCTGTGCTACAACCTCCGTTTTCCTCTCTTAGGGTTTTTGCTTTTTTCATTTTTTGGTCTTTCCATAGAAACTTAGGCTTAATATAAATTCTTTTCTTACAAAACTGATTAATCCTGCTATGTAAACATATTGGTACTCTCTTAGAATACTGATCATTCTGAATGTTATCCTAGTCTAGGAGCAGGTCTTAAACAATAAAGATTGAGTAGGCACATGGTCCCTTACAACATGAGTTCCCTTGCCATTTTTTGGAATAGAAATGTGCACTAGTCAAGTCCTCCCAGCTTCTCCTTGATCCACCCACAGGATTAATCCTTATTAAATCAAGTTAAAAGTTACTAGTGGAGCTCTTTTTAATCTACTAATTTACAGATTTTGAAATCTACCCTTTCCTGATATCAGAGGGTAGAAGATTCAGCTCTGAGCACCCCTCTTCCATTTGGTTCAAATTATGTTGCATCTAGAAGATATTCTTTCATCTGTGATATAAAATTTAGCTGTTTCCTAGTTTCATTATAGATATTTTTCCCTCTATATTTGTTTTTTCTGTTTATTTCTGTATTTAGAGAGAGGAATAAGGCAAACATAATCTCATTTTACCATCTTTCCAGACAAATCTCTAATTTGAGTATTTAAATATCTAATTAAATATTAAATATTCATTAAAATATTAATTAAATATTGCATATTTAAATAGGCAGAATTAGACACAATTTAATATAAAAAATGCCAAAAATGTAAATATTTAAAACCTCTTCCAATAGTCATTGTGAGCCTATCTTTAAAATGTGAACCTTGGACATGATATCTCTCACTTCCTTATTAGCCATTGCTATAATGGGAACCTTGGTTTTCTCTACATTATGCTAGGACCCTATAAGAACACAGAGATAACAGGAAGGGTAGATCAGGAACCACACATGAGTGGTTTGCACAACATCAAGAGAAAAATAACTTAAAGAGCAGTAGCAATAACTTTTCGGAGTATAACCTCCATTGTTAGATGCTACCAGCTGAACCAGGACCACAGTATGAACCAGCCCCAAAACCCCAAAACCATTTGGCCTGAGTCACCAGACTACCCCATAACTCGTGTCACAATGGACTACTCGCTCCTACATACATGTCCCACAAAAGTGCCTTTCCCCACAAAGGTTTTTCTACCTGTACTTTTCCATTTCTGCCAGTCAATTTCACCCTTCCTTCAATATCCAACTCATATTCTTTCTCTTCATGAAGCTTTTATCGTTTTCTCCAGTCAAATTAAACTTTCCCTACTTTGCATCTCTTTTGCACCATCTACCATATATCCTCATTCAGTAATTATTTCTCAGCGTCAACTATATACCAAGCACTAGTCTAAGGATTATGGATACAGTGCTGAAAAAGGCACAATTATTTCTCTAGGAGCTCATATTCAAATGGATGATACGAAGTAACAAATAAAAATTATTTTCCTATGAAGAAAATTTAAGCTAACGTAAAGAGTAAGATGAATACAGTGACCCGGGAAAGGGTCAGGGAAGAACTCTCTGAGTGACATTTGAGGACAGATGCAAATGTGGTGAGGGAGTAATCAAGGCAAGATGAGGGGGAGAGCCTCCCAAGCAGAAAGAACAGGTGCAAAGGCCCCGAGGCAGGGATTAAATGCTCCGTTTATGAAAGGAACACCAAAAAGGCAAGTGTTGCCTGGAAACCTGGGAGGCAGGATTAGGAGAGCAGAAGGAAACAAAGTTTAGAAAGATAAATCAGTAGAGCATTATAGGCCATAATAAGGAATTTAGTAACAAAGACTGCACCTCCAACTGCACTGAACACTTCATTATCCCTTTCTTTAGTGAATTCCCACCTTCTCTCACGTGGTTCTGTAGAATCTCCATCATAATGCCCTGCCTATTCCCTGGCTGCAAAGTATATGACCCAAGTCAGGTCTAGCACTGTCCCCTCTCATTCAGGCTACAGTGAGTATGTAGTCAGGGTACTCAAGCCAAGGTCAAAATTTTAACAATTGCAGTGCTACTTTGTGCCAGAGGTTATCTGCACTCTACTTACCACAGATGATAAGATTCCTCGTTGTCAACCAGGTGGTACACAATCTACATCCAAAATCCTATCCCGGCATCTGCTTTCTTAGATCACTCCTGCAACCAAATGTCATAGGTTGGGTACAACTCTGACAAGGATAATGGCACATAGGAGTGTTCTTGTGATAAAACCAGAAAAGGGAAGCAATGGAAGTGGAGTTGGACAGAGAGGGGTGAGCCACAATACAATCTTATGGGAGGTTTTAGCCCTCGCTACAGGAAGTCTTGAAGCTAGAATGACTCTTCAGAGTTGTCTCAAGTAGGAGCAAGAGGACTGAGCCTTTATACCCCAATCAGCCACCAGAGATAGGCCACCGTAGAAAGGGAGTGTGACTTGGAGTTTATAAGGAATCTCATATTACAGACATTTAATGAAGTTTCCAGCTGAATGGGTCAGAGTTTGGGTGAAAACAGATGAAAAGAGTAAAGAGATTTTAATGAAGGGTTTGTTTACAGAGGAAGAAGCAGTGTTTAGGAAAAAAACAAAGAGAAAATGAAGCACCCTATGACTAGTAATAGAGGGAAGCTACTAACACCCTTCGGCCTGAGGGAGCAAAGGAAGGAACAAAAAAGTTACTGGAAACCAAAAAGTCGGGAGCTGCAGGAGAGGGCTATCTGACAGGAGCTGTGGCTTTCAGCAGAGTGTAAAAGGACATAGTCAACCCACCAGTGACCCAGCAGACAGAGATATGGGGAAATAAATTCTCCAGCTCTGTCTCCTCTCACTTTCCAATCTCTTGCTGGTGTCTCCCATTGGCCAAACCCAACTGAAGGCAGAGGACATAAAAGTCAGCACCCTAGGCTCAAAGGAGTATGGATTTGTAGGGACAGAGACTGTCCATCATAGTGACCTTCACAATTGCTTACTAAAATTTTAGACACAACATTGAGTTTTAGATATAGTTAGATATGTTCATCAGTGCAAATGAAAGGTTGTTTTTTAAACTATTTCCCGTTTGCCCTGAGAATACTCTCCAGCGGCACTTGCAACTGTAGCATTTACCCCGAGATAACTCGCAGATTACAGTCCTAACCTTACTGCCAAAGTTTGCCGTGAAATATCTCACTTTTATTATTATTTTCATATTGCTCTAGTGTACCAATAGTCTTTGGAAACAAATGACATATTCTATTTACAGCATTCTGTTTTTAGTTGTGGTATTTCCATTTACAAAATATAGTAATTTTTGATTGCTGAAAATGTCAAATCTTAGAAAACGTAGCATTCCTACATGTGATATTAACATCATTCTCGAACAGGTGTCAGCCAAAGATTAATTTGATGACTCCAATTTATGTATACATTTCTGTTACATTAGGATTAGAGACAAGTTCTATTTATAAATAGCTCCAAGAACAGTTTTTATATTTTATTTTCACCCTGAAAACCAGTCAGATGTTCTTCAGCCTCAAAGAGCATATTTATGTAAAATTAAATTAACACTGGCAAGAAGCTGCACTTTTTTTTCTAAACAGGAAATGGGTTAAAAGGGCACTTTATTGATTCCATATTGTTAGCTTTGGTGGAAAGAGGTATGAATGGTGACCACTTTGGTTCATGTCTTGGCTGGGTGTGCCTGAGGATATTGCCAAATCAGGAAGGACAAAGGAACAAAGAAATAGGAAAGTGGAGGTAAAAAATAGTACATCTTTTGAAGACTTGGGCACTTCAAGACTTTTTTTGGGAGAAATGTGGCAAGATTATCCTCTAAAGAAGTGGGTCCTCTTTGTACCCTGGATTAGTGGTCTATACACAAGATGCCACAAAGAAATGATCCCAGCCACTTTCCCAGTTGGTCTCCCAATTCGATTCGAGTTTTCTCTCCCTTTAGGTGGGAGGAATCCAAACACCGATATTTATAGTATGTCCCTCATGTGTCATTAAACTCCTTATACATTAGAGTTACCATTGGCTCTGGAAAGAACACAAAGCACAACATTGTAATATACATCCAAAGCTGACCAGAAAAGGGGGTAGGGAAGAGTTAGTTACAGGAAGATCTGTGCAAGCTCCCTCCTTCACTAAAGCCTTCCTCAGCCTGACCGCTCATCGTTCAGGGAAGAAGGAACAGATTTTAAGTCATGGTGGTAACCATTATATACAAATGTCTCAGAGTCAAAGAATCTAAAGTCCATAACTAAAACTAACCCTAATCCCTCAGCACCCAGAAGCACAATTTAAATTATGTTATGGTTGAAGGAGGAGAGCCCCACCTCCAGGAATTTGTTCCACTTAGGACAACCTTTGACTTTTCCAAAGGACTGGTTTTGATCAAACTTCTCAAACTTTGGGGCATCAGGTTCTTCATCTATAAAATAATAAGATTGAACTATATGATTTCTAAAATTACTTCCTACCTTAAAAGATCTTGAGAACATTCTTGTCATTTAAGCCACTATACTTTCTCATTCATATCAAAGAAGCTTGATTAGTGTTTGAAAATGAATGCAGCAGTACTACCTAGTGGACAACAGTAGTGATACTAGTGACAATACAAACAAAATAAAATTTCACAAAGAGAAAGTAATTATGTAGAACATTCCAGGTAACATTTCTTAAATTTTTGTAGATTGTGGGCCTCTTGGGGAATCTAACAAAAGTTATGGACACTCTTTCTATGCCCTTGTTAAAAAAAAAAATCAGTTATCTACAGATATTGGGTTTATTTCTGGATTCTCCATTATGTTCCATCGACCTATTTGTCTATCTTTATGCCAATACCAAGCTATTTTGTGTACTATATCTTTATAAGTCTTAAAATCAGGTAGTGTAAGCCATCCAAAGTTGCTCTTTTTCAGAATAGTTTTGTCTGTTGTAGATACTTTGCATTTCCATTATAATTTTTAAAGTAGTTTTTTGATGTCTACAAAATGGCTGCTGGGATTTTGATTTGGATTGTATTAAATCTATAGATTTTGGAGAGAACTGACATCTTAACAATGTTAAGTCACTCCATGAATAAGGTAAATCTCTTATTTGTTTCTTAGGTCTTCTTTAATTTCTGTCAGCAATATTTTGTACTTTTCAATGTACAAATCTTTCTCATTTTTTGTCAGTTACTCCTAGGTATTTGATATTTTTTATGTTACCATAAAGTTTTTTTTTTTTCAATTTCCAAGTATTTGTTGCTAGTCTATAAAAATACACTTTAGTGTGTGTGTGAGGGGGTATTTGACTTTGCATTCTACTCACTAATTACTTCTAGTACCTTTTATTAGTGGATAACTAATAATTTTGCCTGCCCAGCATCTTTATTTGGTAATATTATTTTAATTTTCCTTTCAAAACCATTTATCTACTATTTTTTGTCCATATACTTAGAGTAAGCATTTGACATAATGAAATTTTATATTCTTTGAACAGCAACTCTTTGTTCAATTAGCACAGTACAATTAGCACTGTGATTGGTATAGAGATAAGCACATGATCAATTGATCCAATGGGAGTCAATCCTGAAATAAATGAGGAAACTAGTGGGAAAACATTGCTTTTTCTAGCTAGTTTGAAGTGGGACATTACTCATTTCTAATGTAAGTCCATTGTGGTCAGAGAACATACTTTGCATAACTTGAATCCTCTTAAATTTATAGAGATTTTTTTTAAAAAGTAGAATTACTATATGACCCAGTAATTCCACTTCTGGGTATATTATCCAAAAAATTGAAATCAGGATCATGAAAAGATATATGCATTTCATGTTCACTGTAGCATTATTCACAATAGTCAAGATATAAAAACAACCTAAATATCTACCAGTGAATGAATGGATAAAGAAAATGTGGTACATACATACAAGGAAATATATTCAGCCTTAAAAAAACAAAAAAAAAAGAAAGAAAAAAAAAACCCTGCCATATGCAACATGAATGAAGCTGTGAGAACATTATGCTAAGTGAAATAAGTTAGTCATAGGATAAATACTGAATCATTCCATTTATATGAGATATCTAAAAGAGTCAATATCATAGAAACAGAGAATAAAATAGTGGTTACCAGGGACTAGGGGGAGGGGAAAACAAAGAGTTGCTGTTCAAAGAATAATAAAATTTCAGTTATGCATAATAGCTAAGGTCTATAGATCTGCAAAACAATACTGTGCCTATAGTTAACATTAATGTGTGGTGCACTTAAAAAATTAAGAGGGCAAACTCATTTTATGAGGCCATGATTACCCTGATTCCCAAACTAGACAAAAACATGACAAAAAAAATTATTAGACCAATATTCTTGATGAATATAGATGTAAAAATCCTCAACAAAATATAGCAAACCAAATTCAGCAGTACATTAAAAATATTATACACTTGATCAAGTAGATTTTATTGCTGGGATGCAAGGTTGGTTCAATATCTACAAATCAATTAACATGATACACCACATTAATAAATTGAAAGATAAAAATTATATGATCATATAAATAAATGCAGAAAAAACATTTGACAAAATCCAGCATCCATTTATAATAAAAATTCTCAGCAAAGTGGGAATAGAGGGTAAATATCTCAAAATAATAGAGGACATATATGACAAACCTACAGCTAACATCATACTCAAGGGGGAAAAGCTGAAAGTGTTCTCCTTAAGATCAAGAACAAGATAAAGATGTCCGCTGTCACCACTTTTATTCAACATACTATCGGAAGTCCTAGCCACCATAATTAGACAAGAAAGAGAAATAAAAGGCATCCAAATTGGAAAAGAAGAAGAAAAACTGTTATTATTTGCAGATGACATGACACTATATATAGAGAACCCTAAAGATTCCATGAAAAAACTGTTAGAACTGATAAATTCAGTAAAATTAATATTCAGAAATCAGTTGTGTTTTTATACACCAATGAACTATCAAAAAGAAAAATTTTTGTTAAATCCCATTTACAATTACATAAGAAACAACAAAATACCTAGAAATCATTTTAACCAAGGAGGTGAAAGAACTGTACTCAGAAAATTACAAGTCATTGAAGAAAGAAATTGAAGAAGATACAAATAAATGGAAGCATATACCATGCTCATGGACAGGAAAAATTAACATTGTTAAAAACTATCCAATGAAATCTACAGAATCAATGCAATCCCTAACAAAATACCAATGGCGTTTTTCACAGAACTAGAAGAAATAATCCAAAAATTTATATGGAACCACAAAAGATCCCCAATAGCAAAGGCAATGTTGAAAAAGAAGAACAAAGCTGGAGGGATCACACTACCTGATATCAAACTATACTACAAGGATATAGTAATCAAATAATCATGGTACTGACATAAAAACAGACACACAGACCAATGGAAAAGAACAGAGAGCCCAGAAATAAATCCACACATGTATGATCATTTAATCTACAATAAAGCTGTCAGGAAAAAACAATGGAGTAAAGACAGTCTCTTTATGGGGTAAAGACACCATATACAGGAACAAACTCAAAATGAATTAAAGACTTAAATGTAAGACTCGAAACCATGAAACTCCTAGAAGAAAACATAGGCAGTAAGCTCTCTGACATTGCTCTTAGTAATATTTTTTCTGATATATCTTCTTGGGTAAGGGAAACAAAAGAAAAATTAAACAAATGGAACTACATCAAACTAAAAAGTTTTTGCACACCAAAGGAATGGTTTCTATCAACAAAACAAAAAGACAGCCTACTGAATGGGAGAAGATATTTGTCTATGACACATCTGATAAAAGGTTAATATACAAAATTTATAAAAACTCATACAACTCAACACAAAAAAAAATCCAATTAAAAAATGGACAGAAGATCTGAATAGGCATTTCTCCAAAGAAGACACAAAGATGGTCAATAGAGAAGATATGAGAAGATGAGAAGATGCTCAGCATCACTAACCACAATATCACCTCACCCGTCAGAATGGCTATTATCAATAAATCGAAAAACAAGTGTTGGTGAGGATATAGAGACAAGAGAACCCTCGTGCACTATTGGTGAGATTGCAAATTGTTGCAGCCACTATGGAAAACAGTATGGAGTTTCCTCAAACAATTAAAAATAGAACTACCATATCACCCAGCATTTCCACTTCTGGGTATTTATCTGAAGAAATACAAAACACTAATTTGAAAAGATATATGCACCCCTCTGTTCACTGCAGTGCTATTTACAATGTCAAAAATATGCAAGCAACCTAAGGGCCCATCAATAGATGGTTGAGTAAAGAAGTGATACAATGGAATATTACTCAGCCATAAAACAAAATGAAGTCTTACCATTTGCAACGATATGGATAGACCTAGAGTGTACTATGCTAAATGAAATAAGTCAGGCAGAGAAAGATAAATAACATGTGATTTCACTTACATATGGAATCTAAAGAACAAAATTAAAAAAAAAATAGACTCATAGATGCAGAGAACTAACTAGTGATTGCCAGATGGGAATGGGGTTGTGGGGTTGGGTGTAAAAGGTGAAAGAATTAAGAAGTACACATTGGTAGTTAAAAAATAATCGTGGGGATATAAAGTATAGCATAGAGAATACAGTCAATAATATTGTAGTAACTATGCATAGTGCCAGGTGGATACTAGAGTAACCAGGAAAATCACTTCGTAAATTATATAAATGTCTAAGCTTTATGCTGTACACCTGAAACAATATAAAATAATACTGAATGTCAACTCTAATTGAAAATTTTTAAAAATTAAAAATATATCCCATACTATGCATGTAATATCATCATACTTAGCCATCTCTGTACTCATGGACATGCGGTTCATGCCAGTTTTTTTAATGTTATAAAATGTTTCACAATCAAAAAAATTAAGAGGGTAGATCTCATCTTAAGTGTTCTTATCAGAATAAAAAATAAATAAATTTACTGAGATTTGTTTTATGGCCCACAAAATGGTCTATCATGATTCATGTTTGGTGTGCACTTAAAAAAATGCATTTTCTGCTGATTTGAGTGGTATGGTCTATAAATGTTAATTAGATCAAGTTATTTGATAGTGCTTTTTAAGACTACTAAATCTTTGCTGATTTTCTGCCTATTTTTTCTACCAAAATTGAGAGAGGGGTATTGAAGTCTCTGACAATAATTGTGAACATATTTTTCCTTTCAGTTCTATCAATTTTTACTTAAGTATTTTGAAGTTATTAGGTGCCTAAGCATTTTTATTATCCTTTTATCATTACTAAATGACTATTCTTATTCCTAGTTATATTCTTTGTGCTGAATTTTACTTTACCTGATATTAATATAGTCATTCTAGCTTTTTTTCATTAATACTAGCATGTATAACTTCTACCATTTTTTAAACTTTTAACCTATTTGTGTCTTCATATTTAAAGCACATTTCTTGTAAGCATCATGTAGTTGAGTCTTGATTTTTTTTTATAGAATATGATAAGCTCTCTCTTAAATTGGAATTTTTAAATATTTAATATGAATATTGACTTTGTTACGTTTGAGTCTATCATCTTGCTATTTGTTTTCCATTTGCTCTTTTTTGTTCTTTTGTTTTTATTTATTTCCATTTTTTCTTTGTTTCTTTTTACCTATTTTCTGCATTCTTTTGCATTTTCACAAATATGGCTGGCAGGAACAGGCACTATTTCTGGCCCTTTATAAGCATCAGGCATATCCTTTCAGGTGATTCTTTTCTTGACTTTAACTAGTTTCTGCACATGCACACAGATCAGTACTCTGTTGAATACCCTGGGGGGACCATTTACAAATCTCTGAAGTTTTCTATACAGTTCTCCCCTTTTCATTCTGTTCAATGAACTCTAGCTGCTTTGGTTTCCCCACTCTCAACTCTATCTCCTTAACTCTATCTCCTCAACTCAGAAACTCTATTAAGATATGCTTCAGTTCCTTCTCACTGTGCCATGGCCTGGAAACCCTCTCAAGGCAGTAAGCTTGGGCAATTGTAGGACTCTCCATGTTTGTTTCTCATCTCTCAGGGATTACTGTCCTTTATTATCTGATGTCCAGTGTCTTGAAAACTGTTGTTTCTGTATTTTGTCTTTTTTAAATGTTGTTTCAGGAGAGAAAATAGATCTGGTCTATGTTTCTCCATCTTGGTTAGAAGTGCAAGTCCTCACTATCCAACTTTAAAAATTCCTCTAAAGTACTAATAATCAAGACTACAGTATTGGTGAAGGGACAGATACAGAGATCAATGGAACATACTAGAGAGTCCAGAAGTAGAGCCAAACAAATACAGCAAACTGATTTTTGACCAAGGAGCAAAGGCAATTCAATAACAAGTAGTCTTTTTAACAATGATGTTGGAATTTCTGTATGCATAAACGCAATCTCAACCTAAATATCACAACTTGTACAAAAATTAACTCAAAATGAATCATAAATCTAAATATAAAACACAAAACTGTAGAATTTTTACAAGGAAACATAAGAAAAAACCTTCACGACTGAAGATTAGGCAAAGAGTTCTTAAAATGACAACAAAATCACAATTTATAAAAGAAAAGGTTTTAATAAATTATAGTTTGTGAAAATTAAATACTATAAAACATATCGTGAAGAGAATGAAAAAGCAAGGTACAAATAGGAAAAAATATTTGCAAAACACATATCTGAGAAAGGACTTGAATTCTGAATATATCATGAACTCCCAACAGTAAGAAAAGATACAATTTTAAAATGGTTGAAACATTTGGGCAGACACTTCACCAAAAAGGATATATGGGGTGCTGCTGTAGGCTGAATATTTCTATCCCTGCCAAATTCATATGTTGAGGTCCTAAAGCCCAGTGTAATAGTATTATTAGCCTTCGTGGGGCCTTTGGGAGGTAATTAGGTGATGAAAGCTGAGCCCTCATAAATGGAATTAGTGCCTTTATAAGAGAGGCTCCAGAGAGCTTGATCACTCCTTCCTACCACATGAGAACACAGCAAGAAGTCAGCAGTCTGCAACCAGGAAGAGGGCTTGCACCATTCCCCTACATGCTGGCATCTTGATCTTGGACTTGCAGCCTCCAGAATTGTGAGAAATAAATTTCTGTTCTTTACAAGCCACACAGTCTGTGGTATTTTGTTATAAAAGCCTGAGCAGACTTACGGTGACATAATAAGCACATGAAAAGATGTTCAACGTTAGTAGCTTTGAGAGATAAACAACCTAAAATCTCAATCAGACACTATTCCACATCTAAAGAATGAAAATAAAAAACATCAACAATAGTAAGTGCAGTCAAAGACATGGAGCAACTAGAACTCTAAGACATTGCTGGGAGGAATGCGAAATTATATAGCCAATATGGAAAACAGTTTGACAGTTTCTTAAAAAATAAAACACACAGTTATTATATGATCCAGCAATCTTACTTCTAGATATTTGCTCATGAAATGGAAAGAGATTTCCACACAAAAACCTGTTTACAAGTGTTTAGCTGTTCTATTAGTAATTACATACAAATGGAAATAACTTAAATATCCTTAATAGGATAAAAAAAAAAAGTGGCACATTCTATACAATGGGGATTTACTCCATGATAAAGGGAAATAAACTTATTTAATAATATTTTTATTTTCTAATTACAGTTTAAATACAATATTATAATAGTTTCAGGTGTACAACATAGTGGCTAGACATTTATATAACTGACAAAGTGATCACCCAATAATTCTAGTACCCATCTGACATCATACATAATTATTACAATATTATTGACTATTCCCTATGCTGTAGTTTAAATCCCCATGACTATTTTTTATAACTGCCAATTTGTATTTCTTAATCCCTTCACCTCTTTCACCCATCCCACAACCCCCTTCACATCTGACAACCATCAATTTGTTTTCTGTATCTGAGTTTATTTACATTTTGTTTCTTTGTTTTTAAATTCCACATGGTATTTGTCTTTGTCTGACTAACTTCACTTAGCATAGTAACTTCCAGGTTCATCCAGGTTGTGCAAATGGCAAGATTTCACTTTATTTTATGGCTGAGTAATATTCCATTGTATATATGTATCACTTTTTCTTTATTTGATCATTTATCAATAAACACAGGCTGCTTGCATATCTTCACTATTATAAATAATATTGCAATGAACAGAGGGGTGCATATATCTTTTCAAATTAATGTTTTGTATTTCTTCAGATGAATACCCAGAAGTGGAAATGCTGGGTGATATGGTAGTTCTATTTTTAATTGTTCGAGGAACCTCCATACTGTTTTCCATAGTGGCTGCAACAATTTGCAATCCCATCAACAGTACACGAGGATTTCCTTGTCTCCATATCCTCACCAACACTTGTTTTTTGATTTACTGATGATAGCTATATATATATGTATAGAGAGAGAGAGAGAGCGAGCTATAACTAAGAGTGATGTCACAGTTTATTGCCTGTTTTCTTCTAGGAATTTTATAGTTTCAGGTCTTACATTTAAGTCTTTAATCCATTTTGAGTTTATTCTTGTATATGGTTTAACAAAGTCATCTAGTTTCATATTTTTTTTTTTTTTGCTTGTATCTGTCAAGTTTTCTAAACACCATTACTGAAGAGACTGTCTTTATACCATTGTATTTTCTTGTCTCCTGCATCATAGATGAACTGATCATATAGGTGTGGGTTTATTTCCAGGCCTCTATTCTGTTCCATTGATCTATGTGTCTGTTTTTATGCCAGTACTATACTGGTTTGATTACTATAGCCTTATAGTATAGTTTAATATTAGGTAGTGTGATACCTCCAACTTCATTCTTCTTCTTCAAGATTGTTTAGCTATATAGGGTCCTTTATGGTTCCATATAAATTTTAGAATTATGTGTTCTAAGTCTGTGAAAAAATGCCATTGATATATTGACAGGGATTGTATTGAATCTTTAGATTGCTTTGGGTGGTACAGACATTTTAATGACATTAATTCTTCTTGTACATGAGCATGATATATGCTGCCATTTATTTGCATCTTCAATTTTCTTCAGTGTTTTATAGTTTTCCAAGTCAGTTCTTTTACCTCCTTGGTTAAATTTATTCCTAGGTATTTTATTTCTTGATGAAATTGTAAATGGAATCATTATCTTAATTTCTTTTTCTGATAATTTGTTATTGATGTATAAAAATGCAACTGATTTCTGTATATAATTTTGTATCCTGTTACCTTACTGAATTCATTTATTCTAGTAGTTTTTTGGTGGAATCTTTAGAGTTCTCTATATATAGTATCATATCATCTGCAAATAAAGTTTTACCTTTTCCTTTCCAGTTTGGATGAGTTTTCTTTTTCTTATCTCTTGTGGCTAGAACTTCCAATACTATGTTGACTAAAAGTGGTAAAAGTGGACATTTTTGTCTTGTTCCTGATCTTAAAGAAAAATCTTTCAACCTTTCTCCATTGAGCGATGCTAGCTGTGGGTTTTTCATATATGTCCCTTATTATGTGAGGTATGTACCTTCTATTCCTACTTTGCTGAGAGTTTTTATTATAAATGGATGTTAGATTTTGTCAAATGCTTTTTCTACATCTATTGATATATGATATTTATTCTTTAATTTTGTTTATTTAGTGTATCACATTAATTAATTTGTAGACATTGAATCAAGCTCGCATCCCAGAAATAAGTCCCATTTGATTGTGGTGTATAATCTTTCTAACATATTGTTGAATTTGCTTTGTTTATAGTTTGTTCAGGATTTCCACATCTATGTTCATCAGTGATATTGGCCTATAATTTTCTTTTTTTTTGCAGTGTCTTTTTCTGTTTTTTTTTTTTTTTTGTTTGTTTGTTTGTTTGTTTTTAAATCAAGGTAATGTTAGCCTCAAAAGTGATTTTGGGAGACTTCTGTCCTCTTCAGTTTTTTGGAATAGTCGGATAATAGGTATTAATTCTTCTTTGAATGTTCGATAAAATTCACCTGCAAAAGTCATTAGGTCCATGACTTTTGTTTGTTGGGAGTTTGTTTTTTGATTATTGATTTCTTTTGTTAGTAGTTATCAGTGTGTTCATATTTTCTTTTTCTTCCTAATTCAGTCTTAGAAGATTTTATGTTTCTCAAAATTTACCCATTTTTTTCCACGTTACCCAATTTGTTGGCATATAATTATTTGTAGTATTTTCCTATAATCTTTTGTATTTCTGTTGTGTTGGTTGTCACTTCTCTTTCATTTCTGATTTTATTTGGGTCCTCTCTTTTTTCATTGATGAGTATAGCTAACAGATTATCAATTTTCTTTATCTTTTTAAAGAACCAACTCTTTGGTACATTTATCTTTTCTATTGTTTTTTCTTTTTTACACTATTTCCATTCTGATCTTTATTATTTCCTTCCTTCTACTCACTTTAAGCTTTGTTCGTTCTTTTTTCAGTTCCTTCAGATATAAGGTTAGATTTGAGATTTTTCTTGTTTTTTAAGGTAGGCCTACATTGCTATGAATTTCTCTTAGAACTGCTTCAGTTGTGTCCCATAGATTTGGGTCATTGTGTTTCATTTTCATTTGTCTCAAGGTATCTTTTGATTTCTTCCTTGATGTCATTGTTAACCCACTCATTGTTTAGCGCCATGTTATTTACTCTCAAGTGTTTGCGTGCTTTTCAATTTTCTTCTTGTAATTGATTTCCAGTTTCTTAGCATTATGATCGAAGAAGATGTTTGATAGGATTTCAGTCTTCGTAAATGTATTGAGACTTGTTTTGTGGCCTAACATGTAGTCTAGCCTGAAATATGTTCCATGTGCACTTGAAAAGAATGTATACTCTGCTGTTTGGGGGTGTAATGTACTAAAACTATCAATTAAATCCATCTGGTCAAATGTGTCATTTAAGTCCCCCTTTTCCTTGTTGATTTTCTGTCTGATCTATCCATTGATGTCAATGGGGCTTAAAGTCCCCTACTATCACTGTATCACTGTCCATCTCTCCTTGTAGGTCTGTCAATATTTCCTTTATATATTTAGGTGCACCTACATTGGGTGTATAGATTTTTACAAGAGTTATTTTTTTGTTAGACTATGTAATGCCCTTCCTTGTCTCTTGTTTTATAGTCTACTTTGTTTGATATAAGTATTGCTACTACCACTTTACTTTCTTTTCCATTTGCATGAACTATCTTTTTCCATCCTTTTACTTTCAGTCTGTGTGTGTCTTTCAATCTGAAGTATGTCTCTCATAGGCAGCATATGTACAAGTCTTGTTTTTTAATCCATTCAGCCACCTTATACCCTTTGATTGAAACATTTTTTTCATTTACATTTAAAGTAATTATAAATATGTAGTTATTACAATTTTAACTGGTTTTGATTATTTTTGTAGTTCTCCTCTGTTCCTTTCTTATTCTCTTGCTCTCTTCTCTTAAATTTGGTGACTTTCTAGAGTGTTGTTTAGATTCCTTTCTCCATATTTCTTTTCTATTTCTCATAGAGTTTTGGATTGTGATTACCATGTACCTCATACATATTTTAAGTTGACGGTTGCTCAAGTTTGAAAACATCTAAAATCACTACAAATTTTACTCACCCCCTCCAGATTTCTTTTCTTGTCATTTTTTATTTCTTTTGTGCATGTGTTTGTGTGCATCTCTTAATTTATTGTTGTAATTATATAATCTTTCTACTTTTGTATTTTAACCTTTGTATTAGCTTTATAGTTGGTTGATCCACTGCTTTTATTAAGTGTTTGCCTTTATCAGTGAGAATTTTTCTTTCCTACATTTTCTTATTCATATTTTAGATATTTCCCTCTTTTAAAAAAATGCCTTTTACATTTCTTTTAATACTGGTTTGGTGGTCATGAACTCCTTTAGCTTTTTCTTGTCTGGAAAGCTCTTTATCTCTCCTTCGATTCCAAATGAATAAACTTACTGGGTAGAGTAATCTTGGTTGTAGGTCTTTGCCTTTTACCACTTTGAATATTTCATGCCAATCCCTTCTGGCCTGCAAAATTTCTGTTGAGAAATTGGCTAACAGTGTATGAAAGCTCCCTTGTAGGTTATTCATTGCTTTTCTCTTGCTTACATTAAGATTCTCTGTCTTTAACCTTTGGCATTTTAATTATGATATGTTTTGGTATGAGCCTCTTTGGGACTTTGTGTTTCCTGGACTTGTATGTCTACTTCCTTTACAAGGTTAAGAAAGTTTTTGGTCATTATTTCTTCAAAAAGGTTTTGAATTCCTTGCTTTCTCTCTTCTCCTTTAGGTACCATTATGATATGAATGTTGGTATATTTGATGTCCGAGAGGCCCCTTAAACTATCCTCATTTTTGTGGATTCTTTTTTCTTATTTGCTGCTTTTATTGGGCATTTTCTGCTAGATTTTCTTCAAAATTGCTGATTTGATCCTTTGCTTCATGTAATCTACTGTTACTTGATTCTTTCTAATGTATTTTCATTTCACTTATTGTATTCTTCATTTCTGACTGGGTTTTTGTTTGTTTTATATCTCCATTTTTATGTTTTCTCTTTGTTGAAGTTATCACTGAGTTCTTCTATTCTTTCCCTAAGTTCTTTGAACATCCTTATAACCAGTGTTTTGATGTCTGCCTCTGGTAGATTGTTCGTCTCCATTTCATTTAGTTCTTATTTTTGGACTTTTGTCCTGTTCTTTCACGTGGGACAATTTATCTCATTTTGACTTACTCCCTATGTTTGTTTCTATGTATTAGGTAGATCTATGTCTTCTGGTCTTGGCAGAGTGGCCTTATGTAGTGGGGCCCAGTAGCAGTCTCCTTGGTCACCTGAGCCAAGTACTCCAGGTGTATGCCTTGTGTGAGTTGTGTGCCTTTCTATTATATTTAAGCCTTGATTGCTGTAGGTATGTCAGTGGGTGAGATTAACCCTCAAGCTGATTGACTGAGGGCTGGCCATGACTCCATAGATGAACTGTTGTGCTGGGGTTGACCTCATAGGTTGCAAGTCACTTTAGTGAGGCTCTAGTGCCAGCCAACTCCATCCTTCGGGTGTGTCATTTGTGGAGCTGGTTGGTTAGTACTCTGGTGCAGTCCGAAGCCAGCCACCAGGTATGGTGGTTCCAGAGCCTCTTGGGACAAGCTCTGGTGCAGGTGAAGTGCAGCCACTACTTGTGCCTTATTTGGGGCCATCTGGCAGGAACTATAAAGTGACCTGTGGTTGGTAGCTGTTTTGCTGGGCATGGAGGCATTTGGGAGAAGCTGTTCTGTGAACCAAGGCTGGCTGCCACTAGTGTTGGGCTTGGGACCCTTTGGTGGGTACCACAATGTGAGCTGAGGACAGCTGCCACTTGTGCCAGGTTTGTGGCTTCTTAGTTGAAACTATATTCCAAGTCAAGACTTGCCACTGCTTATGCCAGTCTCGGGGTCATCTAATGGGATTTACAAGGCAGTTTGAGACTGATTGGAGCTTATGCTGGGCTTGAGATAGCTTAGCAAGAGGTACAGGCCACACCATAGAAGCCACTACTTGTTTGGGGTTCGTGGACCTTTGAGAAATTTTAAGGAAGTCCACAGCATAAGCTGCTTGTGTGGAAAAGTATTGGAATAGGTTAGGCCAAGTGCACATGCTGGATGGGGTGAACGGTGTTAGGTGTTAATGGAGAGATCAGATTTGGTGCCCACCTACTCAGGGCTGAGTGGGGGAGGGTTAAACAAAGGAACAAGGGCACCTGCCAGCACTTCCATTACCAGAGAGCTGTCCTGACACCAGCCACTGCAGCCCTCACCCTGAAGCTAGTCAGTTTACTTTCTCCCCTTATGCGCATGGCACTCTTTGAGCTGCCTCTCCTGCACTGGAGTTTATGAGCAAGCAGCTCTGTAATAGGGCACTTTAAGACTTGCATTGCCTAGGCTTCCAACAGTCCTCCATTTCACTCAGAAATAATCCTTGCTGATTTTCAGAGATAAATGTTTGGGAGACTCTTCTTCCTGGCACTGAACACCTGGGTTGAAGAGCCCAGTATAGGGCTGGAACCCCTCGCTCCTCAGCAGGGGGCACCTCCATAGCCGAGCCATCCCTCACAATTATTAATCACCATAGTTAGGTGTGGGAAGTATCTATTCCTCATCTCTGCCTCTCCTATCAGTCTCAATATGGCTTCTTCTTTATATATCCTTAGTTATGGTACTTCAGTTCCATTTGTTTTCAGGTGGTTCTCAATGATGGTTGTTCTATAATTTAGCTGTAATTGTGACATGATTGACCAGAAGTCCAGAAATAAACTTTGATATACATGACAACTTGAATGAGTTTCAAAGGCATTGTGCTGAGTGAAAGAAGCCAGTCCCAAAAAGTTATATACTGTATGGTTCTATTTATATGATATTTTCCAAAGGAGAAAACTAGAATTTCAGAGAACAAATCAATGAGTGTCAGGTGTTAGGGATAAGAGGAGAATATAACCACAAAAGAAAAGCATGAGGAAATTTGGGGAATGTTAGAAAGGTATCCCAATTGTGGTGAAAGTTACATAAATTTGAACATGTGTTAAAATTCATAGAACCGTACATCTTCAAAAAAAGTTAATTCTGAGATGTTTTAAAGAAAACCTTACAGTAAACCTAACACTAAATGGTAATAACTAGTTGGCCACACAGATATTCTAAGAACATTCCAAACAGAGTGAACAACTAAAACAAGTATCTGAGGATGTTATATTCAAGAAATAGTGAGGTCAACATAGCTAAAGTAGAATGAGTAGAAGAGAGAAGGTCAGAAATATAATTATGGACCAGATCAGGTAAGGCGTTTAGTGAAATGGGGAGCCTTTACAGGGTTTGGGGCGGCAAAGTAATATTAACTAATTTAATGTCTTAAAAGGATTATTGATTTCTGTGTTGAAAATAATTGGTGGCAGCAAGGGGAGGCAGAAGAGAGAAGACATCTTAGGAAGCTATTTCAATAACTCAGGTGAGAATGATAGTGTCTCAGTCCAAAGTTGCTGTGACACTTGTGGTGAGAAACAGCTGAGTCTAGAAATATTTTGAAGGTAGACCCAAGAAAACTTTCTGATGGACTGGACCAAGAGAAAGAAAGCCATCAAAGATCACTCCAAGTTTTCTTATATCAGTTGAAAAGAGGACAGACAGCTTTGGTGGAACAGTTGTGAGGAAACAAAAGTAGTTCAATTCTAAATATACAGAAGTTTGAGATTTTAATATACTGCCAAGTAGAAATTTCGCATTTGGCTGAAAAGAACAAGGTACATTCAGTGGCATTGGGCATATAGACACTGTGTGGTCCTTTAGGTAGGGTGGAATTATTGACAGTGAGGATCTGTACTATGGGAAGCTCACTCAGACTGGAACATGTGGTCACTTGTGAGTTACATGTTTAGTTACAATATTTTTGCCCTGGTGTTGATTCAGGGGTGAATTCATTTGACTTACTCCTCAAAGACTTTCTCTGTTTCAGGATATAAGATTTTAAATGGTGAAGAATGAGTCTCTGAGGATGAATTCTTAAATGAGTGTCTCTTCTTGAAATATTCATTTGAGATTGTTTTTTTTTCTCATTGCCTATTTTTGCTGTAACTGGTAGAATGAAGCTGACTTATTCAGCTGATAGAACGGCAAGTTACCATAATGCAGTGTCTTCACTGAGAACAGAGGTGAATGGCTGCATATTTTATTAAAAGTCAAAATATTTTATATTAAAACATATGTCTTGAGGTTTTTTCCATCCCCCTATCATACAGAGGCAATTATTTTTTTCAAGGAAGAGGTACTGATCTGAAACCATCACCTTCTATATCAATTTGGTATCTTCAAGGTTCTTGAAATTCATTAATATCTCAAGTAAGGGATATTGCTGACTGCTGTTATCTTAGTACTATCATACAGTATCAGAAATAACAAGATATAGATAACTTAAAAGAATTTCATTTAATAAGTATATTTGAAGTTCATCTCTTCCAAAAAACAGCATTTTAATTACATTCAAGTTGTTTTCATTTTAAATATCAACAAACTCATCATTTACATACAGTGCTAGATATTAGAAAACATGGCAATTAAAACAAGTTTCATTTTTAAAAGTCCTTAACTTCCAAATTTAGAACACCATGAACTGCTAAATGTATACCTAAACAAAATGTATACATTATCAGAAAAACACAAGTTGTTCTAATAGGAAAAGAACTGTAATATACATACAGTGGAACATAATTCACATAGGTTCAATTTATTGGTATGTCTCAAAGTATAAAATAAACAAGTTTTTAAAAACCCAATAACTACAAATTCAGGCAAAAATCACAGTGACATTCTAAACTAATGCACCAACATATAATGCTGAAGAAAGCAGAGGGTTCTCAAGATTTAATGCCAACCTGTGATTTTTTTTCATTTCTTTGTTCTCAAACCCAGAAGCAGTCTTGGAGTTTTCTTTTTGTCTTTAAATTAAATTTATGTTGGTTTTTTGTTATATAGCAATGACCCAAAAGTATCATGAGAAGTGCTATCAAACCTGTTCTGTTTAGAGCTCAGTAACCAAGACACTTCTTTTTCGCCTGTACCTCTATTTCCCTTCAAAAAGCCTATTAGGAAACTTTAGAGATAACGGAGTTCAAACTAAATAATTTTAGAATGACAAAGAAATGGAGAGTTGGTGCTAATGCAGGTTTACAAAATCTACCCCATTTATTAAGCCATAAGGAGAGAGAGAGAGAGAGAGAGATCATATCCAAAAACCTAAGCAAGATAAAAGATACTGGTGGACTTTTGCTTGGAAGCATTCAGCAACCAAGTTAGCAATGTCGAGCATTTTCTGTAACTTGTATAACTTGTTTCAATTTTAACTTACCTAAATTAAGTTTCCCTAGACAAAACAAAAAGGTCATAATTACTGTGCTCATATAAGAGATGTGTGAAAGTTGTAACATGGGAGGAAGAAAGAGGTATGGTATATATCAGGTTAAAAGAGGCAGAACCAGGAGGAAAACAAAGCACTGAATCCCATCTGATCACAGACAGGAATGAACTCTGCCTTTCTTCAGATTTTACTGCATTTCATAATGGCAGAAAAAGAAGATCCTTCCTGTTCTCCCCTTAACGTATCTCAGGTTAAAAATGGCAAAATAAATAGTCCTTAATCAGCTCACGCTATTTTTAAAAGGAA
This sequence comes from Eidolon dupreanum, assembly GCA_028627145.1. Lineage (NCBI taxonomy): Eukaryota > Metazoa > Chordata > Mammalia > Chiroptera > Pteropodidae > Eidolon > Eidolon dupreanum. Next base: position 36,910,945 of record CM053501.1, read on the forward strand.
CATTTTTTAATTTGGTTGTTTTTGTTCGCTTGTTTGTTTTTTAATGATAAATCTTAAGAGTTGACTCTTCCAAAATGGTGCTCAGACATACTGATATATTCTGGCCTTTCTTTAAAGTAAACTCATTTTGCATTAAAAAATCATCAATAAAAATTATAATTCGGTGTTTTAAACAAATGAAATGCTCAGCTTCAATTTAAGTATACTTAAAATAAGTATGGTTGTGTCAAATAATGAAACTACTAGCATTTTATTCAATTATAAACATACAATTAACAAAATATTACATAATCATTCCCTAGGATCATTATAAAATTAAAATAATCCTTTTATCTTTTATATGAAGATGGTGGTTCTAAAGCAACATTCTAAACCAGAAAAGCCCATTCATAACACACAATCCCATCTAAGTTTTTGAAAGTCAGTGCATTCAGTGGTTATAAATAGTCATGACATTCTTCCATAGCTAAGAGTTTTAGAAAGGTTTTAAAAAATAAAAATAAGAAAAGATAAATAACCTGAAAGATACCCTTAATGATCACAAATACTGCCAGTATTCAAAGTTAAAGTATGGTATAACCTGAGTGTCAGTCAATCAGTTGTGGTTTTTTCTCCCAATGGAAGGCGTTCCCATAACTGGAGCAACTGTTCCCCAACCTGAGGTTCTAGTTCCTAGATAAATCAAAAGTCAGAATAAACAAAAAGAGAACTGAATGGAATTTTTTAAAATCACCAATACCTACACTGATAAATATGTAAGAAAGTCACTTTTAATTTCATTTTTTCTACCAAAACATGTTAAAATTATATGATATGCATTGCTCCAATTTTTTGCATTAAGGTTTATGAACTTGACTTACAAACTTCAAGATTGCAGTTAAACTGCAAATGTCTGTGACAACGAGGTAAGAGATTTCAGTGGAGTTCTGGAATTTTTTTGTATCTGGAAATAATGAATTTTATTTCTAATGGAGATTTAGCAAAAGCACACAGCTTGAACATCAAAAAGTTTACTGTGAAACCGAGCATATTAGATATTTTGTTCTGTTTTTCCAAAAAACTATCTTCAGTAACTATATAATAATCTTATCTTAGGTATTATATTTATTTCAAAATCATTATAAAATAAAAATGAAAATATTCTTATACAACTGAAAAGAATATCATTTATATTCCTCTTAAGACATGATGTACATGTAAAAAGAATCCAAACATTCTTCACATGGTGATCTGAAGTGAGTCACACTGGTTCAAATAAATTATTAATTGTGTGACTTTAGGCAAGACTAATTTCTCTGAGTCTATTTTATCCTACATAAAACTGAGCTAATAACTCATTATATGCATTAAGTTAAATTAACTCATATAAAGCAGCTAGCAAAATAGTCCATATGTATATTAATTTTCATCACCCTAACTAGTTTAAAATGCATGTTGGCAGTATCATGAAGGCAAAGTAAGATGTAATAGAAATAAAACAAGCCACAAAAGTATAAAAAGGTTATTTTATATTACGTAATTAGTTAAAGCCATAAAGGAATCAGATACTGTTATCCTTAGAGTTTAGTAAAATTACCTCAGAGTGACACTCGGTTTTGATCATACTTTAGTTATTAATAAGGCAATAGGAGCCTACATGAAGTAACTTAAGAAAGATTTTATATATGCAATGACAGAGAGAAGCCAAATTGACAAAATGAGTTCTGTCAGAGACATTTGCAAGTAGGCTTTTACCAGCTCTTTTACAAACCTGAACCACTATCTCCCATGTGCATGTGGAAAATACGATATGTATTCTTACATTTGCTCTTCAAACAAATCAATGAATAACAGCAAAACAAAACAAGAGGAGGAGGAGGAGGAGGAGGAGGAGGAGGAGGAGGAGGAGGAGGAGGAGGAGAAGGAGGAGAAAAATATTAAATGCCATTGTATACCTGCCCATCTCTGCTTATCTGGACTTTCTTGTTATCATTCCAAGGATTGAGTAAATGGTGTGCAAACTGAAAGGGAAGACTTTCTTTTCGTATCCACTCCACCTTAAATACTCCTCCTAGTCCAGCTGAGCCCCAGTCCTGGCTCTTCTCCCTTCCTATCTCAGAAGACATCCTAGAAAATCCCTGTGGGTAAAATGAGCGGGTAAGGGTGAAGGTAATAGTATTAAAATGTCTGAATTCAATTTATCTGAGAAGTAGTTTTTTTAAGGTAAAAATGTAATATAAGAATAATACATAACTAACAAAAACAAAAAATAAGCTACTTAAGTGTTTGTATAAAAAGATATACTAGCAAATTTTAGAGAAAAGATTGATTCCAGCCTATTAACATAATTTCAAATCTGAACATATTTTTAAAATATATCAATATTTCTAAATCCACACTTATTCCATGACAAATGGATATAGTCTAACCTCTAAGTTTTTACTTCCAAAAATTATAACATCAAATAATAAATACATTATTTTGTAAATTCAGATATACATCAAGTCAAGATCAGTTACGAAAAACACTCAGTTTCTTGATTGTCAGTACTAACTTCATTGGCCTATTTAAGTAAACATTTTACCAAAAAGTCAAGCTTCTCACTGAAATCTACCTGACAAATGGTAAATCTAAAGTTGTCTTCTTACAAGAAGAAATTGTTTATCTCAAAAGGTTCTGGTAAGATAAGGCAAAAACAAAGGGATCCTTATTTATCATTCCCTTGAAGAGGTGCAATATAACCCTATTCTTAGACAAGCAAAATGAATTCCTGCATTCCAATGCAAAAAGCCAGGGTTTGTGGTGGTGGTGGTGGTGGTGGTGGTGTTTTATCTCTATGTTCTAACCTGAAGCCAGAACAACCCCATTTTACTGTTTCAGGATGGCTCACCTGGAAATGTCCAGATCCTTGAACAGAAAATACCAAGTAAACCATGCTGCTTTCCCAAAAGGCTCGATTTAGCTTCCGCTCATTACTAGGGGTTGTAGACCAGATACCCTTCTGCTGAGAAATTTCAAGGTTTCTCAAATTGCTACTCTTCATTATGAAGTATCGAATAGGCATGTTTGGTCTTGGTGAAGGAGATTTTGAACCCTATAAAAGAATGCATAAGTTCTTGAAAGGTAATTTGACCTTTCTAAATCAACAGGCTCCATTAAATAACATCTTCATAAACATAAACAAAAATATTTTACCAAATATTCAACAAATGCAAATAGCTCTATCATTCTTGAAAACCTACACAGGCTCAATCAAAATGATTTTTAAAAAGCCTAACTAGTACTCAATTTCAGAACATTCAAAATGCCTTATCAAGAAAGGATCCTGGATTACCAACTTTGGATTCATACACCAAGTATACTTTAAGAAAAAATTTTAATAAACTTCAGAGTCTAAAAACAAAACAAAAATTGCTCCAGCTTATTGCCTGGATACAGTTTCCAGGCAACAATGAAAGAAAAGGAAACTAATAGAAACCAGTGGTCTTGCTGAACTACAGAGATAGACCAAGGTAGGTAGAATTTGCATGGCAGTGCACTAGATAGAAGGGAGCTATATGGAAAGAGAACTCCTGGGCACTGCAGAGGGGTCCCCACAAGTTTTTGGCTAAGTACTGACCTGCACATGAGTGAGCATAAATGACCTGAGGAAAAGACCCAAAGGAAAGCAGTCAATTCCCATAACTTGCACATGGTTAGGAATATTTCATGTTATTCCCAGCCAGAATGGAAAGAATTTGTAATTCATGGGCATTAGCCCACAGAAAAGTCACACCTTAGTATTGGTACTAAATTGGTACCAGATAAAAAATGCTCTGGATCCACCCTAACACTGCTTAAAAGTGTATCTTGAAAGGATTAAACCGATTGCAACTAACTTAACTGTGTATCAGAAGGATGTCTAAAACTAAAGGAATACAAAAAAATCTAGTAGCCTAACAAAATTATAAGAAATGAAAAAAAAAACAGGAGAATATGAACCACAGCAAGGAAAAAATAAAAAAAAAATAGAAAACAGACTCAAAGATAATGCAATTAGGAGACAAGAATGTTAAAACAGCTATTATAAATATGTTCACTATGTTCAAGAAGGTAAAGAACACATGAAAATGATGAGAGGAGAAATGGAAGGTATTTTTTAAAGACTCAAAAGGCACTATAGAGATGAAAATGTAACTCCACATATCCGTGACTTGTGGAATAATATCAATGAATCCAGAGTCCCAGAAAGGAAGGGGGAGATGTTAGATATAAAAAGTATGTGAAGAAATAATGCTCTTAAATTTTACAATATTGATGGAAACTATAAAAACAGATTGAAGAAGAAATATAAAGAGAACCAAACCAAGTCATATCAAAATCAAACTGCTGAAAACAAGTGGTAAAACAAAAACTTTAAGAATAGCTAGAGGAAAAAAGACACAGTAAATACAGAAAAACAAAGACAAGAAAGATAGTAAACTTCCCATCAGAAACTATGTAAACCAGAAGATAATGGAGTGACATCTTTATAGCAATGAGAAAAAAACAAAAACAAAAAACACTGTCAATCTAGGATTATATATACAATATTTTATAAAAGTGAAAAAGACCTTCTAGACAAAAGCTTAAAGAAATTTTCAGCAAATCTGTACTAGAAGAAATGTCATCAAAAGGTTTTCAGGAAGAAACATATGATCCAAGACAGAAATTCATATCAAAACAAAAGAATAAAGAGCACAGGAAATTGTGAATGTTAAGAAAACATAAAAGCTTTTCCTGACTTTTGATAAAAGATAATTGGCTATATAAGTAAAAAATAATATTGTACGGTACTTATACAAGGAAATAAAATGTATGAAACCAATAACAAAGGATTAAAGGTTGAAATAAAAGTACTCTGCTGAAAAATTCTCAAACTACACCAAAGTGTCATAATACTGATTCAAGATACAACAAGGAAAGCTAAAAATGGCAGTGCTGGTGAATTCTACGAAACATTTAAGTTAGAAATAATACCAATTCTATACATCTTTTTCAAAAAATTTAAGCGGAAGGCATACTTCCCAACTAAACTTATCAGCCACCATTACCCCCAATACCAAAACCACAGAAAGACAACACAAGAGAATTACAGAATATCTCTCATGGACAAAGATTCCCTCATTTAACAAAAATTTTGAATGAACAAAATTTAATCTAGCAATATTTTAAAAGGGTAATATATCATGGTCAAATGAGTTATAAGCATTAGACAATCAATCAGTGAAATCCACTATAAAAATAGACCAAAAAAAATTGTGTCATCATTTCAATAGATAACACACAATTCAATGTTTATTCATAATAAACTCTCCCAGCAAACTAAATGCAAAAGGCAAAGCCCCATAGTTACATCATGCTAAATAGTGACATAACTAAGGCTTTCTTTTCCTCCAAGGTCAAGGTAAATATGTCTGCTCCCAACACTTTTATTAAACATTTTACTGGAGATTCCAGCAAGAAAGATAAGGCAAGAAAATAAATGGCATCCACATTAGGAAAAAAGTAAAACTATCTTTATTAACAGATGGCATGATTATCCCTGCAGAAAATCCTGAGACATCTAAATTAAAGGCTAATAGATTTAATAAGTGAAGTAAGATCATGGTATATAAGGTAAATATGCAAAAATCAAATGTATTTCTATATGCTAACAATGAACAACTAGAAATTAAAATTTTAAAAAACAGCATCAAAAACATAAAATATTAGGGGTAAATTTAACAAAAAATGCGTAATACCTGAACTCTGAATAGAAAACAATGTCGAAATAAATTAAAGAATTTCTAAATAAATACAGATATACACCATTCTTATTGTTGTCAATTTTCTTCAAATTGATCTACAGATTCAATGCAATTCTACTCAAAATACCAAAAAAAAATTTCTATAGAAATGGACAAGCTTTTTCTAAAGTTAAAAAAGCACAAAGGACCTAGAATAGACAATACAATTTAGAAAAAGAACAGATTTGGAGAAAAAATATTATTTAACATATGCAAATTGATCAAATGTGATATACCACATAAACAAAATAAAGGACAAAAATCACCTGATCATATCAACAGATGCAGAAAAAGCATTTGGCAAGATACAGCATCCATTTATGATTAAGACACTTAATAAAATTGGTATAGGAGGAAAGTACCTCAACATAATAAAGGCCGTATGTGACAAATTCTCAGCTAACAGCATACTTAATGGTAAAAAAACTAAAAACCTTCCTATTAAGATCAGAAATAAGACAAGTCTGTTCTCTGTCACCACTATTATTCAATATAGTCTTAGAAGTCCTAGCTAGAGCAATTATGCAAGAGAAAGAAATAATAAGCATCCAAATAAATAAAGAAATTGAATTTTCACTTTTTGCAGATGACATGATTCTCTATATAGAAAACCCCAAATCCACTAAAAAACTATTAGAAACAATAAACAAATACGGTAAAGTTTCAGGATACAAAATCAATATACAAAACTCCATAGTGTTTCTATACTCTAACACTGAATTTTCAGAAAAAGAAAAAAATAATTCCTTTTGCACTTGCAACAAAGAATAAAATACCTGGGAATAAACCTAATGAAACATTTAAAGGACTTATACACTGAAAACTCTAAGACATTATTAAAAGAAATTGAAGAAGACACAAAGACATGGAAAGATATTCCATGCTCATGGATTGGAAGAATTAACATAGTTAAGATGACCTTATTACCTAAAGCATTAAACAGATTTAATGCAATTCCCATCAAAATCCCAACAGCATTTTTTAAAGAAATAGAATAAAAAATCATCAGATATGTATGGAAGCACAAAAAAAAAACAAATAGCCAAAGCAATCTTGAGAAAAAAGAACAAGGCCAGAGGTATCAATCTGCTTGACTTCAAATTATCCTACGAAATGACAATAACCCAAATAACATGGTATTGGCAGAAAAACAGATACAGGCCAATGGAACAGAATTGAGAATCCAGAAATAAACCCCTGTATATATGGGCAAATAATCTTTGACAAAGGAGCCAAAAACATACAATGGAGAAAGGAAAGCCTCTTCAATAAATGGTGCTGGGAAAATTGGAAAGCCACAGGCAAAAGAATGAAACTAGACTGCTACATATCAACATACACCAAAATTAACTCAAAATGGATCAAAGACATAAATATAAGACCTAATATAAAAAATTGCATAGAAGAAAACATAGGTACTAAATTCATGGACCTTGGATTTAGAGAGGATTTTATGAATTTGACCTCAAAGTCAAGGGAAATAAAAGCAAAAATAAATAAACGAAATTATATTAAACTAAAAAACTTCTGCATGGCAAAAGAAACCATCAATAAGACAAAGAGGCAACCATCCAAATGGGAGAAGATACTTATAAACAACACCTTGATAAGGGCCTAAAATCCAAAATATAGAAAGAATTTAAACTACTCAACAATAAAAAACAATCCAATTAAAAAAAAGGGCAGAAGGCCTGAACAGACACTCCTCCCAAGAAGATATATAAATGGCCAACAGACATATGAAAAGATGCTCAACTTCACTAGCTATGAGGGAAATGCGAACCAAAACCACAATGATACCACCCTACACCTGTTAGAATGGCTATCATCAACAGGACAAATAATAACAAGTGTTGGAGAGGTTGTGGGGAAAAAGGAACCCTCATACACTGCTGCTGGGACTACATATTGGTACAGTCACTATGGAAAACAGCATGGCATTTTCTCGAAAAACTAAGAATAGAATGACCATGTGATCCAGCAATCTATCCTCTGGGTATTTACCCAAAAAATTTGAAAATATTTATCCACAAAGATATATGTACCCCGATGTTCACAGCAGCATTATTCACGATGGCCAAGACATGGAAACAACTGAAGTGTCCTTCGACAGATGATGAGATAAAGAAGATGTGGTACATATATACAATAAAATATTACTTGGCCATAAGAAAAGATGAAATACTGCCATTTGTGACAACATGGATGGATCTTGAGATTATCATGCTAAGCAAAATAAGTCAGACAGAAAAAGTTGAGAACCATATGATTTTACTCATATGTGGGATATAAAACTGAAAGCAATAAATAATTAAAGTCTCATGGACACAGACACTGGACTAGTGGTTAGCAGGAGGAAGAGTGCACAGAGAGGTAGAGAGGGGTAAAGGGGGTCAAATGTTTGGTGATGCAAGGAAATTTTACTTTGGGTGATGAACACACAATGCAATATACATATGACACTGTTAAATTATACGCTTGAAACCTATAAAATTTTACTAATGTCACCCCAATAGTTTTAAAAAAAGAATTGAAAAATGTATGTCCACAAAAAAGCCTGTGCATGAATGTTCATAGCAGCATTATTCATAATAATAAAAAATAGAACCAACCCAGATGTCCACCGATGAATGGATAAAGAAAATTTGGTATATTTATTTGTTAGGAACTAAATTATGTCTTTCTCAAAATTCATATGCTGAAGTCCCTAATCCTCAATATGAATGTGTTTGGGGATAGGGCCTTAAGGGTGGTAATTAAGGTTAAATGACATCATAAGGGTGGGACCCTAATCCTATAGGTATCATTATAAGAAGAGGAAGAGACAGCAGAGCCCTATCTTTCAGTGTATGTGCAGAAAAGAGGTCACACAAGGACAACAGCAAAAAGGCAGCTGCCTACAAGCCAGGAGGAGAGGTCTCACAACAAACCAATCCTTACAGCACCTTGATCTTGGACTTCCAGCCTACATAACTGTGAGAAAATGAATTTCTGTTAAGCTATCTGGTCTATGGTATTTTGTAAGGCAGCTTGAGTAACTAATAGATCATACAAAGGAATATTATTCATCTATAAAGAGGAATTAAGTGATGATGCATGCTACAACATTAACGAACCTTGAAAATATTATGTTAAGTGAAACGAGCGAGATAGTAAGAGTTATGTATTGTATGACCATATGAGTTCATTAAGATAAAATGTCCAGAACAGGAAGGTCCATAGAGACAGAAAGCAGTTTAGTGGTTGCCAGAGACGGAGGAAGAGGATAACTGAGAAATATGGGATCGCTTTTTGGAGTGATGGAAATTTTCCGAATTACATAGTGGTGATTGTTGCACAATATTGTAAATACAATTTTGGAAAACCACTTAATTATACTGTAAAATGGTTTAAGTGGCGAACTTTACGTTATATGAATTTTATTTCATTAAAAAATTTTTTTTAATTCTTCCCTCCCCAAAAAAAGAAAAAAAAGAAAAAACATTAACTGATTTTAAGTATTACTATAAAGTTACTATTAGGCTACTATAATCAAGTTACTGTAGCATTGGCAAAAAGATAAGTATACAGATCAATGAGAAAGAATAGTCCAAAAAAAGAACACATATTTAGGGTCAACTGATTTTTGACAAAAGTGCCAAGGTAATTCAATGGAAAAAGAATAATCTTTTCAACAAATGGTACTGGAACAATTATATATAGGTAAACACCAAAAAATGATCCTTGACCTACATATAAAAATTAACTCGAAATAGATTGTATATCTAAATATAAGAGCTCCAACTATAAAATTTCTAAAAGAAAACACAGGAGAAAATCTCTGTAATCTTGGGCTAGACAAAGATTTCTTAGGACACAAAAAAAATATGAACCATAATAGAAAAAAAAAAAAAAAACAGATTAAACCAAAATAGAAAAAAATAGAATGGCTTTGTCAAAATTAAAAATATTTATTCATCAAAAGACACTTAGGAAAATAAAAATGTAAGCACAGACTATTAGAAAAAATTTGCAAGACACATATAATTAATATTTGTATCCAGAATGTATTAAAAACTCTTACTACTAAGTAAAGAAAATAACCAATAAACAACTTAAAAAAGTTGAACAAAAATGTGAACGATATTTCACCAAAGAAGATGTAGAAATGGTAAATAAGAACATGAAATGATGCTCATCATTAGACACTGGGGTAATACAAATTAAAACTACAAGGGGATATCATTCTATACCCACTACAAGGGATAAAATTAAAAATACTAATAATATCAAGTATTGTCAAAAATATGGAGTAAATGGAACTCTCATAGATTAAACCAATAATACCCTCAAGAAATGAATTTTAAAAGTAAAGTAAATTATTCACAATAAACTACATACATAATTTTATTTATAGAAAAGTCCAGAAAAGGCAAAACTCTAGGGACAGAGAGCAGTTCAATGGTTGCCAGGAGCCAGGGCGGAAGGGACTTTCAGGACATGACTGTGGTTTGGTCACATAATATCCATTTGTCAAAATGCACTGAATTGTGCAGTTTAAACTGGTGAATTCTTTTGTGTATAAATTATACCTTAATAAAGGTATTTAAAAAAAAAACCCTAAAACTTAAAAAAGCAAATCTGCAACATTTTTTTCCTCTTATATAACAAATGTTTCAGCAGACATTTTCACAACACAATGTACAGTTAAATAACCCTAATCAAATACTTACTCAGGTACCAACAATGCAGGGAAGTAAAAGTAAGCATATTCTAAACATCTGAATTCATATTACAAGTTTTTTGAAAGTTATCTTCCTAACCCCATCTTGTCTTGTTTTATAACCACCGAATTGAAGAAATCAATTAATAATTGAAAGAAACCATTATTTTCAATTCTAAAATTATAAACCAAAATTAAAATAAGCTTCTTATTATTTGTCTTAAAATAAAGTTCTAAAAATACCATTAGTTTTAAAGCACCTCAAGATGACAATAAATAGAAAAATTTGGCAGGCAGAAAAACTAACGAATTTACTCAGGTGTCTCAAGTTTGCAAGCTTTAAATATGTATCTAGAACAGAGGCCATAACTAGTAACTGAAAAGATTTGGTTTACAATTTTGTTTAGATAAAAATATGCTACAAATCTGTTCCTTGCTACGTCAGCTTTAAATACTCTACCTTTCCTGAGGATGGAGGAGAAGGACTAGCACACGGACTTGGGTAACTACTGCTATCTGTAGATTTCACAGAAGATTGATCTGATCGGTCATCAGTGCTTCGTTTGGGATGTAAAATTCCTCTATCTTTGTACTTCTGAGGTGGATGTAGTGCTGGAGATGGAGATTTCATCAACACTCTTAAGTGAGAAAGAAGAATCAAAGATCAATTATATGTAAGTTCACAGTACAAAGCAGATGCCTTTTCAAACCAAAGTTTCAATGACTTTATGATTGATAGAATATTATTTAAAAAGGGAATTTCATTCTTCTATTTGTTTAGAAATTAAGAAGCAGCTGGATTACTAGAACAAAAAAAAAAACAAGTAAAAATACATTTAAAACAATCTACAATCTTTAACTTAATATCAACAATTACTCAAGTATTATTTCCCTTACACAATTCTTAACCTCTTTTATGATGGCATAGGAGAGGTCTTTAACAATTATATATCAATATTTAATGTCTTTTAATATTATAATTTATTTAAATATACCTATGCTAATCGCCCTTACTAGAATATAACCCACTCCATTTCCCTTCCAGCTTCAAGAATATCTTAGAGCCAAGTAAAATATATTTTAAAAGCATACTAAAAATTACACTATGACAAAGTAAATATAATGCTGTACTAGATTCAGGAGAGAAGATTTCTAGGACAGTATTAAATTTACACCTAACTATGTATGTGATCCTGGGCAAGTCTCTTAACTTATCTGAGCTTAAAAAGTATATGTCTTTGTTAAACAACCAGACATTTAAAAAAACCCTATTTCCTAAAGTTGTATAATATAAATGCACAGCACAACCTATAAAATATTCTTGCCAAAACACTGCATCTAAACAAACCCTGAGCATTAACTACTAGTTCACATGAAATACTTAAGGTATAGCAATATATTTTGCAAGGAAGAAACAAAAGATACAAATCCAGTAAGCACTTAATATTGTCGACAGATGCTGTGACTTTAAGTGAAGCTATGTATAATGAAACCAATTTTACCATAGGCTAATTGATATAAACAAGAGTTAAGTCCCTATGGCATCTCATCAACATTATAACAAAACCACTTTGAACAAAATGGCATTATTTGAGGACTTGCTGTACATCTTACAGTACCACTGACCTAGTTTCTTCAAAAAAGTCACAGAAGAAACACACAAGAGATTCAAGGAACATGACACTCTAATCCAATGCATGAACCTTCCCTGTATGCTAATTCAAATAAATCTATTGTTTGAGAAGTGGGGAAATAATCATTTTATTGCAACTGATCATTGAATTTTGATTATGTGGGGAAAATGCCTCTATTTTTAAGAGATGCATATTTAAATATGGAAGAGTAAAATGACATGTGAGATTTCTCTTGAAATATATAAATAAAAAAGAAAGAAAACAAAAGAGAAAAATATTTGGGTAGATATAGCAAGTACGTGAAAATCTTGGTAACTATTGAATATGGAATATGGAGTTCAATTTGGTATATCATTTACTTTGCTGTGTTTTAACAATTTATAATAAATAAATTTAAAAGAGAAAAGGCTAAATGTTCAATAATTCATAAGCTTCCATAGAGTCTTGTAATTACAATTACTCTGCCTTCACAAATTGAATAGCTTATACCTACAATTCACTTCATTTTCAGTACATATCTTAGATCAAGGATTATTTCTTTCACAAATGAAATAAAATAGCTAAAATCTAAAGATACTATAAAAAAGTATATAATGAATGCATACCTGAATCATTAACGACAATTTGATAAGAACTGTAAAAAATAACTTTTTAGAGTTTTTTCTCTCTCATGAATTGAAGTTCAATGAATTATCTAGTTTCAAACTCTAAAATTCCATCATTCTTAACCCTGTTTCCTAATCCAAAAATTAGGTGACAGAACTTAGCGCAAAATCATACTAAAACAAAATGTTTTCAGTAGAACTACATGTCTGCTTTTGTAGTTTTCAAATTATCTTTTACTCTGAGTTCTATCCTACCTTTTTCTCTCTTCCATTTGGCTTCCCATAAAATTTTCATTCATGTAGAAACAAAGTATTTCCACACACCCTTCCACCTAAATTTTCATTTAAGAGGAACAAAGAGTTCTGACAGAAAACTCATCTACATATCTCATTTTTCTTATAGAAAAGATGTTTGTCCTCTGCCATCAAATTATTATTTAAAAAATGAAAAGAAAAAACATTGGTTTGATTTTGAGATGAGACATGGTCAATTTCTATTATTTTAATAGTTTCTTAAACTATTTTTAAATAGTTTCAATAAAATGCTTTATTAAAAGAAATTATCTATCTATATCTTGTCATCCTAGAGTGAAAACTCTAACTACAAACACCTTTTCTCCAAGAAGTAATCCCACAAAGATTATAACTTTTCTATTCAAAAACAAATCTTCCTAAGAGTCCTCATTCTATTCCTTACCAAGATATGTCAACTCCAGGCATTATATATTAATACTACCAAAAGTCTGAAAGTAGATGAAATTCTATTTCCTGCTGTTCAAAAGGTAAGAGAATGAAGAATGCCAGACTGCAACTTGTAAGAAAATGAAAATGGTTGATTCTAGTATCACAGGTAAAAAAAAAAAAAAATGAATTTGTAAGACAATCAGTTTCTAAAGTATAACTAATATTACACTTTATGATTTTGATTTTATTTCTTTATTAAATGAATATGTATTTTGTAAAGGAAAAAGAAAGCTTTTTTTGAAAAATGTGTGTGAATAGGCACACACACATATATACACACATGTGTTTATACACACACATACATACATATGGCCTTTTTAAATCTAACAGGTTTTCTATGTAACACTAACATATGACAATTTCTATGAAAATGTATTCACACATTCTAAATATTCATTGATCAAGTAAGCTTTGAGAACAATCTTTTCAAAAAGTGGGGGGTGTCTAAACAGAACATGTGCTTTTCACTATTCTCCTTTCTCTCAGAAGGGTCTATATCAGAGAGAAAGGCTCAGGTATACACATTATGAGGTTTTCTTGGCAACTGGATGAATTATTCCTAAAACGTAATATCTGGAGAACTTGAAAACCAACATGTATTATTTCCCTTTAACTGAAGTCTAAACTAATGAAGGTTTTATGCTTCATTGACATATACAAAACATAATCAAAAGAACCCCATCTGATCCTTGAAAAATAGTAATCATCACATCGCATCTTTTATGTTTCCATTGTTTCTATTTTCAGTTTTTAAACAGTAAAATCATATTCTTATCACCAATATTGCAAAAACTAGCATCACAAGCAAAATGTTGTCTTATCAATTCTAGTGAAAATATTTTTTCTGATATAAAGAAAGTTAAATTTGATTCTAATAAATATGTTTACAAGAAATATTTCTGAATCATGGCCCATGATTCATTATAACCACCATTATATTATATTATAAGACATTTTTGGACAAATAATTCAATTTAAGAGCTTTCTTATTATTGATAAGCATATAAGAAAAATATCACATCCGATGCTAAATTGTAACAAAGTTCATCACGATAGTAAATTTGTTTACCTTATGTGACTCTCCTCAATAACATGTAAACTCTCTGGAAAAAAAGATCCTGTCTGTTTTGTACATTGTTATGTCCCTCATAACAAGAACAAGAGGCATTCAGTGTGTCACTGACAGACTGACTGACCGAATGAATAAATGATTTTTCTATAGGAATACTAATTAGCAATTTTGATACCTAGGTAATAACAGAGGGCAAGTTGTTCTTTTAAATGGCCATAGCCAATACTTCTTACCGTAGGGTACCTACAAAAGATGCCACTTGACATATATTAACTAAAATATATTTTTAAACAGACCCTGAATTTGTAAATTCCAGAAATTAAACATTTTGTTTTTCCTGACAAAAATTTTCCTTATTAAATAACTCACAGATACCAGTGAAAAGATATTTGCCCTCCACTATCCTTCATATTAACTTATGACTTCATATTATCTTAATACTTATAAGAATTATGTTTTAAAAGTAAAAATCTCTTCCTATCTTATTGTAATCTTCTTGTGTATCTTTATTATAAGAAAGTAATTTCTAAATATTATAAAAGCACATGATTCAATGATAACTCATTCTCCTGGAGAAAATATCTCCCATTTTAATAAAATGTTATAAATTTACCTTTCTGTAGTAGTAGACTCATCAGAAAATTCAGTATCTGCTGAACTTTTCCTACTATTATTTGATCTCCATGATGATGCCAAAGGAAGTTCTTCTGAAGACATAGGCCTTGGTCTTTGGCCAATCCCAGATGGTTGTTGTAAACCTGCTGACTGTTCTTCAGTACTTAAAACAGCTATAATTGCTCTAATGGTAGCTTCATCAACTTGAGACCAAGGTTTAGATGGAGCTCTCATTCGGCGTAAAAATAAGCTGTGCCACTTTTGTCTGAGTTGCAGCAATAAACTGGCTGCCTGTCATAAAATAGCTTCCTCAGTTCAAATAAATACATGCAAAATGTACATCACATTTGAAAGACACCTATTTATTTTATTATTTAAGATCTGCAACCGTTTCCAAAGAATGAGCTTTACATTGCATATAATTTAGTACTAAGTTCATTCTTTTTTTTAATAAATAAAATAAAATTTCTTATTTATCATATTTGAGGCACTAGAGACACAAAATCAAATGAAACTGGTGATAAAGAAGTTGGGGCAGGGGTGAGGAGGAAAAATGGAGAAGGACAGAATTATAAAAAGAAGGGTATAGACAACGGTGCCGAGTATTAAAGGTCAAATCTGTCAAGGACAGTAGGCTGGCTTTGACAACATGGAGGACAATGTTGGCCTTAGCAAGTACAATTATTATGAAGTGAAAGGCTGATAGAAATAGAAGTGAGACTACAGTAGGTTGAAGTGATTAATGAATGAATGGTAAAAAGTAAATCTAGAGAGTGTTGACTGGCTTAGCTATAAAAAAAAAAAGGGGGGGTATAAAATGATCTTTAAAAGTAAAGATATAATTAAGGGAAGGCTTTGTCAAGAAAATTTTTTATTTGAAAAGAAAAATTCATCTTTCTCAATTCAGAGAATATGTGAAAAGAGAAAACAGAATGAACTCATATTTTTCTCTTAGAAAAAGTTATGCAAAATAAAAGGAGTTCTTATGTACCCAGTACTCAATATTTTCCTATATACATAGAAATACTCAAATATTACCATGCTTAAATACTGCTCCACACCTAAGTTTTTCAAATCTTCTATTGAAATGAACCCCAATATAGCAGAGAATATACAAGGGCCCTATGAAAACTGAAAAACAAGTTGCATTCTCTAATACTAAGAGCTCAATATTAAAGATATAATTTCCATCATATTGTATATAAATTCATACTAACTGAATGAAAGAAATATATCACACTACTAAAAAGCAACTTACCTCAGGCTCTAGTTTGAAACTGAGCCACTCATCAAGTTTCAAAGCTGCCAAGTTAGCAGTAGTTCTATCTTCCATTTCACTATCACTACTGTCATTAGGAATACCATCCGCTGTTCAACACATATCGAAAGAAAAAAATTTTCACTTTTACCATCTTATGTCATAGCAAAAAAATGTAGGTAATTATAGATACTCAATATTTACAGAAATCTTCCTGATAAACTAACAATTTGTGCGGAGAGGTCTCCAAACATAGCAGGTCACAAACTCAATCTCAATGTTTAAATGGAGGGAAAGGGAAAAAAAGATATTATGAAGGCTATAATGTCTAATCACAACATAACACCTGGCCACTCTTCTTCTATTCAAATTTCAAATATTAGAATTTCCCTAAATTTTGTCAAGAACCCTCTTCTCTATTTACACATAAACTTCAGGACATCTATTCTCACATCTTTAATATCTATAAGCTGATGACCTCCAAATTTGTATTGTTAGCGCAGGCTTCTTCCCTGAGCCCCAGACATGTAAATCTAACTGCCTTCAGGAAAAAAAAAAAAAATCTTTAGGATGCCTTAGCTATCTCAAACTTAACACGTCTAAAACAGAACTTTTGCCTTCTCCCCTATACAACCTGTTCCTCCCAGTTTTCTCAGTCTCAAATAAGTGGCATCAATTATTCAACAAGCTACCACAGCCAAATCCTAAGAGTTAATGACTCCTCCCTTTCACTCTTCATCCACATTCAATCCAGAAGTTACTAGAACTACCTCCAACATTATATTGAATCTACTTCTCTTCATATCAGCTGCCACCAGTGTAGTTATGTCAAAGACCACGGCAAAACCTCAACCTGCCTCCTCCTTTCCTTTCTTGCTCCTATAGCAAGCCGTTCGTTCTCACAGCTAAAATGATCTTTGTAAATGTAAATCACATCATGCCACTCCTTTACTTAAAACCCTTCAATATCATCCCTTGCATTTACCATGTCTTGCAAGTCCATGCCTCTCTTTCTACCTTATTCTACCCCTCTCTCTCCTTGATCATTGTGCTTCCAATCACATAACCTTTCTGTCTGTTCCTAGAGCACTTACTACTGCAGAATCCTGATCCTTGCTAGCTTCTTGTACCAGAGCTTACTTACGTATCTTCACATGGCTAGCTTCTTCCCATACTTTAGGTCTCAACTTAAATCACATCGCCCCAGAGAAATTTGTCTAGGGTCCCTTTCTAAAGTGGCTCACCCCTAAGGCAGCTGTCTTTTATTGCCTTCATAGTACAATGTAGACTACTCACTTTTTGCTGTATGTCTACCCTCACACTACCATGTAAACTCTTAAGGACAGAAACAACTGGTCTATCCTGTTTTCTGTTACATCCTCAATGCCTAGCACAACACCTGACATATAGTATTTGCACAATAAATATTTGCTGAATCACTGAATAGCAAAAAATGTGAAACAATCAAGACGTTCAACTGTAAAGCAACATTTTAAACGCATTATGCCACTTTAATGTGATAAAATATTTTGCAGCCATTAATATAAAATGTTTTTATATTCTGTATAGTGAAAATAGCAGAATATAAAAGAATGGTATGGGTAAAATAATTTAAAATATGTATACAGAGAAAAATATATAATACAAAAAATGTTTGCAGAAGGGCAATAATATTATGAATGACTAGTATTATTATTATTTCCTTTAAACAATTACCTTTATTTATGTTAAACTATCATTTAAATTCAGTGGAAGAGAAAAACAAACTTCCTATCAGCAAGATTAATCAAAACTGTACAAAATCAATATCAAGTTACCTTAGAAATTGAATTCAAGAACAGTGGTATGCTTTAGTATTTTCTAATTAGTCTTAATATAGCAAAGGAGAGCTCCTACTACATAAGTTTTTGTCATTTCAAAGTTTGTTTGGTTTAGTAAAAAGAAAAAAAAATCCTTTCAAATAGACTTTTATGTCCTTCATAGTACATTTACCTCGAAAGGATGTAGGTTCCTGAAGAGCATTACTGGCCAACCTAGCTGGTCCACAGAATACTAATACAGTGACAGGTGTAACTGCCGAACAACATCTAATGTTAGCTATTCGATGGGCTCTGGTCATTTCATCATAAATAAGCCAATCTGTGGGCAGTGCCTGAATTGCTGCAGCTTGACCATTGGCTGGAGGAATCTATTAGGAAAATAAATTTTAAAAATTGTT
The DNA here is from genome assembly GCA_028627145.1 of Eidolon dupreanum. Lineage (NCBI taxonomy): Eukaryota > Metazoa > Chordata > Mammalia > Chiroptera > Pteropodidae > Eidolon > Eidolon dupreanum. Next base: position 36,929,579 of record CM053501.1, read on the forward strand.
AACAGCATTTTCATATAATTTACTAGCAAACATTTAAAATATAAAAAGCCCCTCAATGAAATAGATAACGAATACCCAAGCAAAAATTAAAGCGGGTCACTGATTATATAGTTTGTACAAAAGTCCACATACTTAACATATTACCTCTTCCAACTCTAAAATTTAATCAAAATTTTGTTCCAATACTGAATTATACATATATAACTAATTATTTTCTTAAAGCAGTTCAGTATTTGAAGCATTTTTTTGTTAATCTTCAATCATCTAAATTAGATTAGTTTCACCTCAAGGCCTAAGAGCATTAAAAATGTTTTACCTTTTTATATTGAGGCTGACTGAGAACTGAAGTAGGATGAAACCGTACTTTCTTTTCCTTTGGCCCTGTTAACAATACATTCTCTCTGTCCACATGGACTAAATTAGGATACATGCCTGCCACCAATGCAGCTTTAACAACAGCCCAGTTCTCAGAATTTGTGTTAACATCTCTAATGTCACCACCACCTCGTGCTCTAACGAAACCTAGAAAGAAGAAAAAAAAACACACCAAGTTTTTCTATTGTTTAAAATACACTTTTAAATTTAAATTAAATTTAAATTTAATTTAAATTTAAATTAAATTTTTAAATTAAAATATACAAAAGTATATTTGTAACAAATGTGTGTTTGTTACAAAAAATTGTATAACTCATATAAGTTTAAAGATATTCAAAGTCCACAGTAATTAATAAAATCTCCTCTGGAAAATTTAAAATAGAGAATCAATGTTCTAAGAAAGTCGGGTTTGCTCAAGCTAAAGAAAGTAGAAAATTCATGAGGGACTTAGAGAATTTTTAAAAAATACACATTCTTGAAATAAAGTTCTTTATAAGCTGCCATCTGAAACATCTAAAATCACAGCTGAAATGCTAAACCATTCTTCTGACAGGTATTAATAACATTTTAGTTATGATAAACACTAATTCTGGAGGTGAAGTTCAGTAAATTCTTGCTTGAATTACAAAAGTCCTTCACATTTCCCCACATTTGAGAAAATTCTAATCTTCTGGTTCATCCCTTACATTACTTTGCCACTTCAACTAATCCATGAATCCAGGCTCTGGTACTTTTCTTTTGACTATTTCTTCAATGTAGTATGCTACTCAAAAAAAAAAAAAAAAAAAAAAATTCAAGGAAGCAATTCTAAAATAAAAGAGCAACATTGGTATTCTCTTAAAAAAAAAAATTAAAGTGCCTTCAAGTGATTACTTGTTTCATATTCCAAAAATATGAAAACCAACATTCCTATCAATCTAATTAAATTTTTACAATTTTTATTTCATAGAGCTAAATAATTAATAGTGATAAAATATAACTATCTAACTTAAAATAGAATATCTAATATCCAAATTGATTTTTGCCAACAAATACATTATAAGTTGCTCATTGACAACAATATCCAAAGATATTCATACATTTCTCAACTACGCCTGTGCAATATCACTTTTTTTAATTAACAAACAAAAGCTGAGGTCACATAGACATCCACGAAGCAGTTTATAAATATAAGGTATACATGATAATGTCATAAAAATAATATAAGATGGTATCAGTTAACACTAGAAATACTATGAAATATGGGCAGGGTATTCTCGGTGATTTAAATAGATTCTTTAGGGAAAGCTTTACCTGATGCTCTAAGTTGACCAAGCAACTGAGTTCTCATGCCTATGATTATTTCCATGGTAGCTTGTGAAAGAAAATTCTTTTCACAAAAGGCTCGCTCCCACCCATCACTTCGTGCTTTCTGCCACGCCTATAAAAATATAATTGTATAACAAGTCACATTTACCAATCACTTCTTAGGCAGCAAAGTAACCAAAAGCACAACATTAACCACCCAAGGTCAATTCTTCTATTTTATGAGATCTAAGACTATAAAAACAAAAAAAAAACAAATTTGTAGATACAGACAACAGATTGGTGGTTGCCAGCAGTGTGGCATGGAGGGATTGGGGGTTAATGGTGGTCAACAGGCACAAACTGCCCGATATAAAATAAGTTTAAGTATTGAGTATGTAAGGTACAGTATGGTGACTATAGTTAATAACACTGTATAATATATTTCGAAGTTGCTAAGAGAGATCTTTTTTTTAAATAAACTTTCTTAAATTGAGATATAATTAACATAACATTATATAACTTTCAGGTGTATAACATAATGATTCAATATTTGTATATATTGTAAAACAATCTCCACAATAAGTCTAGTTAACAGACTAGATAGAACTTAAAAGTTCTTGTCACAAGAGAAAAAAATTATAACTATGTATGATGATGGATGCTTATTAGATTTACTGTGGTGATGATTCTGCAATATAGATGACTAGTGTGTATCATTAGGTTGTACACTTGAAACTTATATGTCAATTTTATTTCATTTTTAAAAAATAATTTAAAAATTAAATATAAAAAATAAAATCTAAGACTTTATGATTAAATAAAATTTATCTATAGTTAATCTATACTCAAATGCTATGAAAGTCATTGAGGTCACAAAATCCCAAAGAGAAATAAGTATCAGGTAACCTAATGACCAGCTATGTAAAAATATTTATCTTTCAGATATGTCTGCTAATTTTCCCCCACCAAAGTACAGAGGTTTTTCAACTAAGCCATCATAATACCATTTATATCTAAGAATCCTGCCATTCCATTCCTCCAAAAATGACCTCTGCATCAAACTCCTATCTGTCTGAGAATGGAAAATGGGATTTCTAGACACCATCTATGTGAAGTATAAAACAGATCCTCTTTGAAAATGACTTCTCTTGCTTTGGAACATAACTGAAAGATCAAAACAGTAATTTATCCTCTCTGCTTTTGAAGGAGCTGGGGAAAAGTAAAGAATAGACAGGAATTCTCTAAATTTACTCCTAATTATTATCACTCAATTGATCTACTATAATATATGGTAAGTAAAAGACTCCATTAATAGCAATTCATTATCCATTGTTCAATAATGCTCACAAAAGAGCTTGCAATCATTTTTTTAATTGTATGTATTATAAAAATCTTATAAGCCTGGAAAAGAGTACTTTCTGCATAAACAAAATGAAATTTTTTAAAAATGTACAAGCACAGCCTACATTCAAGAGAATTTAAGGATAACACACGTCTACCTTTTCAAGAAATAATATATTCTTCCCCACATATCTGAATTTCTAAATTACATAGTATTCCCTTACTCAGAGTCCCACTTTCCTTATCTTTTCTTTCCTATTTAGTTAGCACTTTCTTCAATTTCTCACTATTATTGTAATACATTTTGTGATTTTTGGATTTTGCATTATAAAATTAAGTTATTAGCATAGTGTCTTGAGCACATACAAAATATGTACTCTAAAAAAATCAATCAATAAATATTAAATTCAAGATAATTTTCTTTCCAGCTTTGTTCTATATATTTTGAATAATAGAACATTTCTTAACTAAAATTTTAGAGCATTCTTTGCCCAAGCTATGATTAAAAGATAGGAAACTTGGGTATTAAAAATCAATACAAGTGTAAATAAAAATAAATACATATTTACATATAATACACATATTTCTTTTATTTTATTATTAAATTTATTGGGGTGACATTGGTTAATATGCATATTCCTATAAGGAGAAAATTCAATTAAAAAGTAAAGAAAAATTGATAATTTAACATATTAATAGCAGATTTTTTTCTGAGCTATTATTAAATTTGTGGCTTTATAATGAAACAAAACTAAAACCTATCTTTTTATTTGTTATGTTTGTCCCAGAAGTGTGTTTAACCAGAAACATTTTCAGAAATAAAATGACAATAATAATACCTGGAATGCTCTGAGAAGTGCCATGTGATCACTGAAAGTTCCTGCAGTGAAACGTTTTCTACAAAGCATAGCTGCACGTTTTTGAGAAGCCTGGGTTGGCAGGACAAAAGGATCTCGATAGGCTAGTGTGCAGGCAATTGTAAGGATGGGGTCCAGACACTTTAAAACAACAGCACACAGGACCATTTTACCAAGATGTGGTTCTACTGGCAAGTCAGCCAAATGATATCCCAGTTCAGTGAGATCTTCCCATGTATCCATTGCATCTATTGTCTAAATAAAAAAGATATAAAATAGAATTTGACACGATCAAAAACTATGTTTAATCAAACCACATACTTAAAAATCTGTAAGAAATAAGAATGTAAATTTTCGTTTGCTATCACATCTCGTTAAAATATGTTTTGCTTTAAATATATAAAAAAGAAATATACCTACTGTTTTACTATAATTACCACAATAGTATTATTCAAAGTGCATGATTATTTAAGATAATTTTTTTTAAGTATAAAATTAGTTAAAACCATATTCTTATTTGGTTTAAATTTCAAGTAAAATAGTAAGGTAAAATAAAATTACTAACCTTAAGCATTTGTACAGCATTTCTTACAATTAGAGCTGGTGGAGGTTCAGGAGCTTTCATAAGGAAATCAGCAATTGGACAATTAACTGGGGCTAACAGCTTGGTATGTAAACAAAGTTCCTATAAATAAGAATAACAAATAATTTTGAAATATTGAAATTTATGTAATTCTATTTTTAGTTATTTGAGGAACCTCCATACCTTTTTGCATTGATAGTTACAAAATGGTCACAGGAATATAAACTATAGCATAAGGAATACAGTCGATAATATTATAATAACTGTATATGGTGCCAGGTAGATGCTAGACTTATCAGGGACACTTCATAAATTATATAAGTGTCTAACCAATATGCTGTATACCTGAAACAAATATAAAATAATACTGAATGTCAACTGTAACTGAAAATAAAAAACAATATAAAAAATAAAATACTGAAATTTAGAATTAATTTATATTTTTAAAGAAATCATGGGAACTATAGTTCCCAAACAAAGACTAGTAGAGTCTCTGACTAAAATGAACAGTAGAGGGAACAATGTCTTTCTATGAAAAATGGACTCATACTTTGTCCTAGGTGCTAGAACTTTTACAAATACCCTCCATCAATTCATGGCAAGATTACCATTGCTACCACTGGCAAAGTCTCCTCACACAATTCTTATATGTAGCAATAAGAGTTACTATCCAAACTATCTCTTTTTTCCTTTATATTATTTTCTGGAATATTTTACCTATTCAACAAATATTTAAGTGTTTACTAGTTGCTCGGCACTGTGCAGCAAGATGAAGAAAAAGAAGAGGACAGACTGTAGGACAAGTATCTGTCCTCATGGAGTTTTCATTTAGTGTGAAAAACAGAATAATTATATAATTAACTCCTTAATTACAATTGTGATAAGGATACAGGTAACTGAAGAAGTAAAACAAAAGATTAGTTAAATTTAGGAACAAGCAGGAGAAGGAGGCCATGAGAGGTCAAAGATAATTTCTCTGAGGAAATGACACTTGAACTAAGATATAAAGATTGAGTAGGAGTTAATTACAAAAAGAAATAAGGGGAAGAGTATAGGGAGAGGGGATAGCACATATGAAGGCCCTAAAATAGAAACAAATACAATATGCTTGGGAAATTTAAACTACTGGTACGAGAAAGGACCAAAGGCAAAAATTAAAAAATTAAAATTGGAGACACAAGCAGGAGAGATAATTTAGGCACTTGTTAAGAATGTTGTATTTTATCCTAAGAGAAAAGGAAACTGGCACATGGGCATGAAGAAGCGAGAAGTCATCCAGGTACGTGAATACAAAAAGCATGAACAAGAGTCTCTTTAAAGGCATCCAGCTCAGCACACCAAAGAATCAAATTAATGTACTGCTGGTAGTTTTCCCTAAAAAATACAATGTCTGGTTGTTCAATGAAGTCAGAAAACCTAAAGGAAAATAATAAAAGCCAGGTAATCTCGGTGAACTCAATTCCATATCTACCAAGGTAATCTCGGCATCTTAAACTGAGATCCTGATATTAAATAATTTGTTTTGTAATCTTCAGTGAGAATGTAAAAGGTGAACACTATATAGCTGACAGACTCCTAGACTGTTGCATAAAAGCAAACAGTATATACTGTACAATAATTTACATGCATTCGAGTAATTCTTTAAAACTTTAGAGGTTTACGGATTAAATTTTCTTACATAGAAAAAAAATATTAGTTATATACATAATCACCTTCTATAATATATATTTTCTAATTTTGTTTTATAAATTGATTATTTAAAAGTCCAATCAGCACAATTTGAAATGGTCCCTCTCCTTCTTCACTCCAAAAATAGACTTTTAGAGTTAAGTGAACTTCTACCTGCAATGGCATTCTCAAAAGTTCTGGAGTCTGAAATTCCAACATATTTTGGAATCGGAGTCTACTGAACAGCCGGAAACAAATTCCAGGTCTACATCGTCCTGCCCTTAAAAGTAAAACACAAAATTAAGAATCAAACAAGTAATAAAGATGATAGTAAGGAAACTAAGTTTGAATTTCTACTTTGATATTTACCCTCTATGAATCCTTTCAGAAGGCACTTCACTTGTCTAGGACTCAAATTATCTCATTTATAAAGTGAAATTAATGAATGATACTTACCTGATCTACCATCTAGAGTAATGGTTAAAATTTTTTAAAATTATGTGTGAAAGTAAGAAATAAAGCATGAATAAATATATGGTAATTTAAATTTAATCAACTTTACTAAGCTAATACCAAGCACTATGTTCAGACTGACTCGAATTGTGTAAATTATGCATTACACTATTCCAAGGGAGTGTCATTTACCCCATCATCATAAAGACTTGTATAATTTTCTGGGAAGTAACAGAAAAATATCTTGAGGAAAAGCGGGCTCTTAATTTCACCCAAAGTCGCTGTATCAGCTAATGGCAAGGCTGAATATGCTAAGTGATAAAGATATAGACATATCCCTATCCTCACAAAGCTCACAGTCCAGAGTGCCAAATAGAACACAATGTGATACAAGTTACGAAATCTGACATGGCTGGACCATTCCTTCCTTCATCAAATACTTCCCTCTGTATACCCTTTAGCTTTCCCATCTATCCAGCCTCTTTTGAAAGATTTCTCTTTGTTTGCCTAGTCCTTAAATGTTGATGTTCCCGAGGTTTTTCTCAGACCTCTGCTCTCATTACTCTACCTTCTCTCCCAAGGTGATCTTAATTATCCTCCTTCCTTCAATTTCGTCCATCTAGATCTTCTATTCTAATTCTAGACCTATACTTCAGAAGCCTCTTAGCTCCACTTGAGTTTCCACAGTGATTTCAAACTTAATACAATCAAAAGTTAATTATTTTCCCCAACAGAGCCACTTTCCCCATTTTCCCTATCAGACAATGGCACCACCATCCACAAAATTTTCTAAGACAGAAACCTATGTGACATCCTGGACTCCACTCGATTCTTTACCGCTCAACCCTTGGACAGATGATCACTAATACTACTCTCCTTGATATCACCTAAATTAATTACCTGCTTCTCTTTATTTCTACCACCACTATAACAATCCAGGCTATTCTCATCTCTCCCTTATTATAAATGGAATTATTAATAAAGGCACCTCCAACCATTATTTTTGTCTCTATCAATTCATTCTTCAAAGAACTGAAAGAATGCTACAACCCTCCCATCTCTGATTTATTAAGAGGAGAGGGAGAGAGAAAGAGAGGGAGGGAGGGAGGGAACATATAATGGTCTGCAACTTATCTCTTTCCACTCATTTCTTATTTTCTCCTCTAAACTCCATCCAAACAACTTTCTTGTTCACTCTCGCCTTTATGCCTTTGTGTATACTTCCTTTATGACAGAAATGACTTTCCACAACACCTCTTTATTTATATTTATCTCTGATTCTACATTAACTCCTCTAAAAGCATTATCCAGTGGTAGCACAGATCATATAGTATTAAAATTACTTAATTTATTGGACTTCGATATGGACTGCAACATTCCCCACCTCAAAATTTACTCATCAGACTGTAATTTATTCACCATTGCATCCCTAACACTTGAACAGTAAAAGCTATCAAAAAAAATTGTTAAAAAAATGCAATGATTATATCTACAATTTCTGATTTTTATACCTCATAATATATTAATAACAGCATATAAATCCAGCTCAATGTGTCAAGCCACACTTTGTCATAAGAGGACAACTAACACAGTAACTACAACAAGGCCTCAAGGGCATTCTATGAATTTACAACTACAAAAATAATGTATTCACCATCTTCAGTGTATGAGACATTCTTTTAAAGTCAGTATTAGATGTTTTCCTGTTAAAATGCAAGGAAAATTACTCAAATAATTACTAAAAAATACAATACTTTTTAATATTGTCTTTAAAAATGAAAAATATGAGCATGTACTAAAGTAAATAATCAAACTGCAAAAATGTATAAAATGAAAATTAGGTCTCCTTCCTTCCAGAGCCCTACAAATCCTTCTCAACAATTGTGTTTTTAATGTTCCTCTCAGACTTAACATTGCATTTGTGTCTAAATATATATACAAACAGATACATATATTTTTTAGCACAATAGAATAAAGATACATGTTCTATACTTTACTTTTTTCAATTAATAGTATATTCTGAAAACTCATTCCACATAAAAACATACATCTCTATTTTTCCTTTTAACAGTTACCTAGTATACATTGTGTGGCTATAACATAATTTATTTAACCACCTTACTACTGATGGACATTACAGTGTACCCAAACTTTACATTATTGCAAACTATGTTACAAAAAGCATTCTTAAACATACATCTTTCCACACATGTGCTAGTACACTCAGGATAAATTATGAGAAACGGAATCCACTGACAAAGGGTAGATTTGTATAAACAGTATCAAATTGCCCTCTGAAAAAATTACACCAATTTACACTCCAATCAGCAAACTATGAAAGCCTACTGGTCCATGCTTTTGCTAACTGTTGTGTGTACTGTTAAGTATTTTCACCAACATCAATCTGATAAGCAAAAACAGTATCTCATTAAGTTGCATTTCTTCAGATACATATATAAGGTGGCCTATGTGAGGTTAATGTATTGCTTTTTCTTAACTAATTTTAAAAAGATTTTTTTGTATAATATGAAATCAGTCCTTTGTCCTGTATTACAAATGTTTAGTATTTTGCTTTTATTTTTGTTTTAGGTTTCTTACATCTTCTCACTGTAGATTATACTGGGCAAAAAGTTTTAATTTTAACAGAACCATCATTTGATTTTATAAAGAAGTATTAAAATAGTATGCTTTGCAAAAATAATATAAAAATTAAGATGAACATGAAAATCTTAACATTTTAGTGAAAGTAGAATATACATTAATATATAATACATATGAAAATGTTTCCATTTTACAGGCAATTGAGTGAATGTACATTAAATATACATTACCTGCCTTTTCGTTGTATGGCACTAGCTTTGGAAATCCAAACCATTTTTAGCATTGTAACAAAATTCAGTGCATCAAAGGATTTCTGTAATATTTAAATCAACATGTTAAAACATCAAAGGTATTTCAAAAGAAATAACAAAAAAAATTACAAATATATTTTAATATGCCAAGTTTAATTCAAAGCCCCTCTTGATTAAATAATTAGAATTGAGTACAATTTTTTTTTTTGAATCCAGATTTCTGGTTATAAACATTCTAAGAAAAAAATGGAAACTAAACTCAGAAGAGCTGAGTGCCTTGCTGAACTATTTGTTTCTCTCTGCTACAGTTGGATAATAGCAGTCAGTTCCCATAAGGCATCAAAATTGGAAAAAACTGATCTATTTTCATCATGTCATTTTCTATCAGATTTATATCATTGTGGGGAATAGGAAAGACCAGGGAAACACAGTTTCCCAAAATACAGGGAGTGGATCTGGAGGAATAAGAATAACAATCACTAAACAAATCCTATCCCAAAGTGAAAAACTTTTAACCCCTTCCATTTTACCTCCTGCTAAGCTAGGACACTAATACAGTTAGCCTATCCAGAATGTTATAGCTCCCATACTTCCTCAAAGAATTTAAAGTGAAAATTTACTGTAGAGAAATATTTTAAAAGACTGCATTCCTAACTAAAATATACACTTCAATCATTCAGTGACTTATACTCTCCCTTTCAAAAAATAACTATATAGAACAAATACAAATGTGTTCTCATAATAATTTAATTGTGGAATTTTTAGAAAAGATGCTGCTTATTTAATTTTTAATAAAATGTTACACTTGTCAATATTGTATGTAAAATAACTTTTGACACTTCTGTCATGTTCTAAACCATGGTTTACTTGATAAATAACACCTAAAGAAATTAATTTCTAAAATATTCAAAATCTACATCATCAGTTTTACATAATTTTAGGGCAATAAAATCTGAATTTTCACTGATACTATTCAGACTTTTAGTAATAATATTCATCATTATCCTCTTATTTAAAAAAATAAAATTAAAAAATAAAAAATAAAAAACTAAAATTTATCCCTCCTTTAATGAAATGTCCAAATTTTACAAAATCGTATTTTATAAGATAATCCAAAAATTACATTGAAAACAATATAATTAACAAATTTTTCACATTTAAAATTATCATTTATATCCACTAGAACAGACATAATTTCCGTTCCACAACATGGATATTTCTTTCCTTAAAAAATCAACTACCTGAATCACTTTCAATTCTTTCAGTGAAAAGGTCTACCAAAGTTAACGGTACTGAGAGTTACCAGGCATTCCAATACTCAAAGGAAATAAATGCTGCCTTTTGTTAATATCAGGGGCTGATACTAAATATTTTAACCTTTGTAGAGGGTCTCTGATGTAATTACTCAAATCTGCCATTGCAGTGTGAAAGCAGCCATAAACAAGTAAAAGAACAGACATAGCAGTGTTCCAATGAAATTTATTTTTATAAAAGCAGGTGATGGGTCCACGGTTTTGTTTACTTTATCTCAGCATGGTTCGCTTGCATTAAATATATTTTGAATACCTACTATATGCAGAGCACTGAAGATATAACAATGGACAAGAACATGGGCATTCCCATATGTAGGAGAAAAAACATAAAAAATATTTAATCAAATTCCTACACTGACAAAATTTTCACTGTAACTAGACAAAATCTTTACTTTCTTCCCAGTATTTGGTGAGCAAAATCTATTTTTTTTTGTATAATTTGTTAAAATAACAAGATTGATCCTAGATACTGAATTTTTTTAGAATATTTACTTTAATGAAATCAACATTTACAATGTTCAATTTATCTAGAATCAGAAATTTTCCCACTAACGTGAATTCTGCTTATAAAAGCATTTATTTGAATGGAACATAACCTTCCTCATTTGAGCTGAAAATACAACTTATCCATACATACATACCTCTTTCACCTTACCAGAATCAATAACAAAGACAACATCATTGACTGTGATGCTGGTTTCAGCAATATTGGTGGAAAGGATCTGCAATGAGATGTCATGGTATGCTTAATATGAAAACAGAACCAATGACTAACAAAATGGAAAAGAGAAGATTGTATGAAGCTTACTATTTTTCGAACACCTGCAGGTGGATTTTTTAATACTTTCTTTTGATCAGATGTTTGCATATTTGAATGGAGCATAAAGACTTGATATCTGTTGACAATTGAAAAAAAAATATACTATGGTACCTATCTTTTATTTAAAGCAACAAATATAAAGCTTTAGGTTTTACCTATGTGTATTGTCAGCAAACCGCTTGTCATCAAATAGAATGCGGTCTCTCAGTCCAACAATTTCATCATATCCAGGTAGGAAAATTAATATTGCACCTGGGAGAAGAATGATTTTAGTATTAAATCTCATTGTAAAACTAGAACTAATCAGCAGAATTAGCTATAATGAACTCTACAACAGGTTTTCAAGGACTGATAAACTATAATACTTATAAGATGATACTTAAGAGATTATGTATTATTATCAAGGGAATTATATAAAAATTTGTACACACAAAATATTAATTTTTAAATCAACGTATACATTTTTGTTCCTGGTCTCTTAGAAAATGCTTATTTACCAGCATCACAATTATGGCAAATATTATATAGAAGATGCATGATCAAATCCAAGTCTACTTTTTCATCATCAAAACTATGATGATAAGCTTTCAGGAGTTCTCTGTCTTCTGCACTGAGGTCATTTCCATTTGTTTGGACCAGAGAACTTTCATCTAGATTTCCAAATTCCAATGAAGCACTAAAAAAAAAAAAATTTCATTAAAAAGATAACCCTTTAAGGCCCAATGAGCCCCATTATGTCCTTCAAATCTTCAGTATATATTAATGAGGGCAAGTGATACTTAATATTCTAGCTATAATATATTCATTTTTTTGGTATCAAATACATTATTCAAAGTAAAACTTGGCAATATGTGCTTTTTAAAAAACACAATCTGAAGACATTTCTCCAAAGAAAATATACAAATGGCCAATAAGCACATGAAAAAATGCTCAACATTTTTAGTCACAGAGAAATGAAAATCAAAACCACAACAAAATATCACTTCATATGCATTAAGATGACTATAATAAAAAAGACAGACAATAATAAGTGTTAGAGAGGGTGTGGAGCATTGGAACAGATTTCAGCAGATATCATACATTGCTATTGGGAATGTAAAATAGCATAGCCACTTAGGAAAACAATGTGACAGTTCCTCAAAATGTTAAACATAGTGTTACCACCATACGCCACAGCAATTCCACTCTAAGTTATATATACAAAAGAAATAAACATATATGTCCACATAAAAATTGGCATATAAATGTTCATACCAGTGTTATTCATAACAATCAAAAAAGTGGAAACCACCAAAATTCTCATCAATTGATGAAAGGATAAACAAACTGTAGCCTATCCACAGAACAGAATATTAGTCAGAAAAAGGATGCTACAATATTGATGAACCTTGAAAATATTATGCTAGGTGAAAGAGCCAATCACAAAAGACCACATATTATGTAATTTCAATTATATGAAATGTCCAGAATAGACTAATCTATAGAAACAGGAAGTAGATTAGTGATTGCCTAGGGCTGGGAGAGTTAAAGAAAATAAGAAGTAACTGCTAGAGTACAAGTTTCCTCTTGGGATCATAAATATGTTCTCAAAATTGATTGTGGTGATGATTGTATAACTCTATGAACATACTGAAAACCATTGAAATATACACTTAAATGTGTAGAGTATATGGTATATAAGTTTTACCTCAATAAAAATTAAAAAACTCAAACTTCCAGTCATCATTTATACTTTCCTAGTAGGTTCTCATTCTTCACTATTATAAACAATACTCTGAAGAAAAGTCTACATTTAAAAAAAATTCTATAGGTACCAACTTAGTATGACTCTTAATTTAGTAACCCTATACTAAAAGCATGTTAATTATGTTATTTTCCAAAAACCAGAACCAGCATAAATCACTGAAATAAATGCCTTGCTTCTTTATCTTGTATGTAAAAATATAAATTACTTCCATCACTAGTAATTATCAATAAAATTTCGAGGAAGTTCAATTTAACATAATCTCTCTTTTAGGAGAAAGATAAATATAAGACTACTTTCAATAGGGAAAATATTAAACTTATTCAATTTTATAATTGCAGTAGTTAAGTTTTAAGATCCATTTTAAATCATTTTAAGTTTTTTTTCTTACTTTTAACAGGTAAATGAAGAGGGTATTATGTTCTTTGTTTTAAGCTATAAACTTTAGATATTAGCAATTATCCAGCAAACATAATAAGTTTAATTTTAAATATTTGAAGTTTATAGTCAATAATATCATGATCTGTGAAATAAAAAGTAACCCAGTTAGCCAGGATAACCAAAATGTTATCCAGATAATTGCTTTACCTGGTAATCTGTAGTGTCTAGTGAGCTATATCTAACACCATAAGAATGACTAGAATATTCGAAGTGTTAGCACTAAAACGATTGCAAATTCTGAGTGCTATTATTGAAATGACAAGAAAACCCACCATCCCAGAATTAGTAGTTGGATCTGCCAAATAACTTTGTTAGTTTACACATTTTATATTCCTTCCTTACCATTTTAAGAATGATTTGGGGAAATGCAGAGGTAGATACATGTGTTTCTATCTACCATGTTTAACTGGAAATTCCCCTTCTGCATTTTCAATATAAAATAAAAAATAAGATATTATAACAGTGGATTTTATTAGCAACCTACAAAAAAATTCAGAAAAATTATTTAGAATTACAAAAAGAAAAATCTCTGGACTGGATAAGAGACTGTGAATAGCCTACATTTGTCACATTCTATGATTTACATGGCTAAGCTTTTTGAAAAAGGATTTAGGATTAATTAAATACAGTATAAAGTTTTACCTGTAAGATTCCAGAAGATCTACAATTTCAGTCTGCCCAAAGTGCTTAGCCCAATCTAAAGCCATCCTGCCAAAATTCAAAGATCAAATTAAGACAGAGAAATAATGTTCTCAAAATTATAAAACTAGTACTCAATCAAAATTACTCATTCACCAGGAAGAGATGTACCAGCAATTATTACACAATAGCTTTTAATATAAAGACAAATATAAGAAATCAAAAAAGATATGTGTAATTATACAAAGAATGGTGCAGTTTAAAATTACCAGCCATTTGATGCTTTGCTATGGACATCAGCTCCCATACTAATTAACTGCTCTACTTGACTTGAAAAACCTCGTCCTGCAGCAACCATCAAAGCCGTTGCACTGGTTTCACTATGTCTGTAATCAACTAAAATAAGAAAAATATATGTTAAAGCTCCAAATTACTTTAAATTATTTAAATCTTTTTTAATTTAAGTGAAAAAAATAGAGTACCAGGAGAACTAACCTGGGACTTGCTTCTTCAGCGTTACATAATCCTTAACTCATATCACCCAAAGAGATCTGTTACTGATATGCCCTAGTACAGGGGTCCCAAACCCCCAGGCCATGGACTGGTACCGGTCTATGGTCTGTTAAGAACCAGGCCACACAGCAAGAGGTGAGCAGCGGGCAAGCAAGTGAAGCTTCATTTGTACTTTCATTGCTCCCCAGCGCCAGCATCACTGCCTAAGCCCCACCTCAGATCATCAGGCATTAGATTCTCATAGGAGCACCAGTCCCTGGTGCCAAAAAGGTTGGGGACTCCTGCCCTAGTATAAACAGGATGAAATAGGAACTATCAGGAAGATTGGAGAAGGAAAGATATTTGTTAAACTGTCTTAAACTCACCAATATAATTAAAATATAAAAGGAAAGTTATTAATTTGCAGAACTTTTAAATCTTCTTGAGTGTGAGCTGGACTAAGTGACTCACTCTAACAAACAGAATAAAGTAGAAGTGATGGCGTGAAACTTTGGAGACTAGGTCATAAAAGTACCTATAGCTTCCTGCTTGCTTTTTCTCCTTCTCTTGAATCACTCACCCTGGGAGAAGCCAGAGCCACTCCCAGATTCTTGAATCTCAGAAATTCTGTTATATAAAAAAATGTTTTAGGTTACTAAGTTTGGGAACCATTTGTTATGTAGCAATAGATGACTAGGAGAATGAGAATGACAGAGAATGTCTAGTCTTACTAAGTCAGCTAATTATTAGCTGTTTCCACAGGATCACATAAAGAAACTGATGGCATAAAAAGACAAAATAAATAAACAAACAAACAAACAAACCCTATGAAGCCGAACGTTTCCTGAATTGCAGGAAATAGTTTCAACTCTAAAGCTAATTAAGAATTGAGGTTTTAGAAGAGAAATAAAAATTGGGAAGTAAATAACTGCTCACAGAGCTACCACAACATTTTAGTTTACTTCACAAGGCTTAAGACATTAGAATACTATGCTCTGGATGAACACTATGCCCCATAAACCTAAAAAGAAGTAGAAGCTGGGTCCAGAAGATGACTATCATCAAAGTAATAGTCTAGGCTATCACTAAAGAAATCTAGGAAGAGGGTCAAAGATAATATATAAATACTTTAAAATGCTTCATAAATATTTTATAGCAACATGTCTCAGAGTTTAAATTTCTTAACTTTTAGGGATAATTGCTAAACCATTCAGAGTAAGTATTTTAGAAATAATGGAGAAAAAAAGACTGCCACAAAACTAGAGATAAACAAATGTGCACATTTCCAAACATAAAAAATTACTTTACAAAATACAGTTTTTTTTTTAATAAATGATAAGCTGAGAAAAAGACCAACAGGAGCCAAAATACATTCATGAAGAACAAGAAAGGCCAAAAGAGCTTCCTTTCTTTCTTAAGAGGTTGGTTAGATTAGTAGATGTGTGGAATTATAACCACCTGAACAACCATACCCATGTGTTGACTAAAGGCTCTTGTAGCATACACAATGCTTGATCACTGACCCAGGTCCCTCAAGTTAATACACTGAGAAAGATTATTAATATACCAGATAACAATTAAAACTAAAAAAAAAAAGTTGTTAAGCAGAAACAATGTGCCAATTCTATAAGATGAAGTTTTAAAGGAATAAATAGAATCTCTTAAGTTCAAAATATTCAAAACAAGAAGTAAATGACAGGGGGATTAATCACATGTATAAGAAAAGAATCAGAAGTTTCAAAGATAATATGAACAGTAAGACAATGTGGTTGACAAAGAGTTACACTGACCATAGGCTGAATTAACATGAGTAAAGAGTATAGGTTTTTAGGCTGATAGACCTACTCTACCCAAAGCTGGTAACTAAGAGACTAACATTCAGGACCAGACACTATGCTTTTTAAAAGGGACAAATTAGAACATAACCAGAGAAGGAGAATAAGGACAGGAGAGGACTAGATATCACATTATGTTAAAGAGAAATAGTTGAAGTCATAGGTATAGTCAGCCCAGAAAAATAAAAAAATTTAAAAAAAAAGAAAGAATATCTTTATATACCCAAAGGTCTGTCAAGCATAAACAGATACTATATCTCTTCCTTATCTCACCAGAAGCAGAAAAACATAAAAGCTATATAGGTAGATTTCACTTCAAAACATATTTTTAAAATATTAACAATTAAACCAAATTTTTAAAAAATGTCAAGAAAGGTAGTAAAATTCCTATCACTAAACATATTCAAATAGATTATCATTTAGTAGGATACTTAAAAGTTATATTATTATTCAACAAATATTTACTGAGTACTTACTCAAGCAGTATATCTGATCCATGGTTAGAAATCCATAGATGCATAAGGCTGACTATATACATTGTTCTATACCATTTAATATAAGGGACTTAAGTATCAACAGATTTTGGTATCTAAGGGAGTTATGGAACCAATTCCCCAAGTATACCAAGGAACAGTAGTTAGGTTTTGGAGAGTCAAAAGTTATGTACAAATTTTTAACTGAGTAGGGAGTCCATGCTCCTAAGCCTGTATTGTTCAAGGGCCCACTATACAATAAATAACAAAGCAGGGTAAGGGGAAATAGTGAGAGAAGGGTACAGTTTTAGTAAAATGATCAAAAAAGACCTCTCTGAGAAAGCAATATCTAAGTAGAGACCTAAATGAAACAGGCACTGGGCCATATGTGTTATCTGGGGACAGCATTCCAGGCACAGGAAAACAACAAAACAAAGGCAATATGTGCCAGCACATATGAAGAACAGCAAGAAAGTAAGGGTGGCTAACGCACAGTAAGCAAATAAAAAGAGTAGTAGAAAATAGATTTAAAAGACAGAAACCAACTCAGGGAAAGGACTTTGATTTTTATTTACAGTGTAATTGAAAGTCTTGGGAGAGCAGAGAGTAGAGAAGTAGCATGATCTAATTTCCTTTTTGAAATGATCACTCTGATTGTTCTCTGGAGAACATAAGAATAGAAGCAGTTAACAGGTGACTGCAAAAGTCCAGGAGAGAAATGTTGGTTTGAATTAGGATGGCAGCAGTAGGAGAAATGAAATGTAGTCAGATTCAGGATTTATTTAGAAAGTAAAGTTAACAGAATTTGCTAAAAGATTACATGTGGGATGTGAGAGTAAAGTCAAGAATGATTTTATGTTTTGTTGCCTCAGCAACTAGGTAAATAAGAGTACCCTATATTCAAATTCAGGAGATCTGAGATGGCCAAGTATACACATTTTTAAAAAGGTCTGCAATTGACTGTGATCACTAAGGAAACACTAAGGAAAGAGCGGGTTGTGAGGGAAATAGATAAGGAGGGAATCAAAAGTTGTTTGAGGCATATCCAGTTTTATTCCCCTAACAGACATCCAACTAGAGATGTCAAGTGATCAGGTATATTGAAGTCAGGGGGAAGTCAGAAATGGAGATGTAAAAGTAGGAGTCATTTTAAATAAATATATAAAGCTATGACTATATGAGAGCCACACAGTGAGTCAGTGTAAGTAGAAGTAAGGTCTAAGGATTGAGACTTGCGACATTCCATATTTAGAGGTCAGGAAAAAGAGGAAAAGGGAATCAAGAAGTTTCAGCTAGGGAGGTAAGAAAATATATCAAGTACAGAACATCAGAAGTTAATTAAAGAAAATGTTTTAAGAAGGGAGTTCAATAATAATTACTGTAATAATAAGGCTGAGAAGTTTAGATGAGGGGATAAACTACTTGACATCTAAATCCTTTCCAGTACTGACTTTCTATTATCTTTTATTCTGCCTTTTGCCTAGAAGCCTTCAGGATTCTGAAACTCACCTCTCGTTGCCAATATCCACTATAATCAACTAACAACATCAGAATATCCCACTAGTGAAAACATGTCACATTACATAAAGCATATACATGTGAATTAGAACTTGACCTTATATAACTGAAAGTAAGCTAAAAGTCTCCAATTCGATAAGTGAAAAATCTAGAACAAAGTTAACTTGTTTTTTTCCTTTTCTGAAATCACAAGTCTCTTTGAAAATCCAAAATATTCCCTTGGTCGGGGGGGGATATATTTACATGTACAATACATATATGTAAAAATACTTTTGCACATAATTGTCATATATTCACAGACTCCATAAAACTCTCCTGGATATAACTAGGCTAAAATCCCTGATTTAACACAACATTTATTTATTATATTATGCTAATAAGAAGATCCTGATTTGTGCATTTGAAATAAGTACTCCAAAAGAACAAATTATTGGTTTCAATAAAAAATACAGTACACACATTTTGAATTAAACTAAATTTCTAGCATAAATAACTGTAAGAGTAATGAAAATATTTTTAATAAATTACACTTACCACTAACATTTTCAGTTAAAATAAGGTGAAAAACCTGAGCAAAGGCATCGACATCTTTATGCAGCCATATGTCAGAAAGACAAGCATCCATTTCCTTTATTAACCATGGTTCAAGGCAATTCACATCTTTTTCTGTCTTTAAAAAAAAAAAAAAGCAAAGATTATAAATTACCTAGTTTAACCTTTGCTAGCAAAGAATGTGAGATGACCATGATGGTCATAAGAACTATTAATCATATGATACTATAGCATAGGCTTTGACATAAAAGTTTCTCATCTCATCATAAACATTGTAACTCACAATACTACATCTTCTTCTTACATTCACCTTTTATCTGAGAATAAGAATGTCTGTCAACAAAGGAGTATGATCCAGTCAAAATATTAACTAAGTATGCCTCTGAAAGGATGTTGCTAAATGTGGTAATTCTCTCTCCCAACTAAACATCAGTGGGACCATCACCTGGATCGTCCAACATTTTCAACATTGACGCCAGATTCTAACCCAGAGCAATTACATTATAATCTCTGGTGATGGAGGCCAGATTTCTTAGGGCTTTAAAAGTTTCTTAGGTGATGCTAATGTGTAGCCAGGCTTTAGAACAACTAATACAATAATCAAAATGCTGTTTGTTGAACCAAATGGATGTTCCCTACACTAAATAACAATTTTAAACATGTTTTATTTTTTAAAACTTAGATAGTACATATCTGCATTATATACCATCTAATGCTCAAAACAGTTAAATTCTTTTTCTAAACAGTGTGTAATCCCACCCATATTCTTCATCATACTAATCACTAATGCCTTTAAAAGAATTCCAAACCACAATCAAAGACCAGAAGCATCCTAGGAAATCAACTACTTCCAGTTTTCAAATAGACTGCTTGGAACCCAAAGAAGCAGAGGCCCCACCTGAGGTTGGGAGTAGAGAGTGATGGATGAACTGGCAGGACTTCTGTGAAATATTTCATTTGTAAAAGATTTTGTGGCAAAATAGAAAAAATGAAATGAGAGGAGAAGGAGCTGATTTGGTCTACAGTGGGTAATGGATTTTATAAAGTCACATATCTGGTTGGTGGTGGAAACAGTATCAATTATTTGCTCTGATACCAGTCTTTTCTCGATTTTCTTCTATTCTGGCTTATCTTACAGTATTTAGCTCATAGACTCTTATATTTTTAAGATGACAAAATATCAAATATCTATAATTATTTTCTTCAAAAATTTGGAGAAAACATTGAAATAAAGTTACAATGAAGCAATAAAAGATACTGCATTATTTGTAAAAAAAAAGTATTAGAAAGTTGTTCTAAAAATTCTGTTGTAGCCTAAAATAAACTATAAGCATTATATTTTAATAATGCAGTAAAATATTGTAATCTCATGAGATGCTCCTTAAATTATACAATTTTCACTTAAAATACCAGTGTAAAACCAGTGAGATCTTACCAACTGACTGAACACGGCATCACCACCATCATCCAATAAATCATACTCTTCAGTCACATTTGGAACAGTTCTCTGCCTCTGAGATTCAGGCTTGAAAGTATTCTCTTGAGCTGAATACCATTCTGTAAGTGTGGTTTGTTGTTTCTCTTCTAAAGTAATTGCCAAAGAGAATAAGTAGATAAATTCTTTGCTTTTTAAAATATATTCATTTGTTTTAAAAACAAGTGAAACTGAAAATACTTAAAAGATACGCTTATTTTAAATTATTTTAAAAGTGTATTAATTAGGAATAATCAATAAAATGTTATGTGGAACTATAAAGACACATGAAACCACTTAAAATCTCATCTATTCATCCATTAGTAAAAATTTTACTTCTAAGTCCATAATTCAAAGAATAGTATTTTAGCCATACAATAAATATTGTTTAAATCAATGACTAATATTCATATAACACTATGTAGAAAAACATTTATTGAACTTTTGCCACAATACTAGTTATTTGAGATATGAGTTACATACAATTTTAATCTTCAAAGGTTTCAAAATCTAGGAGTTTTATAATTTACATATCAGTGATTCAGCATTGCACAGTGAAAAAGTCATTGCTAACTGCTTTTTTTCAAGTAGCAAATACAAAGAGAAGATATTTCTCCCAGGTCATACAGATAAAACAAAGGAATCAAAGCTTGAAGCTAAATCTTCCATCATGAATAATGTAGTTAAAAATAAGCAAAAAGAATCTAACCCTAAATCAAAATGTGAGATATAGTGTAAATCATGATAAGAGATGTACTAATAGACAAAGAATGCTAAAATAAAAATACAGAAGCAATTCATAACAATATCAAGATTTGAGAACCTTAACATTTGTATCAAAGATGAGCATGTTATTACTCACATGCTACTCTTTTCAGTCCCTCCCACCCACTCCCCACTCTTGTCCTATTAGATATGCTGTGGCATATCAAATGTGTGGCAGCATATATATACTCCTCTCCTTAAAATAGTGGTTGAATTTTTGGATACGACCATACACAACCTCCTCAATTCCGGCATCTACTTTCGATTCCCTGCTGTAGACTATAACTTTTGGACATAAACCAGAATGTAAAATGTATACTTGGGACAGTATTCTAATATAATATTATATAATTATACACAGGAGAGAAACACTTGTACCTCCATAGTATATAACTGCAGTATTCGGAAAAGTCAATAGGAATAATAATTTTCTTTTATATTTGTGATAAAAAAGCTTACCTCGCTGTTTTTCCTTTTTGTATTTTAACATTTCTTTGTTTGTGTATCCAGTAGTTCTTAAAATGTCTTCCAGAAACATTTCTTTTACTTCAAATGGTCTTCCTTGAACTAAATAATTGAAATTTTTTAAACAGTTTATTTGCATCTTACAGATAATTCACATAAAAACATGAGAATCCCAAATTAATTAACATGTAAAATCCAAAAGCAATTCCACAGATTAAGTGATCCTCATGATATTGTCCTTTAAATATAACTTTGATCTTTATTTTAGAAAACTATTCATTTGCTTGATTTTTTCCAGTGTTTCTACTTATCATGTGTTTGGCATCATGGTAGGCACCAGGATACAAATGTAAGCAAATACAGAACTACCTCTGATCTCTTGAAGTTTGTCAGCTAGCAGAGGAGACAGACATTAATGCAATAATCCAGAATATAAATGTAAAAATAGAGTTGAGAAAAGTCCTACAAGAAAGAAACACAAGATATCATAATAGTATAATGGGGTGAGGGGGAGGTTACAGAGTCAAGAAAAGTATCCTGAGAAAATGAGGACCAAAAGAAGAGGGTAAACAAAATAACTAAGCTATACAATGAAGAAAAAAACACCACATGCAAAGACGCTATAGGTGGGAAGAGTATGATGTTTTCAATAAACTAAAAGGCCAACCTACTAGTTCCAAGCTAGCTGGAACATAGTAGGAGTGTGGAGTAGAGAGGGAATTATAGTTCAAGATGAGGAAGCAGAAACAAATAAGTCTTGTTAAGAGTTAAGTCTTTATCCTGAGGTAAAGGTCTTTCGAAGTTTTAAGCTCAGGAGAGAATTCAACATCATGGAACTGCACAGATTTAAAAGAGAGCATAATGGATGGAACGGACCAGGCAGAGCTATTCCAATAGTTCAGATAAAAGAAGACAGTAACTTGAATGAGATTGGTAATGGTAAAAATAGAAAAAAAGACAGATTCCACACAGTCAAGAAATAAAACCCACAGAACTCAGCATTAGATTAGATATGGAGGAATGATAAGAGTCAATCATAGTTCTTGGATGTCTGGCTTACAAAACTGGATAGATGATGATGTCATCTCATGAGGTAAAAAAGAAAGCTGAAAAAGGAATAGGTTAGCTGGTGGGAATTAAGGTTTGGTTTTAGACATGTCAAAATGTGAGGTGTCAAAATGAGCTTTCAATTAGAAGATATATAAATTTCTTGTGCCATATCATCTAAGAACATTATGAGGAAAAGACATAGGTTTGTGACTTAGGTGACCAGGTTGGTGGTATGATGAATCAAAACAGGTAAGACAAGAGAAGTAGATTTTGTAGAAATATTAAGTATTGCATTTCGGGCATATCAGAATTGAGCTGCTTATAAGGCTCTGGAGAACAGTATGAATTAGAAATAAAGATTCAGAGGTCATAAGTATAAAAGAGAAAATAGAAGCCAAGGAAGGGCATGAATGAGAACTTCCAGGGAAACTAACTGTGCATTTCCAGTACCTAGTAGAGTACAGCATGGGGCAGGAAAGAAGAGGAAAAACAAAGAAAAGAAAAAAAGGAAAAGTGAGTAAGGAATTTAAAAATGGATCAAGAAAATAAACTTAGGAAATACCAATACTTAAGCACCATGCAAAAGAAAAGAAGCTCCAAAGGCAACCACAAAAGTACAGGCTGCAATATACAATAGACTCAGAAGGCAGTGTTGTCAAAAAAATTATGGGATCAGAGCATTTCACAAGAAGGGGAGGGAGGGCAACCATGAAAAATATAACAGAAAATTTAAGAAAGATTTTTGTGTAAAATTTGAACAGTAGGCTTAGCAATTAATCAGTGGCAAAATAATAATGGTAAGAACACACAATAAACAGTACTATACACTGCACAAATTTGAATCATTTCAGACTTTTGAATAAGCAAAATGGGAAAATCTATTAATATTTAAAATAGATACACTCTTTTACTTACCAAGTTCACTTTCAGGAACCTATCCCTAGAATTAAGAGCACCAGTATATAATAAGGGTATATGTACTAGGATGTTCATTATAACACTGTTTAGGAGTAAAGGAGGATCTAGAACCAATCTGAATATCCAAAAGTAAAGAAATGGTTAAATAAATCACTGTACATTTATATTATAAAATATTAAAAACATTGCTTAACATAATGAACTATATCTGAAATTACTGAATTGGTGAACTGTTCATAGTATAGTGTCATATGAATAAAGTAAACTGCAAAATAAAGTGCTCATTTTTGTAAAACTAGTATCTGTAAATCTGATATGTATGTATATATTTGCATATGTTGTATGAGCATGGACAAGGTGAGAAAAAATATATGCTATGCTTTAACATTAACTAATTTCAGGAAAGTAGTATGTGAAATAACAATAGAAATGGGCAATTGTAAATTTTCTTCCTATATATGTTTGTACTACATTATGGAGGTGAACACATACAACTTTTTCCATTTTTGAAGAGAAATTGAATAATTTTTTAAAAGACTGGTGACAAAACCAGTTTTGATTAAAGGACAAACATTAAGTGGCAGCATATTCAGAAGTACATAGGAGATAAACATGGGAGTGTAGACTACTATTTCAAGAAGTCTAGCAATAAAGCAGAAACTACAAGACAGAATTTAGGGCCAAAATAAAGATATTTCCTTTTAAGACTGGAAAATTGGCCTGGCAATACAATAGCAAAGATTGTAGATGGAAAACAATGAAAATATAGAGATGACTAATTAAGCGTGCCTCAGAGGAAACAGAAGTGTATGCTCTTCTACTTCAGAGCATTCCCCAATTTTGACTATGATAAATATAATAATACCAAAGAGTATTCTTTCATAAAAATGCTAGGATAAATCTGATGATTTAACTTACTATAGATCACTGGACAACTTCCAAAATATCTTATAAACAGATTTACATCCAAGGCTGCACTAGAAAGAATTAGTTTCAAAGTTGGGTGCTTTTGCAACAAATCTCTTAACTTTGTAAGTAGAAAATCACTAAATCGATCCCTTTCATGTACTTCATCCTGCAGTAAATAAAAATAAAATCACGGAACAGTTAAAACATTATGGATGACTATGTCTTTAAAATTATGGAGTTGCTGAATTTTATACTAATTCAAATTAAATGTGGACAAAGCCAACAGTACTAGTGAAAATTTTGTATTACAGACAATTCAGAAATAATCAGACATTAACAGCCTACTGTGGATTGCTTTTTTTATTCACAGAATATAAAACCACACAAGCTAAAATAAATTCTAAATTAGTAAAGTCTAATATACTTTTAATATATACAAAATCTATTTAAATATGCTTCTGTTAGCATCAGAGCACAGGTGCATCCTTTGGTCTGAATACACAGAAGTAAGTTTCCAAAAGCTGCTAATTGCAAGTTTATAAAACTGAATCTAATTTTTTTCTGACACAAACTGAATAAAAGCTTAAAATTCTTTTAAAAAGTGGTAATTCATCTTCTTACTTCATCAGCAGCTAATTTAACAGCTTAACCACAAGTTAAATGACTATTAAGTATGCTGTAAGGCTGGGAAATACACGTTTGTTTAAGGAGGCAGCAGATGACTAAGCATACAGGAAAAAAAAAGAAAACTTTAACCATTCTAGAGAACTCTAAGTACATACATGTATCATTTTCATATGTAAAAAAGCACTATTTTAAAAAACGACCTACTTATTTTATTTCCCCTTGTAAAACCTAATGGTAAAAATATTTAATACAAAATATTCATTTCTAATAATTATAGAAAATAAAAAGTAACTCGATTACAATAGCCTGTTCAAAAAAAAAAAAAAAAGAATTGGTTCTCACTTATAACCTATTCTAAAAATGTAATTACCTATTTAAATTTTAAGCAATCTGAATTATATATGGCAAATTCAGCAATATTCTTACCACAATTACATGTGTCACAGTTGACAATGTACTATCTCCTGCCATCAATGTACGAAGCAATACTCCATTTGTGCAAAATGTCAGAAGTGTCTTTGGAGAAACCCTTTTCAAAAAAACCAAAATAACATGCACAATTACAAATGTCATATGTAATTAAAGCATGATCACATTAAATGCTAGTCTCATATGTACTTTAACGAATGTTAAAGTTACTAACATAATAGTGTACTAGTATGTATGCTTTATTAGCAGTTATGTGAAATGTATTTTATGCCTGACAATTTCACAAATTTTTTATTACTAACAGCCCTTTGTTAATTAAATAATTATTTTGTTAAAAGACAATAAATATATATTTTTAAAAGACCTTAAATACTTTTTGTTTGGGGAAAAAAAGTATATCATAAAAGAGATGAGCTTTTTAAATCATTATACCAAGACTACTGGGAGCAAAGAAATAGTACTACTCATGAAGAAAGTACTAATAGTACCACTCATAATCACAATCAACTCAGTCACTAACATGTATCAAGTGCTAAATATAACTTCACATCAAACCTGTGCTCTAGATGCTTTTATTAGTGCCATTTTTATAGATCAGAAAACTGAGGCTCAAAGAGGTGAAACAATTTGATCATAAAACTATGAAATGGAATTTGTATCTATGGTCCAAACTCTTTCTAAAACTATTTATTCAAAAGGTCACTAAGTTTATACATGACCTCAATGCCCTGTCATAGACTTATTACATGGAGTTAAATGATGACCTAACTTTTCAAGTAACGCATTCTCTATATTTACTGAAACATAAACATTTATCTTTTCTAAGAATGATAAAAGATAAGGCTAAGTAAGAAGAATTGTCTTTACCTGCTTTCTAATCGTATCTGATACCCAATTGTTTGACCAATCCTCTCTCTTCTCTCTGCAGCAACTCTTTCAGCCACAGCAATAGCTGCTAATCGTCTTGGCTGAGTACAAAATATACGGCAGGGGATACCATTTTTAAAACAATCATCTAAAAGAAACTGTGGTATCTGAAACAAAAGTTTGAAAATACTATAAAATGACATGATTATATACCCCCCAAATCCAAATAAATCGGCTGAAAAACTTAGAACTAAAAAAGTTCTGTAACATGTCCAAATATAAAGTAATCATAAAATCAACGTTCATTTAACTGCTAATAATCAGCTAAAAAATGTAATTTAAAAAGATCTTGTTCACAATAGAAACTAAAACTAAAATACTGAAAAATTCATAAAGTAATAGTTAAACCTTACACAAAAAAATACCATATAATACTAATGAAAAACATAAAAGATTTGCATATATAAATAATTAAGACATGTTCCAGGATGGGACTAATCAATATTGCAAAAATGTTGCTTCTTCCCAAATTATTCTATAAAATCAATGAAATGACAATTAAAATTTCATTGGAACTTTTTAATAGTGAAAGCATAAAGAAAAAAATAGCCTAATCCCAGAATTGCAGACACTTTTCTATAAACACTTTCCTACAATTAAATTCAAACTGGTCAGAAAGATTTAAAATAAAAAGTCTACCCACCACCACCACTACCAATAGTAGTAACTACTGTTAAGTTTCTTATAAACTCTAAGGAAAAAAATGTTTACACAATTTAGAATATTTGTATACATAACAGGTTTTTATTCACACAGTGATTATTATACTTAATATCTGTAATTTGTATATTTCACTTAACATATCGGATCTACCTAATCCATTTTAATAGCTGTACATTCCATCCTATTGGTGTGCTATAACTTAATATAACTATACTTTAGGTAATTTCTAGTTTTTTTAGGTTTGTTATCTTTGATGTTGTTTGCTATCATAAAAAGTGCTTCAGTGAATATCATCTCCACATACTTTTGTAAAATATAGTCAAGGAGTATATAAATTAAATTTGGACAGAAAATTACTAAATTTCCCTCTAAAACAATTTATACTCCTATCAACAAAGCAGAAGATGCTGCTTTCCCAAAAGGTATGCAAATACTGGATATCATATCGTTTTATGTATGTTTTAGCCTCCAGGATTTTTTTAAACTTGACTAGTTTACCCAGAAGCATAAATCTATACAAACTAAGAAATATGAAAAAAGAAAATGTAATAAAGAGGGATATTATTCTACATACTGTAAAGCTACAAAAAGCAAAAAGTGGGATGCTGGTGCAAAAAACAGAATTAAAGATACATAGCAAAAAAATCCAAAAATAGACCCAGGTACTATAGAAACTTAGTATTTAATCAAAAGTTATATCTTAAAAATATCAGGGAAAAAGGATAATTAAATAAAAATTACATTGAAACAATTAGATATTAACATGAGAAAAAACATCAGATTTCTACTTGATATAATAAATTCCAGATGGATTTTTAATACTATAAATATAAAAATATTAGAATAAAATATTTACAGGAAAGTATTTTTTAATCTTCGAGTAGGAAATGCCCTAGCATGGCTAAAAGCCCTAAAAACATATTGATGAATTTGACTGAATAAAAATGTAAGACTACTAAACAAGATACCATAAGCAAAGCAAAAAATTGGAAGGAATTATTTTCAAGATATCTAACAGACATGTATCCATAATATATAAAACACTATTAAAAATAAATCCAAAATGTTTAAGCAAAAATAAAAATGAAATACAAATAAGCAACTCACGGAATATAGATAATAAGCAAATGAAAAAATATTCAACTCTCTAAGAATCAAGGAAATGCAAATTAAAACATTATTTTCTACTTATCAGATTGATAAAAGTAAAAAAAGTATACCCATTGTTGCCCAAGCTTTAAAGAAACAGAAACTTTCAATACTATTTTAACACAGTAACTTTTTCAAGGTAAGATAATAATTAATCTAGGTACTAAAATATTAACTGCCACATACTTGATGCAGCATTTCCACTTCTTAGGAATTTATCATATTAAAACACTTTCACAAATTAAGCAAAAAAATATTAGGATGGAATATAAGAAAGTACAAGAATAAGATTCCTGCTCTGCCATTTCTTGCTATGTTAATTTGGATAGATTAATCTTTGCAAGTTTTAGTTTTTATTCCTCATCTGTATAAAAAGACAATTAATAGCTACATATCTTGGGGTTATTGAGAGGTTTAAATGAGATAACTTTTGTAAAAGTCCAGCATATACAGTAAGTACTCTGTCATTTTTTATCATTTTATTACAACAATGTTCAGGAGTACTATAAAGTTGTTTTAAAAATGAGGTGTATCTCTAGGTACTGACATGGAAAAAAATATCCAATACCTATTAAGTAAAAAAAGCAAGATGTAAAATTTATTTATGATTACTATCCCATGTTCATTTAAAAAACAATATATACAAATGCTATATAGAAAACAAAAACAAAACACATGCACAGACACACACAAAACAGAAATACATACTCCAAGTTTCTGGAAATAATGCAAGGGAGAGTGTGACAAGAGAATTAGAAATATTTTGCTTTCCATGTAATATTTCCCATAATCTTTGAATTTTACATACTAAACATGAATAATGAACATGAAAATTCAAAAGGCACTTAACTTCCTAATGCTACCAAAGGGAAGATGAAAATGACTAATGATAATAACTTTCCTCTATATTTCACAGAACAGAAACAATAGTAATTTTACTTGAACTCTTTGAACAAGATATAATTATTTCTTAGATTTAAACCCATTAGATCAATAGTTTCTCTTTGAAAATCAAAGAACATAATATTTAATTCTTAATTAAATTCTCAAGCATCCTTTCATAACTAGTAAAATCACATACAAAATAGTGAAAATAGGCATACATAATTCCAATATACAGATATCATTAGCAAGGACATTCAAATAATTTAAATAAAAATATATCCGTTATGGTTACCAAAAGTTTTATAATCTCTACTCAAATAATTAAAACTGCTACAATTAACACCTACTGGCAAAACTTACTATAATACTAAAACAATTATAACAACCTAAGACATATGGACAAAGTCACTGAAGTGACTCTATAGAATATCACTTAATCATAAAAAGACTCATAATGAAAAAACATCATACATTCAAATAAAAATTTGATCAGGTTTTTAATTATTTAGTTTAACAGGTTCGGGTATTAGGGATAAAAAGTTATACTTCTATGAAAATGGTTAAATCTTATAAGTAAATAATTCATAAAGTTTATAGTTAACCTCTCCTACCACCTTACTTTACCTATTGACTAAGTTTATTAAACCAACCAATATAACCACAGGAAATCTTAGGTCTCAAAAATAAATTTGTCCATAAAAGAGTTATGTTAACTATTCTATCCAAACCTCTATCAAAAGCAAAGTAATGTTACTATTTTAACATACTAACATGTTAGAAAACAAAACCATGAAAAGGTCATATTATGTTATACTTCCAAACTGTCACCCTAATGAGTTAAACTTCACAAAAATATTTTGATTCAAACCTATCAAATTAATTCTATTCTATATTAGCATTTATCATTAATATTGATTTTAATTTAGCAGCTATTTACAAAACACTATGCTAGGCACTTTATACACATCTCTAAATTTCCCCTTAAATAGTAGCAATTATTAGTTCCATTTTACAAATGAGAGCTCCAGCTCACAGGGGTTATAAGACTAGCCTAAAACTTCACATCAATAAATGAGAAAACTGAAATTTGAACTGACAGCCAAAGTCCATGTTCCTCCCATGATGCCAAATCACATTCTCACTTCTGTTTAAATGAAAGTTCAATGTAGTAGTTTAAAAATAAATATTTTAAAACATTTCCTTCCTATAATTTCTTAATATCTACTCCTGATAATAATTTATTTCTGAAATAACCATAAAAGTAACCAGAAGTTTGTTTTTACTAAAATACATGTAGTATAAATTTGATATAAAATTGTCACATGGGATAAAACTTTTTCTTCTATTAACAACAAAGAAACAAACCTGCGTAGTCTTTCCAGACCCAGTTTCTCCTACAATCAAAACTACTTTATTTTCCTTAATTATTTTAACAATTTCTTCTTGTTTCTCAAACACTGGCAGAGACTGCCTGAAAGAATCAAATTCGGATTCTCCTCTTTTCACTGGAATTTGAGGTATGCCATTGTTGAGTCGCCCACTTGTCTTGCTCATTTCCCGGTTTTCTTTGAAAATGAATAAAAGAAAAAAATTTAAGATCAATCTAAAAAAAAGTGTTAAAAATAAAATAATTTCTAATATAATTTTGTTCAAGTGTTTCTTCTCTACTCAATCTACATAGTTAGCAAGCAGTGCCTCAACTGTTGTACTCGTACACTTCATATTCTTAAAGAACATGGTACAAATTTCAGTATCAATTCAAAAGCAAATTTCTCAAAAATATTTCTGGTGCATAATGTTTATGAATGAAGAAAAGTCAATCATTCAATAACCATTAAAAATAAAACATGATTTGATATCCTAAAATGATTTTCAGGCTTATTTCTATCAATAGTACACAGAAAATTAAAATTTTATAGTAGGAGACCATGTGCATATTTATAAAATCTGTATGAAAACACATTATAAAAAAGAAAAATATCCTATATGTTTAAATTAAACATGTACGATTATGTAATCAGATAGAATAATATGTGTAAATAAAAGACCCTAATGCTTAACAAATTTCCTAACTGAATATTTTAGCCAACATCTACACTTAACTAAACATATAGAAATAAAAAGGTGACGTGACGTGTTTTATATTCTTCAAAGATGTCAAAATATTTTTGTGTGTATGAATGTAAAACTTAAATTCCCTAATATTTAGAACCGTGTATTTTCTGCATTGTACGACTTATTCCAATAGACAGTGGAAATTATGCAAATTCTGTCACTTTGGGTAATAAATAATGTTCTCACTAGGCAAGTTATTTTTCCAAATAGGGAAATTACAACTTCATTTTCTAACCTAAATATATTATTTATCTACCTTTAAGCAAGTTAATGTACTAAAGACTCTGTCCTGTCTCTTATCAGAGCTAAAGCCTCAATTCCAAATCTCACTCATTAGTGTGTCATGGCAGTGTAATACAGAAAAGTCTAGAACCTAGAGTCAAATCCCAGCTCTTCAGTTCACTGGCTGGTTGAGTGGCCTTGAACAAATTATTTAACTTCTCTGAACCCCAGTTTCCTCACCTGTGAAATAGGGGAAATTCCTACATTACAAGGCTTGCTATAAGGCCCTATATATAGTTTGGTATATTGCCTAGCATACAATAAGTGCTCAATAAATGGTAACTATTACTATGAAACTTAAAAAAAATAAAACTTGTCTAACTTCATGACATGCCTTAATGCTGCATTTAATTTCAAAATTTTCACAAGTCTTAATCATTTCTAACAAGCTATTCAAATTGGAAAATGTTATTTCGTCTTAGTTTTAATAAATAAATTTAAAATGGAAAAAGAACAATTATCAAATAATAGGATAAACACAGAAGCTCCCCAGAAAATACATACCAGCTTCAACTGCAAACACATTTCCTCTTTCTGTTTTAGGCAGAAGTTCAGTACGCTCTTTATTGGTGACAGGAAATCTTTGAATTAGGCTCCTAACAGCATGTTTTGTATTATGAGTCAAATTACAGGTCATCATTGCATGAGCTGTTTCTGATCCATCTTTCTTCTTCACAGTTAGGTATCTATTTGCTCCCTTTCTGAATATTAATAAAAATCATTTATTTACTATACGTAGTCAATTTGTTCACATATGATGTATGCCTACTTAGAAAACACATCTCAAGCAAAACATTGAAAAAAATCAAAATGCTTTGGGAGAAAATGCTAAAAATTCCCAAAAGTTCAATTAAAGAGGAGTGTAGTGCTAAAGTGGCCATAAGATCATTTTCAATGAAAATTTTAAAATGCTGCAAATCCAATTTTAAATCAGTAAAAATGGTTTACTTACCCACAAGTGTTAAGGTTTGTCTTAGCAGACTTCATGGTGTATGAAACATCAACAGTTAATACATGCTAGGAAGCATACAGAGGGAGAAAAACCAATCTGAACAACAAAATCTAAAAATGATAATTAAAAAGTTATGGTTCACTGTCCAGATTAATGTATCCCACTGAACGTTTCCACAATATGCTGGTAATGTCACACTCCCATGAAAACCTGTTAAGAGGGCCAAGTTTAGTGTGGATGGAAAAGCATAAGTTAGCATTACTGATAAGTATTTGCAGATGCATATTGGGGGAAAAATTTTTTTTCAAAGCTTCTGGCTCTAGCCTTCAAATATAATGTAATGATGATTTATAACTGTTCTCAAATTATTTGATGTACGTATATTTGTTTCTTCAACTGGTCCAGGACTGACCATGTTAAAAACACAAGAAGTCATCAAATGTGTTTTGAATGATTTAATAACGTATGCCTATAATATAGTTTAAAGATCTGTTTAAGACCTCAGGCTCTGAAAGCACACCAACCTGGGTTTGAATTCCAGCTCAACCACTTATTAGATGTGGGACTGTAAGCATATTATTTAATAGCTCTGAGCCTAAGATAATAATAATACTTGCCTCAAAGGACTATTCATATGATTAAATAAGATAATGTATGTAAAGAGCAATATCTGTTACAGTAAGAATTAAATAAATGAAAGCTATTATAATTATAGTGAGAAATATCATTTCTTATATTTAAAGTTTACCTAAAATATGTTTTACCATATGTTAATGTCACTCTGATATTATAGAAATGAGCAACATAGCCACAAATACAATGAAAGTTCCATATATAATTTTCCTAACTTATATTAGATTTAAAATTTTCAACAACCTTTCACTATAAGAATGATATAAAACTGGGGATTAATCTATACAGTTTGATCTATCTCAGCCTTCCAAACGAGGCTTTCAATTTACCAAGATTTTTAATTTCTGGAATGCTTTAATGAATTATAAGCTTTCTATGATGTCATCATAGAAAAAGTGCTTAGTGGTTCTTAAATAATGGCATAAAGATGAAATAATTAAATTTAACCTGATTTAGAAATTTTAATTATTTCCATAGTGATCTGGAATTATTGGATTCTAAAGAAGTTCTCTGTACTAGGTTCTTTTTCCACAGACCGTTCTAAAACTTCAGCACAATTGCTATAGACTCAATCATTCATTTCCTTTCTGTGCCATTTAATTCATAAAATTTTAACTACAGAAGGCAGGAAGTCTGAGGAAATGAGCACTAGAGCATGAGTTAGGAGGCTTGTGTTCGGCTAGTAATAATCCTTTGACTAAATAGCTGTATGATCAAAAATAAGTCATTGTACATCTCTGGCACTGCATACTAGTTAATTTTAAAATCTGTACTGTTTCTGTCAGTTCCAAGATGCTTTAATTTTCTTAAAAATCATCCCAGGAAAGTTTTGCTATATTTCACCTTAAGTAATTTTCTTTTATTCGTTCCTTCAATCATTCAGCATATATTGAGCACCTATGGTCTGCCAGGCACTATGTTAGAAGCTGGGATTACAAAGTTGAGTAAAATATACTCTTTACTCAACAAGGCCACAACTAAAATAATGGGTCAGAATGAAACTTTCCTAATAATAAAAATGCCTAATAATAATACAGCATTTATGTATAAAAATAATGTTTATAAAATTATTTTTATGTATACATAAATATATACATAAAAATTGTGTATAAAAAAACATATTAAACAGGTGTGAGTACTTAGCCATTACTATTTAACATTTACGGAACTCAGTTTGAACATAGATGGTGGGGCAGAAAGATAACATCGACTTGATAGTTTTAATGTTTTAGCAAGATTTTACTTGTGGCTATTAGTGCTCGTTCCTAGCACATTCAGCACCACAGTGACACTGATATATAATAAAAAGATCTGTGAAATTTTTGGTAAATGTTCATCTTTTTGATGTAAGGATGGAAACATTCAATACAATTGATATTTGTCCTCCTGTGTAAATAAACATATTGAAATCTCCTCCTTACGCTTGCATTCCAAAGTAACTGACACTATTATGTGTTGATGAAAACCATAAGAGTCTCCTCTACAAAGAAAATTAACTTGAAACTAGCTGCAAGATGTAGAAAAGATGCTAGATAACTGAACTTCACATGAACTTTTTAAAAGAAGATGCAAACCTCATATGTAATTTTTAAGTATAAAAATAAATGTATTAAAGTTACAGATAAGAACATCATAGCTTCTAACTTTAAAGGCTAAAAATAATCAGTACATGCTATAATGAAGTTTTGGCATTTCAATGTCTTCTTCCTTTCAAAGAAAAATGATATAATTAATCAAATTTGATGAAATTTTAATATTAACCATTATGTCAATTTACATAGCATGTTACTGAATATTTAACTCAAATACAACTATAGGCATCACTATTCCCCACATTCCAAATCTGTAAACAGTAGATCAGCTAAAGAGCTGAAATTGAAATGACTACTTAAAAACTTCCCAGCCACCAAGGATCTAATGTCTCTAAAAAAATAATACATATGCATTTTATGCCTTGTAAATGTTTAATTTCATATCTCCTTAATTTATACTTCTGTTAGGTAGATAGAGAACAAGTTCTAACTCCAAACTATTTTCTCTCCAATACTGTAATATAGAATTGCAAATTTATTAAAGTTTGCATCATACTAATTTGTACTTTTTTATGATTACCTGGAAATTAATAAACCAACCAGTTAACTCTGTCACTAAACAAAGTTGCTTTCATGTCATGGATACTATGTGTTTGTGGTAAATTTATTCTTTTTCTGACTCCTCACAGCTCCCAGGACATTACTATAAACTCACTGTGGATCTCAAAAATTAATTAAACATTGTCTATAGTCAAATCCTGGCTCTGCCACTTGTTAGCTGTGTGATCTTGGGAAAATTACTTAATCTCTCTGAGCCTGAAATGCCTCATCTGTTACACAGGTGCCAGATGTTAAGAATAGAGCCTATCATATAAGATTGTTGTAAAGATTAAATAATAATCTACTTAAAGCACCTAGTACATGCCTGGTGCTACTGCTGCTATTGGGCCCTGTAGACTTTTTCTTTTCAATGGATGTTCAAAAATTCACTAAGAGTTCATCGCTTTTAACCCATTCTTCCTATTTTAGCTAGGGGAAAATAAAGTTGCAGTATGCAACCTTCTGAGGCAAAAGGCAAGAAAAGCAGTACCCAAGTCTGAAAAGGAGAACTTTTCTGTAGGTTAGAGCCTCCTGGTCAGGGTGAGTAGAACACTTGGATACCTATTAAGCAGTGACTCCAACAATTACAGGATAAGAAACATATACTTAAAAAACTTACTTTCATATACTTATATTTTCTCTTTCCATAAGTTTTGAATAAAGTTCATTTTGTAAATTTCATTTTGTCTAACTTGAACTAGGAAGAAGAAAAAAGATTTTGTTTTGTTCATGAACAAGTTAAAGACTCAGTAAAGTGTGCTCTTAAAACCAAAACACAGTGACCTCAGTTGAGAAAATAGGAAACAAATTCTAAAGAGGTGATATTTTGGGTATGGAAAAACTTGACCAGAATTCCAAAGAAAACTTTGGGATATACTAAAGAACACAAAATGGGGATGTTACTCCAACAAGAGTATTTTTGTCAAAAGATGAGCAATTATAAAAAACAATCAATTGCAAAGTAAATTCAACTCTTTAGGAGGCAACGAAAAACAAAATCTAACACACATGGCTTCATTTTGAAAGAAGAAAGATCAAAAAAAAGAAAGTGATTAGTAAAACACAATAAATTATCACACAGTAAGCATAGAATCTATTCTTTAAACCTTGGAAGAAACTCAAAATAAACTACAGAATCACAAAATCTTAACTATATCAAAGAGATTAACTACTTCGTATTTAACATTTAAGTAAACATGCCTTTAACATTTAAGGGACATGACCAAAGCTAGAAAATGAGGCAGTGAGAGACTGGGAGTTAAATCGAGGTTTCCTATCCCTTCCTCCATACCAGTTGCTTTCTCAAATACACATTTAAGGAATCATAATGCCAAGCACAAAATAAAAATAGCATAAAAACTAACTTGTTAAGTTAATGAAATTAATGTTACAAGATAAGGTAAAAAAAAAAAATCGTTACTCAAGGGTGAACAGAAAAAACCATGAACTATAAGTCAGATACAAATTAGGAACTGGATAAGTCAGCAGGGTTGCCTTGCTTCCCTTAGCATCTCTTTCCCTTTTTCCTGTCTTTTTACTGTTTTCTCATTCATCTTTTTTGTCCTGATAACTTCTTTCTTGCTCTCCCCTTAACCCAGATGTTTCTCCATTCTGGACCATCCCTTAAGTGATTATGCTACTGAACTGAAGTAGAGTTAGTTTATTCTAATGGACTGCTTTCCTAAGAGTAATTTCTAATTGCCATTTCTAAGTTTGTTGTTCAGAATTCCAAATCCATTTAACCATAAAAATTATATAGCTGCAGAACTGTGCATTTATAACAGATGTTTTCTAGTGTAGGGCCACAATCTGAAACTCTTAAACTCAAATACCTCTGAAATATTTTTATAAGTTCACAGCAACTTCAATTGACAGCAAAGCCTGATTAAATCAACATGAGGTTATTTCTGGTCTTTATTTATCTTAGTGTGACTATTCATACTTTCCAGTAGAAATATAAATGTGATTAAAGGTGATGACAATATCTTATTAGGTATATTACATAACATACTGCAAATATACCCTAATATCTTTCTAAAATCTGAAGAATCTGAATCTCTAAACATATTTGGTCCAGGTGTTTCTAGATAAAGAATTATGACCCTGTACTCTATTTTTATTTTCAAGTGCGGTATTATATCTATCCAGAAGACTGTAACATGGAAGTGCTCAGGAACCTAACCATTGTTCCAGCACTGACCTTAGTGATGTTCAAAATGCACATTCCCCTAAAGTAAATCCCTTGTCAGGAATGTATTACTGTCACCATTCATATGCAAGACATTCCATCATCGGCTACTTTCAACTTAGAACCTTCCTGCTATTTATTTATTAATATATTTACTTAATAAAGTATTGTTTTCCCTCCTCTTAACATAAAAACTGGTGAATTAAAATTTTATCTTTTTTTATTTCCCATTCTCAGGGATTTTCAACCAGGGGCAATTTTGCTCCCTAGTGAACATTTTGGCAATGTCTAGAGGCACTTTTGGTTGTCACAACTGGGGGTGAAGATGATACTGGTATCTATAAGGGGTAAAATCTACGTATGCTGCTAATCATCCTACAATGCACGCAACAGCTTTCCACAATAATTATCCAGTACAAAATATCAATAGTGCCATATTGAGAAACCCTTCTGTATATCAATCCTGCCATCCTTAGTCCCAAAATGAAGTAGTTCCACGGAATTTTAGAATTCTTCAGTTTGGATGGCTCAAATGACCTTTTCCCCCTATGGATCAGTAATTCTTAAAAAAAATATGTTCTCTCCTTCTGTTTCATTTTATTCCATCATTACTAATCATCAGATTCTTGAGTTGTTAGAAAACAATCAACATGTGTTCTAAAGCTTACCATACAGTACAGTAATATTGAGAGCGTTTTGTAAATAATTCTACTTATCTTTTTAGTTCACCCATTCTTTTAAAAAAAGATTTAGTTTCTATGAAAAATGAAAATATTTCTCTTAAGCAATCAACTTCAACTTTTAAACTATCTTTTCTTACACCTTAAAATTTACTTTTTTTTTTTTTCTGCCCCTAGGATGAAAAATAAAAGAGCTGAGTTTGGTACAGACATAAATCAGTTTATCTAGATACAATATAATTAAGGATGTGAATTTAAAACAGTAATAACTATTTAAATATAGTCAGAAACATTTATTTTTGGTAAGTAACTTTTTTAAAAAATAAGAAAACCTATCAGCTTACCCTTTACTTTTAGAGACCAAACCAAGAGACTGACTCAGTCGATGGATAAAGGCTCTTTCAGTACTGGTCAGAGAAGAAGGAAATTCCATTTCTACAAGGATAAAAACACAAAATACCATTTGGGGATAATCAGTTGTCTTTCGAGGTGCTTCAATATGCATACATAAATATAAAATGTGAAAAAATCATAAGCATATCAGTTATTATATTTTATGTGAAAAGTAGGTAGTAATTCAACAACTACTAAATGTCTACCAGAGTTATGATATTAATAAAAATTAAACCTAAATGTGATAAAGAACTCTAATGGTCACCAGATTACTACTCTTATTTATACTGTAATCTTCCATTGGTATAATGACTGTTGAACATATTTTACGATTTTAACTTAGTCCTTACTGGCTTAATTAACAAAATGTTTATTTCCCTCCATGCTTGAGCATTATGAATGCTCAACATCAAACTCCATTGTCTTTGCCTTCAAAACTGTACAGACTTCGTATTTCACTACCTCAGACTGGATTTGTTGTTATTACGTACTGCTGAGGCTGTACCTTTGTTT
Source organism: Eidolon dupreanum (assembly GCA_028627145.1). Lineage (NCBI taxonomy): Eukaryota > Metazoa > Chordata > Mammalia > Chiroptera > Pteropodidae > Eidolon > Eidolon dupreanum. The sequence continues at coordinate 36,968,971 of CM053501.1, forward strand.
AAAGTAAATTCAGAATCACTCCGTCCAGGTCATTCCCAGTTTTGAACTGCAAGCTTCCAGAGTTAGGGGCCTCTATTTAGTCCAGCGAATCGGAATGAGCCCTCAATACACTGTACTGATCACCAGAGGTCAGCTGCTGGGCCTGCATTGCATGACCCAAGAGAAGTAGCTTTCTAATCTTAAGAGGTGTGCAAGACGTTTCATATATTAAAACAAGTGTAATTTTTAAAGTGTGTACCGTGATGCTTCTAGGATTTTAATAAAGCACTACATATTGCCAGTGCATTTGTCTGATTTCTTCTTAATTAAGGCTACCGCAACTTCCTTTAAAACAAACAAACAAAAAAAGGTGGAAGCTAATCAATAAACACTGTGGCTTTGGCGAGTAGTCTCTAAAGGGAATGAAACCCCTCTGGCCAGGGAGCAATCTTTTTCACCAAATTCTGATGCCACGCAAGTGCCCCGCAAAATTACTAATCATCAGGACGCCGTGCGGTTCCTCACGTCCCACCCGAGGGCTACCAACAGCTGCCCAGGGCTGCGTCCCGACTGAGGACGGCTAGAGTGGGCCGGCCAAGGGGTGGCGCAGGGAGACGGGCGGCCCGGGTCTTCCCTCCCTCCTCTGAGGCAACCTCTCGCCTCGGGGGCTCAGAGTTTGAGGAGATGGGGCGGCCGGCGGGGTCCCTGTCAGGAACCTCACCTCTCTGGTCCCCATATCGAAAGCGCTCCAGAGCGATATTGACTGCGATCTTCACCTCTTCATCTATACGAATGTCCTTCAGACCCTTGGCCCGGCCGCCGCCCCCAGGGCCACACTGAGCGAGGCCGCCCCCGCCGCCGCTGCCACCACCGCCGCCGCCACCTCCAGGAGCCGGCGGCCGCGGGGAGACGCTGCTCGGCCTGGACATGGTCCTGAGGCGATGGTCACCCCGCGGGGGAGCGGCCAGGCCTGCTAGCTGACGACCAATGATAAGGACAGTGGGCCTCTCAAGCCAGAGCCTGGACCGACGGCTCCACAGGTGGCCGGCGCAGAGCCCGAGTCACCAGAAAGCCCCCTCAGCACAGTTAGTCACCACCACAGCCAAGAAGGCGCCGGCGCCACTAAAACACAGGCGAGGCGGAGAAAGCGAGCGTGATGACGTAAGCAGGGCCGCCCGCGCCCGTGACCTCAGCGCGTTAGCCGCCCCTCTCCTCCCCGCCGGTGCCTACCGCTATAACCTTCCCCACCCAGCAGATCGTCTGGGACCTCTTCCGTACCCAACCATCTCCCCGCGCCGAAGCTAATAGTTTTAGTCACTCATTGTTTTGTTAAATGCTTCATTAATTCATTCAGAAAGCACGTGTGGTCTTCTACCATGTTCCTGGAAGGCGCTATGCTATGCCCTAAGATATACACTGGGGAACCAAACAGACATGGTTCCTGCCCGCTTGGAGTTTACATTCTAGGGCGGGTAGAGTTGCCAGACTTAGCAAATGAAATACAAGTTGTCCAATTTATTTGAATTCCAGATAATGAATGATTTTTTAGTAAACATGTCCCATGCAATATATGGGAATATATAGTAAAAAAATTATCATTACCTGAAAAAAAAATTAACTCAAAATCTGTATTTTATTTGGTAATCCTAAATGGGTATTTTATTTGGTAATCCTAAATGGAAATGATAGACACTAAACAAGTAAATAATTAAATAATAGTTATAAGTGCTATATGAGATGATGGAATAGGAAAATGAAGCCCTTTATTTGGGTGGTGAAGAAAGATTATGAGAATTTCCCCTTGCTTGTATATAACTCTAACAAAAACCTAATCCCTGTAACCCTATTTCTACTCTGGTTTTCCTATGATCCCTTCTCCAGACAGCAACCACAGTGAGCTTTTTAAAAATACAAGCAGATAAGATGATATCGTTACCTAAAGCTCTCCAACAGTTCCCCATTACAACTATTAAAAAAAAAATTAATTAGCATCTATGACCCTCAAGACTGATCTGGCCCTTGGCCACCTCCATAAATCTCATTTCATCACTCTAATCCTCACTTACAGTGCTCAAATGCACTAATTTATTTCTGTCTCTTGAACACACCAAGTTCTTTTCAGTCAAGGAAACTTTCCAGTTGCATAGTTTCCTCCTGCACAGGACCATCTTCCTCTCAGTGCTTCACATGGATGCCTCTTTTTCATCATTTAAGGCAGGATTCCATCCCTTTATTGGAAAGGCTCTCCCGCATCAATCTGTTATCATTTAACACTGTTTGAAATTATTTTGTTTATTTATGTATTATTTGCTCTTCCCACTAGAATAGAAGCTCCTTAAGAGCAGAAACCTATTTATCTTGCTTGTCACTGTTCAATCAGCAGCTAGAACTGCATAGACACACAATAAATATTTATTGGATAACATTGAAGATCCTAGCAAGTGCAATCAGATAAGAAAAAGATATAAAAGGCATCCAAACAGGAAACGAAGAAGTTAAACTGCCACTTTTTGCAGATGACATGATTCTCTATATAGAAAACCCTAAAGACTCCACGAGTAGTACACTACTAGAAACTAAGCAAATTCAGTAAAGTTTCTAGATACAAAATCAATGTTCAAAAATCCATAGCTTTTCTATACTATAATAATAAAGTGTCAGAAAAAGAAGTGGAAAAAAGAATTCCTTTTGCAATTGCAACAAAAAGAATAAAATACCTAGGAATAAATTTAATGAAACATGTGACGGTCCTATGTAATGAAAACTATAAGACCATATTAAAAGAAATTGAAGAAGATACAAAGAAATGGAAAGATATTCTGTGTTCTGGATAAGAAGAATCAACATAGTTAAAATGACCATATTACTTAAAGCATTATACTGACTTAATGCAATCTCTATCAAAATCCCATTGGCATTCTTTTTAAAAAAAAAAAAATAGAACAAAAAATCATCAAATTTGTATGGCAGCACAAAAGGCCCTGAATTGCCAGTCATCCTGAGAAAAAAGAACAAGTCTGGAGGCATCATTCTGCCCGACTTCAAATTATACTACGAAGCGACAGTAATCAAAATGGCATGGTATTGGCAGCAAAACAGATATATGGACCAGTGGAACAGAATTGAGAGTCCAGAAGTAACCCCATATTTATATGTGCAAATAATTTTCAACAAAAAAGCGAAAAACATACAGTGGAGAAAGGCAAGCCTCTTCAATAAATGGTGCTGGAAAAACTGAAAAGCCACCTGCAAAAGAATAAAATTAGACTATTGTCTATCACCACACACCAAAATTAACTCAAAATGGATTTAAGACCTGAAACAACAAAATGCATAGAAGAAGACATAGGAACTAAACTCAAGGACCATGGACTTAAAGAAGATTTTATGAATTTGACCTCAAAAGCAAGGGAAGTATAAGCTAAAATAAATGAATGGGACTACATCAAACTAAAAACCTTTTGCTCAGCAAGAAAAATTGTCGAGGTAAAGAGAGTAACCATCCGAGTAGGAAAATATATTTGTAAGCAATGCCTCCAATAATGGCCTAATATCCAAAATATACAAAGAACTCATACAACTCAATAACAACAAAAAAATGGGCTGAGGACCTAAACAGAAACTTCTCCCTAGAGGACATACAAATGGCCAACAAATATTTGAAAAGATGCTCAACATCGCTGGCTATTAGGGAAGTGCAAATCAAAACCACAATGAGATACCATCTCACACCTGTTAGAATAGCTATAATCAACAGGACAAGTAATAACAAGTGTTGAAGAGGATGCAGAAAAAGAAACTCTCATATACTGCTGGTGGGGCTACAAATTGGTACAGCCACTATGGAAAACAATATGGAACTTCCTTAAAAAACTAAGAATTGATCTATCATCTGATCCAGCAATCCTTCTACTGGGTATTTACCCTAAAGACTTGAAAACCTATATCCAAAAAGATATTTGCACACCTATGTTCATAGCAGCATTTTTCATAGTGACATGTAAGCAATCGAAGTGTCCTAAGATAGATGATTGGCTAAAGAAGCTGTGGTACGTACATACATACAATGGAATATTACTCAGCCATAAGAAGAGATGAAATACTGCCATTTGTGACAACACGGATGGACCTCAAGATAATCATGCTAAGCAAAATAAGCTAGACAGAAAAAGTTGGAAATCACATTGTTGTGGAAAGTCTCCAAAATCAGACCAGCGAAAAACCAAGCAGTGACTCGGGGAGAAGGAGCACTCACATTTATTACCCGCAGTCCCAGAGGAGCTAGTACGCTGAAGAATCTGGGCCCCTGAGCTAAGTTGCAACATTTCTTATATACAGGGTTTTTACACAAGCTGATTGGTCAGTTCGAACTCAGACCGTTACAAACAGCAGAAGTTGTTATGGTTGCAAGTAGCAACGTAAGAGGAAGGGGGAGAGTACTGATGGTTACAAATTGTTACAGGAAGCAGGAGCTGCTGAGAGGTACAAACAGTTACATTCATTGCCTAGACAAGTAGGACAAGGTGCAAGAGAGCTCTGTAAGTGAGCTCTTGCATACAACGAACACATTTACAGAAGCAGAACAAAAGGCTGATTAGCCTTTAATGAAAATTTCCAAAATTTTCTCTTCAACATGATATCACTTATATGTGGGATATAAACCTAAGAGCAACAAATGAACAGGATAAACAAACAGAGATTCGTGGACATGGACTATAGACTAGTGATTACCAAAGGGTAGAAGGTAGAGGGAGGGGGGAAGTAGACAGAGTAAAGGGAGTCAAATATATGGTGACAGAAAGAAATCTAACTATGGGAGGTGAATACACAGTGTAAATATATATACGCCTTACTGTTAAAGTGTACAGCTGAAACGTATAGGATTTTGTTAACCAATGTCATCATAAAAAAAATAATAAATTTTTGAAAATAAATAAATATTTGTTGGCCATATTTCAGAATCTGGAATTGGGTGTGGTTGTCTCTAGAGCCTCCAAAAACTTTCTTCTATTTCCTTAAGCTCTTAATCTCTTTGTTGACTACTAGAAAGAGTTCTGGATAAACAGAAATAGGTCCTATATTCTAGACCTTTCATGGTTACCAGTGATTTGTGTAAACATTTACTACTACCTTGATCTCTGTGTATCCTAAGTTCCTTAGTTGCGCAATAATGCCTGCCGTTTAATAAGTGCCCAGAGGCACTGCCTATTTCTCTAGTCCTCACAAAACCATATCAAATGGTAATATTGTCTCATGATATCGATGAGAAAACATACTGGATGTGATTAAAACCAGCCCAAGACCATTCTATTGGTAATTAATGAGGTAGGAATGGAAACCAGGCCCAGCTGATCAGGAAGCCTAGCTTTATGCCAGGCCAAAACACAGATCGTAGATAATAGCTGGTTGCACCAAATATATAGTGATAAGATTAAAAACATTTTACATGGGGTCAACCACATATCGCTTTCAATATCACTTCATAACTTCTTAGTTCCACCATTTAATGGCACCACGATTTATTAGCTTTGTGGCTACTTATTTTGCCTGTTGAGCTCCCAATTTCCTTTCCGTAAATGTATATATTTAATACTCATTTTATAGGATTGTTGTGAATAGAATATAACATATAAGTATCAAGCATTGATTTAATGTTGCACTTTTTCTTTCCCTCTTTCTCTCCTTTCTCTTTGGATAAATGCCTAAATGTTAATCTTCCTAGTGCCTAGTAAGGATACAGAACATGTTCATTGAAGTGAAAGAATACTTGCCTAAAATTACATAACAGTAAATTATAACGTTAATTAGATCATACATTATCTAATATTTTTGCATACTCCTGGAAATTTCTGGGTGCTTAGGGTAAAACTTTTTACAAGTGCTTCAGAGAAAAATTAAAATTGGAAAGATATGGGATATTTACAAATGATTTCAAGTTATCTTTAGTGTCAGATAGACCTAAAGTTTTAAACTTTGTTTTCACCACTTTATAGTTAGTTGCGTGGCCTGGGCAAGAATTTAATTTCCCTATGCTTTAATTTTCCCATTTACAAAATGTATATGATGAAACACCTATATCACAGCATTATTATAGATATTAAATTAGATTATATTACCTTTATGCAGATAAAGTGCTTAACATGATTACTATCTCATCCTTTGCATTCAGTACTAATTAGATGCTTTTAACTTTAAGTAACAGAAAATCAAACAAAAAGGGCCCCAAATAAGAACATTTATTATCTTATATAGCTAGAAGTCTAGGGGTAGGGTTTATTATTTTAACATTGTACACCAATGCCCTCAATTATCCATAATCTGTCCAGCTTACCATTCTGCCATCCTTTAAGTGTTTGCCACTCCCCTCTTGGTTGCAGTTCCAAGTAAGGAAATCATCACCTAAAGACGGAGAAGATAAGTGCCCCTTGCCTGATGTCCCTTTTTAAGAGAGAAAAATGTTCCCGGAAGTCTCAAATATAGACATCCTTATGTATTCTAGCTAAAACTTGGACAACCCATTAACCAGGAAAGAGGAATGAGATTACCATAAAAGGTCTGATCTTTCCTGAAGCAGATGGTCCCCTAGAAGAGAGTGAACAAAACTTGGGTTCTTCTGGCAAGTAATAAGTATGGTGAATGGTTGTTGGATAGGCAACCAAGGAAATTATGGTAGTAAACCATGATGTTCACCATATATTTCTGATTTTCTTCCTTTCGGGTACGTAACAAAATTGTACTTCTTGTTCCCCTTACAGTTGCATGGGAACATATGATTACACCTAATGAGTAGTGAGTTGAAGTGATATATGTCACTTTTATGTTGACTTCACTTTTCACTGTAATTAGCTATAAATAACTAGCAAAGCATGGATAGGAAAGAAAGTGAATTATTCTAACTTATTTTTTGGAGTCTTTTTTATGGCAAAGTTGATTAACAAAATCCAGTAAGTTCCAAGTGTACAATTCAACATTCTAATTGATTTATAAAACACAATCTACGAAAAAGCATTGCTGAGAAAAAATTAAGACCTAAATAAATAAAAAGATATACTCATCTACAGATTGGAAGACTCAATAATGTTAAGATACCAATCCTCCTCATATTGGTGTATAATTTCAACATAATCCCAATTGAAATTCCAGCTCAATTTTTTCTGAGAAATTAACAAGCTGATGCTTCATATGGAAATTCACTAGAATAGCCCAAATGACTTTGAAATAGAAAAAAGTTTTGAGGACTAACATTACCAGATTTCAATCATTCAGGCATGATACTTACATAAAGATAGACAAATAGATCATTGATATAGAATTGAGAGTCTAAAAATAGAACCACAAGTATTGGGAACACTTATGTTCAACAAAGGTAAAAAGAAAATTCAGTGGAGAAAGGATAGCATTTTCAACAAATAATGCTTGAACAATTGAATGGCCAAATGTAAATAAAAATTTTAAAATAACCCCAAACCTTACCGTATCTGATGCACAAAAATTAGCCCAAAATGGATTATAGGCCTTACTTAACTATGAGAGCTAAAACTATAAAAATTCTAGAAAAAAAACTAACAGAAAAATCTTTGTGAACTTGAGTTAAACAAAGATGTTTTTAGATATAAAACCAATGGTATAAACCATAAAAGAAAAAAATTGATCACTTGAATTTCACCAAAGTTAAAAACATTTGCTCTTTGAAAGACATTGTTAAAAGAATAAAAAGATAAAGCACAGACTGAGAGAAAAAATTTGCAAAACATATAGCTGATAAAAGATAAGTCCAAAATATATAAATAACTCTCAAACACAGTAATAGGAAAACGAACAACCCAATTTTTTAAATTGGCTAAAGTTTGAACAGGCACTTCACCAAAGAAACATACGTGCCAAATAAGCACATTAAAAGATGCCAGTTATGATTAATCATTAGAAAAATGCAATTAAATACACAAAAAACTACCATGGCATACTTATTAGCATGTCTAAAATTAACTGATTTTATCAAGAACTGGAGAGGAAATAGAGGAACTGGAATTCTCATACATTATTGACAGAAAAGAAGCCACTTTGGAAGACAATTTGGCAGGTCCTTAAAAAAGTAAAACACAGTTGCAGTAAAATCCAGCCATTCTATTCCTAAGTATTTACCTAAGGAAAATGGAAGTATATGTTCATACAAGACTAGAAATATGTTCATAACAGCTATATTTTTAATAGCCAAACACTAGAAAGAATCCAAATGTCCCTGAGCAGATAAATGGATAAACAGTGATCTGTGCATGCTATGGAATACTACTCAACAATAAAAAAGAAAAAATGAACTATTGTTACACACAGTAACATAGATGAAACTCAAAATAATTATGCTGAATGTAAGAAATCAAACAAAAGAGTACACACTATATAACTGCATTTATGAAAACTCTAGAAAGTACAAACCAATCTACAGTGACAGAAAGCAGATCAGTAGTTACCTTGGAATAGGCTGGAGAGAAAAGGATTTCTAAGGGGCATACGGAAAATTTGGGGGGAGATGGACATGTTCATTACCTTATTTTAGTGATAGTTTTACATGCATATTGTACATTTCAAAACTTTTCAAATTATACACTACGAATATGTCTATTATACCTTAATAAATTTGTTTTTTAAAAATAACCTATAAAACTGTGAGCCTAGCAGATGTTTTTCTGCATAATATCATAAGGCATAGATACTATTTTCCCTCCTTCATAAAAGTTATTCTGGGACCTCTGGATACACAAAGTTATTATGTAATCTTTGATGTTTTAAATTGAAATGTAATTCCAGCCCAATTTGCATGAGCAAATATTCTGTATTAATTAATAAGATGTCGGGGAAGGAATTATAAATAAGGAAAGAGGGAAAGCCAGAATGACCTCTGTGGTGTTGGATTGGAATTTGCAATATCAGTGTGAAATCATGGCTTTTGATATATACATACAGCCAGATAGATAGAGAAATAAAAATAAATGTGTATGTGCCTATGAGTATAAACAATGGGAGGGCCTAGAAGCAAGGACACCCCAATATCATTAATTACACCTAGCACCAGATCCTAGTTTCCAAATACTATTCTCCAGTAGAAGGAACCAAGAGTTCCTAGAAATAAGGTTGGCTCTGGGGCTGCAACAGGACAAAAACGAATGAGCTGAAACATCTTGAAGTGTCAGAAAGTAAGAAATTGCTCAAAAAAGAATGCAAGTTTATTGAAAGAACAAAGAGCCGATCTCAAGGAGCTTCCTCCTAAGAGCTAATGCTAATACAACTTAAGTAATAAAATAATGATAGTATTGGTTTATAACCCACGTAGTAAAATAAACATCCTTGAGCCCAAAGTGATATTAATAAATAATTAAATGAATAAATAAATGAGGGAAAAGACAGCTCTTCCTTCTAATGGATTCTAATTATAAATGGTATTAGGAAAACTGGAAAGCCATGTGCAAAAGAATTAAACTACACTACTATCTTACACCACACACAAAAATCAACTCAAAATGGATTAAAGATTTGAACATAAGACCTGAAACTTTAAAACACCCAGAATAAAACAGAGAGTAAGTTCCTTGATATTGGTCTTGACAATGAAAAAGTAAAAATAAACAAGTGAGACTACATCAGACTAAAAATTCTGCTCTGCAAAGGAAATAAAATTAAAAGGTAACCTATGGAATGGGAGAAAATATTTGCAAACCACATATCCCACAAGAGGATAATATACAACATATTTAAGGAACTCATACAACTCAATAGCAATAACAACAACAACAACAACAACAACAACAACAACAACCAAATTAAAATATAGGCAAAGGATATAAGTAGCTGTTTTTCCAGAAGATATATAAAAATGGTCAATAGGTACATGAATGGTGGAAATATAAACTGATGAAGCCATTATTAAAAATAGTATGGAGGTTTCTCAAGAAATTAAAAATAAAACTACCATGTGATCTAGCAGTCCTACTTCTGAGTACATATCCAAAAGAAACAAAACTATTATCTCAAAAAAAATCTGTACTCCATGTTTATTGCAGCATTATCCAAAATAGTCAAGGTTTAGAAACAACCTAAGTGTCCATCGACAAATAAATGGATCAAGAAGATGTAGTATACATGTAATGGAATGTTATTCACCCTTAAAAGAAAAATGGAAATTCTGTCATTTGTGGCAACATGGATGAACTTGGAGGACATTATGTCAAGTGAAATAAGCCAGACAGAGAAATAAAAATCCTGTATGGTATCTTACGTGAAATGTAAAAAAAAAAAAAAATTAAAAAATTAAAAAAATCAAACTCATTGAACATTGAGAAAGAGAGTAGAAAAGCGGTTGCCAGGGGCTGTGGGTGGGAGAAATTGGGAGACTTGCGGGAATAAGAAGTCATGTACTAACGTGCCAGTGAGTCACTGAAAAGGATCCTAAGCTCTGCTCTCCTAGAAGAGAACAAAACAAAAAGTCGGATGGTTTGGGAGAGCCTAGAACAGAATGACACGTGCCACTTTCCCAGGTAAAGTCTCAGAGAGGCAGCCCAGAGAAGAATGGTGGTGTGGTGTATCTAGGCAGGTGGGAGTCAGTGTGAGGATTTCTGGTGCCCAAGAAGGATCCAGAACTGGCAGAGATATGCACCAGATCTGAAGGCATCTTGCATCTGGGAACGGGTAATGAAGGACTCAGAAGTGACCTATGTTGTTTGACAACCAAAGATCAGAAAACTCTTCCCACATTTCCTGATGCCTTGACACCCCTTGAGTCCTCCAGATTTAGAAGCAAGTCTAGGAGCAGACTAGAGAAACCCTGAATTAACCGAAATTTAGTCAATTACAGAGAAATTAAGTCCTGCATATCTGAATCTGTAGAATAAAATTTATCCCCACTACCTGAGATTTTAAGTAATTGTAAAATTTCTTCCAAGTTTATCATTTGTTACATATATAATTATATATATATCAAAATGCATATTTTGCTGAAACTTTCCATATCTATTTATCTATCTAGTAATCAGTTTAAAATGTATGTTAACAGAATAGCCACAAGGTGGTACTAGAAAGCTATCTTTTGCTTTAAGTCTTCCATCTTGAATGTCATTGATTTTAACATACAAGCAGAATTCATAGTGAAGGTTGAAATAGCAGCAGTTGGGTTCACAAGAACCTATCATGTCATCCCAATCATTCCAAAATATCAAACCCTAAAGTTCAGCATTCAGAGAGAAAAATATAAGTAGTCATGGGCTCTTAGGTCTTAGAGTCTAAATGTAAATGAGTATTTTTACAGAACGTGCCTCAAAAACATCTGGAACACCCTTAAACCATCTCCCAAACACTAAAGCTCAGCCCCCAAATGTGACAATATGTCAGCAAATGCATTGTGTAACTTACTGAGCCCTTGCTATCTCATGCTGGGGGTGACTGATGAGAGGAAGAAAATCATCTCTCCCAGGAAGTCTTGCTGTTTTTTTTAATAGATATAATTTTAAAGAGACACATGATAAAAGAAGAAGAAGAGATTTGGAAAAGCTCACAGGGGAAAACTTTCTAAGCAAAAGAGTGGTTTAGAAGTACCATGTCACAACCCTGAAGACCAGTCCCTGGGAACTTCAAGAGGCAGGTTGAAGGAAACAGGGAAGAAAGCAGTGACCCAAGATGATTATCTGAGTCTAGTCTATGGTCTAGTAGCAGAGGAAATTTACTTTACTGGGAAGTAGCACCACTACATGATTTTAAAGATAGGAGTGATAGATATGTCAGCTGCCATATGTCCTTATAGAATTGTAAGGAAATGATGCATTGGCATTTTAGAATGCCAATCAAGAGTAGGCTGTAAAAATCCAGTGTAGAAATGATGACACTTTAAGGATTTAACCGTGATTGTAAAAAAAATCAGATGAAAGTCTACGAAAGGATGCAGTAGGATTGGGAGAATAAATGCCCCTAGATTTCTCCCTCAGGAGACTGTTAAGAAGAACTCAGATATGAAGAGGGATATTTGTCTATTCATGGAGCCCTCTCCTGGGAACCCCCTCCGGGGCCCTCTGAAGAGAAGAAAACATCAAAAACCTACTGAAAGAATAAAGGTTTATTACTGAATGTTTAATGTTTCCATTCTATTAAAGAATCTAGTTTTTAAAGCACAGGCCAAATTTACCCTTACTTGTAGATGAAGAAAGATTAGATACATTTTTCTATAGCTTGACAATTTATTTACACCTCACAAAATAATGAGTTTCTTTTTCCCCTGGAACACTTAATACTTTTTGTAAATATAATACTTTGTTTCTTACTGAAATTTTTCTTTAACATCTTCACAAGCAACATCCTAGTCAACACTGAATCTGAGCAATGGAGCCCAAGAAGTGCACTGGATTCACACTGGTACCTTTGCACTCTTCTTCAGTCCCCTCCTCTCCTTCTGTCCACAGGACTTATCTAGTGTACTATTTTAATAAAGTTTTAAATCAATGTTACATACTGAGTAGTCCAGGGGCATTTCCATTTTGATAAGGGATTCTTAAAGAGAAAGAAATGAATCTCTTCTAGTGTAATTTTTTAAAATGCTATAGCTAGTGAGGGTAGCAAACTTGTGATTCCATCTCATGCTCTAAATCACCATATAAGAGTAGTTACTATTCTCTCTGCTTGTGAGGCTGACTCCTGTGAAGAAGTAGGTAATGCATGAGAAGAAGACAGTTCTGCCTTATTGATAATTAGCCAAGGTAATGGGTGAGTAAAGTTTTAACTATGAAAAAATAAATCAAAGTATTGTTGGAATTCAGCTGGATCATTTTACAGATGAGAAAATGACAGTATAGCTTAGCTGGGTATTGTCTAGTACTATATAGTTACCTGAAGACTCAAGACTAGAATACCTTTCTACTATAACATTTCATGTCAATGCACCAGTTCTGCCTCATATCATTAGACATCAAGATCAGCCTCTGGCAGCACACCCTCACTCTGGACCTGTTAATGAGGAGGTGGATGAGGGAGGCCATTTCCTTACCAGCAAGCCTTTAAATTCTTAGCCCCGAGCAAGCAATTCTACAGTTTTCATGCTGTATTGGACCTCAAAGATTAATTTGTGGCTTCCTGTTAAAGCAAACCACACATGTTGAATTACCAGCTGTTGCCACCCCAACTTCTATTCATAATTGACAACATCAGGTATTTTCTAGGCAGGTACAGGTCTTATTGCCTCCATAATTATCAATGCACAGCTGAAATAACAAGCACAAATCTCTTCTTACCTTCCCAGGCTTCTGAAGAGTTCTGATAGACTTCCTAGAGAAATCTATGAAGTCGATGTATAAATGATGAATTTAATAAATATTTCAGACACAAATTCACCATCTCTATTAAATCCCTTCCCATTGCCCTGTATGACTACAGAAGATATGCCCCTCCTGGAGAGTTTTGTCTGTCTCAACTTCAGGAGTTGGCTGTTGGGAACAGCCAAGAATGTCATAACTGTGTAGCCCATTCATTGCTTCTATTTGGTTTGAGGTTATGGAGAAAAAGGTAATATTAGCCCTTGAATGGATTTATAACAAGAGTATTAAAGGCATATTGAGATATTGTGGAAATTGTTAAACACAAACTAAACCGAATAATATGATGAACCCCATATATCCATTACCCAGACTCAACAATCTGCCATTCTTGATTCATCTATAGCTCCACACACTTCCTACCCTTACTCAATTATTATCTTTTTAAAAAGAAAAGAAAACGGGAGAAAGAAAGAAAGAAAGAAAGAAAGAAAGAAAGAAAGAAAGAAAGAAAGAAAAAGAGAGAGAGAAATAAGTTTATTTCTCACTGTTCTAGAGGCTAGAAGTTCAAGATCAAGGTGCCAGCATGGTCTTCTCGGATGAAGGCCCTCTTCTGGATTCATAGCTATGCCTTCTTGCTGCATTCTCACATGTCAGAAGAGGTCTACAATTTTTTTAACTAAAATGTATATTTTGAAATGCACAATTTTTAGCTGTATAACTTGGAAATGGACACACTTATGTAACCCACACCCTAATCATCTCCCTCTGAGCACATTTAAAATATATAAATTGGTAGATAAAGAAATAGCTTATATGTTTTTAGCTTTTCTTGTTTTCAAATCATGAAACATTGCTGTGGATATTTCTCATTTGGGGAATTCTTCCTTTTAACTTCCCTTTCTTGCATTTCAAAACTGCAACATCAACTCAAGAAATAGAAAATAGAAAATATCTGAATGTAATTTTACATATTGTTTCAGAAAACTTTTTCATTTGTGCATGCATGTTTTGTTTTTGTTTTTGTTTTTGTTTGTTTGTTTAAGGCTGATGTCGCTGCTACTGCTATCAGATGTCCATCCTGCCATTAACAGAGACTAATGCTGGACCCCCCAGTATGGCACCATTCCTTGAGGGAACCAACTGACCATCTGATGACGAGTTGAGTACACTGGGTCACTTCTATTCTGAAAGGGCCAGTGATTCATGATCATGTTAGACACTTATTCCTAGTATACGCTTACTTTTCCTACTTGCAGGGCTTCAGCCAGTATTTTTCTATTGACATGGGATCCTACATAAGATTGTGTCAAATCAGGTAACCCACATCACCTGAAGTGCAGGATTGGGCTCATGAGCATCAGATCCATTAGTCATATCACATACTGTACCACCCAGAAGCTGCTGTAAAGAGAAGAAGAACAGCCTCCTGGAAGCACAGCTGAAGTGCCAGCTTAAAGGTGATATTTTATGAGGATGGTGAACCACCCTCTAGGACATAAAATACACCTTGAATCTAAGACTTCATATATGTTGCATCTCCAGTAGGAAGACTACATGGGTCTAGAACCCAAGGGGTAGAAGCAGGAGTGACCACACTTACCTTGACCTCCCATTATCCTTTTGGGAAATTTGTGCCTCTTGTCTCCAAAGCTCTTACCTCTACAGAGTTTGAAGTCCTGTTATCCAATGAGAAACAACTTTCACCAAGGGATAAAAATATCAGCAGGAAAAAAGAAGAGAAACTTGGCTGAGGAAATTGACCTGAATCATCGATAAGAGGAAGGGCTAGAGTCACATAATAGGGGCAAAGAGGAATATGTTTAGCACATAGGTGACTTATTTGGGTACCTCTTTGTATTCCCTTGTCCAGTTGTAACAGTAAATGAACAAGTGCAGCAATCAGAGATGAGGATCTGTGTTGTGCCACTAAGTAAGCAGCCTAGGCGAGCTGTCTGTGAGTGAGGGCAGTATAGACTTGCCAGTGGAACAGGGAGCCGATGAATAGCATTAGACACCCTAGGATTTACAACAGTGCTGGGATTATCATTTTTCCTATTCCAAGATTCAACCCAGAAAGAGAGGCCCATCAGAATCCAAGAGGAGATGCTCCTGAAACACATATGAAGAAATGGATTCAATGGCTCAAGGAATGATCTGTGATGAATATGGAGATGCACCATCCAGTTCTCCCTCCCAGAAAGGACTTGTTACCAGCTTCTAAGGGTGCTGTCTGAAGACAACCTTCAGCTGTCAGTCCATCAGCAATTGACTCTGCTATAGTTACCTTGTCAAGGGCACAACCTTCCTGGGTTGTGGATCCAAGGGGCTGGGGTTCTATACTGAATGACTGATTGAGGCAGAGGTATAAATACCCAGCCATTTCATTTCAGTACAAGACAACTGGATGGACTGTGTGATAGTAGAATAATGCCCCTCACCTAAAGATATCCACATTCGAATTCTCGAAACCTGTGAATATATTATGTTACATGGAAAGGGAGAATTAAGTTAACAGAATTGTAGTTGCTAATCAGCTGAACCGAAAATAAAGAGATTATCCTGGATTGTCTAGGTTGGCCCAGTGGGATCATAAAGGGGGGTGTCCTTTGTCCTTTAATGTATAAGTGAGAGGCAGGTAAGAAGATCAAGTAAGGGATATTTGAAAATGCTACTCAGCTGGCTTTGAAGTTGGAGGAAGAAGCCAAGAATTAAGGAATGCAGACACCCTATAGAAGCTGGAAAAGGCAAGCAAATGGATTCTCTGCTGGAACCTCCCAAAGGAACATGGTCTTGCTGACACCTTGATTTTAGCTCAGTGAGACTTATTTCTGATTTCTGACCTCCAGAACTGTAAGATGATAAATCTGGGTTGTTTTAAGCCACTAAGTTTGTGATAATTGTTCCAACAGTAATAGGGAACTAATACAGGCCACTTTAGCTCCAGAGCTTCTGTGAGGCCAGATGAGTGTGCTCTGCGACAATAATTCTCTCTCTGCCCTTCTTGCTTCTTGCACCTCCCTCCCCCACATGTTGGGTACCAAGGCCACTTTCTCTGCATGTGAATTTCTGTCTTGGAGTCTGCTTCCCAGAGAACCCAAACTGGGACAGATGATAAAAGTTCATGACGACTTCTTATGACTATAAATATATAAGTAACAAATACATCATCAGTATAAGGTTTATTATTGTTACCTCTTTTCAGTGTTTCTCAAAAAGTATAATGCCTAACATGAATAGCACTGGCCAGGATATTAAGACAATATGAAGTAAATATGAAGAACACAGCCTTGACAGGTCAATATGAGTTTAATTCCAGCTATTTACTTAGGTGTATTATTCTAAATTTTTTAGATTTAATTCCCCTCACTCACCACCTTCCACCCCATAAATAGGGTTGATATATACCTTCTTCACTAGATAGCTTTAGTAAGGTAAAATATTTAAACATTTAAATCAGTATATACCGATTTGAGATAAGGGCTCCATAAAAGTGAGTCAGCTTCCTCAACAGTACTTCACTGTTTTCTCTCAGAAATTTACAACCTCATTTAATATTAAATTGGGGGGGGGGGGAGGGAGGCAAATCACCATTAAATATATAGTTCTACTCTCAAAATGTATGCTTCAAGCTGAGAGCTCCCAAAGATCAGTGTGACCTGGGGAAGTGAAGAAAGGCTTCTTGAGGGATATGGGAGTTGAGCTGAGCTCATAAAAACACCTAAGAGAGAGAGAGAAAAGTGGGCAGAGGGCATCGGAAGGGTCCTTACTCCAATTCTAGCATGTAATCCTAATTTAAGTAAACACAAAAGCAGTGGCAAGCACCAGATAATCAGGTTTGCACAGTGTTATAATTGTTTTATTTTTTTTTAGTTGGTAACTTTAGACATATAGGACAGTATATCTTGTAATGTATACAGTGTATTTTGAAATGTATTACATAAATATGAAGTGCTATTATAACGAAGAGAAATCTGAGAAGAAAAATGATAAGGATAACAATGTTGAGCTATGCTCTTATCTAAGATTAACATATAGAACCTTTGTAATTATGACATAACCAGTATGGTTAGATTTACGGCCATGGGTATTGTTCTCATTCCAAGCTCCTACTTTACATTTATCATCTTTATGTTCATATAGCATCTCTATTTTCAATGTCTTACAAATTTCTCCCTCTTTTAGTAACCTTTTCAGCTGAAATTTCATATGCTTCATATCAGCTAAGAAGCAAATTCTTTTTTGGAAGGTTGAATCTATCTGTCCAGCCATTTCTGAGTTACCAGAGCATGAGCAAATGTTATTTAGGAAATTTGTCAAGATCCACTTTTTGTGTGTTCAGATTTAATTCAAGATGGTTTAAATTTAAACCTTCAGAGCTGTCATACATGTATTCTCTCAAGAGATATATGCTTTGAGATATGACTGGTTGAGGTTTACACTCCACTTTTTGTCTATATGGAGTATAGTTATGAAAAGATCTACTCAAATCCTGAAAAATCCTTTGGGTTTCCAGACCCTCCATGAATGTGGTATTTAGATAAATGCTTTTTTCTTTCTCTCCCACTCCAAACCATCAATGTTCTAGGAGGATTTATGGAAAAGCAACCCTGTCTGGCTGTCTTATCAGATAATAATAAAAGTTTTATTCTATAAAAAATAGAAAAATAAAAGCTTTAAACATTTATTTATTTATTTATTTTTAGAAACTTGGGCACTGGTCCTTCCATTGTGGAGAGAAATATTTGTGTTGCTAACAGCATCTATTAAGCAAATATTGGATATATTGACAAAGTTCTTCTAAGATGACATCTTATTCATTGTATGACTAAATAAGTGCCCTAAAATACTGAGAACTTACAGAATTAAAAAGAAGTAAAGTAGGAATGATGAATGTGGTAGAGAGAGAGAAGAGGGTAAAGAAATCTTCCTTATGACCTGGCAGACAGTCCCAAGATATATTGACATGTTCCAGTTATCTATTGCTGCATGACAAAGCACCTCAAAACTAAGTGGCTTAAAACAGCAATAATCCTTTCATTATCATCATATCTCTGGGGGTTGGCTGGGCTCAGCTGGACAATTTTTGCTCTGGGTCACTCATGCAGTTGCAGTGTTCAAGGCTAGCAGTATCTGAAAGCTCACTCATTAACTCAAATAGCCCCGGGCAGGGAAGGCTCAAACTTCTGAAGCTCCTTGGGTATCTCTGTTTTTACATGGTCTTTCCACATGATCTCTCCAGCCTAGCAACTTTCAGGTGGCCAAACTTCTTCCAAAGCAGTTCTGGATTTCAGAGGTCTGTGTTCCAAGTGAGAGAGTCAGTTGGAATCTGCACTGACTTTCCTAATCTGGCCTCAAAAGTCAAGACAGTCACAAAGGCCCACTCAGTTTCCAGGGGAGGAAAGGCCCACTCAGCTCCACCCCTTGATGAGAGGTACACCAAAGAATCTGCGGATTTGTTTTCAAACCACCACAGGACTTCACAGACCTCTGGCAAAAAGTCTGGGACAGAATAATGAGTCATTCTCTAAACCACGAACTGGTTCATTGTGGGTCTCTTTCTGCAGTAGTAGAAGGATACTGTCATATTTAAGTGCTCCTGCTCTGGAATTAGACTGCCTGTCTGGGCTTGCCTCTGCTGTGATCCTTACTGATCCTGGAACCTTAAGCAAATCTCAGGGCTTTGGTTTTCTTAGCTATAAGTTGGGGTTAATGAGAGCTAACATTTATTGTGCACTTAGTAGGTGCCAGAGAGTATCCTAATTGCATTACATTGTATACTAACTCATTTATAACCAAGATAACCCTATGAGGTATCATCTTTCAGGGCTGTTGTGAGTCAGATGGGACCATCTATTACGTCCGCTCTTGATGTTATTAAAACGGTTGGGGCAAGTTCTAGTGATGCCAGGTCAACAAAGTGAGCCTGTTCCAGAAATGGACCAATGTGGACAGTGCCTCACAGGAGCACAGATTGTTCCCACTAGAGATGGACGATCAGTCAAAGCTAAGAGGGGTCAGATTTCTCGACAGGTGTTAAGAACACTTAAAAAAACCGGCCATTCAAAAAAAAAAAAAAAAAAAAAAAAAAAAAAAAAAAAAAAGACCAGCCATTCCAAGTTTCATTTGGGACGATACGAGCAAAACCCAGGGCAGTTTGCAGAGTGGGACCAGGGATACCGCATTAAGTTTACAAGACACACGTATTTATCTTTCACCTGAAAAAGGAATCCACGACTCCAGGCCGCCGGAAGAGTTCTGCCGGGAGAACACCCGCCCTCTTTCTGAAGCGTGCCCAGGTGCCCGGGGCCTGCGTCGCGGCCAGAGGCACAGAGCTAACACCTTTCGCGGGCTCCCCCTGTGTATTCTGCCTCCCCTCGTGTCCCGGTCGCCACCCTTGGCTCCCTGACAGCACGAGTCACCTTCCCTTCCTCCCTCTCCCTAAGGTGCCGACTCCTGGGATTGCAGAGCGCCCATCTTCCCAGTCCCGGCAAAACCCGGAGAAGTGGACTCCCTCGCCGGGAGCGCCCGGCGACCACTGGGCATGCTCCGTTGTCAGGCTGGTGCGCGGCTGCGAGCAGCCTTTGAGGCTCACGGATTCCTCCCGCGGCCGCGCGTCCTCCTCCTCCCGAGCAGGGAGCGGGCGCATGATGGCGGCGGCGGCGGGGAGCGCCCGCGGCGGCAGCAGCGGCGGCGGCGGGAGCAGCAGCAGCGACACGTCCAGCACCGGCGAGGAGGAGCGGATGCGGCGCCTCTTCCAGACGTGCGACGGCGACGGGGACGGATACATTAGCAGGTACTCGGGGAGGTACGCGAAACCGGCTGCGGCGAGCCCAGCCTCTCCGCGCTGCCCTTGACCCCTCCTCAGCCCTCTCGCCACAACTTCCAGCAAGTTGCTCAGAAGCGCGCGGCAAAAGTTGGCTGTGACTCTGAGAGCGCGTCGCCGGCTCGGCCGCTGAGGCTGAGGGGCTGCTGTGCCCGCATTCTGGGGGTGCCAGTTGGTGCAACTTTTCCCAGGGCTGTCTTTGTCTGGGCGTTGGGAGACATCTCTTTGGGATGCAAGTCCTCCCCCTGAGTCTCGGGGCGCTCCTGCCTGTGGGTAAACGGGTTTGGTCGCTTGCCCAGGTAGGACGGGCTGCTCTGCAGCCTCGGGCTCCCGGGTGGCAAGATGGTGTGGCACTGGGCAGCGATCTGCCTGGCTGCTCGGTGGACAGCCCTGGGGACGGACCAAGATAGGGATGCGTTCTCCGTGACAGAGTAGGGCACGACAGCAAGCTGTGAAGCACTTTCGAGTGCCACAGAGTCCCTGCATTCCAAACTTCGGAACCCAAAGAGTGGGTGTAGTTTGCCACCAGTACTGATTTAAACCTATTATCCTGAGGGTAACGAAGCACACAGGAGCAACTGGGAGAGGGAGGAGCGGGGTTAGAGGCAAGTCTGAAATGTAAATTCTATTCCCTACTCCGGCTCGACGCGCTAACCAGGTGAGCCAGACGAGTCTCCCCGCGCTTCTGCGCTACCACTCAACCCTAGCCGTGTTTGCTGGCAGATCCGCTCCAGGGGCGGTGTTGCAGCTTCAAGCTGCAGGGATTGGGAAAATCATTACTTCTGCCCAGATTTTTATCCCTTATTAGACACTGACGGTGAAGAAGGCAATCATAATGTTTTACGGTAGGCTTCAATTAAAGGTTGACACAAGGCACTTAAGACCTTCTCCGCTGAAATTTGAATTGCTTCTAGGAAGTAGGCAGCCTAAGTTGTGTATTACACCTTCATCTTGGTGATGCTAAAGCTCTCTGAAAATTCCAGGCTGTCTCCTGATGATTGTCCTTGCCTACTTGGGAAAAAAATAGTGAGGAATTTCCCCACACTCCAAAATTTTAAGGATCTCTGAAATGGTAATTTGACATGTAAGAATTTGACAATTAGAAAAAATAATCATTTATTTGGGACTTTTAACTCAATTATGATCATTCTTAGCTGAACTTTATTATTTGTCTGGTTTAATTGAAAAACGTTAGAAAGATATCTGGAAATCTTTTCCTCTTTTGGTTCTGGGATAAAAATTTCATAATAGAGTTTAGCTTTGTTGTGCTGTTTTCCTACTTGAAAGGCTATTATCTATCTCATTTTCAGTAGTAAAAACAATCTACACTCTATGTTAGGTTGCAAAAAGAATGTAATTGACGTGGGCAGGAGTGCATGTAGAAAGCTAGTAGAATTCTTTCCTTCCCTTCCTCTAATCTGACCTATTGATATGTTGCTTTATCTGAACTAGACTTTCTATACAGATGCTTATATTATTATGAATGGTGGTTGTATCTACTCTTAAGGGTAATAAATTCTGCCAGCATAATTTGAGGACTTTGTGTTGGAATATAAGGCATTGTGTGTAAGATGGTGGTGATAAAGAAGGGATTTAGTATATAAAACTGCCAGGGCAAAAGTGGAAAGAACTGTATCATTCTTTGAGCCATATAACTTTAATATATCTGCTTCAAAGTGGGAAGATATGTGCAGTAATGAACCTTAAGCCATAACTTAACTGTGGGCATAGTTGCCCTGGAAGTTATACTGTGACAAAGTTCATATGTAGGAGGACTTCGGGGATAGCAATCTTATTGAAAGGAAGCACCAAAGAACTTCTCTAGAAGTATGTTTACACAGCAAGCACAATTTTACTTGGGATATATATTTATTTGGTATGACTTGGAGAATAGGTGTAATGAACATAGGTGGCATTAAATGACTCCCTCTCCGAAGCCACTCCTTTATGCTACCTCTATTTAATGATCTTTACTGACCACTCTACAGTGATATGATGTAGAATGCTATGAATTTTCTTTTATTAAACATGAGAGTTGTACTTTCTACATTAAAACCCCGAAAACCTCAGATTCTTCAAAAGATATTAAGCTTATACTCACTGTATCTGTTAGGATTTTGGTTGGCTCTATATAATAGAAACCTAACCACAGTCAAAAGGGAGCTGACTTTTCACCTAGAAATCTGAAAATGGTCCATCCAGGCTGGGACAGCTGTTCCACAGTGGTGTCAATGCTCAGCTTCCTTCTAGCTCGACACATCGCCATTCTTCATATAAAGAATTCATCCTCATGATTATCATAGTCTTAAAATGATTGCTTTATCTTCAACCTCATCTCTAAGTTATAGGGAGGAAGGTGTAAAAGGAAGCTGAAATGAGTGGTGTCTGTATCATTAAAGCAGAGCTTCCCCAAATCTTTTAATCAGCATTTATTGGTCAATCTATATCACCTTACCATGCCTCTACTACATCAGCTCTGCTTGCAATCAAGTTCAAGGAAATTTGTAATTCACTTTATCACATTGCCTCCTAAACAAAATCAGAGTTCTGTTCTGGATGTTGGGTAAGCAGGTAGCAACCAAAACATATACTGTAATAAATAATTCACATTCAACTATATTGGCTCTAGTCCTTGGCCTAGCCCTCATTCTCAAACAGGGGTGTACTAGAGATCTTATGTTTGGAGAAAGGATAAGTGAAAAATAGACAGAGTCCAGGAGGGAAAATGTCAGGATGCACAGTCTCAGGAAGAGGGAAGTAAAAGGTAGGGCTTTGAATCGTCAATATTCTCTCGGCTCAACCTCCCCCATCAGGCTGACAAAAAAGGCATTAGCCAACTAAAGAGTCCTAGAATAGATGCTTCTGCCAAGAAACTCCCAATGTGCCAGAGGGACCCAGAATTATACCTTTGAATAGTTAAACCAGAACAGACAAGTACCATCAGATGGAGCCAAACGGCAGCCTGGACTGGTCAGGATTTGGGCTGCATGGCGGGAACACAGCAGGCTCTTCTGTGCATGTCATTAACTGTACAGTGACTTAACGCCACATTTTATGGTACTAAATTTTGGACCCTATTTATGATGTTGTAGGAGATGTGGGGTTACTCTATTTGTTAAAAGTAATTTACCTCTGGTATTTTAAAGCTTTTTGTTTTTACCCTTCAGTTTAAGAAACTATCTTGAACATTTTGACAAATATCTAAAACCAATACTTACATTTATATCTAGTCCCCAAGACTCAGCTCAAATGTTGGTGCCTTAGAGTTTCCCTGAGCACTATATCAAAGTGGGTTTGCTTTACTCCACCATCTCTATTACAGTACTAAAGGCTTTCTTCCAAAGCACTCTTTACAACTTGTATTTGTATTTCTATTGACTGCTTTGTTTGCCTGTTTTTTGGTCATTCTGCCACTACTAGATGTATCCTTCATGAAGGCAGTAATATTTGTTTGGTTAAAACAGTACACTCAGGATCTAGCACAGTATTTGCCATATAGCATTCAATCAATAAATTCTGATGAATAAATGACCAAGAATAAAGGTGGTATATCCAAGTATATTGAGAAATATTTTAAGCATTTTTATTTTCAAGCATATTGCATGTTTATGAAACACTTTAAATATATTTTATTAAAGAATATTTTCTTTTAAAAATAACTTCTTTCTGGTTACATAAAATGTATTCTTTTTCTCTTCTGGCTTTATTGAAATATAATAGACAATTAGTTGCTCGTATTTACATTGTACAATTCAATGAGTTTTTTCAATTATAGTTGGCATACAATAATATATTATTTTCAGTTGTACAGCATAGTGATTAGAGATCTATAGAACTCACAAAGTGATCACTCCACTAAATCTATATGCTTCTTCCCCCTTACATATTTGTTACAACATTGTTAACTATTTTCTTTATGCTACATTTTATATCTCCACGTCTATTTTATATCTATCTATTTGTACTTCTTAATTCCTTTGCCCTTTTCACTGTTCTCACAAACCCCACCACCACCTAGTAGCACTCAAAATATTCTCTGTATCTATGAATTTATTTAAGTTTTTGTTGTTGTTGTTGTTGTTGTTTATTTCATTCTTTATTTTATTTTATTTTATTTTTAATTTTTTTAGGTGAGGCAACCTTTGGTTGACCTCACAGATTGCAAGGACCTTGCCAGTTTACAATCCCTTATTATTTATTTATTTTTTATTTTTTATGCCTACAGCACCTGGTCTTCCTAGGTGGTCTCCCATCAAAGTACTAACCAGGCCTGACCTTGCTTAGCTTCCAAGATCAGACAGGATTGGGCTTGTTCAGGGTGGCATGGCCGTAGACTATTTTGTTCTTTAGATTCCATGTGTATGTGAAATCATGTGATATTTGTCTTTATCTGACTTATTTCATTCAGCACAAAACCCTCTAGGTTCATCAAGGCAATATCTTTTTCCATCTCCTTCCTTTTAGTCTGTATGTGTCTTTTAATCTGAAGAGAGTCTCTTTTAGGCAGCATATGTTAGAGTTTGTTTTCTTATCTATTCAGCCACTCTATCTTTTGGTTTGAGCACTGAATTCTTTTCCATTTGAAGTATTTGTTGATAGAACTGTAGTTATTACCATTCTTTATTCATGTTTTTGATACATGTTTTTTCTTCTTAAAGAAGTCCCTCCAACATTTCCTGTAGTACTGGCTTGGTGTTGATAAATTCGTTTAGCTTATTTTTGTCTGGGAAGTTCTTTATCTGTCCTTCAACTCTAAATGATAGCTTTGCTAGATAAAGTAATTTTGGTTGTACATCCTGGATTTTCATCACTTTGACTATTTTGTGCCAAGCCCTTCTGTCCTGCATAGTTTCTTTTGAGAAATCAGCTGCCAGTCTTATGGGTGCTCCCTTGTAGGTAACTGTTTTTCTTTTACTGCTTTTAAGATTCTCTCTTTATATTTAACCTTTGGCATTTTAATTATGATGTGTCTTGGTGTGGGATTCTTTGGGTTTATCTTTTTTGAGACTCTCTGAGCTTCCTGGTGTTGTATGTCTACTTCTTTCGACAGGTTAGGGACGTTTTCCATCATTATTTCTTCAAATAGCTCTTCGACTTCTTGTTTTCCTTCAGGTACCCCTGTGACATGGATATTTTTACATTTAATTGTGTCCCACAGGCTCCTTAAATTATTGTTATAGTCTTGGCTTCTTTTATCTTGGCATTCTGATTGAGTGTCCGTGGCTTCCTCATCCTCTGTATCGGTGATTCGATCCTCTTCTTCATCCCCTCTGTTGATTCCCTCTAATATACTGTTCATCTCAGATAATGTGTCTGCATTT
This sequence comes from Eidolon dupreanum, assembly GCA_028627145.1. Classification (NCBI taxonomy): domain Eukaryota; kingdom Metazoa; phylum Chordata; class Mammalia; order Chiroptera; family Pteropodidae; genus Eidolon; species Eidolon dupreanum. The sequence continues at coordinate 36,994,383 of CM053501.1, forward strand.
CTGACTGGTTCCCTTTTATAACTTCTATTTTCATTTTTATGTTTTTTATCTCTTTGTTTATGAGTTCATCTACACTTCCATTAAGTTCACTGAGCATATTTATAATTAGTGTTTTGAACTGTGCATCTGTTAGATTGTTTGACTCCATTATTCCTGGATCTCTGTTCTGTTCCTTCATATGATTTCTGCTTCTTCGTCTTCCCATTTTGGCTGTCTTTTTCGTGTCTTTTTCTATTTACTAAGCAAAGCTCCTAAGTCTCTCGGTCTTATTAGTGTGGCTTTGTGTAGTAGGTGTACAGTGATACAGTCCTGAGAGAGGTTCAGCTGCAGGATAAGTTTAGCCCCAGCCTGTGCCCATCCAGGGCTACCTGTTAAGATTCAGCAAGCAATCCACAGATGCTGTGTTTATAGTTGCCTCAAGAGGCTATGCCAGAAACCGAGGCCAGCTGTCATCGAGTGTGAGTCTTGGCGCTGCTTAGCAAGGGGCACTGGAGTCCCCAAGGATACAACCTGATGTGAGATGAGTGGAGTCACAAGTTGGGGGAGGCAAAGTTTCAAGGAATTCTCTGGGGGGAGCGACCGATGTTATCCAGTTTGATGACATCTCAGCTATGGCAATGCTGAGTCCGCACACTGGGACGGGGGAGGGCTCAACGGAGGGACAATGGATTTCGCCAGCACTTCTGCCTGGGAGAAAGCCTTGCCTGTGGCCCTCACTTCAACAACTCAGTGTCCCCCTGTAAGCCCCTGGTGCTCCCCATGCAGCTGACCCAGCTCTGGTGCTCAAAGCGAGCAGGTCTGTCACCATGAATGTTCACTGGTGGACACGGCCCCTTTAAGAAGTCTGCAGCTGCCATAGCCTCTGTCCCACTCAGCCACTAAGGACCAGGCAGCCTCACATCTTTGCCCCATCCTACCTTCTACCAATGCAGGTTGATTATTTCTCTCTCTAGTTGTAGTGCTTCTGTTCATCTATATCTGAGGCAACTTTGCTTGCTGTTGGCTCTGTGTTTCTGTCATAACTTTGATTTAGTTGCAAGAGGGATGAACAAAGCCTCTATCATCTACACCATTTTTTCCCACCTACCTCTCTCTCCATGTCTTTTTGCAGCTTGATAGTTCTTTTCTTTTTCTTTTTATTAAACCTTTTAATTTATTTTTAACTTTTGTTAGCAAAATAGACCAGGTTTTGAGGCTTAGTGGTACCCTATTGTGTTTGCATGGAGATTAAATAATGAAAAGAAATTTCTATAGAGTTATATTCTTGTAGCTTCTCTTGAACACCATTGTCTATTTAATTGACATACACCTTTTAAAACAAAGGCTTGGACTTTTCAGCAGCAGGATGGAGGATGTGGGTGGGAATGGGCACGTTCTTCAGTGTTTGTAGTACCAACAGGGACAGACATGCAGGTGGGGCCCCAGGCACAGCTCCCAAGGCAGTTGGGTGGGGGTGTCTGATTCCCAGGTAGGCTTCTTGGTTCCAGAGTTGGGATTATCCTCTTCCTTTTGCTTTATTCCTTACTTTTCTTTAATGCTTCTCTTTCTCTATGTCTCTATACTTTCAAACTTCTCCCTTTCTCTCTTAATTCTCTTCCTTTTGTTCCCTCTGTCCCTGACTCCTACCCCATTCTAGGCTTTGATCCTTAATTCTTGCCACCTTCTCTCTGGCTCTTTCTTGATAGCATCTTCTTTCTGACTGAGGTAGTGCTGGAAGGAAAGATGCAGTCTACTCTGCTCCTCATGCAGGGGCCAGCAGGACTCAAGTCTATAAAATATATTCTTATTGAAAATTTAGAAAATACAGAAATGTATAAAAACAAAATCAAAATTATGCATTATCCTATAACCAAGGAATATTAATTCTATTTTTCCTGGTGACGTGTCTGCATCATATCATCCTTGTGTATTAAAAATGATTAGATGAAAGGAAAGACATCCCACACTTCTGGATAAGAAGATTTAATATTGTTATAATGACAGTATTCCCCCCAAATTGATCTGGAGATCAAAATAACCTTTCTTATAATCCCAGCTACCATTTTTTTTTGTAGAAATTGACAGTCTAGTCCTAAAATTCATTTGGAAATTGAAAGAACCCAGAAGAGTCAAAACAATCTTAAAAACATTTAAGAACAAAGTTGGAGTATTCACACTTCCCAATTTCAAAACTTACTGCAAAGCAACAGTAATCATGACAGGGTAGTACTGGCAAAAAGATAGATGTAGAAATTAGTGAAATAGAACTGAGAGTCCAGAAACAAATTCATGTGATGATAAGTTGATTTTCAACAGAGGTGTCAAGACAAGGGTGCCAAAATCAAGAGTGAAATAGGGAAAGAATAGACATTTGACAAATGGTACTGAGACACTGTATAGCCACATATAAAAGAATGAAGTTGGACATTTTTCTCACATACAAAAATGTTTCTCATATACACAGTGTATGTATTCTTCACATTGCTCATATATAAAAACTTAACTCAAAATGGTTCAAAAATTTAAATATAAGAGCTAAAACTATTAAACTCTTAGAAGAAAATATAGGACAAAATTTTCATCACCTTGGATTTAGCAGTGGTATATAGGACACGAACACCAAGGCTATAAAAGAAAAATAGGTAAATTGGGCTTCATCAAAATTCTTTAAACTTGTGCTTCAAAGGACACTATCAAAAAAGTGGAATACAACCCAAAGAAAGGGAGCAAATATTTGCAAATGACACATTTTATAACAGATTTGTATCTAGATTGATAAAGAACTCTACAACTCAATAATAAAAATATAAATAACTCAATTTAAAAAATGGGGAAAATATCTGAATAGACTTTTCTTCAAAGAATATATACAAATGGTCAATAAGCACATGAAAAGAGTTTAATGTGTTAGCCTTTAGGAAAATGCGAAACAAAACCTACAATGAGACACCAATTTATACCCAGTAGGATGGCTATAATAAAAAAGTTAGGTAATAACAAGTGTTGGCAAGGATGTAGAGAAATCAGAACCCTCACATACTGCTGGAAGAAATGTGAAATGGTGCAGCCCCTTTGGAAAATAGTCTAGGAGTTCCTCATAAACTTAAACATAGAATTGATCCAGCCCTTCTACTCCTAAGTATATATACAAGAGAACTGAAAACATATCTTCACACGAACTTGTTCATGAATCAATGTTCATGGAAGTATTATTCATAATATAATAGTCAAAAGATGTAAACAACCCAATGTCTGTCAACTGATTAATGAATAAGCAAGATTTGTTTTATCCATGCAATAGAATATTAAGCAGTCATAAAAAGGGATAGAGTATTGAAACATGCTACATCATGGATGAACCTTGAAAGCATCATGCTAAGTGAAAGAAGCCAGTCACAAAATAGCACATATTATATGATTTTATTTATATGACATGTCCAGAATATATAAATTTATAGATATAAGAAGTAGATTAGTGGTTGATTAGGACTGGGGGTAATGGTGAGGGGTGAAGAATGATAGCTAGAGAGTACATGATTTCTTTTTTGAGATGAGGAAAATCTTCCAAAATTAATTGTAGTAATAGTTGTACAACTCTATGAAGATACTAAAAATTATTGGATTGTACACTTTATACAGGTGGTTTTTACAGTAGGTAGAGTATATCTCAATGGAGCTGGCACCAAAAAATAAAAAGATTGGAAAATGTGATTCTTGATTATAATATTTCATTATTTTATTTATTTAATTATTCTATTGTCAGACATTTATTTATTTTTTAATTGAAGAAATTATTTAAATTTTTTTCCTCTGCCTACCTCCCTCCTCGCTCTTCAGACATTTAGTTTGTTTCCAATTATTTGCTTTGGAATTTCATTAAAGCTAAGCTATCATAGACTGGGACACATCCTTATTTTGTGTATCAAACTATGATAAGATGCTTCTCATCAATTAGATTTTTAAATTTTATTCTTATTGAAAGGTTCCCCTTAAAAGTCTTTAGTCATAGATTTTTATAATATTTCACTAATTTGCATACATAAAAAGAGAAAAAAGCTAATCAAATTGTTCAAAATAATCCTAAAACTTATTCACATTTAAGTTCCAAGTCTTCTAAATCACTTTTTGATTCAGAGTATGGATGTGTTTCGCTATCCAGTATCAACCTCTGTGGCATCAAAATATTCAGGTATGCAGCATTTCTTTAAAGGAGGCTTCATTATTTTCTATAGGATTTTCTTCTAAGATGCTAACACCCTTTCTACAAGTATGGATGTTGGTATTCTAATCTAACCAGAAGGTATCAATGGAAGGTTCTTAATCAATAACCAGGACTTGGAATCTTAAGGAAGCAATTATATAGTCATGTTATCAGGAATAATAACCCAATTCACACCACACAAGCAATGTCAGCACCAGGCCAACAGAATTGTAAAAAACATTCAGATTTCATAATGTTAAGCTGTGCATCTCGGAAGTTTTGAAATGTGATATTTTATATAATGCTAGAGTAAACACGTGCATTGTTCTTTGTACTATATTATTAAAGAATGAGTCAAAACTGGAATTATCAGTGAAATATATGAACTAGAATTGCTTCATAAACACTTTGCTCAGTCTTCTTTAAACAATAACAACTACTACAACAACAACAAAAAAAGGTTTTCAGATTGAATGGAGAATACTGTAGTGTATTTAATTAAAGATTTGCATATTAAACATACTTCACTATCCTTTCCCTTGTCAGTCTCAGAAATCTACCTTAAAGAGGCTAGAGAGAGGAGTCATTTGGCTTTTAAAGGGTTAGAGGAGCCATTTAAACAAAAGGTAAATGGACTAGGACTATGACCTCAAGATTCCTTATCTCATGGCCTAATATTTCCTATGACATAAAGGTTATTCTTAGAGGTGATAATTCTGGAACACAATTTTTAAAAGAGCTTTTGGTGAGATTCTAGGAACAAGGTAACCAAAACCACACTTCACAGAAATCGAATAATACTGAAAGCTTCAAAGTACAATCAAATCATAATGTCACTTAGAAAAGCACAGACTGAACCTAAGGAAAGGGAAAAAAGGAAAAAGAAAAACCATCCAAACTAATATGAAGGAGAGAATTTTGAATGGAACAAAATTGGTACCTAGCCACCCAGAAGAGCTAACTCAGATATACAGTTATTTCTAGATTACTTACATATAATAAAATAGACCTGTTTGTTTTAAGTGTGTATTTCAATGAGTTTTGATAAATTTATATACCCCTATAACTACCACTACAATCAAGATTTATTTTCATAACCCAAAATTTTCCTGGTCAATCTCTACCACAATCCCAGTCCTCTGCAATTACTGATCTGCTTTTTGTCACTATAGATTAGATTTGTCTTTCAGTATTTCATATAAATGGAATCATACAGCATGTACTATTTTGTGTCTGGATTTTTTCAAGGTTGTGAGATTCATGCATACTGTTGCATATATCGGTAGTTCCTTTCTTTTTATTACTAACATTCCATCATATGGATGTTCCATAATTTGTTTATCCATTCATTTGTGGATGGACATTTGGTTTGTTTCTAGTTTGAGATTATTATGAATTAAGGCCCTATAAACATTTATGTACAAGTGAATTCCATTAGTTTTGAGAAATGGGATTCTGTATTAAAGATAAGATAGAATTAACATTTATTGAGTGCTCACCAGGTATTTTATATAGCTTATTTGACAATCATAGTAGCCAAGCAAGACAGATACTAAAGAAACAAAGGGTAAAAAGTGGATAATCCTGACAAAGCAATAGTGTAAGAGAAACCACAGTGATGAGAAGGGCCCTCTGTGAGACTGGTAAGAGACCGCTCAGCAACAATGGCAGCACATTATTGAATCACAAATTCTTCATATACTAAGACCCTTAAGGATTATCTAGCTTAGAGCCTAATTTGAATTGTTTGTCTACCACAATTATGATCTTTTGTATCTCTGACTATAATCTCTCCCTTGAATTTAAAACAGGTATATGCAATAACTGTATACTTACCTTGCATATATGAAGACATCTCAAACTTACCACATACAAAACAAAATTCTTGACTCCCCTCCTTAACTCTTCCTCCCTCAGTTGTCCCATTAAGTAAATTACTACTTCTTTACTAGAGGCTCAAGTCAAAAAATAAAGTCATCTTGTATTCTCTTTTCTAACAGTTCATTCGATTCACCAGCAAAACCATCGATTATGCCTTTAAAAAAGGTGTATCAGACCATTTCTCATCACCTTCCCTAGTATCGCACAGGTCCAGACCATCATCCATCTCACACTGAGATTATTACAATGAGCTCCTACTTCTGCCCTTTCCCCCTTCATCCTCTGTATACACAGACTATGCATATAGCAGCTAAGTGACTTATTAAAGGGTAAGTAAGTCAGATCATGTTATTCCTCTGTAGCATAGTGGAAAGAACACTGGATCTGAATAAGGAAAGTTGGGTTCACTCTAGGCCCTACCACTAAGTAACTATGTGATTTGATACCAGTACCTGCCTCTGTTTCCTTACCCATAAAGTGGGATAATTAAATGCTCATCTGTGCTTTCTTCTGCCTAGAGTTTGTTGAAATTCTTGAATCTGTATATTAAAAGTTTTTACAAAATTTAGAAAATTTTCAGCTATTATTTCTTCAAACATCTTTTCTGTCCCTTCTCTCTCTTACTTCTTTTTGTAAAAAAACATCCTATTTGCATGTATTAGATTACTTGATATTTGCTCACCCCTTACTGAGGCTCTGTTAATTTTGTTCTCATATTTTTTCTCTCTCTGTTTTACTTTGAATAGTTTCTATTGTTATATCTTCAAATTTACTGACTTCTTTTTCTGCATCTAGCTGCTATTAATCCCAGCCATATTTCAGAAGTTCCATTTGAATACATGGCCCATATTTATAATAGTTGTTTTAACTACTTTGTCTGCTAATTCCATTATCTCTGTCATTTCCTGGTCTGTTTCTATTGATTTTTCTTCTGGTTATGGGACATGTTTCTGCTTCTTTGTACGCCTTGTAATTTTTGATTGGATGCCAGACATTTTAACTTGTTTGGTATTGGCTTTTGTTGTATTCCTTTACTCTGTTCTGGCATGCAGTAGAGTTTGGATCTTTTAAAAGATTGACTTTAAGCTTCATTAGACAGAGAAGCCTTTAGTCAAGGGCTAATTTAGCCTCTGTAGATCTCTCTCTCTCTCTCTCTCTCTCTCTCTCTCTCTCTCTCTTTTTCTCAGGCATTCCCTCCTTCTTCTCTCTGTACCATAAATTCTATTCACCTTGACCTCTCTAGATTTTGTTCTCTATCTCCTGGACTTAGTCAGACCATTGGGTGCTGTTCGGACTTTTCCTCCTGTTTTTCAGCCTGTAAACTGCCTTCAGGCAGTAAGATGGTATAATTATAGGCTCACCTTCCTAGTTTTCCTTTCACTCAAGGTCTTGTGCTATCCAATATATACTGTCTGGAAATCATTATTTCATATATTTTGTCTGGTTTTCTTGTTTTCGGTAGGAAAATAAATTCAGTCTCTGTGATTCTGTGATGACCTAAAATGGATTCCTGATTTCTCTTTTTACTGAGTGTTCCAAAGTGAGCCTACCTATTTGTAAGCACGCTGTTTATTAAGTTTATGTATAAATAATTTTATAGTGACATTTACAGCAATACTTCAGCTAACCTACTATTTTTAAGCTACTACCTACAATTTAGGCCTATGTGTCTTTTCTTTTAATAGTTAACATTATTGATTACTTACAGTGTTCTATGCTTGCACTAAGAAAGCACTTTATATACATGCTTCAGTTAATGCTCACAATAGCTCCTTTGAAAAACACAATTTAAAGACAAGGAAAACAGGCTCTGAGATATTACTTGCTCAAGATTCCACATTTAGTAAGATTTGAACTTCAACTCATGTCTCTGATTCTCAAATGAGGGTCTTGACCACTATTTGATGCTGCTTTTCACATGCATTTTTTACATTATTTTTAACCTTTATTTAGATATAACTTGCATAATATACACTTTGCCCATTTAAAGTGTACAATTCAATGGTTTCTAGTATATTCGTGGAATTATGAAACTATCATTATAATTAATTTTAGAACATTTTCATTACATCGAAAAGAAATCCTGTACCCTTTAGCGGTTATCTCCATTTCCCTCAACCTCCTCAGCCCTAGGCAGCCACTAATCTACTTTCTGCCTCTGCCTATTATAGAGTCATAAATTATGTGACATTTTGTTGCTTGTGTTTTGGTGGCATATCCAAGAAGACTTTGCCTAATCCAAGGTCACAAAGATTACTCCTGTGTTTTCTTCTAAGAGTTTCATAGTTTTTGTTCTTACATTTAGATATATGATCCATTTTGAGTTAAATTTTTGCATATAGTGTAAAGAAGGGGTCCGAGTTCATTCTTTTGTGTGTAATATCCAGTTGTCCACGCAATATTGTTTAAAGACTATTCTTGTCCCATTTTTTGACACTCTCATCAAAAATCAATTAACCCATAAATGTAATCAAACCTATAAACATGAGGGTTTACTTCTGGACTCTCAATTCTTTTCCATTGGTATATACGCCTATTCTTAGTCCAGTACCACACTGTCTTGATTACTGTTGCCTTGCTGTAAGTTTTGAAATCTGGAGGTGTGAATCCTCCAACTTTGTTTTTCTTTTAAGATTGTTTGGCTATTCTTAGTCCTTTGAGTTCCCATGCAAATTTTATGATAAGCTTGTCAATATCTTTGAAACAGGTAGCCAAAATTTTTGGTATAGGTTGTGTTAAATCTGTAGATCAGTTTGTTCACATGTATTTTTAGTAATTATATTTTTCAGGGTATTTTTGTTTTTACCTCTAGCCCACATCTTTATTTTATAGTCTTTTTATTTTGAGTTAGTATATTAGTGAACATCTAAAGTAATAATGGTATATGTTAATAGAAACTTTTGTAGTTTACAATCAGTTAGTCCATACATTATCTTATATAATCCTTGCAACAGGAATTAATATCTCTTTTAAGACAAAGAACCAAGATAACATAGCCTTCAAGGAAGAGGATGACCTGTGTCCTGTATCCCAGGCCTTTTCCACCATACATGCTGCCAAGCTAACACAAGAGAACTTATTTTCTTCTAAAGCCTTCAAATTCTTTACTGTTGAATTTACCCAAGGTCTATGGTGTAGATGAATTTTCATTTTACAACTGGCTTCTTAACATCAATGAGAGTGGCATTTAAATTTTTAGTACAGAAGGTGATTCATTTGCATTCTAAATGAAGTTACTTGGGGGTCTCAGCTGGGGAGACTCTCTGTTGTTCAGTAAATTGAAAATCTTTTTAAGCGTTAATCCCAGAATAGAAACCATATGGTGAGAAAGGGCATTTCTTTAGAGAAGAGTTAATTGTCAGCTTCTCATTGTCATTTCACAATGTCAGTTTAAATATGTAAATGAATAATTAGTAAATTCATGCCATTGATTTTCTTTCTTTTTAATAATATATATTTTTATTTTTTAGCTATAGTTGGCATACAATACTATATTAGTTTCAGGTGTACAACATAGTGATTAGACATCTATATAACTCACAAAGTGATCACTACAATAAATCTAGTGCCCCTCTAACACCATACGTAATTATTACAGTATTATTGGCTATATTCCTTATGCTATACTTTCTATCTCCATAACTATTTGTAACTACCAGTTTGTACTTCTTAATCCCCTACCCCTTTTTTACCGACCCCCTCAAGCTCCCTCTGATCCAATAACCTTCAAAATGTTCTCTGTATCTATGAGTTCATTTCTGTTTGTTTATTTTGTTCCTTAGATTCCACATATACATGCAATCATATGGCATTTGTCTTCCTCTATCTGACTTACTCTACTCAGCACACTACCCTCTAGGTCCATCATGCAATATCTTTTCCCATTCTCTTCCTTTTAGTCTGTGTCTTTTAATCTGAGGTGAGTCTCTTGTAGGCAACATAGGTAAGGATCTTGTTTTCTTATCCTTTCAGCCACCCTCTCTATTGATTAGAGCACTGAATTCTTTTTCATTTAAAGTGCTTGTTAATAGATATGTAGTTATTGCCATTCTTTATTCGTACTTTTGCTACATATTTTCTTTTGTCTTAAAGAAGTCCCTCCAACATTTCCTATAATGCTGATTTGGTGATGATGAGCTCCTTTAGCTTTTTCTTGTCTAGGAAACTCTTTATCTCTCCTTCAACTCTAAATGATAGCTTTGCTGGATAAAGTAATCTTGGTTGTAGATCCTGGGTTTTCATCACTTTGAATATTTTTTGCCAAGTTCTTCTGTCCTACAAAGTTTCTTTTGAGAAATCAGCTCCCAGTCTCATGGGTAGGTAACTAATTGATTTTCTCTTGCTGCTTTTAAGACTCTATCTTTGTATTTAACCTTCGGCATTTTAATTATGATGTATCTCTGTGTGGGCCTCTTTGGGTTCACCTTTTTTGGGGACTCTCTGAGCTTCCTGTGGTTGTATTTCTATTTCCTTCACCAGGTTAGGGAAGTTTTCCGTTATTATTTCTTCAAATAGGTTTTCAACTTCTTACTCTTCTTCTCTTTCTGATAGCCCCATGAGGTGAATGTTGTTACATTTGATGTTATCCCATAAGCTCCTTATACTATCTTCATTATTTTGGATTCTTTCTTTATGTTACCATTCTTATTTGGTGTCCTCCACTACACTGTCCCCTATATTGGTGATTTGATCCTCTGCTTCCTCCACTCTGTTGATTCTCTCTAATATACTTTTCATCTCAGATATTGTAGTCTTCATTTCTGACTTGTTCCCTTTTATAATTTCCATCTCTATTTTTATGTTTTTTATCTATTTCTTAAAGTTCTCACTGAGTTCATCTACTCTTCCCCTAAGTTCCATGAGCATCCGTATAACCAGTGTTTTGAACTCTGCATCCAGTATTTTGCTTATCTCCATTTTGGTGAATTCTTTTTCTGGAGCTTTGTTCTGTTCTTTTGAGTGGGACATGTTGTTTTGTCTCTTCATTTTGGCTGCCTCCCTATTTTTATGTATTAGGTAGGGCTCCTAAGTCTCCCAGTCATAGTAGAGTGACTTTATGTAGTAGGTGTGCTATGAGGCTCCTTGGCACAGACCTAAGAGAGGTCCAGCTGCAGGCCAAGTTCAGCCACAGCCTGTGTATCTCCAGAACCACCTGGTAAGAGTCATCAAGCAATCCACATATGGCTACCACCCTTTCTGGACTTATAGGTGCCTTAAGGGGTTAAGTCTGACACAAGGCTGGCTTCCACTAGTTCAGGGCCTGGGGCTGCTCAGAAAGAGGTACAGGGCACACTGAGGCCAGATGCTACTTCTTTGTGTTTTATGAAAGTTCACAGCAGGAGCCAAGACAGCCCATTTGTGTGAAATAAATCACTGGAGATGGCGTGGGTGGGCCCACAAGTTGGGAGAGGCAGAGTCACAGAGAATCCCCTGGGCAGAGTGACCTGTGTTATCAGGTTGATGGCACCTGCATCTGCAGGCTGGGAGCGGGGAAGGCTCAACAAAGGAGCAATGGCTTCTGCCTGCACCTCTGTCAGAAGCCAGCCACCCCTCTGGCCCTTGCCCTGAAACCCAAAGTTCAGCACCTCTCTCTATGCCCCTGGTGTCCCTTGAGCAGCTGCTCCAGCACTGGAGCTCAGACCAAGTGAGTCCATCAGCAAGAAAGGCTGAGTGGGGACGCTTTAAGAGGAAGGTCTCCGCTTCCTACAGTCCTCCGTCTCACTCAGCTGCACTTCCACTGGTTTTCACCGCCAGAGGTTGTGGGGACTTCTCTTCCTGGCACTGGAACCCTGAGCTGGGAAGCCCAGTGTGTGGCCGGGACCCCTCGCTCCACAGGTGGAGGAGAGAGCTCTGCAGCCAAGATAGCCTCTCCGATTCTCAATTGCCACTCACAGTTGTGGAACCTGGCCATTTCGCATCTCCACCCTGCCTACCGTTTTGAGGTGACCTGTTATTTGAGGTGATCTAGTTGTAGGGCTTCTGTCCAACCAGACCTCTGGCAACTCCACATACTGGTTGCTCTATAGTTTTGTTATAATCTTGGTGTAGTTGCTAGAGGGGGCATGTACAGCCTTTACCTTCTATGCCATCTTGAATCTATGCCATCTTGAATCAATGCCATTGATTTTTGATGACTCTAACTGATGAGAGAAAAAAGAGTTGGGTAAGCAGAAGGATTCTTGGTACCATTGTTTAAATAATTTAGATCCCCGTTACCTAGCAAAGTGAAAATGTAAATGGAACAAATTTCTAGACTGACCGATAAATATTAATATGTTTGTCTTACATGACAGTTGTTAGCTGAGTTTAAGGGTAACCCTCAGTTGAATATTTAGATGCGAAACTATAGCTTGGAAAATTCTAGATAGGTGAGCTTTGTGTTTATTTTTTTAAATCATTCACATCAGTGATGTAGAAGATACTTGATGTTGGTGTTAATTGGGCATCTATTCAAAATTATGGCAAGTGTCATTGGTTAAGACACCTATTATCTGTGGTTTAAAAGTTCAGCATGTGGTACAGGTGAAGGAAAGAAGATTAGATGGGGTGAAAGTGGGCATTTTTGTAAAAACGTGACTGCATTTCCTTTAAATGTCAGAAAATTTTACTTATTTATTAAAAATCAGAACTCCTTTCTGAGGAATACCAAGCTTAACTGAATATTCTACATTAGCGGTTAATGCTTTTAGGCAAAATTTTGACTTTGTCAAGTTTATGTGCTCTAGATTCTTAACCTGAGTCAGTTTCACAATAAACAGGATAAAATCACTGTGACATATTGTTAGGAACGTATTTACTCTTCTAAAAATGTGTTCATAGTTTTATATCTATTATAAGCAAAGGGTGAAATCAATGCTGTTCATCATCCGCCCCCTTGTTGGTTTTCTAAGTTCCTTCAATTCTAACCAGAATTATTGTCCTAGTATCCTAACCTGCAGGGTTGCCCCTTCCAGGCTACTCCACATAGGACATCAAAGTCATTTTTCTATAATGCAAAACTGAATAGGCAGCTCTTCTAAATATCCTTCAACAGTTGCTTGTTCCTTACAGATAAGTTCAGACTCCTTCTATGGGCATTAAACTTAGTTAGCGCCCTTGCCCTTATGGCACAGTGACTATACTCCTCTCCAGCATTAATTTCTCACTCTGCACTCTCCAGTATGTCTCGCTGTTCCAAACATCGATGCTTTGCTACACACAGCTCCTTCTGTAAGTGCCCTCTGCCCTCTGGTTCCCTTGTCTGCCTGGTGAGCACCTTCTCATTTTTTCTAGACTTAGTTCTCATGCAACTCTTTCTCTTTGGAGACTTTCTTGATGCCTCAGTACTTTACACACAACTTGCAGGCCAGCACTGCTCACATTTGATATTCTCGCTGTTTCTATTTTCTTTCTCCCACGTTCAAGGCAGAGACTATATTGTTCTTGTCTTTTGTCTTCATAACCTCAGCACCCAACATATATGTAACAGAAACATACTAAATATTGATCAAACAAATAAATTTATCCATTATGTAATGATAATTTCAAATACTTTAGAATTTTTAGAAAAAGATTTATCAGGTTTTATTCAACTTAGAAGCTGAAGAATTTATATTTGAAGATACATACCATGTGCATTATACCTAATGTAAAATACCGGTGTGGCGGGTGTTCAGCGCCCTTGCTGCTAACTAGTCATGTGACTTGAGGCAAGTCACACAAACCTGTCTAATCATTTTCTTCTTTTATAAAATGATTTTAACATCTTTTTCAGGGCTGAAATACTTTGATTTTATGAACTGTAAAAATCCAGTTTAGGATTTCAATGGTAGCATATTCTCATAGAAAGGTGCTGTTTAAATTATGCTAGGCAACTATTTGGTGGTTTTTTTTTTATAAACTAATCCTGATGAATCCATAGTTTCTCTGGATTAGTAGTTATCATCCAATAGCTTTCAATACGATACAGTTAGTAGTATTTTCAAAAGCACTGATCTGTTGGTTAGTTTTTTCTCAGTACCTGAGTAAAGGTTATAAGATGAAGCAAATTTTAAAAACTACTCTTCATTTTGTATTCTAGCTGTCATTAAAATGTCAGTGGGCAGTTGCCTACGTAGTTCTAACCTGATTCTTTCAGGGAATATAAAGATTTAGAGAGATAAGATTTTCAAATTAATATTTTATAGTCCATTTTTCTTTGGCTCTTTCTCTGTGGTTCCTAAGTATTCACAGTAAATTAACATTTTAAAATAATAATAGAATAAAAATAAGGGGGCTTACCCAGTCCTCACTTGTATTACAGTCGTTTCTATTTAAGTTCTTTCCCATACCAGATTATAAGCTTTACAAATGTAACAATCTTTTGACAGATTGCAAATGTTTTCCCAAATTTTTTGCTTTCTTTTTAAATTTGTTTACGGTATCTGTTATAAAATATATTTTAAATATTTATGTAGCCAAATCTCTGTCACTTTTCTTCTTTTGCTTTTACACATGTTAAGGCTCTATCTGCTGAGCTCAGTAGATAAATATTGATATCATTTTCTTTTGGCTATCTTATGGGTTCATTTTGTAATTAAATATCTAATCCTTCTGGAGTTTATGTGCGTATGATATACATGATAGGAAACATCATTTTCCCCTCAAATGATTAGTCAGTTGTTCTAATCCCATTTAATAAATCCATCCTTTCTCTATAAATCTTAAAGTACATACTTCATTTTATACTAACTTAAATATATGAACTCGAATATAGATCTTATATTTTTTATCGATCTATCTCTTCTTGTATTAATACTGTTGCTTTGTAATATGGTTAAATATTTCATATAAATTATCTTCCTTCATTCTCTCTCTTTAAACCCCCCCCCCCCAAAAAAAACACCTTAGCTGTTTTCAGGCATTTTTTCCTTCTAAAAGAACTTTAGAAATTCCATTGAATTTTAATGGAATTGTCATACATTACTAAATTAATGTAGAAAGAATTGATATCTCTGCAAGCCAGTGTTTTTACAAAAGGGAGTGTATATTTCTACATTTACTTGAGTCTTTTTTATGTCACTCAGTGTTTTTTTTTCATATTTATGTTTTAATTTTTTGTTTTGTTTCTCTTTCCCTCCAAATTTTCTTGCTATCATGCTTTTTTAAACCTCCTTTCTTCTAGTTGATAATTGATTGAATATATTGTCTATTTACTATATTTGTTCAAGTATTTTATTTTTTCAAATACTTACTATATAATAGACACACTTCTAAGTGTGTACTTACTATATAATAGACACACTGAGTACTTACTATATTTATTGACATACTTCTAAGCACTGACAATATAGCTGTGAACAAAATAAACAAAATACGCTGTCCTCAAGAAACTTACGTTCTTTGGAGGGTGATGATGTGAGATAAATATTTAAACACAAAAACAAAATATGATCTGTCAGATGTGAAAAGGTACCAAATAAAGCAGGGAGGAGAATAGTGAGTGCAGGTGTAACAGGTTAATTTTAATATTAAATGGGGTAGTTAGGGAAGACCTAACTGAGGAAATGATTTTTGAGTGAAGACCTGAAGATGTAGGGAGTCATTTATTTATATGGAGGAAAAAGGTTCCTGATTGAAGGAACAGCAAAAGGCATGAGGCAGGACCTGCTGTATTCAAAGAATAAGGAGGTAGGTGTGGCTGCAGTGAGAAAGGGAAGAGAAGCAGAAGATGAAGTAGGAAGGGGACAGATTTTTATGGTTTTGCAAATTGTTATAAGGACTTTGGCTTTTAGTCCATGTGAGAGTTTTCTGCTTGATTCTGTAAAATTGTTTATACTTACTTTTTCCATTTTATTACTTCTCATGGACTCCATGACCCACTCAATACTGGCATCTATCACTCTCAACCATGCTATCAC
This sequence comes from Eidolon dupreanum, assembly GCA_028627145.1. Taxonomy (NCBI): domain Eukaryota; kingdom Metazoa; phylum Chordata; class Mammalia; order Chiroptera; family Pteropodidae; genus Eidolon; species Eidolon dupreanum. The sequence goes on from CM053501.1 coordinate 37,010,322, forward strand.
TCCATTGAAACAGTCCTAAGGTGACTAGTGACCATTTGCCAGTAAATAAAAGGGATATTTTCAATCCTTACCAGTATTGCCTCTCAGCAATCTATCATTTTGACCATTGCCTACCTCTCGTAGCCCCCTTTTTTCCTGGCTCCCATGACTCCAAAATATTCTTGCTTTTCTTATACCTGTGTGGCTCCTCGTTCTCTATCTTATTTACAAGCTCATCTCTTCTACCTAGCTTTTGGGTAGCAGAATTTCTCAAGGCATCAACTTTTGCCTACTCTTCTTTTAACCCCATACATTCTTTCTAGGCATTTATATTTTATCTCTCATATTTATGTTTCAGCTACAGTTGTCTTTGTAGATGCCAATGACTCCTATAGTAAATGTCTAGCTCAGACTTCTCTTCTGAGCCCCAGACCCGCATAACCAATTAATTCAATTGCCTATAAATCATCTTCCACCAGATATTTCTAAAACATCTTGAACTATACAAGTCCTGTGTTAGATTCATGATCTCTCCCCACAAAATCTAATCTTCTAGTCTTGCTATGTCAGTGAATGTGGCCACTGTACCCACACTTATACAAGCCAAAAGAAATCTTGGCTTTACTCTTGACACCCTCTTTTCATTGACTCCCATTTTGATTTCACTGCCTAGTCCTATTATTTTACTTTCTAAATCTCTCTCGAATCTATCCTCCTCTTTCTTTCTCTATTGCTACCACCCTAATTCTTTCCCTTGGAGTACTCCAAATACTCTTAACTGACTTTCTTGTGTCTCCTTTGGCCCTCCTCCAAACTAATCTTCCACTCTAGCCAGAGATCTTTTTGAAGCGCCAACCTGTTCATGTGCCCCTTGCTTAAAACTCTTCAAATAAGTCAAAATCCTTGGCCAACAAAGGCCCTGCCTGGTTCCACCTCCTCCTTCTTCTCTCACTTCATCTATTTTCTCTCCTTCTGGCTCTCTGCCCACCAGCCATTCTAGTCTTCTTTGAATTCAGTTTCTCCAGTGTGTTCTGCTGTCGGTTCCCATCAATTCCCATGCAACTGGATATATCTAATCCAACTATTTTCGAATTTCTGAACTCAGCTCCAGGATCACTTTTTCAGCCTTTCTTGGACCTCCCATCTTCCTTGCCTTCACAGCATTTATTTTAGATTGTAATATTTTGTTCTTTGGGGGAATTTTTTGATTTACATCTTTCTGGTCCATTCAACCATGAGCTCCATGAGAACAGGGACTATTTTTTTGTTCACCATTAAATCCTCAGGCCTAGCTCAGTAACCTGACACATTGTAGGTACTTAGTAAATATTTGTGGAAAGAATGGAAAGAATCAATGAAGTCCTTTTTGTTAGAATTAAACCAAAATGTTGCATTTTTGTATAATTGGCACACCAGTACATTTATTTTCATTTGCATAAGCAATTTATTTCTGTAGACAAAATAAAGTACTCTTTTTGAGAGGTTTTTAGGTTTTTCTGGAGTTGCTAGAGAAGAAATAACTTGGTGTTTTTCTCACTTTACGAAGATCTGCTATAACTGCCCTCTGTCCTTTGTGCAAGACTCCAGGCTCAAAACTGAGTAAATGGGCTGAGGGCTTTCCAACATTGTTTATAATATTTCCAAATGTGTTAAAGGTGTTGTTTCAAATGGAGTGAAGTCCACTTTCCAGAGGCTTCAAGAAAATATCTCAGTCCGAGGTACTATTTCTCAGTGTTGCTGTTGTCCACTGTCTTGGGGACTATGAAACAGGCAGCCAGAAAAACCCAAGTCTGTGAGAAAATTTGAGATCAGAGCTGCAAGATGTTTTAAAAGGATGCAAGACCCAGAAGAGAAAGTAGAAAGTTGGCAAATAGTTGATTCGACCGAAGTTACATGACTACATAGACAGTTCAGAAGGCCAGTTCTGTGGGTGGTCTGCAACTATTTTTGAAGTATTTTGCCCTGACTTTGACAAGTCAAGCAAGAAAACTACCAATTTTTAAATTTGATTTACTTCTCTGAGTTTCTATTGTTTTGTGTGGGCATTAACAGGGTAAGGTTCTCAAGCATGTGGATTAAAACTTTTTACAATTCAGACTGCCCTTCATTTCTAAAAATGTTTTCTAAATGTATCACTAAAACAAAATAATTTTTGTTTATTTAGTATTATACCCAATATTTCCTGCTTATCTTGGATTCTTGATATCTCATGTGAAGAAGCTTTCATTTCTTGTCGCCCTTCCTGAGTTAATAATCCTTTTGCAGCAGAAGATCCTTCTGGGCATTTTAGTATAATCTATAGCTTCCAGAATAGTTGTCTTAAACACCTGTGGGCATTTTTTAATGGTGCAAAGTGTCCATCCTTTAATATTTATTCTAATTATTTATTGTACGTCTTCAAGAGGCAGCCAGTATAGAATTGTGACATGTAGAATGGATTCTGGAGTTAATCATCCCAACTCTGTTACATACTTGCTATGTATGTTTAGGCAAGTACTTAATACTTTCATACCTTGGTCTCCTTACCTGTGTAAAGTGGGGATATAATAGTATTTATCTACCATACTATTCTAAAAATTGTTGTTCTGAGGAGTAAATGAGTTACTATTTTAAAAATTTGTTTTCTAGAGTGCTTGGCTTATCATAACTACTATGAATGTTTCTTAAATAGAATAAATGTGATAAAGTTCCATAAATCAGTACTTCTCAAATTTCAATGTACATAGAAATCATTGGGGAATATTCTTAAATTGCACATTCTAACTCTGCAGTTCTGGTGTTGGACCTGAGACTCTGCATTTCTAACAAGTTCCCAGTTAGTGCAGAAACTGCAGGTCCACAAACCATAGTTTGAGTAGCAGCAGCCAAATATAAGGCAGCAAGCTACAGCTATATCCAATATTGTGCTCAAATGTGACAGGACGCATTTATAGGAAGCCAGGGCTTAAAAACAATCCTCTCTTCTGCAGTTCTGCAGGCAGCTCACTGTACAGCATGCAGCTGTCAGATCAGCACAATACATCCAGTTAACGTCCATCACCATACACACAGAAATTATTTTTCTTTTGATGAGAGATGTTAAGATTTATTCTCCTAGCAAATTTCAAATATGCAATACAGTATTATTAACTATAGTCACCATATTGTACATTAAATCCCCATGACTTATTTATTTTATACCTTTTGACTCCCTTCACCCTCCACCTCTAGCAACTACCTATCTGTTCTCTGTATCTATGAGCTTGGTATTTTGTTTGTATGTTTGTTCATTTGTTTTTAGATTCTACATATAAGTGAAATCATACCTCTATGATTATTAATTAATCATATTTCTCTTTCTCTGACTTATTTCACTTAGCATAATGCCCTCAAGGTGCATCCATATTGTCACAAATGGAAAGATTAGATTCTTTTTATGGCTAAATAATATTCTATTGTTTCTGTGTATGTATGTATCTCACATTTTCTTTATCCATTTATCCATTGATGGACACTTAGGTTGTTTCAATATCTTGGCTGTTACAAATAATGCTGCAGTGAACATGGGGGCGCAGATAGCTTTTTGAAGTAGTGTTCTCATTTTTTTTTGGATAAATATCCAGAAGTGGGATTGCTGGATCATATGGTAGTTCTAGTTTTAATATTTTGAGAAACCACCACATTGTTTTCCATAGTGGCTGTACCAATTTACATGACCACCAACAGTGCAGAAGGGTTCCTTTTCTTCACATTCTTGCCAACACTTGTTATTTCTTGTCTTTTTGACAATAGACATTCTAACAGGTATGAGGTGATATCTCATTGAGATTTTGATTTGCATTTTTCTAATGGTTAGTGATGAATATGCATGAGCTCTCTATTCTACTCCATTGATCTATGTATCTGTTTTTATGCCAATACCATACTGTTTTGGTTAGTATAACTTTGTAATATAGTTTGAAATCAGAGAGCTTAATGCCTCCAGCTTTGTTCTTCTTTCTCAGAATTGCTTTGGCTATTCAGGGTTTTGTGTTTTCATAAAAATTTTAGAATTGTTTTTCTATTTCTATGAAAAAATGCCATTGGAATTTTGATAGGGATTGTATTGAACTATAGACTGATTTGGGTAGTATGGATATTTTAGCAATATTAATTCTTCCAATCCACAAGCACAGAATATCTTTTTATTTATTTGTGTCGTCTTCATTTTCTTTCATCAGTTTCTTATAGTTTTCAGTGTAGAGGTCTTTTTCACCTCCTTAGTTAAATTTATTCTTAGGTATTTTATTCTTTTTGGTGCAATTGTAAATGGGATGGTTTTCTTAATTTCTCTTTCTGATAGTTTCTTATTAGTGTGTAGAAATGCAACAAATTTCTGTATATTGATTTGTATCCCTTCCGATAGCTTTTAATAGGGAGAAGCCATTGTCCTTACTGCTGAAAGTTAGTTCTCTGATCAGCTGAGGGTGAGCTACTGACACAGTATGTGCGTTGTGTGTTTCAGGGAATGCTAATGAGAAAATTCACAGGAAAAATTATATTAATTCAAATATTATTAAATAAAAGAACAAATTGTCACACTCAAATCGAGAACCTGTGCCTCTTCCCTTGTGGGACCAGCACTGACAAGGTGCCTCAGGTTTTGTGTCACATGCCTCAGGCTTGATCCTCTTTCCTGCCTCCACAAATTATCAGCGTTTCCAATAGAAAGAACATTCCAGTCATGTAAAATATTCCCACAATCCACCTACAGCAATGATGAAAAGCTAAAAATAACTTTGGTTACAAAAACTTGGGAGATTGTTATTTTTTTCCTTTAACAATTTTTTATGGTTTAGGTATAAACACTATATCTGTTTTTATGCAAGGGACTCTTAGGCAACCTACTTATTCTCGGTTGCTCCAGTAACTTTCTCTTTTTCTCAGCTTTCCTGAATATCGCATGAACAGAGTAGGTGTTTCCCACTCACTTCTCCATCCTAGAATGTAAAATTTCCCCTTTTTTTAATCTGTACTCACAGAATACATCTAAGGTATGTGCACACATGTGCATGCATGTGTGCATATGTGTTTGTTTTCCATAGTGATTCTGGGTTTTGGGGGGCGGGCAGGGAATGGATGTTGGAATCATCTAGTTCTACTTGATACATTTGTCTGCCCTTTGACTTTCAAATCAGTGATCACCTTGGGCTAGCTAAAGTTGAAAGGTTCAGCAGCAATACAGGTTTCTGAGGTAGCAGGACTGCTTCTCTCCCTAGCCTATCATAGAATAACAGTATTTACAGCTCAGATAAGATTCTGTGAACACAGAGTTCTGATTTTATTCTATGAATACAGGATTCTATTTTTTTTTCCAATGGTTTTATTTTTATGGAATCTTCATTTATATTCTCACACACACACACACACACATACACATACACACATACACACACATCCCTCATTGCTGATGTTGGTTGAACCTCTGAGCTTGCCCAAATCTTATTGAGCAAGCTGTCTGGGAGGGGCTATATCTAGCAGTTTTGGAATGTTTGGTCTCAGGATGAGGGTCCATCAATCAATCACTTTCCCACAAAGTCAGTTCCACTTAGCTGATGTGAAAACCCTTTTATCCTCTGAACCTTTGATCTGGGTGAGTTGAAGATTCATTCTTCTGGTCAATTCATGTGCTGGAGGCCTCGGCAAGTGAGATCTTATTAAACGAGCCAGGATGCTTTGGGTTTTGTCATTATCTGTGGATAATAACTACAGACACTTGCTGGTTAGGGCCTGGGGCACTCTCTCTGTGCATAACCCCTTAAGCCTTTCTTTCTAATTCCTTCTAATTGGCTCAGCAGCTCAGGTTAAGGAATAGCCCAAGCTCTTGTTATGGTAGCCTACACAAGCAGCATACACCAATATGTTCTGGTGTCACTCACCATTATAGTTTTACCCAAGGGGCTTTGTGAAGAGCCGCATTCATTTATACCTCAAATTGTATAATTTTTACATCTTGGAAGCAATTTGACTTTGTCCCCACCCCGATTCATAGGTCTTTTGATATTATAAAAGCACTTAATATTATCTCCTGGGCTTCACCAAAGGAGCTGATATTCAAAGCCATTAAAACCCAGCCTGTGTAACTCATCTGGAAATAACTTAGCCTCAGTCTGTACTGGGATGTTATGGAAAGAGGTTAATATCAGGATTTATCTCTGTAAGTTGGGTGGCAGGTTAATTTTTAATTTATTTTAATTATACATTAATTTATATATGTCACTTATATTATTTTGTATATATCAAATGCTACATCATTTAACGTTTTTTTTATTTTAAGAGCAGAGTTTTGGAGTCAGACATTGAATTCTAGCTTATTAGATGTATGATTTGGGCAAATTAACTTTTCTGTGCCTCTTTTCTTCATATAGAGATAATTCTGCAGGTCCTTACTCCTTTATTTGCATTTCTGAAGTCGAAAATCTCAAAACTAACAGCTTTTTCCTAAGGCTGCTGCAAGCCCAGTGGGAAGCAAAACTTGACCTGAACTTGACCAAACTCTACTTATAGTCTTTATGCCACTTAGTGTAATTATTTGTATGTGTGGCCAATTAGGTGTGATTATTGTTGATTGTGTGTATATGATTATCAGTGTTGCCCTGAATTCTTCTGGGGGTGTGATATATACACTTTAATACAACGCATTGCCTTTTTAAAATACAAAAATTTCTGAAATTCGAACTACATCTAACCCCAGGAGATTTGGAAAAGGGCCTTCAGACCTATCCTTTCTACCTCAGAGGCCTGCTGTGAGGATTGAACATGGTAATCTATTGCAGGTCTCTATTGTGTACAGTCATCCCTAGGTTCCAGGACCTCTGTGGATACCAAACTCTGAGGATGCTCAAGTCTCTTATATAAAATGGCATAGTATTTGCATTTAACCTACACAATCCTCTCATATACTTTATATCATCTCTATATTGATTCTAATACCTAATACAATGTAAATACTGTATAATAGTTGTTATACTGTATTGTTTAGTGAATATGACAAGGAAAAAGTCTGTACATGTTTAGTACAGACACACCATCTTAGGACTAACTACATAGTACACATGAGCAACAACATAACATTTTGTTTCTGAATATTTTCCATCCTCAGTTGGTTAAGTCTGTGGATGCTGAACCTGTGGATACAGAGTGCTGACTATAAATTATGTTAGTTGTTACAGACCCCTGAAATATGACCTTATTCATTAAATAATATTTATTGAATTCCTACCATGTGCAGGTGTGGGTGGAGAGTGGTGGTGTGAAGACAGGATAAAAGGTGCAACCTCCATCCTTAAAGAGCCCTAGTTTAGTGAACAACAGACATGCAAGATGAGGAGAGGGCGGGGGGCTTTGCAGGCTTTGCTTGCCAAGGAGGAACCTGGAACCTGCTGGCCTGGGGCATTAGCTGAGCCAAGTGACTTGGCATGAATATGGGTATTCCAAGTAGAGGATAAAGGATACAAGAAGACGGGACAGCCATGCTTTGGGTCTACAAGAAGTCATGTAGGACTGGATCCATGGCAGGGTGGGAAGATAAGGCAAACTGGTGGAAAGGGAGTGCAACCTGAAATGCGTAGTGTGTCTAATGAAAGAGTTTGGATTTTCTCCTGGAGGCCATAAACAGATAGTGAAGGATAACCTTTGAATGTGTGTATGTACATCCTCAAGATGTATGTATATCAGTTGCTATTTGTTTAATATTATTCAGTACATGACTCCATATGTGCATGCACATATTATTTCTTCATCGAATAGACAAAATATTTAAATAGGTACCAAAATATATAATATATGTTCATTGGTTTGCCCCACCATGACACTTGATTTTTTTAGCTGATAATTTTTATAGGTAATAGAATTCTTTAAATATGTCCTTTTTGAACAAATACTAAGCACTTCCAGTTAATGCGGATGATGTAGGAACATCCTTTGAATTTATATGCTCTTTTTATCATTTTTGTTGATGATTCTCTCTTTGAAGTCAGTTGACCAAGTTAAAACATTAAAAAATTTTAGCACAATTAGTCTTACTTAGGATTTTATTGTGACTGTTATTTAACCAGGTAGAAAAGTGACACCTTATCAAGGAAACAACCCATCTGCCTTGGGCCCTTGATTGTGCTATAAAATTTACTGAATTATAAGAAAACAAAAATAAGGCAATCCATTTTTAATAGGGAGAAATCTTTCTTAGGATATTCTTTTTAAAATAGTTCTTTATTACATATTTATTATTCTAATAATATTTAAATTAGTCCCTGCACCCTCACCCCAGGGATCTTCTTTTCTGTGACTTTCTTCTTCTTGTTCCAACCTGTTTATCTGTGGCAACACAGAAAACAACTGGAAGGCAGCTATAGAATCCCCTATAAACCAAGCCTGCTTCACTGGAGAGGAAGACACTTTTTATGATGGTTCAAAACTAAAAAGAGAATCATCGTACTTTCCCTTGGCTGAGCAAGGTGGAAGGGTCGCAGTCACTACCACCTAGTGACTGCTTGTGAAGCACTAGTGACAACAGCTTAGGCTGTGACACTCCCTGAGGGTTCCAGTTGCTTCAAGAGATTTGCGAAAATCTGGGGGGAAAGTGTTAGCTTTATTTATTTTTTACTTTTTATTTTTTTATTAAGTTAATTGGGGTAACATTGGTTAATACAATTATATAATTTTCAGGTGTACATTATCATTTGACATCTGTATATTCTATTGTGTGTTTACCAACCAAAGTCTAGTTTCCTTCAGCTTGATCCCCTTTACCCACTTGACCCTCCCCCTAACCCCCTATATTTGACCCCCTTTACCTCGTCTACCTCCTCTTTCCTCTCCCACCCCACTAGTAACCACTGATTTTCAGTCATTTAAAATAGCTTTTCTATAACATTTTTTAGTGGTGGGACTGAGTGTGTGTGTGCACGTGCGCATGTGCGTGCATGCTGGGGACCCAGAGAAGTGGGTGTGTTAGGTGGATTAGGCATTGGAGGAGTTTCATGCCTAAAACAGTCTCAGTTGTAACAATGTCTCTGTCTAAGGAGAGGGTTTAATTGGACGGCCACTAAATGTGACTTCAAGCTGGAAAATTGAAAAAGGCTGTGAGTCAGTCACATAAACAACCTTCTTCCCATGATCTCTGCTGCTGTGTGGCTCTTTGCCCTTAACGTTCATGAGCAAGTGGCCATTGTACAGCCAGTTGTTTGTCACTGCAAGCCTTGCTCATAAAGTCATTATTGAAAACATTAACATTAGACAGATTATTAAATCAAATTAACAATTACATGGGCCTAGTTTAATCTCTGCCTTCCAAATGACATGTGAAGTCAAAGTTGCAATGATTCTAGCATCACCTGAGGGCAGGTGGGGAATTACTTTCCTACACTTGTATATATGTCTGTACTGAAACCACAATTGTAGACTTGAACATTAAAGAATTAGTGGAAGAGTGGCATTCTTACTGATCTTTCTGAGTTCCAATTATGCCCCTGTTAGTATAGTAGATTGTCTCCAAATATAGCTGCCCACAATTCTTACCATTTCTGTACATGCTTGTGACTTCTCCACCAACACACTGAATCTATTTCTTTTCCTTTGAATCTGGTTGGTCGTGGCTTGTTTTTACCAGTAGAATGAAATGGAAGTGACCTGGCAGTTTCCATTTTGCTCTCGTGGAAGTCCTACCATGTAAACAAGTCTAGGCTATCCTACTAGAGAGACCATGAGAAGAGAGGTCTTAGAGGAAGAGAGGCCATGTGTAGGGGAACCAAGGTACCCCACCAATGACCAGCACCTATAGTCAAACATGAACGTTAGGCCATCTTGATTGTCTTTACCCCAGCCAAGATCCCAGATGACACTGTGTGGAGCAGAAGAACTGCCTGGCCAACCCACAGAATCATGAGTAATTATAAATTAATTTTTAAGTCACTAATTTGGGTGTAGTGTGTCACACAGCAGCAGATAACTGAAACACTTGGTGGGTGGCTTGGGCAAATGATTTGATTATTCCCAACTTCAGTTTTTTTAATATGTAAAATGGGGATTATAGAAATGATTTATGCCTCACAGATTTGTCATGGGGACAAGTAAGATAATATAAGTAAATGTGCTGGATAAACTGTAAATTGGATTTAAAATATTTTTATTGAATTGTTTTTCCTTCATCTCCTCCCAAAGAATCATTTGTTTTACCTCAGAGTTTGTGTTTTAGTGCAGAGTGAAGGAAGCTTCTGTGGGGGTATACATGTAAAGAAATGCAGTCTCAGTCAGTGTATTTAAAACATTTTTCTTAGTGTTATTTTTCTCTACATTTAGCCCTTTTTCTTTTGACAGTTTGATATATATACATGTATGTGTTTAATTGTTTGCAAATATAGAAACATTTCAATGTTTGGGAAGAGGTTCTCCTCTAAATTACTTCATGTAGGTCATAAAATTAAAGGGTTTGGACATGGAGCATGTTCTCTTTTCTGCTTCTAAGTATGGAGTTGGAAATTATTATTTAAATATGGAGCTTTCCATACATGTAAAGCATGTAGGATAGTGTTTGGAACATAGTAAGTGTTAGCTATTGATATCATAATAAAGGCACATCCCCTTTCTATAATCTCTCCTATCATCCCACCACCACCCTCTCCAAGCCCGTCACAGACAGTCTGGCTTTATCTCAGGGGTCTGAAGAAGAGGTGAAGGAGCCTGGGGTGAAGCATCTCATCAGGTGTGGTCAGAAGTATGTGACCAGGTCAAGAATTCTTATTGTACCTCCTTAATTCCACTTATCAGAGTCAAACTGTGCAGTGGCATTTGCTGGCCTATGTCATAGGTAGGAAAGAAAAGTATACAATTGTGGAAAAGGAAAGATGCATGGGAATAAAAGATGCAAGGGTGTGGATCAGAGAGAATGAGGAAGAAAAAAAGACAAGAGTAGGGTAGGTACTGTCTTCAGAAAGGACAAATTACGACCTATAAGACCCTTCTGTTAATACGTTCTGATAATAAGAATGAAGACTAATCATCCTCTTCCAGAATAGAAAGGTAAGTATTTGTAAAAGTATTCAGGAATTTGCATTCTGCAGAGGGTCCCAAACATGCTGATGGTGCATTACAGAAGTGCTCCCTCTAGAGAATGGCACTTTCTCGGGCATGTATCTACACATGTACTGTGGAAGAGGCAGTTTAATGGAAACATGTTTTAAAATGGTTATGAAAAGAAATTCAAAATCAGATTTGGAGAGAGTAGTGGAAATTCTGAACTACCTTACAAGCATTTCTTAATGTAGCATATGCTGTGAGAACATCTGTTAAATGGCTTCAAAAGCATGCTGGGTCCCTTAAGGGTTATGATAAGCAAATGGTCCTAGCCAAAATATTTTATCTCCTGGGGTTCTCACACATTTCTGTTCATAATGCTGCCAGGTTTGGGGGCACCATATCAGTCAAAGACAGTTATATTTGCCAAAAGAACTGTCTCAAGCTGCCGGATCCCCAGCAGGGCCAGGCTCACAGCTAACCCCACAGCAACCATGAGGTTCATCATTATCTCCTCCCAGAGACACTTCAGCCCTGCTGTGGCCTCTCAGATTGCTAGAGGCCATTTACTAGGCTAAATAAAGGAATTTAAAGTAACATGTTAATAATATTAATATGTTAATAACAAGGCAACATTCAATATTATTTTTTCCCAACCCAATATTTGGTTTTAACCATGAACTTCTACTCTAATTGAAGGAGAGAGTTTAATGATGGAATTTCATTCTTAGACTCAGGGAAGGGTATATATAGGGGAAAGACATTTTCAGTGTCCATAAAATCATATCTTTAAAAATTCATTAAAATATTGGCAGTGTATTCTTCAAATTGTACATAATGAATTTATGTTCCTTTTATAAAGGAAAAAGTAAACTTTTTAAAATAGAGAAAGTCATACTCCAAAAGTAGCCATATATTGTACCTACATGTGAGACCACCCAGGTCTCCTTATCCAAACAGAGATGTTCTTTTCTGTGTCCTTCTTGAAGGGACACAGAAAAGTTTACATTTTAAAATTTAAGAATTTAAAAAAGTTTCTAATCTGGTAATACATATATTTTTAAAACCATCATTTACGTGTCATGATTTAAAGATACTACTAGGATCAGTTTAGACAAATGTGACCAAAAAGATAAGTTTGTGCTTAGTTTTTGTCTTTCTTCATATTCCAAACCCACATGTAGACTGTCCTGGAGCTGAGTACCTGTAACTCAGATCCTACTCAATGACTGCTCCAAGTCTGAATACTGCTTTTTTCTATTTCACTTTACCCTTCTCACTTCCCTCAAAAAAGAAGAAAAGAATCTCAGATAAGTTGACTCCCAATTTATTCCTTATCTTTAGATTAAACCTAACAGAAATCATCACAGGAAAGTGAGTGACTGACCTCTACTGAGGCAGCCCCCAGCCATTGTCTTGCTGAGAGTACGTAAGTAGAAAACACTGTCGAATGGATGAATGAATGAATGAACCTTTTCTCAGTTCCCAATTATAGTGTTTGAATCCCTGATGCCACTATATTGGTCTCATTTTATTATTGTTCTCTCTTCCTTGCCCCAACCATCTTTCCTGCTTTTCATATATACGGAAGGGCCTTTATTAGAACATAATTCAGCCTTGTCTTTTCCAGGTTAAGTGATTTGTTTCTTTTAGCTTTCCTCATAGGTCCTATTCTCTAGCTTTTACAATTAGCTGATTTCCTCTCACTTAAATCCCTAGTGCTGAGGAATATCAAAATGTCTTCCAGGAGGATCTGCCCTGACCTGAGAGTAATTACACAGTTGATTAGTTCATGAGCCATTTGTGTTGTTTTATTCCTAGTAACCAGTCAAGCCGTCCTCTATAGGATTTTCTTGGAGACCATTAGAGATTAGGCCGACACTTGATGAGTGGTTGGGCATTAATAATAAATCAGAGCACCAGACAAACAAACTGTTAATTTTACTTGTTACATGCAATGTATGAGCCACAAAATTGATTAATTAAAATTAAATCTATATTGCAAGCCTTTATTAGAGATGGATAAATCAAATACGGGATTGACAAAATTTAATATTATAATTTAGTATCATAATAAATGTTTCAGAATCAGACGTTATGCCTTCATTTGCATAGCTGCTCAGGAGATTCTTTAAAGATTATTCCTCCCTGTTTTTAGACACCAACCTTCTCCTCCCCTGTTAGCATTGAAATCTAAGGATTTTACAGTACCGATGTTTTAAGGTGACAATTTTGTAATGCCAGGGAAAAATATTAAAGAAGAAACCCTTAATATGCAAAAACAGAGTAGTTATTCCTATTGGTACAAATAAATGTTTTAAAAGCTGGGGTCTATGCATCACAGCAATTTGAAGGCAGTGCATCAAAAGGAAAAATAAAAGACTTTAGGGGTCCTTGGACCTACGGCTGTCATTTTGTGTCAGTAGGGCTGTCTGTCTGAGGAAGCATTTATTAATTTTCTTTCACTTGAGATCATTGCTGCCTTTCTTTGCTATTTTGACTGTATTCTTGCATCTGGCTTTACTTAAGTTTAATATTTAAACAAAATGTTTACCCTGGAAGGATTTTTCTGATGTGAAGCCAGTCGTGTCTGGAACCATGATATTTCACGAGTTATGTGTCCTTACCAGACTCATAGCTCTTCCACACATGTTCTTCTTTCAAAGGTTATGCACCAGAAAGGAGAAGAAAGGAGAGGCAAGACCGACTGACCTCACTAATAGCGCGGCACCCACCCATCCCTGGGGCACTCCATCTCTCAAAAAAGGGCTCTAAACCTCAGCATAATTTAAAACTGTTGAAAGCTGTGAGTGGGCAAGTGACAGAAACTGCCTATTGTGAAATGTAGTATGTTCCTTATTTTATTTTACAGCGGTGGTAAAATTTACATTTCAATTCTGTTGTTTTCAAGGTAGTTTTCATTTCCCTTCCTCCTCCTCCTCCCATTGGCTTTTTCCATCTCCTTTCCATTCTTCCCAAACAATGGCCAGATTCCAACCCCATAGGACTCTTTAAGAAGGTCAACAAAGCCACAACTATTTGCTGGCTCTCTTCCAGCAATTGCCCCAGAATGAGGCAGCTGGCCCTCTGTCTCAAAATGCTCTCCCTCAGTGGACTGCCCTGTGGCAGTTCCAGACACTGCTGGACTTTTGGCACAAGCACAGAGGCCCCATGTGTTCAACTGTCTCGGAGGCAGCGTCTTCCATCTCTGAGAGAATAGATCTGGAGAGAGAGAATGTGGGGAGGGTGTGTTTATTTGAATTCTAGCCAATTTAATAGTATCTCAAGTTTTTAAAAAAGATATATCTTTTTAAAAATCCTTGGGGAATGAGCCAACTATAAGGGAATGTCAAAATGTATTCATATTGAACATGTGGTCTTCTTCATCTGTCAAAAGAGGTGGTTGGACTAGATATTTCTAAGACATCTTCCAGCTGTATATTCATCTGTAGAAAAGTTAAAGTGGAATCACAGAAAACTGCAAATCCTCGGGGAGAGATATTTATTTAGACTTGAGGAAGGGGTGAGAGGAGGACTGAACCAGTTACTACAAATTATAAGTATATCATATTCCCAAGGCTCCATTAACTGGTGTCTGGAATCCAATGTAGAGCTCAGAGACAAAGAAGGCTGCCCCATGGAAAGTGAGACCTTCAACTCTCTCATGAGACCAGGGACCGTACTGCAAGGTGGAGAGAGTTGAAGTTCCTGGGCTGTATCTGAGATACCAATTTCTGATCATTCTTTCTTGTTCTTCCTTCCTTTCTTCTTTCTTTCCTTATTTCTTCCCTCCCTTCCTCCCTCCCTTCCTTCCTTCCTTCCTTCCTTCCTTCCTTCCTTCCTTCCTTCCTTCCTTCCTTCCTTCTTTTCTTTATATTTTTTCTCTCCTTCTGTTTCTTGTTTATTTCCTTTTTTCTTTAAACAAATATATATTTAGGACCTACAAAACATTTTGCACAGAGAATCCAGGATAAATAAGATATGATATTTGCCATGAAAACACTTGGAAAGACAAATAAGTAAATGAACACCTACACTGTAGAATGTTAAGTGCCCATGATAAAAACGAGGTCAAGGTATTGTGGTCCAACTGGAGATGGGGCAAAGAGGGAAGTCATAGGAGGTTTTAATGAAGATAGAGAGGGAGAAAAGGGGGAGAAGACAATCTAGGCAGAGTTGAAAACACATACAGTTGCTCAGAACTGAAAGATATGGAGAATACAGTTAAAGGATAATATTTGAGGGACTCAGGAGAAAATAACAGGAACTACATGCCAAAGGACCCAAGATTCTGATGGAATTGGTACTTTTTTCTAAGGGCAGTGGGGATGTATTTAGGAATTTGAAGCAGAGGAATAAAATACCCAGATTTGTCTTTAATAAAAGTGCTAAGGCTATATTGAGGAGAAATGCCAGACTGAGACAAAGTTCAGTCAGGAGCTGTCACAGCAACTGGATGAGAAAAGATGAGGGTATGCACTAAGGTAGCATCACCGACGGTGGCCCAGATGTAATAAAATGACCATTAATAATTAATAACAGCTAACATTACTTAAGCAGCTACTGTGTGTTAGCTTGTCGCTAAGCATTAATCCATCGTTACCTTATTGGTTCCTTGTAACAATTCCGTGAGATAGATGCTATTATTGTCCATATTTTACAAATGTGGATATGGAGGCTCAAAGAGATTGAATCAGTTGCTTAACTGTGGCCCCAGCCTGGGATTTTGCTTCTTCATCTATCATCGGTGGCATGCGTCTCTAGCAGAAAATTTGTGACTGACCATTATATTTTGCTTCCTAGTCCTGTCAGTTGTGAGATAGCCCAGGACACCAAGGGACTTTCTGAGGGTACTGCCATGTTGTATTTATCCCTGTCTTACCTGCAGCATTTTTTATATTTTAAAAGTTTGTTCTTTACTATTCATTTTTCTGTGTTTTATTCAGATGCTTCTTCCCTTTCCTATCTAACCTATCTATATCTACCTGTATAACTTCTACCCTTATTTCAAGGCCCCATATGTCTCATTGCCTCAATAAAACCCTCTATGTGTCCCTGGTTAGCCACCTTGAATGCACTCAGCATGGCTTCACAATCAGCTCTAGGACCTGAGTTGAAACTTTACTCTGTGCCTGCTATTGTCCACGAGTCTCGCTCCCTGCACCCTACCTTTGGCCTGCCTAACTGATCAGTAACTGAGCTCTTTGTGCCTTTTCCAAATTGAAACTTGGTTCCCACTTTTACATCTGATCCCTTGGGGTTTTCATCCTGTTTTTTTGTTTTGTTGTTGTTGTTGTCTTTTTAATTTTCAACCTTTTCTGTTGTCGTTTCCTTAACTTAGACCTTGTCCCTGCATTGCGGAATGTCTACCCAGAATGATCCTGGCCCCTAAAGATTATGTTTCTGGTATCTGTTCTTTGGTTTTAGGAAATGTATTCTTAGAAGACACTGCTACCACACCCTGCCATGGGTCACCTCCCAGCTGGGAGAGCCTGTGTGCAGAAGCTCTTATACTTTCCTAGGCAACCCCAGCCTTCCAATTTCTTTCTTCTCTCCTACAAAATTTAGGACATTTATCCCTAGATCAGCATGTCTTCATCTACTTAAGTTTAATATTTTAATATAATAACACTTGCATTTATTTTAGTGATTTCCCCAACTAAGTATAAAAATTTCTTGAAAAATGGGGCCATATAATTTTTTAGCTTCTCCACAGTGCCTAATAGTGTTGAAAAAGTATTCGATAAGTACTTGAAACTTATTTGTTTACAGGGTACCTTGTAGAATGTTCTAAGGCAGATGTATATTATACTGAATGTCATTTTGTACATAACTTGGGCCCAATATGGTAGAATGGCTTTGCTTTAGACCCTTATGACATAATGCAATCTCTGGATAATACAAAGTGATATGCCAGGATTTTACCACATTTAACCCTCACAGTAACCGTGTGAAGTACATCTCCATTTCACAGGTGATGTTCAGAGAAGGATGTAAGTTACTTTCTAAAAGTCAGCTGTTAATAAGAGGGGGCCACTGAGATTTAAAACCAGATTTATCTATTCCATACCTGGTGTTCTTAACCCACCTCAGCTCTTGGGCCTCAAAATATGGTAGATGGAGCCCTAGAGCCCTGGAGCCTTCTTCAGATATAGAATTGCAGAGTGGTAGATGTAGAAAGGACCTTAAAATTTTCTAGTGAAAATGCACTTTTTATTTCTGCAAATAAGAAAACTAAGGGGCTGGAGGTGAGGCACACGCCACTTGCTTAAGGTCACAAAATGAGTTGTCAGAGCTCTAGTACCAGCATTCACATCTCCTTTTATGCATTCTACATAGAAAAGGTATTTTCCTTCCCAGATCCTCAGAGTTCTGCTTGCTCTGTCACTAGCTCTTGGAGACGAGGGATGCTAATAGCTGTAGCATCACTTTTAGGACACTTTCATCAATCTATGGGATGGTTCCCAAAAAGAATCCCATGAGTCACTGAAGAAGCAGACCTATGGCATGAAGTGGCAAAAGCTAGAGAGCTTCCCGCTCCTCACCCCCACCAAAATTCACAGAATATATTGACTCACTCATTCGGTACCTAAGAGCAACCTAATCAATAATAAAATGTCTTAGGGCTCTAGAATAGCTCAATTACCTGGGAAGTAGATAAGGAGCTCTTTGTACTGAAAGCTTCTGAAGAATCAAAGGAGGACAAGATGGGGGAAGGGAGACTGGATAGTTGATTTTAGAAGTATGGCTCTGGGAATTTTGTGCAAAAACAGATATCATCTGAGTGCTGTACCGTTTCTGCTTTATTTCCAAGTGTTTTGTATGTAAATGTGTGTGTGTGTGTGTGTGTGTGTCTGTATGTGTATCATCTGTTGCCCAGATTTTTGCGAAATGCAAATATTCAATCACTCTGTCAATTTAGGATTTTAGATGTGATGTTCCTACATAATCCCACAGTAATTATTTGTCTTTCTGAGTGAATATCTCATACCTCCCTTTCTTTAGCTTTGGACTACACAGAACACAAAAATCATAAGGGAGTAATAAAGAAAAATAGTTTTTTTTCCCCTCTTCCTTTCTGTAGCACAGTCAGTCAGTTCAGCCAGTGTTTATTCAGTATGTGACTGTGTGTGAGGCTCTCTGCCGAGGGCAGCCAGGGGACACACAGAAGAGAAAGCCCATTTTGTAAGAAGCTGTCTTCATGACTCTCTCTTGTGTTCGCCTCTGCTTGTCTTTCCCTATTTCCTCTGTAAGATAACAGCATTGGGACCAAAATAAAACTGTTTTAGCTCTTTTATTCCCAAGGGTAAACATAACACTAGATGTTTGACGGCAATAAAGATAAACTTTTTAAGGAAGCCTTGAAAATATTTTTAAAGCATTAAGCTGACAGAAGTGCTGGAAACCTTTTACCTCATATGCGCTTCTTTCAATATTATCTTTGATCCTCAGGAGTAGCAGAGACTGGAGAAAATGGGAGGAAAGACAAGAATAGGAACTGACAACCTAGAGTTTATTCAATTTTAATTTTCTTATCTCATTACTCTCTCTGGTTCAAATTTTCCGTTGGTAATGTTTGAAAATGAGTACTTGGAAATTTTATTTCCACCTCTAACTTCTGTTTTCTTGATCTTTCTTCTTGTAATTGATATTATAGCTAATCACTCTCTATCACTCTCCCTGGAATAAAACTTAATAGATTAAGGACAATGTTTTATTTTTTTTCTGTTTATAAACTTTTTATTTAAATGCTAATATCAAATTAATCAGTTAATACTAGATGCAATAAAACATAATGGTTACGAGCACAAACTCTTGATTTCTATAGAATGTTTTTTACTCTGTTTCTACACACATGATCTTGGGAGAGTTAGTTAACCTGTATGAGTCTTGGTTTCTTCACCTGTAAAATGAGAATAATAACAGTACCAACCCTGTTAGGTATGCTATTTATTAACATGTTTAGTTCTCCAAACCCAACAGGATAAATCTTATTGTTATATTTCCATTTTATAAGTAGGAAATTGAGAAAGAGTCAATTTTAGTAACTTGTCTGCTTCTGGTTACATGATAAATAAGTGGCAGAGTTGAGCTTCAAACCCAGGCACCCCAGCTTCAGAGCCCACATCCTTAACTACTAATCTGTTACTTCAAGGTGTACTCCTTTAAGGCCACATCCTTATGGCTGGTTGCACGTGGGGGTAGGATGAATTCAGAATCAGTGCCCAGGTGTCTTTGAACAGCATCTGTGTCCAGCTTCCTAGTGCCTCAGAAAGCCTGTTGTCCACTGTTAGGTGTTGAATTGTACGTCCCACAAGTTTACATGTCGAAGTCCTAATCCCCAGCACTTCAGAATGTGATCTTATTTGGAAACAGGGTCATTGCAGATAAGATCATACTGGAATCAGGTGAGCGCCTGATCCAATGTGACTGGTGTTCTTAATAAAGGGAGAAATTTGGACACTGACAAGCACATAGGGAGACTGCCATGTGAAGATAAGAATTATTTTGCCACAAACTAAGTAACTACTAGAAACTAGGAGAGATATCTGAAATAAATCCTTCCCTAGTGCCTTCAGAGAGAGTATGGTCCTACCGACACCTTGGTCTTGGACTTCCAGCTTCCAGAAATGTAAGACAATAACTTTCCATTGTTTAAGCCACTCAGTTTGTAGTGCTTTATTATGGCAGCCCTAGCAAACAGCCACCATTTGCAACTAACCTGCTTAAGAATTTACCACTGCTCAGTCTGTCTTCTCTTTACCTCTTATCAACTCTCTTTCTTAATCCCCTGGATTGCTTTCTCAATCCTTTCACAGCCTCAAGCTCCTCCCATTCCTTCCTCCCTCAGCAGATAATAGCACTTTCTCCTCTACCAAGGCCATAGCTACCTCTTATGAGACTTTTCACTTTCCCCCATCCTCCTCTGTGACCTCTGGCTCCTTCCCCTACACTTGTTACTCTTCCTACCATAGACTTTAGATTTCTGCAGGCTTGGTCCCTCTCATTCTTTTCTCTCTTCACATGTTCCTCTCAGTATTCATATTCATTTCCATAATTTCAAGTATAAACCCTGCACCGTTAGCTCCAAAGCTTATTCCTATAACCCAACTTCTCTCCAGAGCCCATACCCCTCACTTACAACTGCTTGATGACAAATTCCACCTGCTATCTCTTCGATCTCGACCACCCTCTAAACTGAGCAAGTCATCTGATCTCTGTACCAGGTTCTTTTCTCTTCTCTTTTTCACCACAGTCAACCAGACCCCAATATATTTTTTCTTTTCTATGCCCTCCTACAAAGTCACCAAGGCATGTTGATTCTTTCTTTGCAGTGCCTCTCACATACTTTCTAATTTCACTAGATCATTTCAAATCCTCATCCTGTAATAGCTTGCTTTCTAGGCTTCCTGCTTGTTTTTCATACACTGCCAGAGTCATCTTCTCAACATAGAATTATTTTCATGTTATTACCTCTAGCAAGGGATGGATCCTGGTTGCATACAGAATAAAAACCCATCTTAACTTCAGCATTCAAGGCTCCCCTTTAACATAGCCCCAGCTCACCTCCATTTTGTTCCCTAAAATAACTAAGGGAGACCAACTATCCACACAGAGAGCTTTACTCAGTGCCATCCCTCCCTGGAAACTTCGTGGTCTGAAACTCTGTGGTCGGAAACTTTCTGTCAGAGGCAACCGGCTCACCTAAGATAATTCATGTTAACAAAATTCATGAAAGACATATTATCTGCTATAATTGCATTTCATATCTGAGTATACAAAGATGTGGCCTCATTTGGGTTTTAATATTTTCCTAACCACAAGATTATCTCACAGGATATATTACTTCTGTAGATTGATAACTTTATTCACAGTGTTAGTTTCTTTGTTCATTCATTCGTTTATATGTTTGCTAATTTAGCTTTCAAATGCCTTAACTCCAAATCCTAAGGACTCCTTACTATATGGAGCTCTCAGAATTTCTCTGAATAGATTTTAGGCTCCCACTCAGCAGCCTCTGAAATCCTAAGCAGAACAACATCAGCTGATTCAACCAGGGCCAGAAAATAAAAATGTACATTATTCTTGAGTTAAGGGCATTGACACTGAATGAGGGGAAGAAATTAAAAAGAGCTGAAGAAAAGAAATTGAGAAAAAGGAGAGAAACAGAGCTAAAAAGGAAAGCAAAGTGATGTGTTTGTAATGAATAATAGTGCTACAGTTTATTTAACATTCCATATCCCTTCATTCCCTCTATTAGACAGGTTGAGCAGACTAATAATGATCTTCACCATAACAAAATACTATAGATTGCGTAACTTAAACCAGAGAAATTGACTTTCTAACAGTTCTGGAGGCTAGGAAGGTCAAAATCAAGGTGCCAGCCAATTTGGTTTCTGGTGAGAGCTTTCTTTCTGGCTTGTAGACGGCCACCTTCTTGCTATGCCCTCACATGGCAAAGAAAGAAATGTCTCTCTTTTCCTCTTCTTAGAAGGTCACTGTCTTATTGGATTAGGACCCCACCCTGATGGCCTCATTTAATCTTAATTGCCTCCTAAAAACCCTATTTCCAGATACAGTTTACATTAGGGGTTAGGGCTTTAACATATGAATTTGGGGGAACACAATTCAGTACAAGCCCTCAGCCTCACAAAAAAGTATACGTTAAGTTTTTCTCCTCATTTCTTTAGTGAAGGAGATCTGATGGATAATGGGATACTTAATTAGAGTGGGATTAGAGATACAGTCAATTCTGACCCAACATAACTACCTAATAAGTCTAGGTTATTAGTTTGGCTGGCAAACAATTCAGCCTGATGCGGGAAGCAATTCAGCCTGATACCACCTTGTTGTTTTAAGACAGGTAAACCTAGGAGGTCTAAAGATAGTTTTGCTGAGAGATCCAAATTTTCTTTAATATCTTTTGGACCATGAAGAATTGAACCCTTAATCTAGAAAATTCAACTGTGTTTGGTTGGAATTAATTTACAGAAAACCGAACTATGTAAATAGGGTTCCCCTTAAATCCTTCCTTCAGTTCGGGTTGTTCACGTGGGGATGCCTTAGGTCAAGTTCCCCAGGAAACAGACTCCAATGGAGATCTGGGTGCAGAAGTTTCATTGGGAGCATCTTGGTATCAGTACCTGTGAGCGAGTTGAAAGAAGCGGGATTAAACAGATGGAGAACTTGAACTGTGATGCATTTCTGAGAAACATTTCAGCAGATTCAGTGGGAAGCTCTGCAAGTAAAATGGCCCTTTAGCATATCCAAGAGTTGAGGAAAGGGGGCCAGGCCTTTGTACCCTCATGTCAACCAGTTATTAGATATGGGCTGCCTCTGGAAGGGACCTTTGGGCAAGGTGGCTTCCTCACGCAGCGGACAATTCCAAGAAAGAAATTCAGTCATGGGCCTTCAGCAGGTAATAATCCTCACAACTTCAGTCCATAAAGGGAGTCTAGTGACACTTTACTGCATTCACTACATGAGATAAGGGCTGGGGCCATGGACCCTTTAGTTACACATTAAAATCTGTTGACATTCCTCTACTTGGGACTGTGTGTGGTGTGTCTGAGTGTGTGTGTGTGTGTGTGTGTGTGTGTGTGTGTGTGTGTGTGGTTAAAAGATCATCCTTGTGCTAGAGGCTAAATATTTTACATGAAGGAGCCCTCTGAAAATTCTGGGTGTGGCCAGCTAAGACTAGTAATTAATTGTAAAACTAAAATGCACAATCTTTCTAGTCATATCATTACAAGCATAAGGGAGGGAGGAGCTAGAACTAGTTGTACACTTAATTGAAAATTACTGATAGATGATGTGATGAGAAGTAAGTTTGACACAAACCTAGACATTTATTTGGGAAGACCTGATTTCTACAGAAGCGCATGTGGTTTCTGTAACCTTCCTGGACTTTTTTTTTTTTCTGAGATTTTCTATGTCCATTTACTAGAATTAGCAGAGGAGTTATGAATATGGAATATGGTCCAATGCTGTATGAGTGTTCCTCAACGCTTGACTGTTAATTAGTATGGTTAGGTTTGATGAACTCATTTAATAACAATATTCCTGCTGAGAATTTTATTAGGTACTAAATTCTTAAATTTAATAATGCAAAACAGATTTGTAGAGTGTTAATAATGGTTGCAGGACTTTCAGAGAATAAAATACTGGAAGGTTAAGTGTAATGGATTAATTAAATAAGAAAGCCCAAACTACCTTTCAAAGTGACTTGAAAATGATCTTCACTTTATTTTAATGAATGCAGGCCATACAAATGCTGTTTAGATGTTTTAGTTTAAAAGCAGCATTCAAAGTTAGCAAATTTACATCAGAGGAAACACAAACACAGCAAAATATTCTGCTTGGCAATTTTCTTTTCTGTACTGATCCATTAAATTGAATAACTTGATTTCTTACAAAATGTCAACAATATGTTTCTTCCATGTAGAGAAGTCAGTGGGAAATCTCCAATCGATTCCTGAATATTAGCAGCTTGTATCAGCAGTGGTCCACATAAGCATTTGGGAATTGTTTTTAATTGCTTTAATTGAATTTTAGTGAAATGACACAACATTATTATAGCTTTTCCAAAGTAAGCAATTCATTTAAATTGGCTAAAATTTTAAACACTGGTTATAAATGTTCTTTCTATAACATAGTCAAAGTATTGTTCGCAAATTTTTCAGAATGATAAATGTATTTTGTAATTCACTATCCTAATAAATCGTTTCGACCTGGGGAAAGTGTGTCCCTCGGTTTTCCCATTTGCAAAATAAGGATAGAAAAAAAATACCAATTGGGATGTGATAAGGCAACATGTGATTAAGTATGCACACTTTGAGTTCTTTAGAGTCCTCAAAGGCAATTTTGTTTTGGATGAGTTTTGTGGATTTTGTTTGTGCAGAGGTAATTACTCCAAACAGGAGTCTTGGGGGAGAATACTAAACTTGTTTCCCACTCCCAACAGGTTATAGAAGAGTGATTTTGTGTTTCTGAAATTTTTTTTTAAAAAGCCTAGAAATTGTGGTTTCCAATCAAATTCATTTCCATCACATTGGAAAGGCACATCAGTTAGAAATTTTTCAGTTATTTTATTTCAGGCATCAAGAATTCTAGGGTAGGTGGCTCAATGACACCTTCGGTGAACCATTTTCTTTTACTTTTTTCTTTTTCCTTTATTTATTTATTTATTTATTTATTTATTTATTTATTTATTTATTTATTTATTTGAAACATTTTTTTTATGGTGACATTGGTTAATGAAATCCAATAAGTTTCTGCTGTACACTTTAACAGTAAGGCATATGTATGTTTACACTTGTGTTCACCTCTCATAGTTAGATTTTTGTCACCATGTATTTGACTCCCCCTTTTCCTTTAATCTTTATGCTCTGCCATCCTTAGAATGCTTGTTGCCTTAGGGTTGCAAGATGCTCTTTCCCTGCTGGTGTTGCTACATTTTCAGGTACCATGTTCCAAGCATAAAGAAGATGGAAAAAGGAAGTAAGAAATGGTGGCACCTATATCAAGAAAGAAAAGCTTTCCCAGAAACTTTCAATGTTTGTTACATTGGCTGCATTATTTAATTGTACAGATGTAGCATAATTTAACTAGTCCTCGGGTAGATTGTTTGGGGCTATTATGGAACCCACTTGGGGGATCAGAAACATTTTAAACTTGAGAATGGCTTGCTGCTTTTAGATCTAATAGTGGGTATGAACTTAGTGTTTGTCAGGCCACCCAGGTTTCTAGTTTTGCTTCCCTTGTTGTCCTCATTTTTCAGGTTCAGCCCAATGCTGGTGCTTAGCTCAGTGAAGAGGGAGGTAAAGAGCGAGCCCCAAGCACTCTGGGCCTCAGCGTGTGCTCACACTGGTTGCCAGACAGGCTCTAACCTGGTGTCCCAGTTCTAATACTCAGATCCCCATATTGCATTGTTTCCTGGGTCTGACTCCCTTCCTTGGAAACCTACCAGCCCTCAGTCCCCAAAGGGCCTGCCTTGCCTAGTTCTTATTTGTGCCACTCTAGGGAGGGAAATCCTATCTTTGAGCTTTTGCCTAATGGCTGGGGTTTGCTAACAGACTCTCTGAATGATGCCTCAGTCTTCAGAGCATTGCTAGCTTCCATTACACCAGATCCCTGGCCTGGTCTGCAACTATCATTCTGACACCACTCACAAGCATGCGTGTGTACCCACACATTTGGTCAAAGTTATACATGGTTTAAAAGATCAGGTAGATATTCAAAACTCATAATGAAAAACACTACTATTCTGTTCACCCCTCCCCTATAGCCAGTTATTTTCTGTGTAACACTTTAACATCTTCTCATTTGCCTTCATAATTTATAACTTGCTTATATTCCTATTTGTTCCATTTTACTTCAATTGTAATATTATGTATTGATATTTCTACAAAGGAATATGTGGATTTAGTGCCCTTTCCCCCAAATATACCCACTTCCCCTTTACCATTCTCCAAATCATAATTTTTGTTAGGTCAATATTCAGATTTTTTGTTATTTAAGGGAAGATAAACGTCTTTGCTTTTGTCACCTTTTTATTGGTTATATGCAGCCAAACTCAACATGCTGCGTTTCTGTCTTTCTTGTGAACACCCTCTTTTGGGTGGATTTCCTTCTCAAGTATCTTCCTAAAGAAGGGTACATGACAGCTAAATGTTTTGAGAAATCTTAATTCTACCCTTTCATTGGATTGATAGTTTGGGTGTAGAATTTGAAGTTGGAAATTATTTTCTCTTGAAATTTTGACATTGTTGTTCCAGTGTCGTCTAGCACCCAGAATTCCTATTGAAAAAATAGGTGCCATTATCATTTTCAATCCTTCATATGAGACCTGTTGTCGTTTCTCTTTTTCTCTTCTGCAAGCTTTTAGAATCCTCTCTTTGCCCAGTGTTCCAAAATTTCATGTTCATGTGTCTTAGAATGAGTGCGCATCTTTTTTTAAAATCTATTATGCTAGTTACATGAGGGACCATATACCTTACACATTCTAGGCAATTATACATTATAGTAATGGTATATTAATTATACAGTCTAGGAAATTTTAAAAAATTATATCTGATGGTTTTTGTTTTTGTTTCATGATAGATGCTTTCTTCAAATATCTAGTTGTTTGCTCTCTGCTCATATGTAAGAGTAAGGCACAGCAAAAGAAGTATTTAGAAGGTGTGTGTGTGTGTGTGTGTAAGAGAGGAGGATATTT
Organism: Eidolon dupreanum; assembly: GCA_028627145.1. NCBI lineage: Eukaryota > Metazoa > Chordata > Mammalia > Chiroptera > Pteropodidae > Eidolon > Eidolon dupreanum. The sequence continues at coordinate 37,036,549 of CM053501.1, forward strand.
TGTGGGCTTCACCATAGGATGATCTAAGAGGGCTATTTCTTTGAGTGATTTCTCCCTTCCCTGCCCAATATGTACAGGTATTTTCTTTTGGCACAGGCAGTATCCCCAGAGGGACAGCCTTCAGTCTCTCATCTCTAGCAAGTGTTCTCAGAGCTGAGTAAAGGAAAAGGGGTCAATGGTCTTATCATTCAATATGTGGACTTTCACTTAATTCCCGAATTTCAGAATGGCACCCTTTTCCTCTGAGTGGTGGCTCTGAATCCAGAATTAATTTGAGGACAACCACTGTAAAGAATCAACCTCTCATTTTCTCTCTGGGTCGGGAAGACTTGACTGCTGGGTTGGAAATGCAAAATATGGATCTAAAGGCTTCTTACACACACGTTCACCCGATCCTCTTGTTTTGAGGCTTACCTGCACTATCTGCTCTCCTGCTTCTGACCATGTACCAGGTCCTGCTTCACTCTGGAATTCTCTGGTGAGCTAAATCCACTAATCCATCTGCCTTGCAGCTTCTAAATTTAATTGTTCTAATCATCTCTCCTGTTCTTCTTGCCATTATGTAATCAATTTTCATTATTCCCAATGATTATGTTCTATAAAGTCACTCCAAACACTGAATTAGTAAATACGGAACCATTATTCTGAGGGGAAATACAGGGTTAGGTACCTGCAAGCCTCATCAACTTAATACATAACCTTGTGTCATGTGTGTTTCTGTTTAAATAAATCTTATTTCTTGATTCATTGACATTGAATTCCTGGCCAACACCACTATAGCTCATGCCCGAATGAAGCTTATCGAACACATGTCTTTTCTTTATAAAGCACATCTCATCTTTCTTGTACTGAGGAACACCAGACAGCACTTCAGCATTATAGCCGGGGACCATTTTAAACAGCAAATCCACCAACAAAAGTGCAAAAATGAGAAAAACATGCCACTAAATCAACTGTGAAAAGGGCACTTACTTGTTTACAGTACAAGAGCTGAAACAAGAAGGCAGAGTCACCTGTTTGACCTCAGTTGGGAACATGAGCATCAGGAGACTCAGACTTTTCACCACTTTGAGCCTGTTCACAAATGACTGTGAAAACATGAGTATTGATTTTGGGGATTGAATGTAGTTCTATGCTTTTTTAAAATTCCTTTTTCTTTTAGGGTAGTTTCAGGAGAGATTGAAGGGAAACAAGTAAGATAAATAAGCATATTAAATCTACCACATTTAACTAGATGACTGTGTCATCCTAGTTATTTTGTGTAGGAGCCACTAATACCTTCTTGACTTCAATGACATGTCAGATTCTTCTAGCTCAGTCTGCCTCTTTTGTCCTCATGCATCCCCATTAGGCTCATCCAGGTCCAGACTCCATTATTCCTCATGTGACCCAGGCCCTCTGCAACAAGCTGGGCCATGCCTGACCATGCCACAACATACCAATGGTAATGTATAGATTTTTCACATGTCCTATAATCAGTGGTGTGCTGCAGCTGGCTCATACTGGCTCACAATGGCCAATTGCTAAATTTTCAAGAATTTATGAAGCTATATTAAACATCATCAGTATTAAAAATTAAAAATCACAGAAGCTTACAATTAAATAAATTATATTTATAACAAAGGTAATAAATACTCAAAATTCCTTGCTTCCTAATTATTAGCTATTATCTGTGCTTGAGGTTATTTATGTCTCTTGCATCTCTATGGTGGAAAAGCTATATCATGATGTGCTACTGTAATCTCTTCCAAATCCACATTTAGTGGCATGACAGTGAAATTTAAAATCAGCAGTGGCGAGAGTATTTATAGCATGGAAATCAGCAAAAGCTCTAAATCTGGGCTTTTTCTCCCCAGAGAGCCCTGCTCAGTGTTAATTCATCAGCACATCCCTGTAACCTGAAAATTGTGTGGAAATGAGTAAAAACAGAAATTAACTGACAAAGACAATGAAGAAGTCAGTACCTGCATACAAAGATATACACTAGCTACTTGGGTGTTTATTAAGCAAAAATAAAGAAGAAAATGAAGTATGATAGAACAGAGTCACAAAAAATGTATCTGAACCTTTCTTATAATATATTATGAAGGGACTGACCCAGCCAAACTAAAGGATCTTGTACATATGAGTTTGGAAAAGCTAAAGCTTCTATAGTTAACAGAAGAGGATTAGAAATTATGATACCTAGTTAGAATCATCCTGCCTAGGAAACTCTATATGTATGAATAAGAGATGTTTGACCTATATAATGTTATTTCTCTGACCAGTTAATACTATCGTGAAATTAAAGTAAGGAAGTTGTGTTTTCCCTGAGCAATAGCTCTAGGGCAGCTTGTTGAAATAATTATTCCAAGAAAATCTAGGAGGAAAATAATCATATCAAAATTATTTTACAAAACTTCTACTAGTTATAGATCTTTGCGAAGTCAAGTTTCTGGTGTATAATGTAAAGTCATTAAGCATTTTTAGGAAATTTAAATGTGTTATATTTAACTTTAGTGCTTAGAATGGTTCATTTCAAAGAGCAAAAAGAGCTGATTGACTGATACATCCCAGAAAGGCAGTTAAGGGCAGGAAGATATCAATAGAAGAGGTAAAAATAGAATATAGTTGTGCCGCTGTTCTCCCTGGTTATTGTTTTCATGAATACATTGCTTATGTTTTAAAAATAGAATAATTCTGCCTCATATTCACAAGCACACAGGTATGCAGTGAAAGGCACACTTCCGGGCTTACTGGCATACTAATTCTTTGTTTCTGAGGAAAGAAGAATTGCTGTCAGGCATATATATTAAAATTTACTTCACAGAGGTGATCCCTGCATAAAGTAGTATCCCTCAAAGTAAATTGAAATACTTCATAAAGTTGCTCAAGGAATAAGGCAAAAATGTTTTGCCTAAATTGTTTGGTATAATTTTAATATAATAGAAACTTTTCAAGTAGTCTTATCAGGTTTTTCCTTTTCTTTAAGTGTTTCTAGTTTGTGTCTAACTTGTTTTTGGTGCTGTTGTTATATCTGTTTTTATCTTACACCGACAACAAAAAATCATTCTTCCAAATTACATTGGCTAATCTTAAATATGGATAATCTTTGGCACAATCAATGAATTCAGTTATTTTTTTAATTGAGATGTAATTCACATAACATGCAATTTGCCACTTTAAAGTGTACAATTCAGGGGGTTTTAATATATTCACTATTTGAGGAAACCATCACTGCTATCTAATTTCAGAATATTTCCATCACCCCTAAAAGAAACTCCATACCTATTCGGAGGTATTTTTTTCAGTTATCTTGGGTATAATTTGCTGGGTCATGTGGTAATTCTATGCTTAACTTTTTGAGAAACCACTGAAGTGCTTTCCAATGAATTCATTTCTGTTAGTCACTTACACTTATGTCCTTCATTGTTCTGTTCTACAAATACTCATTCCTATGTGGTTGGCTACATCAGTTGAAATGTTCTGTGAGAGATGTGAATAGGAAGGGATACATCCAACCGCCATGATGAGGGGCTTCTTGATATGGCATGCAAAATAACTTCTTTTTGTTTTGTTCTTTTTGACTACAACTTATAGAAAATATTTATTTAAAGGCCCTCATATTCCCAGAATTGTGGTATGCGTATTCATTTGTGGTTTGTGTGTCTATTCTGCCTTCACCTTGATAAACTGCTACATTCTAAAGTTCATCTTCTTGATGATGATGATGATGATTACATCACAACTTATTAGGTGCATTCCTAGTGCAAGGCACTGTGCTAAGGTCTTTACATATGTTATTTTATTTAATCTTCACAGTACACTTCTGAAATGGATGTTTTAAATCCCTTTTTCAACTGCCCAGACCAAGGTTTAAATTAGTGAAGAAATTCCACTGTGCTGGATATTGACAAGACAGCAGAAAAGTGGTGCTGTGCTGGGGCCTCCCACTCCTTGGAAAGGTTAACATATGTCTACTCACATGTGGTTCTTTCTAGTCCAGTTTGTCCTACTGTATTTGAAAACCAAGATCATGGCTATATCAAATAGAAAGAAAAAAAGAAGATAGTCTTAGACAAAACCACCATGTAGTTTCAAACCCTATACCTAAAATATGTATGGGGGGAGGGGAATGACCACAAAAGCGGCATGCAATCACCTTCTAAATGCCGTAATATTTAAGTCAAATATTCTTTATTAGTGGCATTAGAAAGATTATTCCTTATTTTGACTTTAGTATGACGTTTTAATGTCCCTTACACATATGCATCATAAGCCTAAAAAAATGTACACTAACCATCATTGGCTTTTTGATCCTCAAGATAAAAGTTTTTTATCTCCAAGATTCATCATGGTTGTAGCTCTTCAAATGTGGAAACTGGTTTGTGCCTCAGCAGACCTCCCTTACTGCCTTTGGTGCCAAGGGAAGTCACTTACTACTTAGGCAACAGTGGTATAAGCTGTAACATCATTTGCTTAAATGGAAGCATGGCCCCTAGTAGCATAAAAACAAGCAGGTCTGCTTCATGAAATACAGGTTTTCCCAAAATGCTCGTAGATTTTAAAGCTATTATAGGAGTTTTAGAAAGATACATCTTAGGCAAGAGTATGAAAAGGCAATTCACAAGATAAGAAATTGATATGGCCAATAGGTAAAATAAAAATCTGTTTGACCTCTAGTTGTCCAAAAAAAACGTAAACTAAAATGAGGTATAAATTCTATTTATTGTTTTGTTTATTATTGAACAGGTATATTTACATGGTATAAAATTCTAGAATCCAAAATTATATACGGTGAAAAGTATATCTCTCTCCTCCTAGGCTAGTTATTCTCCAGCCATTCCATTCTTCCCAAAGACAACTACCGTTACCAGTTTTTTGTGGACTCCTTTAATGGTTGTCCATGAACATAGGTATGTGTATAAATAAATACACATGCAAGTATATATTTTTATATAATATATACATCTATAATATTATACACAATATTCTATAACTTGATTTTTTCACTTAACAGTTATTCTTGCAATTTTTTCCATATTAATACATATATGACTGGCTCGTTCTTTATTCCCCTAGCATTTTTTAAGTAAAAAATTTCAAGCATACAGAAAAGTTAGGACTTTATACTTTTTAACAGTTGCATGATTATTGATTATATAGATGTACTACAATTCATTTTACTAGTCTCCTATTGACAAATATTTTATTTCCTATCATTAGCCTTTATAAAATATGGGAGAGGATATTCACTTATGATATATCTGGTAAGAGGTTAATATCCAAAATATATAAAGAACTCATACAACTCAACAACAGAAAAATAAACAATCCAATTAAAAAATGGGCAGAAGACCTGAACAGATTATTTTTTCAAAGAGGAAATATAGATGGTTAATAGACATATGAAAAGATGCTCAAGGTCAGTAATCATCAGAGGAAAGCAAATTAAAACCACAATGAGATAACACCTCACACCTCTCAGGATGGCTATCATCAATAAATCAAAGAACAACAGGTGTTGGTGAGGATGTGGAGAAAAGGGAACCCTCATACACTGTTGGTACAGCCACCATAGAAAACAGTCAGGAGGCTTCTCAAAAAATTAAAAATGGATGTATCTTTTGACCCAGCAATTGCACTTCTGCGTATTTATCCAAAGAAAACCAAAACAATAATTTGTAAAGATTGAACCCCTATGTTCATGGAAGCACAATTTACAATAGCTAAGATATGGAAGCAACCTAAATGCCCATCAACGGACGATTGGATAAAGAAGTTATGGTTCATTTATGCAATAGAATATTACTCAGCCATTAAAAAAAATAAAATCCTACCATTTGCAATGACATGGATGGACATAGAGGTTATTATGCTGAGTGAAATAAGTCAGACAGAGAAAGATAAATACCATATGATTTTACTTATATGTGCAATCTAAGGAACAAAAAGAACAAACTAATCAAAACCAGGCTCACAAATATAGTGGACAATTTGATGATGGACAGAGGGGATGGGGGATTGGGGGTCTGGGAGAATGGGGTAAAGGGATAAAGAAGTACAAATTAGTAGTTGATAGATGGTCACGGGGATGGGGAGCACAGCATAGGGAATGCAGTTAGCATTGTGGAGAGACAAAGGAGAGAAGGAACAACTAGGGGGATTTTTGTATAAACTATATAAATGTCTAACCAATGTACTGTACACTTGAAACTAATAATAAAATATAATTTAAATAAATAAAAATAATAATAAATAAAAATAAAATAATACTGAAATAAAATCCTTATGCAAAGGTCATTTTGCATATATGAGAATATCAGTAAGTTACTTCTCTAAGAGTGGAATTGCTAGGTTAGGGGTATTGTAGCAATTTACACTTACAATGTATGAGATTGGCTGTTACCCCAGACTCTCACCAAAAGTGTTATCAAAAATTTGATATTTGTCAACTTTAACGGATGAAAATCCAAGATACTATTTTCCCCTATTGTTTTGGAAAACATTTTTAGATGCGAGAATAACCAATTTTGGTGTAGGTGTGAAAAAAAGGAAGACTCATACATGTTGGTAAAAGTAAAACTGATTCAGCCTTTCTACAGGGCTTAACATGTGTGATAATCCTTACTAAGTGTACTTTTTGACTCAGGAATTTCACCTCTGGCAATCCCACCTTTAACCTAAGAAAGTAATCAGGTAAATGCTTAAGGATATTCATCACAGCATTTTTATAAGAGAAAAATGATGGAAACAACCAATGAAATAGATTTTAAAACACATTATGATATAATCATACAATGGATACCTTGCAGGTATTAAAAATATACAGAGCCATATTTATTATCATATAAAGATGTTTATGATTTTTTGCTACATGAATGCACAGGTTATAAAACAGTATGTGAGCATGATTCCATGTTGGGGGAAATATATGGAGAAATAGATACATAGACTTATAACTTGAGAAATAAATATTACATAGACAGATATAGACACGTAAATGTAGACTTATATATTTGTATATCCAACTATGCATAGATATACCTAGAGCAATGTCTGTAAGATGTGCAAGTTTGTAATGGCATGTATGATCATTGCATACTACCAAAAGTATAGATAATTTTTCTGTGTCTTTATTATTTTTTATATTAAAATAAATGTTTATAATGAGCATATACTTTATTTTTATCACAAATTAATAGAATGAAAAGAAAATTTCATGTGGTTTTCACAGCATCAAAACTATAACTGTTAGATATGTTAAAAGTCATTTATTCAGATAACATATATTAAGTGCCTAATATGTGTGAGCCTCTGGTCTACATGTTGGGGAAGGGACAGAGACTAATTAAATATCCCTATCCTCACAATCTGATATATAAATTGACATAAATATTGGAATAGGGTAGGAGTGAGTAAGTAGCACATGATTCTTGTGTTTCGTTAAAGTTAACCAAATCTCAATTGGTAAGAATTATCCTAATGATTTAGATATAATGCTCCAGTGTTTAACTTAGTGTTAGCAGCATCTGAATGATGCATTTTTGTTGTCCCTAAGAATGGGGCTTTTGTTGCTAGACCTATCTTAAGAAGGTTTGGAAATGATGATTAGAGCACAGGTCTAGAAATATCTTTTTAGTTAGCCACATTTCAGACAAGTACAAATACACATTTTTATTCTCGGTGCAGAAGAGGATAACTGTGGAATTCAGCAGTAGAAATCTCACTCAATCCTTGTTCAGCCCTGGGGTCTTCCTGTTCTTCTTTTCCAGCCTAAAGCCATCAAAGGCCCCTCTGGCTGATGAATTACTTTAATTACTCGTTAGCAGGCAGTAAAATGGATCCAGAACCCGAACTCCTTAAAATCTCATATCAGTGAGCTTCAAACTTTTGTTTAAACTCTGAAAACTTTTATTCAAATCATCTTAATCTGTAGCCTAACGTATAAAATTGACAAGCAGGCTGGGAATGGGGTAGGTGACCTGCCCTGAAACGCTTTTATCCACCTCCTTCTCCCTTGTTCCCTTCAGTCCTGAGGAGCAGTTTGAAAGCCACTGTCACTAAGAGAACCCCCAAAACAACCAAAAAACATGATACATGATACATTTTATAATCTATGTGTCATGATATGTATTATGATAAAAACAACCTTCACTGTTTGCCAAGATTAGTAGCCTTCAAACTTTACCACTCATGAGCATCCTCTAGAGCAGCAGTACCCAACCTTTTTGGCACCAAGGACTGGTGCTTCTATGAGAATCTAAAGCCTAATGATCCGAGGTGGAGCTGAGGCACTGATGCTAGCACTGAAAACGGCTGCAAATACAGATGAAGCTTCTTTTGTTCCCATGCCGCTCACCTCCTGCTGTGCAGCCTGGTACCTAACAGGCCACAGACCAGTACCAGTCCATGGCCTGGGGGTTGGGGACCTCTTCCCTAGAGGACTTGGTAAAACACCCCAAGAGCTTCTAATTCCATAGGTCTGGGTTAGGGCCTGACGATTCACATTTCTAACCAGTTCCCAGGTAATGCTGATGCTGCTGGTCTGGGGACCACAGGCATATGTATGTTGTGAAGCACTTGTTTCACATTCAATGGGCCAGGGAGGAGGGTTCCATTGTCAGGTTAAGATTGGAAAATTATAGGTTAAGAAGAATCAAACAGGTTTTTTTTAAAATTTGTAGTGTTAACGATGTAGTACATTTGTATGTCTAAGAAAACAATCTAGTTTTTGACCCCAGGACACTCTTCTCCTTCCTCTTTTTTTTTTTTTTTTTTTTTTTTAAATAGAATAAACACAGAAAGGAGTACAGTGTGTATGACAAACGTGGAATTCAGAAAAATTGGGATGCAGTCAGGCAAAATTGTACATACTAAATTTATCTTTGTTGCCCCCGAAGTTCTTCCTCTGTCTTATACTACTGTCCTCTGTACTTTGCTTTAAGAAACCAACAAATCCTGCATAAAGGGTTGGGAGAGAGCATTCTCTGTCCAGGGCATATATCTTTCAGATGGGCCTGAAGTTTTTTGCTAGAGTTAATGAGGAGTTTGCATTAACATACCTCCATTTGCTTTTCCTATGCCCCCCTCTCCTAACCAGGCCTTTGAGCTAGAAAGACCACTGGACTGAGAGTTAAGAGGTCTACGCTCTAGTCCTAGCTCTGCCACTAACTAGCCACTAATCTAATGATGTACAAACTGAGGGAGTTTGACCAAATGAAGGCAGAGATTACAGCTCTCGAATTCTTTGGCCTGCAGGCAATGCTTGGCCAAGTGAATAAACAAATGATTTGGAATGTATCGAATATGTAGACCCTACTGCAGGGGATGCACTGGGCTCACCACATTCTCAGAAACTATTTTGACACAGTTTTTGCACAGAAGGCTACAGAGACTGAAAGAGGTTCAGTAAAACAGTCACACATCTAGAAAATAGCAAGAGTAGGATTTCAACCTATCTCTGAGTCTAAAGAATGCTTTCTACTTAGCCCACTGCGAAAATACACTTACCACCCAGCTTCCCCTTAAAATATTTCATTGTTTAATGTTTCCTGTGAGTCCTTTGAGATCAGGTAAATTTTGGAATAAATCTCAGTTTACCTGCTTTGCAGCTAACAAGTTACTCAGCTTGTATGATCCTTAGTCTTCTCAACTTCAAAAAGAGAATAATAATATCCTCTTTGCATGTTTATTATGAGGATTATGTCAAGTGCTAAGTACAAAGTATGTGCTCAATAAATAACAAGTACATTAACTTATTCTGGAGTTATAATTACCGTAGATACAATTTTGTATTCTGCCTTTTTCTCTTGAACAGTTTATTATATTATAAGCATTTCTTATGTTGCCTAGGATCTTTATACTTATATGTAGAGGCTGCATCTATTTGCATTAAGTGGATAAATAGTATTTACTCACCTATTTGGCTATGATTGATATTTAGAGCCTATTGCTTATTTTATTACCATAGAATGAACATAGATTTTAAGAGCCAGAGGTATCTGAGTTAAAATTTCTAATTCTACCACTGTTTGGTTTGGGATTAATAATTTTCTGACAATAAAAATACTTACTCTGCAGTATTAAATAAGACAAGCAACAACTATTAAACTCCTAACACTTTGCCAGACACATCATATGTTGTCAAGACATGCTTCATGCTGGTTCTTTCCCCCTCTGAACCAGATGGGCAATGCTAAACGTCTGGAACTTTTAAGGCAGACCGAATGATGACACTGGCTCCCATCTTTGGAAGTTCTTTTCATAGATACATGCAAACTTCACTGAAATCCTCTGCATACAGACCTTCTGCTTGAACCTGTTGGTAGAATAGCAGTGACACTGAAATATCTATGTAAGATGCATGGCCTGAAACTTAAAAGTAATTTTTACTTCTTAATTTATTTCTTATTTGCTTTTCTATGAGTGAAGATTATTTTTCAAACATTCTGAATGAATAACCAGCTATATTTAGATTGATTTGAAAAAATGTAGTTTAATTATGCTTTCACAAGTGGGTACAGATGTAGACTACAAACAAGATTGTAGAGAATTATTTTTATTGCTGGTTCAGAGGAGAGGGTAGAGGACCACGACAAATTTTCAGCTGGATGAGAATCTGCATTACATTTACGTAGGCAAGAGTTTATTACATTCCAACAGAATGTGTCTGATTTGGATAATTTTAGAAAATTCTCTTATGTGACTAGAATTGTTATTTCATAGTATAAATGAATTTATGATTGCCTTGATTTTTTTTTTTATTAAAATCAAATATCCACATGCAGAACGATCTTAAGGTAGCAACTCCTTTCCTTCAGCTGGAAGGAAATAAAACAGCATACAGCTAGATTCTAAGATGTAAATTGCAGGGAAGGCGATGTGTCTATAATTAACTTAAAAAGTACTGTTTATGTTTAACTTCACCATAATTTTTCAGGATGAACAAATTGCACATTAGATAGGGCAGGAAAGACGTACGGTTTTTAAAAAGTATACATGTATTTCCTGGTTGTAATTTCTAACATGAACCTGTGAACTTTTAATTTATACATTGGTTTGGAGTAATTAGCCTTGAATTGTATAGGTTTTGAGACATAACTGTTTAGAAGAGGGATGGACCAAGGAAAGCATCTTGATTTTTCTGAATCATCAGGGCAAAAAATGATACCTTTCACTGAAAATCATACAGTGACTCTCCCTGCCTCTGAGCCCCCACAGCCCTTGCCTGTACCTTCAGCTTCGGTGTTCATTAATCACAGTCTTGTTATGTTTGAAAAAAAAAGAAGAAGAAGTCAAGGAGACATAGGCTAGATACTTGGAATATTATTATTTATGAAATTTTTGGTTTTGCAAAAACCACAGCATATTTGGTAAGACTTTGGTATAAACTGATACACTATAAGAAGGCATCTGGTTTTCCTCTTGACAAGGCGCTGGGTGCCAAAGCTAAGCTCTTTGGCTCACTTTTTTCTAACACAACTGTTTAGTTTGTTTGTTTGTTTGTTTATTTTTATTGAGTTTATTGGGGCAACATTGGTTAATAAAATTATATAAGTTTCAAGTGTACAGTTAAATAATACATTATCTATATATTGCATTGTATTTTCACCACTCGAAGTCAAATCTCCTTCTGTCACCATATATTCGACCCCCTTTGCCCTTTTCTACCTATCTCCCACTCCCCTTTCCCTCTGGTAACCACTGAACTGTTGTCTATGTCTATGTCTATGAGTTTTTGTTTATTTGTTTGTTGCTTTCAGTTTTATATTGCACATATGAGTGAAATCATATGGTCCTCAACTTTTTCTGTCTGACTTATTTTGCTTAGCATGATAATCTCAAGATCCATCTATGTTATCACAAATGGCAGTAGTTCATTGTTTCTTATGGCTGAGCAATATTCCATTGTATATATGTACCACATTATCTTTAGTCCATCATCTATTGAAGGACACTTCGGTTGTCTTAGCCACCGCGAATAATGCTACAATGAACATTAGGGTACATATATCTTTGTGGATAAATGGTTTCAAATTGTGGAGGTAAATACCCAGAAGAAGGATTGCTAGATCATATGGTAGTTCTATTCTTAGTTTTTTTGAGAAACTACATACTATTTTCCATAGTGACTGTACCAATTTGCAGTCCCAGCAGCAATGTATGAGGGTTCCTTTTCCCCCACAACCTCTAAACATTTGTTATTACCTGTCTTGTTGATAACGGCCATTCTAACAGGTGTCTCTAACACTGCTCATTAGATATTGGGATTCAGACTGCCATTGTAGACCTGGTATGCAGCTTAAAAAAAAAAAAAAGCTTTATACATGCACATGAATCAAAAGTCACAATGTGCCTAAATGGGTAGATGGCAGGGTAAAATCTCTGTCCTGTCTCCATCTTCCAGACATGGTCCCCTCTTCAGTGGCAGTGCCTGGTAACAGTTCCTTAGGTATCTTACCAGAGACAATTCATGTACATTGAGTGCATATGAACACATATTCAACTTCTTTTTTTAATCCATATGGTCATATAATGTATACACTGATCTGCATTGCCTTTTTTTTTTTTAACTTAACCTATATTGGAGATTGTGCCACTATTCTTTTAAAAGTCTGTTTGGCATTCATTACATTGTATGGATGAACCATAATTTATTTATCAGACCCCCACCAGTGGATATTTACATGATTTCCAATCTTTTGCTAATGTAACAGTGCTGCATTGAATAACTCCATATATTCATCATTTTACATACATCAGTATGTCTGTGGGATACATTTCTAGAAGTGGAATTGCTGGGTCAAATGGTTTGTACATTTTTTTATTTTGACAAACTGCAGGAGATGGTACACAAGTTATACTCCCACCAGCAGTATTTGAGAGTAGCATGTGCTTTTAAATCACAGACCTGGCCTTTGTCACTGAAGGTATATTTTTCTGAACTTGGCCAGAGTCCAGAGCCTCTGCGCTCACTTGTGCTACAACTGGTGTCTGTGGCAGGACCCATTTTCCAGCACTTCAGGTCACTTTCTTCTTTTCCAACCATTTGAGGGCATTGCCAACAGTCTCAGTAGGAAATAGGCTTATTTCTGTATGTGTTTCCTCATAGACAAGGGGATTAAGGAAGGTGCTGATGTTTCAGAGCCACAAGTTTTGGCAACGTGGAGGCATTAGAGAGGTTAGTTTATTTTTCTTGATTTGAAAATCAACATAGAAGGGAATCTTCCAACCCTTAAATAAAGAAACAGATTGAAATTTTGACCTTTAAAGCTAAGTGTTGGTGGTGTCTTATAGTTATCACTTTCACCACTGAGCCGCTCTCTGTGCTAGGTGGACATCACACTGTCACTGTTGGGCCTGGCTTCCTGCCAGCTCTGCCTCTGGGGCCTGCAGCCCTCACCCTCTGCGCTTCTTGTCCCTCACCTTTATTTCCTCTCCTTCTTATCCAGATAGCTTGTTTATGACTCCTGTTAGAATTATACCACCTCGTCCTAATCCACTGTCATAACACTACAGGTCCAGGTACAAACCAGAGAGAGCTCCCTTTGATTTCCCTTTGATCTCCCTCCCTGTGCTTACTATTTTATAATCTAGGCTATAGTTTATATTCTAAACTATAGAATGTTAAGAGCTCTTTTTGTTAAATTATGCAGAGTACCTAGTACACAGTGCTCACTTAAATATACGATATTGTGCATTGTTGAGGGATTTTTTTCAAGGATTTAACTTTATTTTAATTAAATATATTTATATGTAAATATATTTTTATGTTGAGATAAAATACATATTTTATCTTTAATATCTATTTTATCTAAATATAAATATAAACTATATTACATAAATATATTTTATATGCATATAAACTATATTACATATATTTTATAAAATATATTACATAAATATATTTTATATAATAGATTTTAAGTATATAAGTATATATTATAAAATTATATATTATATAAGTATATAATAAAATATTACATATTTTAATTAAAATATATTTGTATGTAAATTTATACTTATATAAATTTATATTTATATTATAAGTATAAATATATTATATTTCTAAATATATAATTTAAATGTAAATTTAATATAAATATAAGTATGAATTTAATATGAATATAATTATATTTACATTTGTATTTATATAAATATATAAATTACATATAAATTTATTTGAATTAAAGTTTATATAAGTATATTTACATATTTTAATTAAAATATATTTATATGAATATATTTACATATAAATGCATTTTAATTTAAATATATTTATAACTATAAAACTATGATGGCATTTCTGTGGGTTATTTCCCCAATACAGTGTTTACTAATATTAAACATAGACTTAAATGTTGTTACAGTATACTTGTATACAGAAAATTGTATACTTACAATTTCCTGAGAACGAACTGTCCAGATAAATAAAGATGTACGTGTCCCAGGATACTAGCATCACTGCTGTATGGTAGCATTTGTCCCACGTTGGTCTCTAATCTGTGGAATAAGAAATTGCTTTCACCACATTTATGATGTCTAGAACAGTTCTACTGAAAGAATGGCCTGCAGGCTAGTGCTCTCCTTACCTGCCTGCAACAAAGTAAGTACAGAAATTGGAAATAAGAGTTTGGAAAGTTTTACATTAATTTGACAGAGCTGAATCTATTTTTTTAAGTTGAGCTTGTATTTTTCTATGTCCTTTTAAAATCACTTTTTTTCTGAAAACTCATATTATTCTACAACATATCTATCACAGATAAGATTTTCTAAAATAATCTAGAAAATTTCTTAAATTTTGGTGACTCTTTCACTTGTAAATCAGTTTCTAAAAATTGTTTTCTTAGTATGAAAAGTATGAGATCCTTGTGTAATATTTGAGGAAATGAGACACAATGATAAAATTTCTTGCCTCAGGCTGCTGCATATACTGGGATTAAATCTTTCCCTTCTCATTTTTGTGATCAGACTATAAGGCCTCATCTGCTTTTCATGTTATGATATTTTAATTATAATTTGAGAGAGTAAGTGGATGAGAGAGAAAAATTATTCCTAATAGGACATTGCATTTTTTTACCCTTCAAAGAAAAATGTAAATAGCATTTCCTCCCATATTCTTTTTCTTTTAGTGCCATGTTCTAAAACTAAAGTACTTGGGAAGATATTTAGGAGAATTTTAACACAATGGCTTTGTACTTAGAAAATATTCTCTGGGTGCTGAATGTTTTTAAGTGCTGGTGGAGAGTATAACAATAATGAAATTGGGAGAAATTCGCAAGTGTCACAGTGTCAGCCTTAGAAAGAGGTTTGAGTTTCTGTCCAGGCCCAAAGACCCAAAGAGCTAGAATAAACATTGAGAACATATATTTGAACAGAGTGGATGAATGTTAGGAGGTCAAACATACAGATATAAATGACTTGTGAAGCAAGAACTGAGAAGGGTGTTAAATGAGAGAAAGAATGAGGCCAAAAGACAGAGAATTGAAAAATATGGAGGTAAGTGGGAGGCCTTCTTGGTTGCAGGGCCTGGAGGCTTCTGATGGCAGGCTCTGTAGATGGGCCATTTCCATTCGAAGGGCCAGGGGTCAAATACACATTTGGAACCTAGCATAAAAAATGTATTAGGCTTGGTTATTCGATTGAAGAGCACTTGATGAAAATTTTTTGCTTTATCTTCTATTACCACCTTTGGCTACTACTCCTCTTCTACAATAAAAAACATAATTACAAGTTTGTCATTCTCAGCAGGTTGTCTTTTATATGTTAAATACATATTGTAATATAAATCTTTTTGCCTTGATATAAAAATTTTGGTGCAATTGTCCTTTTATAAATAAGTTATGTGTGTGCTATAATTTTCCCATAAAAGTATGACCTGAAATGATCTGAAAGGATAACTATTCTCAAAATATTGTTAAAATACACTTAGAAAAAAGTTTTTTTTTTTAAAGTGGTACATTTCTCAGATTCTTTTATTGCCCCTAAACACGTCTATTAGCTTTTTCCAGTCTCCTCTCGTTCCACATCTTTCAGTTATGACTGCCTTACATAGTTTTTGGATCTGGGGTCAACTGCTTAACTTTAGTGAGATTTTTGGAGGGACATCTATATACTAAGAACCACTTACCCATTAGTCGTACTGACCATTACTGCTATTGTATTCAGTTAGTAAGGATTTACTAACTGCTCACTTCAAGGTTCTGTGTCAGTTACTGAGATTACAAAAGAGGTGTCCTTTGTTCATTCATTCATCCACAAACCTATTCAAGTATCTGCTATGGAGCAAGCATGGTGCCTGGAACTTTGGACAGACTCCCTCTTAAAAGGAACTGATAGGCCCTCTAAAATGGAGATTATAGCTCTAACATTATTATGAGGATTAAATGAAATGCTATTTCTAAAGCATCTAACACAGCCCCTAAAACAGCAGTGCTCTGAATGAGTGTTTTTTCCCCAGAAATGACAGAGACTGCTTTTAAGTTTTTACAAATCATTGTGAAAATAGGCTGAATCTTTCTTAATTTTGAATATTAATTTACTGATTAAAAAAATAATAATCCAAGAGGCAAGCACATTAAAATATTTTCTTTTACTTGAATATTAGTAGGAAAAGCCAAAGTGAGAGGCTGCCAAAAGAATGAAGAGTAAGAATATTAAGAAACAGTCACATGTAAAAGAATTTTAAAAAAAAAGAGAGATTTTTAAGAATATGTAAAAGTAGTACTTTACTTGTTTGCTTACTTCTTAATGTTGGCTTTTAGTCACACTTGACGTTTCACCTGGAGGAGGGGAAGCCATCATGTCAGTGACTGATTTTGGCTATGCGTTATTTCAGTGAACTCTCAGGAAGTTCAGCCTAAACATCCAAAATAATTAATATTACAATAATTGAAATCTAAGAAGACAAAGCTAGTGCTTCTAGAAAACACACATCCTGCTACCTGCCCTCTGAAGTCTGATAAATCTTTCAACCAAAATTTTTCTGTCAGTGGGTAGTGTGTTAGACATGAATTTGAATCTTACCAGATTTCTTTAATCAAAAAGTTGGCATTTTTATGTGTCCTATGAATAGAAATGAACCCAAAATTAGAAAATCAGCTACAAAGAAAACTAGCAGATTTATGACACAGTAGCTTTTCTATATTCAGGAGGAAATGCCTCTCGTTTGGCAATTCTTTTATTAACTAGAAGTAATAACTGGCATTTGTAACAATTTTCTTGCCTGACTGATTTTATTCCCTGAAGCTTTTTGAGGCTATTGTACTCTATTTCATTTTCCCAGTGCTGTCCAATAGAACTTTCTGTGATGATGGAAATGTTCTGTACCTGTGCTATGCAGTATGGTAGTCACTAGCTGCCTGTGACTACTGAGCTAATGCAGCTGAGGAACTGAATTTTTAACTATTTAATTTTAATTTTAATGTAAACTTAAATAGCCACCTGTGTGTTGTGGCTACTATGTTGAATAGCACAATTCAAGACTATAAATATTAATTCATGAGGGTTAAAATAGGTTTTCACACAGATGACATTGAGGAAGTTGGTAACTGGAAATTCTGGTTTTGCAAAAGCTTATATCAATATTCCATTAGGTGTGAGATTTCAAAAGGAATCTTGTAATACAAATTAGATGACTTAAAATGTTTTTCCTTTCAATCTTTACTTTTGTTTTGTCTTTCCTATTTTTCTGTATTTTTTACAAGTGGATAACATCAACTAAAAGCAATTTTCAGATATAAACATTAGACCAAAGCTTCATTATTTTGGGTAGTGTATTTTATAAGGGGGAGATGCAGGGAGAGAGAGAGAAAGAATAGGAATGTATAGGCTCAACTTTGAGCTAGTCTTAGACATTTATTACTTTGGCTGTCCTAGTAAGTGCGTTAAAACCATAGTGGAAGGGTCCAGAATGATCTCAGGTAATTCCTAGGATGCATTTTGTATGGCATTTTGTTTGTTAGGCAATGTCACCAATAAATTTTCTTTATCATGGCTTTTAATGTTCTCATCCTACTTGTTAACAGATTATGAGCTGAACTTTTTCTTAAATAAAGAGTACATTTTAAAAGGGGGCTGGGTACATTTACCCATAGCAGTGTCTTTTTGCTTTACCTTTTTTTATTATTAAATTTATTGGGGTGATGTCGTTTAATAAAATTATATAGGTTTCAAGTATACCATTCAATAATATATCGTATGTATATTGCATTGTGTGTTCACCACAAGGGGGTCAAATATGTGGTGTCAGAAGGAAATTTGACTTTGAGTACTTTATCTTTTTAACTCAAAACATCACTTTAAATTGTAGAATGTAATGTATTCGCCCCTAAGGAAAGTCGTCTTTTGATTAACTGGAGACGACATTTCCAATTTGCCTTCTTTGTGTATAAAATTTCAATGAACTATAATATTTTAAATTAGGGGCTTCTGGTTAATCAAATGAAAAAATTATCATACATTCATTGTTTATTTACTAATCACCAGGTACTTTTATTGGTACTGAGAATACAACAGTGAACAAAACAGACAAAATAATCCCTTCTCATGGAGCTTAAATTCTAGTAGAATCCTTTTTGTTTCCACTTCTGTAGATGATTTTTCTAAAATATCTATATCTTTTCATCTAGCAAGTACCTAAATTATCACAATCTAGTGTGTTTGGTTGGTTGGTTTTGATCACTAAGACTTTTGAGTTGCCTCAGAGCCCTCATGCCTTAAGACTGTGGGTGTAGAACCGAAGTTTTATTCTGAACCACATTGAAAGCTTTTTAACAAAAACTGATGTTGCCCCTTTCCTTCCCATACTGGTTTAGTTTATTGGCCATGGCATGAGTGAATTATGAAGCATGAGTGGGCTATAAGGACTGCAAGTGAATTATGAAGCATGAGTGGGCTATAAGGACTGCATGGAGCTGGAAGAATTTGAGCCGAAAGTAGAAGCCACAAGGCATCTTATGGCCTGTATTCAGAAATCCTAGAATGTTATTTCTGCCACATTCCATTGGTCAAAGGAAATCACAAGACCAGCCCAGATTCAAGGGTGAGAAATAGCTTCTACTTGTTGGTGGAAGGAATAGCAAAGACACGTTGCAAATGGCATGGTCACAGGGGAATGTAATTCATTGAGAGACATATTAAATAACAGAGTACAATGGCTTATAGTAAAATTCTATCACCCAAGTTCTCTAGGCTTAGCTCTTGATATGTAAAAGAGAGTTTTTGGAGTATTTTTTCCCTCTTATAATTTTTTCTCATCATGTTGATAATAAAATATAATTTATTATTTCATGTGTATTTAGCATAAAAGTTAACACATGTATCGATGTATATAGTCTTTCTGGTTTAATATAGAACTATGTTTAACCAGTGACCCTTGCTTACCAAGATGCTCATAATTGTGCTGCCCTTACTGTGTTCACAGGCCAAAATTTAGATATCATTGACAACCAAGGTTGTGGATGGTAGAAGGGAAAGAGGAAAAGCTTTGGAATCACAGATTCCATGTAGTTTCCTGGCGCTGCTACACACTAGCTCTGTGACTCTTTCAGCCTTATTATCTTAATCTATAGAACGTTAATAATAGTACTTCCCCTGAAAGTTTGTTGGTTGTTATTGCTAGTGAGTTATTATTGCTGAAAGATTTTAGCTTTCATTTGGTTTTTAGAAACTAGCTTTCCTATTTAAAGATTACAATCTGACTTTATTTAGTAGAGTACAATGTGTGTGTGTGTGTGTGTGTGTGTTATCTTTTATATCAGCCTCTCAGTGGCTCACATTTTTTTTAATAAAAATGCATCGTTACACATTCTCCTCTGAGTTACACATTTTAGAACACAAATCCTTTATTTAAGCTACTTTTTGTAGAATGGGGCTTCACAAATCTGGACAGAGTTGGGTTTCTCACCAGGGTGCCCTGTGTTCATAAGTGGCCACAGAGAGGAAGGGCCGGTCTCTGCAAACAAATTGCTCTACTTACTGAGGTAGTCAGTTCCGTTCAATAAGCATTCTTTTCCCCTGAGCAGTTCATGCTTATTTACTAAAGACTTAATCATGAAACTGGAGAATTGTGGAAAATCTGTGATAATAATTATAAAATAATCAAAATATCTACTATTTATTGAGTGCTTAATATATGCCAGGAACTGTGTTAAGTGCTTTACGTGCATTATGTCATTTATCCTCATTTTCAAAACCTAAAAAATGACATAGCAATTTATGAAAGTAGCATAGTATGTTGTATAATCTTATGAACTACAGATAGGCAAAAGTAAAAATGTAAATATCATATTCTTACCATTCAGAAAATGTTAGTGTTGGTATCTTTTTATGTGAACTTCTGGAATTTAGAAAACTTCTCTATCTCCCACCAAGCCTAATTTTTGAGACTATTGTCTAAAAATATTAAAAAGACATTCTTATTTTAGAATGTAGAATCTAAACATTGATCCTTTCTTTTTGTTTGCCTTCCTGCTTTAGCAATCCTAATCATTTCTAAGTCTTGGGTGGATCCAGCTGATTATTGGACAGGTTGTGTTCAGGGAAGATAAACGTATGAATGCATTTAAAAAAAAAACTATTGCAGTATGTCAGTTAGCTGTTGCAAGGGAACAATCATAAAATTTCATTGTCATAAAAAATAATAATTTATTCCTGGGGTCACCTAGAGTGGTTCTTCTTAGGCTATAGGTTGGCTGAGGTGGCTCCTTTTGGGGCTCAAGGTTTGTTCTTATTGTAATAATGGCAGAAGTGTAAGAGGACCAGCCTAACTATATAAATACACATCTGCTAACACCCTACAGGCCAAAGCAAGTTAGATGTCAAGCCTGAAGTTAAGGGAGGTGGAAGGACAGTCCTACCCCAAGTGTCCTTGGCCTGAGGCCAAGACAAGGAATGGATGTATAACACTACTGCAGGGGAATGAGAAATTAAGACTAATAATTTCATCAACCATATTCACTTCCATGTGTATGTTTATTTATTCACCCACCTATCCATCTACGTTACAAATAAAAATTATAAATATATACACATATCTGTATGTATGTGTATATTTATACACATACACACAAGGTAAATAAAACGTGTAGCTATGTATAAGAATTTTTAATGAAACATGAAAACGAGATGGCATATGGAAGCAGGGTGATCAGCTAAAGAAGCTAGTATAACAGGCCTGGTGTATATTGAGAAGATAATGGAGAATGTTAAGTGTATTGAAAAACACTATAAAGAGTAAATGTGACAGCATTTTCTGGATAGGGTCAACAGAAATTTGATGATAAATTGGACACTGGAGATCGGGGTTAGGGGAATTAGGGTTAAGATAGAATGAAAGAGAAGATATTAAAAATGTCCACAATTCTGTGAGCCTAGGGAACTTGGGAAAATTGTAGTAGCATTGACTAGGAGAAGGAATTTGTGAAGGGTGACTGAAAGAGAGGAGTTAGTCTTACTTTGCATGGATAGGTTTCAGCTATAAACAAATATCAAATTGGTCATGTTTTCAAGATGATTGGATTTCAGTGGTGTGTTCAGACAGGAGCACTAATTAGCTTTGTTAGTGACCATGGACTAGTTTCTAACATCAGTTCCAGCTCTTAAATTCATAACACTTTGACCTTTATTGAGACTTACACTTGGAGCATATGAACAAAATGTTTCCCTAAGAAGTTCAAAGAAAAAGGAAAAAAACCAAGATTTATATGTCAGGGATCAAATCATGTCCTCCGAATACATGTTCTTGTTGTTGTTTTTGTTGTTTCTTATTATTCTTTTTATTTTTATTTCGTTAATTTGAGAAGCTATAAGCTGGACATACTTCTCTTAGTCTGGCCACAGACTTTATCAATCCCTCTTGTTTTATGCCCACCCTCTTCACACATTTACGTTATGTCCCAGTCCTGAAAGACATTTGAGATTTGATCCCTGCCCTCAGAGCTTACTAATTAATGATGGGAATGTGGAAAATATTCAAAGAAAATAGAGAAAAACTAGAGGCTGGCAAGCACTGAGTCATGAAAGTTGAGATTAAATAACATTTTAAAGAAGCACTAAAATTAGCTGATTGGTCCAGAAAGCTGAAAACTGAGCTTGTTAAAGTCTTTGTTGTTCTTTTACAACTCGACTAGATTTTAAACTCTGCCAAGAGTAGACACAATGTCTTTTCTGTTATGAAACTTTATCCTACAGTGAGACTACAGTGCTACAATCTACAGGTGCTCCATCAATTTCAAAAGAAAGAAAAGGGTTGAAGGTCATGGAGACAAGAAGAAAAAAGAAAAGGATTTAAAGTTGCCTCACTCTTCTAAGTCATAACAGAGGCCTTTTCTAGAATAACTCAGATGAAACAAATCTTTTTGTACACGTACCACTTTTCTAGAGGCAATGAGAAGTTGGAAATAGGTTTACTATGTGTGGATATATTCAAGGAATAAGTTGTTTTCATTAATTACTTTCTCTAGCTCAAACGTCTCTCCTAACAAGTTTTCTTCTGTTCAACCCTTTCTATAGAAATGACCTGTTGATGGTTTGTCGCCAACTGAATATGGAGGAGTCTGTGACTGAGATCATGAACCAACTGGGCGCAGGTGAAAATGGCAAGATTTCCTTTCAAGATTTTACAAGGTGCCGCATGCAGCTGGTTCGAGAAATTAGGAAGGAGGAAGTAGGCCTTTTTGAGAAGTCAGACAACTCCTGTAAAAAGAAGAAGCTGAGGGACAGAATTGCTTCCTGGCCCACAAGCAGTGACAACAGTTTTGGTAGGTACAACCAGGTGATAATTTGATAGTGCTCCACTAGCTCTGCTTCCATGACCTCTCTCATTGAAAGTGGCCTGCCCAGCTTGTCACCAGCTTGTCCCTGAACTGTCTTCTTGGCCACAGTTGCCTGGATGAGTGCTCACTATTTCACCCCATTCTGTCCTATAGCTTCACAATTTCTAGTGTACAGCTTTCTTTATTTTAGTTCTTTCATTTTCCAAGCATAGTAATGCATTCAAATAGCTATAAGAGAGGACAGGCAAATCGAATGAGAAAGCCGGTAACTGCATTAGCAGCCTCAGAAACTAATTGAGGACATCTTCAAATCTTAGTGCAGTTCTGTACAATAAGATTTTTTTAAAACCATTTCTTTTTTGTTTAATTTTTTAAAAGTCTTCTACAGAGTATTCCTATTTCCTGTTCATAAATACTGTTTCCTACCAATGCCAGATAAGCAATTGGGAAGTTTTTTTTAAAATATTGATAATTATTGAAGCTGGGTGAGGGAAACATGGGTTTATTGTACACATTTTTGAGTACTCAGATATACATATTTTCAGTATATTTGCAATTTTTCATAATAAAAAATTAAAAGAAAAGAAAAAAAGCATTTTAAAGAATAACCTAAAGAAAGGGACAGAGGAAAGTATCTGAAATTTCTACTTATACTTTAGGTGATTTGTTTTCCTTGAAAGGGTCTCTTAGATCTCTGTTTCTTTCTCTACTAGGTAGATCTAATGGCAAGGAGTAAAGGTCCATGTTAATTTTTCATCATTTGTTAAATATATAGTAATTAGTATGGATAATTATGTAGTACCCCACAACACACACACATGCACTGTCCTCTACCATGTTACCATGTTCCTCACAGTGAAATAATTTGAAGGATTATTATTGAATAATTGAAATAATAAAAACATTTTTATGTTTCCTGTGCCTTACTGTCTTAATGGATTCCATTTTAGCTTCAAGTCTGGTAATGCCTGGTAATGCAAGTGTTTTCAGCATAATATGTACAAATATTTAATTTTTGAAGTAACATTTTGTCAGGTATTGAAGTAACATATATTCATTAGAGAAAAATAAGGAAAAAAAGGCAAGGAGAAGAAAATAAAAACCATCTTTAATATCTTACCACCCTAGAAATAATAACTACTACTTACATTTCTCCCTCTCTTTCTCTTTCTCATATGTGTATATATGTGTAATTTAACTGTTTTTGCTAATTTTTCACATACTTTCTGTGTAGTTTTGTATTCCGTAATTTTTCCTTTATATTTTTCTTATGTTTTTAAACAGCATTTGAAAATATGATTTGTAACATTGCATGAAATAAATTGGACACTCAGTAATGTTTGTTAAATGAAAGAATGAGTGGAATTCTTTTTGCTAAGCCATATTTTCTAATCTTTCTGCCAAGAACATGGACTACTTATGTAAATACATAAGCATACACACATATATATATTTGAAAGGTTAAGTAAACTGTTGCATACCCAACAATTAAATAACATATTGTTATTAAAATAATATATACATATGTATCAAATGTGTATATAGAAGGAATGCTTTTGTGGAAAAAACTGCTGTCAGAAATTGTATATTAATATGTAGTATTTATAAATATTCTGAAAGGAACAGGTTTGACAGAATTGCTGCCCACATCTAATTAGTTTGACCATTTCATAAGAAAACCCCAACTAGAGAAGGGGTAAAAACAATTCTCTTTCATCCTTTTCTATAACTAGACACCCTTGGAGAAAGAAGAGGTAACTGAAACTAAAACATGTCATGAACTGAGGAAATGCCAGCAGATGTGAAACCTTTTACCAGTTTATTCTATAGTTAAAGCTTCAGAGTCAGATTATTTGAGTGTGAATCCTGGCTCTGTCACTTACTGCCTACACAACACTAGACAAGTTACTTGACCTCTCTGTATCTGTTTCCTCAAGTGCAACATGAGAACAATTACTGTTATTTGGAGGAAGCAAGGATATAGATGTAAAGCACGTAAAACAATGCCTGGCACATAAGAACTAAATATAAGTTAATATTGTTGTTAATATTACCATCTAGTTTTATTTCCTGGAAATTGCCACAATTACAACTCATGTTGAAAAACAACCACCTATTCAGTCTGATGTGAATCAAATACACTTAAAAATCTACAATAATTAAACAATGACTTATGTGTTCAATTAGTCCCCTCCTCTCTTTTCTAAATCATTAATCTTTCCTTCTGATTCTATTCAGACAAACTTTATATCTCCCATCTTGTGGTGGGAGTGGGAGGAGCCTTCTCTTGACTTCTTGTCCCTTTAACTACTGCCCCACTTCTCTGCTTCTCTTCACAGCAAGACTTTTTAAAGAGTTTGTCTACATTGAATGTTTATCAATCCTTACCTCTCATTATTCCTTCAACCTACTCTTCCCATCTTCAGTCATCATCACTCCACTGGACTTGCTCTTATTGTCCTCATATTGACCAACCTGATGGTTCCTCTTCTGTCCTCACCTAGATCTTTGGCATTTAACTCAACTGACTACTCCTTTGCTGCAGCTGCACTTTATTCTCTTGGACTTCTTGACACATTCTCCTGGACTTCTGCCCACCATTCTCATTCTCTCTCTCTCTCTCTCTCTCTCTCTCTCAACCCCAACCCCCATCTCTCCTTTTTTCTTATACCTCTTCCAGTTTTTGAGGTGCCTTGGGGTTATGGTCTCTCCCTAGATGATCTTACATGGTCCCATGATTTTAAGTACTATTGTTGCACCAATGACCTCCAAATGTATGTATCTAGCCCTGCTCTTTCTCCATGACCTTCAAAATCAGTTAAAATTAATATATATTCCTGGATATCTTATAGACCTCCCAACCTTAACATAGTCAAAAGGATTTTTGACCACTTTCCCTACCCTTCCTCCCAGGGTCATTCTTCTTCCAAATATTGCCATCCAGGAAATCACACCATCCACCAGTTTGCTTAAGCCAGTAGGTCCTGTTGTCTCTTTTGCAAAAATACATCCAGTATCTGTCTACTTTCCTTGTTCTCCTTCTGCCACCCTTTTCTAAATCACCATCATGTCTTGCTTTGACTACTAAAACAGCCTATAACTGGCCCTCTGATTTTCTTCCTTGCTCACTACGTTGCACTCTTACCCTGTAGTCAGAGTGGTCTTTTAACGTTATGAGAATATACTTAGGTCATTCCCATGACTACAATGCTCCATGGCTTCCATATCACCTAAAATGAAGTCCAAATTCCTTACCACACTATGGCCCATACCCACCACTCTAAGTTGAGATCACAGTGATTCCCCTGATTTATTATGCATATTCCAGCCGCACTGGCCTTCCTGCTGTTCCTCTAATTTAGCAAATTCAGCCAGCCTCCAGCTTTTTCCCTGGCTCTTTCCTCTGGTCTAGAATACTCTTCTTTCTGACCTTCTCATTGCATGACTGATTCTTTCCTGTTATTCAGATTTCAGCTTAAATATTCCTTCTTTAGAGAGGCCTTTCCAAACTAATGTAATCTCAGTCATGCTTTCACAGGTCCTTATTGCTTCATGCCAATTATTTTTATCTAACATTACATTATGTACTGACTCAAAGACTTATTTATCTCCCCCAGTACAATAAAAGTTCTACTAGAGTACTCATGACCTTACTGGTGTACTGCTATACCCCAGCACTTAGAATAGTGCCTGGCACATGGGAATGCTCAGTGCACATGTGTTGAATGAAAAAGCAATGCATGGTTCCAGACACTAAGAAGTTACCATTTAATTGTAGAGTCATAAGCACCTGACAAATTAAATAGCAATAAAGCTTAAATTAGAGTCGTCAAAATTCTAGAAGCCATTAAATGGTGCAAAAGATAAGGCTTGCAAGGAGATCTAAAAAATACTGTGAGCAGTTGTTTTGGGAAAGGCTTGGGATTCTACCTGTGACTGAGATTATGGAGAGAAGTAGAAAAAATGTTATACTGTCGTGAGACAAGCCTAAAAGAATTTAAGTTTAACAGTTAAGTGTCAGAAGGACTTTATTGTCAACACTGACATTTCATAGCACATTCACAGCAGGAAATCAAGTTGGCAGAAAAAGAAGACCCACCAAAACATTACATGATTGACTTGAAAGAGGAATTTGAATAGATTTCTTTTTCCCAAAGATTTTCCACAGAACACTGATTTCAAGGGATGGTCATAAATATTATATGAAGAAAGAATTTCTTTGTCAAATACCTTTGAAAACTTTGAGTTAAACTAAGTTAATAGTTTTTGTTTTGTTTTGTTTTGTTTTGCTAAGAGACATTTCAGATATGTTTCTTGTAAATTTCCAAGAGAAGAATAAAATGTGTAGCATTTCCCACATTTAATTGTCCATAAATTTTTATTTACAAATCTTCTCTTTGGCCTTGCATTCTCTGTTCAAATGTATTTTGGGACAAAATTAAGAAATCTGAACAACTAGGTCATAATAGATTTTTATATCTGTTTTAGCTCATCTTAGAAATAATATTTTAAAATTTTATGTCTTTTAGGTGCCAGCTATATAAAATTTAATAGTTATAGCAATAACAATATTAAAAATCATTAAAAATTACTAATATTTACTATGCACAAGCAATTTGCTAGGCACTTTACTTGTAGTATATGCTAGAAAGATAAATCTCAGGTTTACTACTGACTGCCATGGAACTTAGACTACATTTCTGAATATCCTGAGCTTCAGTTCTTCAGTTCTTTAAAGACAGAGTAGTAATACCTCATTGTGGGGTAGTTGGAAGGACTTAAAAGATATCACTTGTAAAGTTCCTACACGGTGCCTATTTACAATAGGTTTTCAATAAATAATAGTGTTATTACAATTATCTAATCCTTGCGACTACCTTCCAAGTTTAAAACAGAATCCTCCTTATTTAGAAGAGGACAGAGACTCAGAGAAGTTAGGTCGCTTGCTCTAAGCCACAGAGCTACTAAGAAATTGAGAACATTAAAATAGATAATTCGAGTCCCCTGCAACTTTTACTTAGAAAAACTTTGTCTTGATGACCAAGATGCAAACTAAAAAGAATGCTGCCATCCAGAGACCACTCCTAGAAATGCAGACACATAGTCCCAGGGGTCTTGAGGATGGCTGGGAGAACAATTCTCATTAGATTAAGCCTGTTTCTTTGGCAGCAAAATGACAGCATACATTATACCAAAATAGTTTTGAGGTTTTGTGTATGCTGCCTAACTTCCTAGTGAAAAATAGTAGAAATTCAATATAATTTTTGTAATTTTCACTCTAAAAATTTGCGATTTAAATTTTTTATTTTGAAATTCAAATTTAAAAATTTAATTCACGTTTTTAAAATTGTAATCTTTTTATTTAATTTGTGATTAGGAAAAACTCCACAGTTTAAAGAATTCCTAGCACTGGGTATATATAGTATATGTTAGGAGTTCCAACAGAATCTTTATTTAAACATGCCCTTTTATATAAACAGTTTTTTATTTCAACCAAGCTGTAATCTTTACACATGCTTTCCACATACTCATGTCAAATGTAAGAATTATGTGAAATTAGTGCTCCAAGGTAATGACCATTGAAAAAAACTGCTGGGTTGCCAGAGGAGAACTGATATACGCCTTCCAGCCAGCCTTAATGAGGTTGTTACAAGTCTGCACTTTTCAGATCTTTGGGGGCACATGTGTTCCTTCCTTTGGTCAGGTCTAGAGAGTCCAAGAACTTATTTGAATCAAATCCCCATTGTTTTAAAACATCGTTTAAGACAGCCAACATTAAAACCTGCTAATTAATACAACTAAATTTAATTTATGCTAAGATTAGAACAGTGGGCACGGTTTCCAATAACCTATATCTTCAAAGATGCTTTATAGTCCCTTCCTGGAGATGTATTCCCACCTGATGTGTCAGCTTTCATTACTGCTCTGATAATGTCCCTCTGGTCCAGAAGGAACATAAAAAGTACTGAAGTTTCTCAGAGAAACTATTAACACAAGTTTTCCTTAACAGGAACTCAAAGTAAAAAGTTAGATCAAAGAATACATAGTTTGGACAGGAAGGACTCCAAACCCTCAAGCTTGAGGGAGGAAATATTCTGATTTCTTGACAGATTTAAAGAAATAAATAAGCAGCTCCAGGGTGCTGGTGTAGTATCTTGCTTTAAAAAAAATTAAAACCACAATTATTTAATAGACACAAAACCTATCGAGTCTTAATACATCCCAATTTTCTAAAATGAATGTCGCTCTTAAATATTGTTGGATTTTGTTCTCAGTATGTAAATATTTTTCTAAACCCTTAACTGGTTAAATTAAGTGAGAAAAGAAGGCATTTTTTAATCCAATTAGATTGACCTACTAGGTAGGATTCTGGCAAGTGAATAAAGAAAAGCAAAAGTGTCTTAATCCCATGTGGGCCCTGGATAAGCAATTAATAATTAATACAGAACTTTTTAAATAATGTCATCATGAGAATGATTCATTGTTACAAATATTGCCTACCTCACATTAAACCAGGCTAAAGTCACCATAGTTTTTAGCCCCAGTTGAAGGTTTCAGGAAGTTTTGTTGTTGTTGTTTCACATACTCTAAGCCTGGTGTCATAGGGTACACAATATGTTTATTTAATTTCTTCTATTCCTTATTTGGGAATTAGAATAGGCTTCTAAAATCTTTAAGTAATAGATACTATTTTACAGTCTTTATTTGCATACTGAGAATACTGTTAAGCAACTGTCTGTAGATTGACTGTTCTTTAAATTTAGTTTGGGTAGACTCAGTCCTTTCATTAACTTAGTCCACTTGTATCTATTTTATTAATCATTGTCCTTCATGTCCTCGAACAGTGTCTAAACTTTGTTGATTGGTCTGTTCATACACCTCAGATTGGCACTATCATTGCCCATGCCTGGTCCTCCTCCCCACCTTCCACATTACTACAGTTTTCTCCTCACTTCTTTCTGACTGATTTCAGTTAATGTTGCCATGACTTCTAATATTTTTAATATGTACTCGTGGTAAAATGCACTGATTCTCTTTTGTCTACTTAATAGACTCTACTATATTACCTCTGAACTCTTTTAAATGTCTAGACTCCTTACCATCTAGTAGGCTCATCCTACCTTATTTCATTTTGTTCCCCATTACCTCCCCGCAGGGACCCTTCGCTTCAATAATACTAGCCCTTTTATTGATACATCTTACACCTACTTCTTGAGTTTTGTTCCTTCTGTACTATGATAGTTAGAGCTTTTTGGTGACAAATGGCAAACACCTAACACTAATAATTGAAAGAAGAGAGAGAGAAAGGGAGAGAAAAGGTGGGGGGGG
This sequence comes from Eidolon dupreanum, assembly GCA_028627145.1. NCBI lineage: Eukaryota > Metazoa > Chordata > Mammalia > Chiroptera > Pteropodidae > Eidolon > Eidolon dupreanum. The sequence goes on from CM053501.1 coordinate 37,066,635, forward strand.
GGAAGACAGGAGGAGAAAGACAGAGACAGAGACAGAGACAGAGAGAATATGAATGTCAATATATTGAAGAAATCTAGGCAGTTAGATCTAGCATGGATGGATCCAGAGGTTCAGATGCCTCCGTGTCTCATCCCTTTTCTTCAGAATTGGCTTTATTCTTGGGTTATTTGTTATGGCCTCCAGCAGCCCCAGGTTTATACCCATTCTACTGAGAACCACTAGAAAAAAGAGTGATTTTTCTCTTCACAGAAGCTCCACAAAAATCCTGAAAAATTGGTCTCACTACATGTTCTTGGGTCATATACCAATCCCTGAATAAGTCCCTCTGGTCAGAAAAATGCAGTGGTCTAATTGGCCAGGCCTAGATTATACATTTGATCTTTAAGATTGGGGTAGAGTTGTCTCTATCCACATCATATAGACTGAGAGTTGAAGAAAGGGGGTAGGGAATCAAAGTTCTGTCACCACAAGAAGAGAAGGCAAAAAGAACAGATGTCTACCACATGGTCCTATAATCTTGCCTTCTTTTCTTTGTATATGTACTCTTGCAATTCTCGAAAGGCTTTTATAATGCTACATAAAATCGATATGTACACATGTATATTTAGCAACAAGGAGATTCATGTGTATCTTTTCACACAACCAAATGATAATTTTTGAGTTAAATGTTTTGAGTGTGCTTTTATATGTCCTGCACATATATCTATCATTGTGATTATTAACCATCCTGTGTTATTATCCATTGGTAATCCTCTACTAGATTATGCATCCTGGGCAAATAGCACAGAGGCTGACACATGACAAGCACTGGATGAATGTTTGATCAATAAATTAATGTATTAATGAGCAAAACATTTTACTACCCATAGTTCCTAGTTTCAGGTATAGTAATTATTTGTTGATTTATTGTCATCCTTCAAAGCACGGGCCTTTTTCTTTAAGGTATAGCTCTTCCTTTGAAATAAGACATGTATGTTCGGATCTGGGCAATTTTTAAAAAGAAAATGAGTCCAAGTAGTGAGTTATAGATCAATCTTATCAAGATTAATTTTTCTTCAAGTTTATTCTTATCCTGAGGTTACAGTCTCAAGCTGTATATAGTAAAAGTACCAGAACATTGTGTTTATTTCAGTTAGTATCTAGGTGCCTTCACTATGATACTTGCTACTAAATTGACAAGGCAAAGAGAAGGTACAGTATACTTGATTAAAAATTATGGCTACAATATTTTTAAGATCTTTCATTCAAGAAGCAGAGTTTTTTTCCCCCTCCTTGAATCTAGGGTAGCCTTGTGATTTATTTTGACCAACAGAATGTGGGAAGAGAGGAATTGTGCAAGTTCTGGAGCCTAGGCTTTATAATTCTTTGCAGCTTTCTGCTTCACCTCTTAGAACATTCCTACAACCATGAAAGGAAGTCTAAGCTAGACTAACAAATAATGAGAGACAGCACAGAGAGACCCAAACAGCCAGCATATAGGGCCCAAACATGTGAGTGTGCACATCTTAGTCCCTCCAGCTCCAGCTACATGATAAAGCTATAGTAATCTACATAGTATGGTATTGGCATAAAAACAGACACATAGACCAATGGAACAGAATTGAGAGCCCAGAAATAAATCCACACATATACAGTCAACTAATGTTTTACGAAGGAGCCAAGAATACTCAATGGGGAAAGGATAGTCTCCTCAATAAATGGTGTTGGGAAAACTGGATATTCACGTGCAAAAAAAGAATGAAATTGGACCCCCTATCTTACACCACTCACAAAAGTTAATTTGAAATGTATTAGAGATTAAATGTAAGATCTGAAATGTAAAACTACTAGGAAAAAACGTAGGTAAAAAAAGCTTCTTGACATTGATCTTGGCAACAAATTTTTAGTTTTGACACCAAAAGCACAATAATAAATAATAAAACTAGTATAGAATTACATATGATTAAGTGAAAAATGTGTGAGACAAAAAAGATGTGCGAAAGGAGATGAGAAAGGAAAATCATTGTTGGACTGAGAAACCAGAGAAGACTCCTGGAAAAAAAAATGCCAAAGCTGATCTTGGAGAACTGGAAAGAATTGGGAGGATAAGGAAATAGAGAAACACACCTAGGTGGTGATGAGTTAATGAAGAGTTCATGAGAAAGTATTTTAACTATAATTAAAGTATTTTACCTATAATTCAATTAAATGTCCCCATGCCTCCTACCGAGTTATACGAACACTTGGGTTGCACACAGAAGTGGTTGGGTGGGGGGTGGAGATTACTAAAGGCCCCAAAAGAAACATGGTGCATCTTTCCAAGCATCAATTTAGTTGATTATTTGGGGGGAAAGTTGTATAACTTAGTAAATTTTTAAAAAATTGTATTAAGGCTAATGCTGATATGTGGAGTAGAATTCCAAATTCAAATGAATATTCAAGATAAAACATGAGTGAGGGGAGGTAGACAGAGGGGAAATTTAAATCATTTCTTCAATTAAAATTTTAAAAAATAAATAAAAGATAAAAAAGTAAAAAAAGATAAAACATGAGACTTCAAAGAAATATCTGGCTTGTAGGTAATTCAGTCTACCCCTTAGACTTCTTTGACTCTCCTCTGCCTTTAGGATACTTTTGTGGAAAAGACTGAGAAGCACTATATTAATGGATCCCTTTATAAGTATAAACCTTGGAGCTTCTTTCTGTTCTAGTTTGTCTTCCTGAGCTGTTTTGGCTCTTGACATCTGAGCTGACAATTGCTCTGGTACCAGCTAGTAACTTACAGAGCCCACCAGGTCAAGGAATAAAGAGGATCTAAGGCTGCCCAAACACTGTTAAGGTCAACAACAAAGACATTTTTTTCTAGGGTGTATATTGCAATGGCTTTGATGTTTAAAAGAAAAAAAAAAGTATAGAAGTTCCAACTCAGCATGTATGGGGAAGCGATCTTGTAGTGAGAATGTACTAACACAGAAAAATCTTGATTATTCAGTGGCAGTTTATATGTGGTAAATCTTGCTTTCAAATTATGAGCATAGAGGCTATAATATAATATCCTTAATATAGCGCACAGATTTAATAACCTACATAGCAGCAGCATCCATTAAAACAAAACATTTTCCTTTTTTCTAACTGAGAGAAAATAAGAAACACTAAAATAGAGCAAAATCTGTTTAGTTTTAGCCTGAGAAATTGCGTCATTTGCCATGAAGAGGCCAAGGGATCTTCTGAACAAGCAAATGAGATGGAGTATTGTAAATCACTTCCCCACCCCCAGGCCCACTAGATCCTCATTGGTTATTTGAGATTTAGTAGGTTATTAAACTGTTGAACCCACATATTAAAATGTAAGCACAAACAGCTAATGAAACCAAAGATAACAAATAACTTTAACATGGTCTGAGACAGTAAGAATAATCGAGAGTCAGATGTGTGCTATTTATCAATCAGAATGAAAATATTTCTGTATTGGATATATTTGAACTTCAGTTCCTTGTCTTCATTTGACTTTCCTTACTCTGAAATTTAAATTCTGCACTTCAAATGTCAAATTCTGTTTGTGATACATTGGCAATCATCTCTCCATTCTGTAGTCACTGCAGACAGAAGGAAAAACTAACAAATGAGGTAAGAAAAAAAATGGGGCATATTTCTTTTTAAAATTTCTAAGCAAACATGTATAAGATCACCGGATTGAATTCTTAGGTATTTCTTTAGATATTAAATATTTTAAGTTTCTTATGTAGATTAGTACCTCATATAAGTCAATACACTGTTCTATGGTGGCCTAAATTCTTACAAAATGATGTCACAAGCAGTGCAAACTGGTTCTGTCTTATTGATTTTGCCTTTTATTGGTATTTCAAGCTGTTTGGGGCTGATCCTTTTGAATACATTATTTTAGCCCATTTCCCTGTGGCATTAATTACTTTATTTTAGTCAGCATAAAACAAAAAGTTCATTGGAATCCAGGTGTGCTTACCTCAGGTGGTAGTCCTGGCATAAAGGGTGCCAGTGCTTACTTGTGTTGATCGTTATCTTTTGAACCACATATAACAATAAAATTGTTCATCTATTTTCTCTCCAACATTATTTAGCTGAAGCAATTCATTAAGTGTCACTGTTTTTATGGGATGTTGAAACCATTCCAATTTCAGTGGCAGTGATGCAACTTGGCATGATTTTAGGTATTTTTCATGGAATAAAAATGATTACTTGGCTGAGATAAAGGTTCAGTCTGCTCACAGAAAGTGTTTACTTTGGCCAGACTGTTTCATTGTTCATTGTTCGGTCTAGAGAATCTGCCACTAGACATTATAATCTCAAAAGGCTCAGGAAGGCTTATTTTGCTTCCTTGTTATCTCTTGTAAGACTACTGCAAGTTCATTGGAGAATATAAATGAAAGGGCATTAGTCAATGACTGTTTAAGCCAGTTAAATTTTTATAGTTGTTTTGGAAGGATTTTGCATGGTTTCCAGTTGATTCATTTAAGTTTGCTATCTACAAGAAAAACATTTTTGCTTCTAGTTGAAACAGAATTCAGTATGTTACCTTGTTTATTTAGCTTTCATTTTATGGATGTATATTAATCAGTTCTAGATAATTTTTTTTTAATTATCATGCCAGATTTCTCTCTTGGTATTTATAGTGTTTTCAGTGATTTATCTGACTTAAGATTTAGACTTCTTTAATAAAATTTTGCCCTCTAATTACAAGATTACAGTCCAGAGGGTCTGTTAAATGGCATCTAGTTTCACCCTTTATATAGTATAAATGAGGGAATGGAGACTTGGAGAGTTAAGTAATAATTCTCCAGTCACAGAATTAATTGGTGGCATGGCCTTGACTAGACTAGAACTCTCCTGGCTCCTGGTTTCATTGTTTTTTTGTGTGTTTTTTGTTGTTGTTTTGTTTTGTTTTTTACTAATTCACACTGAGATGTTCTTTCTCTTTTTTTCTATATTAACAAAAATTTAGAATTCCATTCTCTAAGCTGGTTTGTTTTTCTTGTTAGGAATCTCTATGCAGAGATTTAGGTATGAAAATGCCACCTGAGACCTCTGAGAAGTAAATTTTAGTATATACAGTAGTATATATAGTAAGATATATACTTCAGTCTATAAGACCACAGCCCTAAGATAGGTGGATATCTTCTGAAGGAGAAGTTGATTGCTGATGGTTCCTCCCAATTCACCACCTGGGGAAGAATAGCTCCTCAGACACAGAACTGCATCTCAGAAAGTTTGCAAATGCTTATTGAGGGTAGGTAGACAACATAAATAAATGAAGTTGACCAGAGTGAGACTCCAGCAAACTGGAAGATGTATGTCTATTTGCAAAGGGGCAGCCAATGCTCAACTATAGCCAAATGTTACCTTCTGGAGATAGGGGGACACACGTGTCCAGGTCTTCTCTCTCTCTGTGTGTGTGTGTGTGTGTGTGTGTGTGTGTGTGTGTGTGTGTGTGTGTTCAATGCCAGAAAATGTTTTTGCTTTAATTAAATATGATCTCTCCAAATTTGCCATGCTGATGACGTAAATTTTTTTAAGTGAGTTTTAACTAAAGCAGAACTAACAAAGTGTATCTGTGGACCAGATATAGTCCATAGCCCATCAGTCTGCAGCTTCTGCCAGATGAAAGACCATAAGTCAGCAGAGTAGGAAATGGCTTCTTTCTGAGGCTTCATATATTTCTTTCGAAATAAGAGGAATCAGACTGTTTAGTCTTATGCTCTTGAATACTGGGAACCAGGATAATATCCATACTATAGCGTTGGACTGGGAATTAGGATAGGATAGGGCTAGTACTCACAAAGAGTAAGTCACCTCTATATGCCCAATTGCCTAGTTTTATGCCATTTCTATTTTAACTTCTTTTTAGACATTTATAAAATCTTTCATGAATGTCACCACTTTGCTCTGTGTGGGGTATTAAGAAAGAACAGTTGTCCATTCATGGGCCACAATGTCAAAGGGAAAACAGCTCTTCCTCTTTGTGGTCTTGTAATAGTTATAGAGATAATTAAAGGGAAATCCTGAAGAGGAAGAGGAATTTTGGAGGAAATGGTTGAGATGATGAGATTTTGTTACATTATCTGTTGTGGAGATTCTCCCTCCATTGCCGGCCTTGCAGGATAAGAGGTGATTTGTTGTAGTTGTTGTTATTTTAAGGGAGTTGTCTATTTTCTTACATCTTTCTGCTGATTTGCTTTGATGTTGATTAAGTTATGCCCTTAGAGTTAATTTCTTTGGTTTATCCAGAAGAAATGCTTTTGTCCACATTTTTAAAAAGCCAAATACTTGAGAACATGTTTAGCTTTATCAGTCATTCACGCTATCTACTAATAAAATGATCATTTTTTTTTTACTTGAACTGGTTCTAATGAGGGAAAGAGACAAGGGAGAGATTCTGAAGGATGGAAGTGGGATGAGGGAGAATTAGAGTTGTGGAAGAAACCTGTGGAATGAAAGTTATGAAAAATATTTTGACTGTTTCACTTCTGCCTGCTTGTGCTTGGTCTGATAAAGTTCCCATTCATCTAATATGAACTAGATTCATGTTTAGTGTTTCCTAAACTGAGCCTGATAAACTACCATAATTTGGGAAGAGTGAACTGAGATCTTAGAGCTGGAATAGATCATATGGTACAAAGGGACAAATAACCAAGGAGCACCGGACATCTGACAAATTCCTAAAAAATGAAAGAGACCAAAACAAATAGAAAAACTTAACTTAAAGGGAATAGAGGCTCTGCAAGAAGAATATTCAAAATAATTCCTCTTTAATATACTGTGAAATACAGAGGAAAATATTGTATCCACAAAAAAAGAACAGGATAAAGAGAAAAAATTTAAACCCTACTCTGGAAAAAAAACGTAGCATAAATTATAAACTCAACAGAAAGAAAGAGAAATAAAAATAAGAATATATTCCAAAAAGAAGAGCAAAAAGACAAAGAAGTATAAGATAGGAGAGAAAGGATAAGAAAATTAGAGGGCTGGTACAGGATGTCTGCCACTCAAATAACAGGCATTCTAGAAAGAGCAAACAAAGAAAACAGAGGGAGAGAAATAATCAACAAAGTGGGCCATGAAATTGGCCTCCAAACTGAAGTATGTGAGTTTCTTGATAGAAAGGGCCTAGCAAGTAGCACCTACCATAAAACATTAAGATATACATCATTGTGAAATTTCATAACATTTGGGACAAAGAGAAGACTCTTTAAACTTTCAACTAGGAAAAACAAAACAGAACAAATATAAAAAATTTGGAATCATAATGGCTCTGATTTCTCAAAAACAGTGACAGATTTTAAATGAGCAATGTCTTCAAAATTCTGAAGAAAAATTGTTTCTGTCTTAGAATTCCTTACCAAACTATTAATGAAGTATAAGGATAGAATATAAGTGTTGACATGCATGCAAAGTTTCAGAAAATTTACTTCTTATTCTCAACTTTTTTTAGAAATCTACTAGATCTCCAAAAAAAAAAAAAGCAGGAAACCTAGAAAGAGAAATACTTAGAACCATGAAACAAAGAGTAAAAATAATTTAGAAGAGAAACATAATGGTATTGAAATCAGTTTAGACTAGAGCAAATCAGAGAGCTCCAGGAGGAATTTTTCAGACTAAATTTGATGGAATATCTATGCATCTTAAATACAGGCAACTCATTATCAAGAGGAGATTTAGATAATTGGCTAGGTATTTGAGGCTATGTGCAGGATGTACAGAAAACTAAACAAGCAGAAACACACAAAAAAATATTAATTCCAGGAAAAACAAAAAATTGTTTAAGAAAGAAAAAGTAGACATGGCCCATTTGTGAATATGTAGTTTGTATTATCTTAATTTATGTAGTCTTAATTTAAAGAAAAAATATTGATTTCCATATCAAGTAGCATGATTAGGTATCAGGACATAGCTTCTAACTGAAAACAATTTTAAAAGCTGAAATAACTATGTTTTTAAAGTCCTCCTTTAACACACTAAATAGCTAGCAAAATAGTAAAGATTTCTGAGTCTAAAATCTAAGTGAATGAGGAAACCCAAAGCATCAAGCCACTTTTACTTTGAGATTATTGTCTGAACCTGGTAAAATTAAACTTTGATTACATGACTTTATGTGCCTTGGGAAAAGAAGACAAATTTCAAAGACTACTCTTTTTCAAAGGATATATCTTGTTAGGTTCCCCACTGTAAAGTTGAACCAGAAGTACACCATCCCATATACTACCCTCAGAGTAGTAGTCTAAGGCAAATTGCCTTGGAGATAAGTAAAGCAGTTCCAAAAGAATATCCACAAATAATTTTCCAGTGAATAAGGGCAACTCATTATCTAAAATTATTAAGTATATAAGAAAACCACATGTAACAAGCAAAAATTAACATAAAAACAAACGTACCAAGATTTCATTTATTGGAATTACAAAACTCAGAATATAAAGTAGTTATGTTTACTGTGTTCAGAAAGAAAGTCTAAGCTAGAAAACGAAAGCCAAAAAAACTAAGCAGATTTAAAAAGGAACCAAATGAACATCTAAGAATAAGAAATGTTACAATTGAAATAAAAGCTCAACTGTAATCAACAACAATGAGTTAGAGATGAAGAGAAAATTAGTGAAATTGAAGGTTAGAGGAAGTTATTTAGAAAGCACAGAAGAAGAAAGAGAGGTAAAGTGTAAAATATGAAAGACTAAGAGTCAGGAGATTTTAATATAACATAAAAATTAGATTCTGAGAAGGAGAGGAAAGAAAGAATGAAGCAGAAGCAGCATTTGAAGTAATGGCTAAGAATTTTTGAAAACTAATAAAAGATGTGAATCAGTAAATTCCAGAATCCCAATGAGTCCTAAGCAGGAAAAATGAAAAGAAATACACATATTAAGTAACAGAATTAGATAATTGGGCACATTATAGTTAGCTTATGGAAAACCAAAGTCAGAAAGTTTAGAAATTATTTTTTAAGAAGTCGATTACTATCAAAGGAGCAACATTAAGGCTGAGAGCAGACTCTCAAGAACAATAGAGGTCAATAGACAGTGGCATTCCTCTGTCCTCTGTGTACTGAGAAAAAATAACTGACAACCTAACACACCATGCGCAGCAAAAAAATTTTTCAAGAACCATTTAAAGACAAATGAAAACATTTAAAGACAAACATACACCTACAGGAGACCTTCATTAAGAAAAATTCTGAAGTATTATTTCAAGCAAAGTGAGAGTGGTTTTAGATAGAAGTTTTTAGTTGCAAGAGAGAAAGAAGAAGAAAGTGGTAAATGTGTGGTAAACTTAAATAAACAGTATAAAACAATATTTATTCTTAGAGTTTTAAGGGAAAATAAATATATAACAATAGTAACATGTAAATTGGGAGCAGAATGAATAAATTTCAAGTTTTCTAAGGTCTTTATTTTTTCCAGACATAGGTAAAGGTATTGATAAATTTAGATTTAGATAAATTAAGGATGCATGTAATTTTGAGAATAATCACAAATAGAAAGCATTTAACTCTCAGATCGATAAATTTAAAAAGTGGAATGAGAAAGATTATCAAAAAGGCAAGGAAAGAGAAAGAAATATAAAAGAAATAGACAGATAGGAAGAATAAAATGAGATGAAAGAGACTCTTCTTTGTATTAATAATTCAATTAAATATAAATAGATTAAATTCTACAGTTAATTGACAGGTGGTAAGAATGAATTTTTAAAAATCTGCTTATAGGCTATTTATAAGGAATAAATCACAAACCAATGAACAGATTGAAAGTAAAATAATAGAAAAATATAGCCTTCTTCAAATGAAATCTGAAGTTACTGTATTAATAGAAAATAAAACTGCCTTTAAGTTAAAAAGCTGCATGTGTTTTGTTTTTGTTTTCTCCTGACACCAAATACATCATTCTAATACCAATTCTCTGATTTTCTGAAACCAACCAGGTGTCCTGCAATTCAATTCAAGTCTAACACTAACTACCTGGAATTATCACAGAACCCACAAGTTAAGGGGTCAATCCCACAAGACTGTCCCCACTTCAGACATCAGCCACAAATGAAGTCCCCAGGCTACCCATACTTTTTCCCAGCCAACTACAAAATCAGGTTTCCCACAACACTTCCCTCAGGTCTGATAATTCCTAGTACGACTCACAGAACTCAAGAAAGCATTACAGTTATTATTATAGTTCATTATAAAGGGTATAGATGGACAGCCAAATAAAGAGGTATATAGGGCAAGGTCCAGAAGGAACCCAAGCACAGGAGCTTCTATCCCTACAGAGTTGGAGTGTACCACTTTCCCAGCACTTGGATGTGTTGACCAACTTGGAAACTCTTGAACCCCATTGTTAGGAGGATTTTATCAAGGTTTTATTACACAGGCATTTTTGATTAAATCATTAGTCATTGATGATTGAACTGATACGCTAGCCCCTAGCACCCTTATTCTCCACCCACCTTGAGTCATCTCATAATATACAAAAGATACTCTTCACTCAGTAAATGCCAAGGATTTTCAGAGCTCTGTACCAGGAACAGGGAGCAAAAACCAACATATATATTTTTATTATACCACAAAAGCATTATTAGAAAAAGCTTATTTCAAAATGGTGAAGGATTAAATTCACCTGAAAGATAACAATTTTAAATTTGTATGTAGCCAATAAAAAATCTTCAACATACGTAAAGTAAAAATTGACACCTACAAAAGAAATATACTAATCCACAATCATTATGAAAGATATTAGTATATTTCTCATTAATTACTAGAACAAGCAGAATACTAAATAAATAAAGCTTTGTAAAATTTGAACAACTCAATTAATAAGCTCAACATAATGGACATATAAAGCCCGCTTTACCCAACAACTGCAAGATATACTTTATTTTTAAGTGTACATGGAACATTTGTAAAAGTTGATCATATACAGGCCATAAAACAAGTCTCAACAAATTAAAAAGGATTGAAATAACACAGATCATATGCTCTGAATACAATGCAATGAACCTGTAAATCGACACTGACAAAATCCCATATGATAGGAAATTAAAGAACATACTTTGAAATAGCCTATGGATCTAAACCAAATTTATAAACATTTAAGAGTCATTTGAATTAAAAAATTATGAAAATATCAATTGAAATGCAGTACTTAGAGGAAACTTGATAGCTTTCTATGCATATATTAGAAAATAAGAGAAAAAAGAGCTGAGTTGAATATCTATTACAAGAATTTAGAAAGAGAACAGCAAAATAAACACAAAGTAGAAGAAAGTACAATAAAGATTGAAACAAAAAAATAATGAAATAGAAAACAAGCACACAATATAGGGGTGCAATAAAGATGTTTTTTCAGCAAGATTTATGGAATTGATAACTTCCTGGCAAGAATGTTAAAGTCAAAAAAGGGAATACACAAATAATTGTTAAAGAAAAAAGTAAAGATTGTTAGAACCCAAGGATTGATTGCTGAGTGGAAGAGTTTTACTGCCAAGCAAGTAACCCAATCAAGCATATAGTCCAGGAAGCCTCTCCAGGTTGAGGTTTAAGGGAAAAGAAGACCACAAACTGTCTCAGTCCTGTTAGCAATGCAAAGCACCTGGGCACTGTGGTTTGGCACATCTAGGTTTGTTGTTTGGGTACACACTGGGCCTGCTGAAGGTCATATGCTATGTAGGTATGGCATGCATGTAATAGGAATAGAGTTCCAGGGGTCTCTAATGTGCATATGTAACAACTGAGTCAAGATTGTATCATCCAGCCAAGTTTACACTGTTGTTGGCAGGCTAGGTGGTCACGTCAGGGTTTGTTAGAACGAATATCAGAAGTGAAAAGGAGACAACCCTACAGATGCTGCAGACATGAATAAAAAGAATATATTATGAACAGCTTTCTGCCATTATAGTTCAAAATTTAGAAGAAATAAGGAAATTTCCAGAAAAAAACTGATTCGTTAACAGAAACAAAGCCTGAATAGTTCTATAACTAAAAATGAAATTAAAAGAGCAATTTTCAAAATCTTTCTACAAAGAACACTCCAGGCCCCGATAGCTTCACTGGCAAGGTTTAACTAACATTCAATGAACAAATAATTTCCAGTCTTATATAGACTCACTCATAACCTTAATACCAGAACGTGAAAAGGACAGCGTAGGAAAAAAAAATTATAGGCCAATTTTACTTTTGAGCAAAGATGCAAAAATCCTAAACAAAGCAGCACACCCAAATCAATAATATGTAAACAAGATATCACATATTTTGACTATGTTGGATTTGTCTCTTGAATCAAGCTCAGTTTAAGATAAAAAATTAATGTAACTCAACACATTAAAAAAAACTTAAAGATACCAACTTGTCAGGAATAAAGAATAATATTCTATTTTTTGCTTAAAAGCTAGAATAAACCATTTTTTTGAATTCTTATTTATGTATTTTTCCCAGTTGGAATTTTCAATTTTGATAAGGCTAATTTTCAGCCAAGAAATATGACAACCCCTGTGGGCATGCCAACCAAAGGAAGTGTGTGATTGCTTCTCATCATGGAGCACAGGCCCACATTAGCATTATCTCCATTCAGTCTGCCATTTATGGTTCTTAAAAATTACTATCAAGAGCTTACCAAATACAGGGCCCATTAACACGCCTTGTAAAAGAAAGATAAATTGATCCAAAATATAGTCTCTGCCTTTCTCACCATAAGAGACAAATCTTTATATATTTTTTAGATTTTTAAAACTCTTAAACTCTCATGGACCATAGACATTAGCCCCCTAACCCCAAGCCAGCCTCAGGTTCAAGTTAAATTCAAACCATTTAGCTCTAATGCCTCTTCATTTTAATGTTTTCCCTAAACTGTTCTTTGAATTCTCCAGCCCAGAGTAAACCCTCTTGCTTATCTCCTTTATTATCTAGTTTTAGACAAGCCAGGAGAATAAACTGCCAAATACTATTTTTAATTATTCTTTAAGTTAAATATGCTTGCCTCAGCTGTGCTTTTATAACTGTATTATTAACTGCTGAAGGGCAGATACTTTGCCTTTTTTATTAAATTTGAAGAACAGAACGATAGAATCTCAAGCCGGAGAAGAATTTTAAAGGCTTTTTATTCCAGCTGTCCCTTTGGTTGTCTCTAAACTGTCTTCCATTAAGTGTTCTCAATCTTGAGGTTAAATACATCAAGGATTGTTGAACTTACTTGTATAGAATGGGATATTAAGAAATGTCCACTAATGATGATAATATTGATAGGCACACTTCGGTAAGAAAAATACATTTCTTCATTTCTTTCTTATCACCTATCAACAGTCTTGGGGGGGTGGGAAAAGGGAGTTACATTTCAAAATACATCTTCCACTCTATTCCTGGTGTTTCATTAAATTCAGTACATTGTCTCTAGGTAGGACACATGTAACATATATTCAAAATAGGACACTAATAGGTTTACTTCCTGAAAATAGCCAAAGGCCAAAAAAAATGACTCTTATCACTTGAGAGATAATATTATTTACCTCCTCATAGTAAGACATGTGCTTTGAATTATTTTTGTTTTTTGTTTCTTCCCAGAAGGATAGATAGGCTCTGTTTATCTGTCCTTTCCCACCCAATTTTCTTGTGACCACAGACCCAGATTTTAAGACAATTAGCCTATGTTTGCAATGTGATTTGTTCTGGGAGAAGCTAGAGTCCTCATGGAGTTAGGCTCCTGAATTTTGTACCATGCATTGACATTAATATATGACTAAAGACTCATGTGATAATTCTGTTTTGGACTAAATAATTTACTGCTGCTTCTGTTGATGTCAGTATAACCTAAAAATAGTAAATGTGCTATGACAGGGAAGGCTGACAACTGGCAGCCAATTTGTTCAAATTCTCCCGTGATTCTCTTTATTGGTGTGGTAGTTCTAAATTCAGAAAGTTAGCTGCCTCTGGTGTTTTGAAAGTATTTTCTGCCTTGCTACTGAGAGTAATCAGTTAGGCAATGTTATCTAAACAATCCACATAAATGAAAGATTAATGACCACTAAATAGAGACAATATCATAAGATACTATTAATACACATCTCAGGATCTCCTAAGCACTTTGCATTATCATCTGCCTGCAAAGTGATGAAACACCCCAGCATGAAGGATAGGAAAGAAGGAACTGGAGGTAAAAAAAACAGAGGAGTGGCTAGGGTGGCCAGAGCACAGCTCCGATGATTAAGTCATACCTGTTCTGCTTTTTGGCACCTGCCACTTCTGCTGTTGGATTGTGCAGATATCCTCATGGTGCTGTCCACAAGTTTTAGAATGGTCGAGTGTGGAGGTAAGAGTTGGCTAAGTAGAATAGGGAAGCAAAGTATCAAACTCAAGAAACAAAAACTTTGCCTTATTAAGGAATATTCCATACTCAAAAACATAACTTTGGCCCTGACCTTATTGCCTATTTTCATTGTCTTTACAATAAAGCTAATATTAAGTACAAACTATTGATGAAATTTTAGCCACCAGTTAGGTGCCAAAAGTTTGTTTTTTAAGAATTAGCAATTTAACAGGTAACTTTCAGAAGCTGGGAGAGTATATATTTCCCCTATTTTTTCCCTTTTAAGTTGTCCAAAATGGATTCCAAATAACTAAAATTGTGAGGTGTGACCAAATAATTGCTAGTGAGTCTTGATCCATTTATCATATGTCAGGCATTGTCTAATATGTTCTACATATTTTAATCTTTTTTAATTTTCACAACACCTCTATGAAGTACATGTTATTATCCTTATTTTAAAGATGAGGAAACTGAAAGGTAGATTAAATAACATGCTTGAAGTCACATAGCTGGTCATAGTGACTTTTGATATTGACCCTACAATATCTGACTGCAAAACCCCAGCTCTTTACCACTAATCTCTGCAAACGAGCAATGTCTACAAAATTAAGCAGAAAAAAAAAATGTCTGCTTCAAAAACTAGAAAAAATTATTTAGTCATATATAGACTGTGGATAGGACTAAATAAAATAATATATGTAAGATGCTTAGAACAGTGCCCAGCTCTGTTAGGTATCATGATTGTTGTTACTATCTTTAAGGGAAAGTTGAAGTATGCTAATGCTTTGGATTGCCTTATTATCACAAGGGGCCCTGGGAGGGTGGCATAGTGCCTTTGGAGAATAAGCATAGTAATTGCAAGCCTTGGAGCCAAACTTGGGTGGCACTTTGAAGATGGGATTAAAGCACTAGCATGTAGCTGCCAAGTACCCAGCAGAGCAAGGATCTCAGTGTTTGGAAGATTTTCTGTTCCAGCATTCTTTTTAAGAGCTGGGTTTTCCCAGTGATGCATTTTATGAACATGTCAAAATGCCACTTGTTTCCTGTGCTTTACTGATAAGTGAATAATTTAGAATCTGTGCTCTGTCACCTTTAAACACTAAATATTCTGGTTAAAAAAAAAAAAAAAAGAATACACCTTACCCACTACTGCAGAGCGCCCTATAGGATTATAGTGGCAGAAATGATGGCCTCCTTTGATTCTGTGTGTGCAGAGACCTGTAGCCCCAAGGAGTGCTTTGGCTTTTGGTATTTAAAGGAAGCCATGCAGTCAGTTTCCCTACTGCTCAGTGGTTGTTATGGATAGAATGTATGTGTCCCCTCCAAGTTCACATATTGAAGTACTAACCCTCAGCATGATGGTATTTGGAGATGAGTCTCTTGGGAGGTAATTAGAGCCAGATGAGGTCATGATGATGGGGCCCTTGTTGTGGGATTCATGTCCTTATAAGAAGAAATACAAAGAGCATTGGGACAAGAGAACTGTTATGGTGTCCATGTTATGGAAAAGAAGAGGCTAAGTGTAAGCCTAGAAACATCAGGTACCATGATGCCTCGAAGAGCAAAAAGTAGATAGTTACCAGACCTACATTTTTTTCAGTGAGATCATCCCAATTAAATGACTAATTTTTGCCTCAGGATGTTGGTTTTTATTCAGAAAAATCTGATATGAACACAGATTAAAAGAGAGCATTGGGAATAGTCTACCTATTAAAAAAAATGCACTTCTCTTTTTAGGGTCCATTTATATGGATTCTAATAGGATTGACTTGGCTCCTTAGCAGAAGATCTGTGTTCCTCAGCATCACTTCAGCCAAAATTGTTAGGTTGTAGTGTGAGGGCCTTTTGATCTTGCTGGTTAACATGGAGCT